>JAYGXS010000002.1:51038243-51069626 GCA_036362985.1 Ligula intestinalis
ATCTCCCCTCTGATCAACCTCACAACCTAACCCAATTACCCCCCCCCTACCCCTCTTCCCCGGACGCACAAACCTCTAAACGCCGACCTTGCCATGCGGGCGACGCGTAAACGATGAATTGTAATTAGACTACACTATTTAACCCTGTCCATCTGTATAGTTTTGATTACCTTGCAAATGTTCTGGCCTGACGATGATTTGCTGAAAACATCTGTTTGCCAATCTTGGCTTCTCAATTAAAGATGTACTTAACACTAGCTCAATCATCCACTAGTCCAGCCTAGGTATCTTCACCTGATATCAAGTAACAGTTCATTTTGGTAGGACAGATTAGCACCTTCCCAGGTGAACTCAAGGGCATCTGCCGAACTTGATTACACAGTACAAAGTGATGAACACCTCGAGGTTTGTCTTCACAAACACTGTCAATAACATGGGCTACGACTTAGCTCATTGCACACATTGGTAGATAAAAGGCCCTTTCGACTTAAAGGCGCGCTGAAAATCTTTACCCAGCCCTTATAAACGCCGTGTATGAGATAATATCCTCAGCAGTTCTGCGTACTCCACCAATCGGATCTTGTTATTATTAAGAGGGGGCAAGGACTGTTTTAAATCCCATGCTTAGTCACCTGAGTTTACTTAAGAAACTGCTAGTTCACATTTTTGGAGAGTCCTGTGTGCCTGCGTCTCAAACGCTTTATTGTGATTATAGTCACTCTATGAAATTAACGTTCGAACGACCTGTGTTTACGTGACCAAACAAGGTTGTTTCGTCGTTTGCTCTGATCTGACGCCTCGGTTCGGATGGGTGGGAGCAGCAGACGTAGACTAATACTGATTGTCCTTGTACAATTTTTCTACAGCTAATAGACGTTACAATGCCCACGGCGTTGTCTCTACACACATAGCCCTATGTCAGCTCCAAATACTGCTAGGCCCTTGTGGCTCAAGAATGCGTGAGATGTCAACACGCAGATGTCGTGTCTGTATTATGGGTCTTTGTTTTTTCCTTCGCTGATCAGTCGTACCTAAGTCAACCACTTGGGGATTCTGTAGACAAACGTATATCCAGTTGGCAGAGTGTCTCCTTCCACTAATTACAAGCGCAGGTGGATCAGAAGTCACAAGAAATGTCTCTGATTTAGCTTCTTTTTGAATTCGGTTGACAGAGTGAAATCCTTTGCCTCATGACACAGGATTTTGTGTTACCACGGTCTGTTACCGTGTTGAGGCATGGCATTAGCTAATTAAGGCGATCGTTAAAGATTTAAGAGGATGCATCACAATGTTGGGCATATTTCCTGGTGGCTCTCGCCAGGCTCAGTCAACTAGAATTGAGTGGTTTATTATCCTTTCAAATCTGATCACTTTATTAAATTTACGTGAATACCTGTTCTGCCGCGAAGATGCACCGCTGGCATTTGATTGCAGTCTGTGTCTTGGAAGTCTTGTCCAACTTATGGAAGAAAAATGCCTCAACAATCGGCGGTCTGATTGTTCTCGTTGTCGGCTGCTTTCCTTTAGAACTGAATTTTCAAAAACAAAACGTTGGGAGTACCGCTTTTTTCCTGACTATAAAGTGAACTTCAACACGCTTTTTTTTCTTAAAAGACGACAGTGGCCTTTTATATAGATTTATTCCGGTTGCTGACCTCAAACTAGGTTGATACATAAGGTGCTCCAGGTTTTAAGGCTAACTGTCAGAATTTTAGATAATTAAAGCTTCTGAATGCACTCTAAGGTCCAGAAGATACGATACGTAAAATTATATTATCTTCCATTGGATGGGGACGAACATTATGTTCTCAAACCGCGTTCACAATTTCGGCTGGTTGTTATCAGACACCGGATTCTCCTTACTTGTGGTTAGCCCCAAAATACTTTCCTTCTTCGTGGCGTTTGCTAGAGTCAGATATGGTTGCATTGTATGCAAATTACTACTTAAGACGTAAATGAAGAACATGAATGTGATGGATTGTTTTTATGGACGTGTTTCGTCCTACTTGCACTCCAATAGTATTTTAGTGAGTTTACGAGCCGATAACCAACATGCCCCTGCAGGGTAAAAATGCATATTAGGTCTCACAACAACACGCGAAAACCCCTACCCGTCTGCATAACAGGGCAAGTAATAATAAGGGTTAAACGGGTGGGGCATATCACGAGAAGGAAAAAAATACTCGGAAAATAGAAGTGATAAAAGATTTTAAAAAATTAGGAATTGTTATTCGAATCAGCAAATATTTTCGCGGAAATTAAAATGAAAAATACACCCAGTAGGAAAGAAGAAGGTCCAACGGTGCCCAATTTGACACAATAACCGACTCAATATTGACTCGTTAACATTTCTTTAAGCTCTAACAGACCTTTAAATAAACCTTCATCCCGAAGGGACAATGGGAATTCAAGTGCTTCCCTGTACTACAGGAAATTTCTAGGAAAACGTACTTCTTTCGTTGCCGAAACCCTAACCTAGGCTTATGACGTAATCTTGTCCCTAGCCATATATTTAAACCTAATAACAACCCCCTATAATGGCCATTAATTAGATTTGTTTAAATTTACAGTCAATTTGTCTGGATTGCGGGACTTCTTTATTTCCATACCCTGCCGGTGGCTATATAAGCCCTCCTTTTACTTTACCTTGCCCACGAACTCTGCGACTGACCAAGCAACTGCCAACCTATCAGGAATGGCAAATTTCCAAGAGTCTGCAATTCAGGTTAAATTTTGAAATTTTTTTCTGTCTGTCGATTTATTTTCCATCATTTAAACACTGAGATGGAATAGAAGACGTTTTGTCTGCCCAGCCATTAAGATTGTACCAGGCCCTCCTCCCAGTTTAGACGATTCACCCATGGGGTTTGCCAAAACTGCCAGATTTTGATCGCAAATGGAATGCTGTCCATAACAGATCATAATGAACAATTTTAAGTAATTCATACGGGCAGCTGTTTTAACACCAAAATTGCTTATTAAACCCCAGTCCAACCTTTGTTTGCCCGCCTAGTCTGCCGAAGCGCTAGCGAGAGGTAGGTTTAGAGACTGTGAATTGCGCCTGAATTAAATTATAGGTAACAGAGACTTGCACCGTATCTACCGCACTCTTGACACCCCCACCCCCTCCTACTTGGGCCTTTTGTCCGGGAAGAAGCGACAAAACCTGAGGAGGGGGGTCGGGTGCATGGCATGAATCCGACAACAAGGGTGCCTCATCCCCGTCGCCCAGGCACAAAGACAGCATTTCCTATAATAAAAACGGGGTTTCGACTCGGATCACAATTGGGTGAGAGGGCCATAGAGGCTTTATTAAGAAGGAGTGATTTCAAGTTGAATCTGCATCCTGAGCAACCTAACGAGTTTCCTTATGGCAGCCTCCTAAACCCCATCATTAACCGCAGCCCTGACAGATTATAACGCATCAGTCTGTTTACCGTGAGAAATATTCACTAAGACAGTCAACCCATGCTTTTCAAATTGAGCCACCAGTTTTTTTTTCATTTCTCCATTCGCATGTAAATGTTCCTTTGTATACATCAGTTTGCCAACCTCGCCCATTATAAACTGATTTTTATCCCCCCTTTATTATATATATATATATTATAATGAGGTCATCAGTGCTCGATGCCAGCACCGCTTTGGCCTATTTTTTATGAATTATACCACCATGTCAACAACTGCAGTCATTGAAAATAATGAATTATTTTTTTATTTCGGGGTGATGTGATTTGATTTCTTGTGAATGGAGGATTTGCTGAAAATTTGAATGATATTTTCAAAATAAAGCGTATCTTTCTCTCTCTCTCTCTCTCCCTTTCTAAATCTTTTAGGCATCTTAATCACAGGCACTAGTCAACTGTCCAAGCCAGACACTTGTCTGATGTGGGAATTAGACGCAGTAGCTGACAGGGCTACAGAGTTTGTCTGCTTGTGTTATGTAGAGTGGCTCAGACTTCCTATGTGTGAGATTTCTATAAGTACAACATGGAACACAGGAAGTCAAGGAATAAGCTTTTTACTTACAGTAGTCGCCAGAATTCACGCAAAATGCTGACAAATGCGACAGATTGTTACTCTTTCGCTAATCGGCATTCACACAGGTTGTGATAATTATTATCGTAAAGTCTACTCTAAATTCATTTCAGTAATGATAGAATGTGGATTTTTTAACGAGCTTTGTTCTGATCACTAGCAAAAAGTATCTTTTGTTAAAACTAGCTACTTAAATAGTATGCCTTTTATCATTTATTTTGACTGCCTTTATAAATTCAAAAATATTTTATGAAAACATGCACGATAAAATTACTTCTCGCACCTGATTGATAGAAAATAACGCATTCTTTAAATTGTATACTTCAATAAAAGGTATCTTTTGGTTTTAAAAAGTTGCTAATTATGAGCATTTTACAATTGTGAGGTGTTTATTCATAATACATCGTATCCGTCAATTTATAAAACGCTGCCTATACTGTATAAAGCATGTTCCACATTTATTGCAATATGTTAAGAGAATTATCTAACTTCTTCCTCAAACTGCAGGCAAAAAAATACATATTGCGCAGTTGTTAAAACTTGGATTCGAGTGAAGCTGTCAGTAGGTTAAAAATTATTCGGCAATTAATAAAAATTGTTTAAACCGAAAGAAACCCTTTATTTGAGTACAAAATTTAAAGAAGGCGTAATTTTCTGTTAGAATGTATAAGAACTAATTTTTGGTGAATGTTTTCCGTAAAATATATTTGAGTTTATAAAGGCAATGAAAATAAATGATAAAAAGCCATGCTACTTAAGTAGCCAGTTTTTTACAATAGATACGTTTTTCTAGTAGTCAGAACGAAGCTCGTTAAAAAGCCCGCATCATATCATGACTGAAATGACTTCAGAATGGACTATGCGATAGTCAGTATCACAACCTGAGTATCAATCTTTCGCATATGTCGGCATGTTGCGTCATTTTCGGCGACTACTATACCTATGACATGCTTATTCCATGCCTGCAGTGGGCAATGTGGAACGGAATCGTGTCATGTATGTGGTATAGAAGAGAGATATTGGGATCGGACCTGACCAACGACATGAAGTCACATGCGATCCAATAGGCTTAAATGGTGAGATTATGTACATGGGCAATGCAGATGCAGAGAGTTATGCTGCTTATCCGGGCGCTAGTCCACTAGTTTCATTTTCCTAGATTCGCAATAACCGATTAGGCCACTGTGTAATTTACATGTGTGACAACAATGGGAATATTATAGGTTTGACACTGTTTTATTATTGGCAATTATGTTCATGGAAGTGAAAATGGAGGAAAGGGGGCTGTTGGTTCGAGAGACGGGAGATTTGTTGACTGCGCACGCTTTGTTTGATATTGGTTTTAGGTTGGTTCTTATGAATATATTTATGCAATCACATGTATGTGAAATGGACCCGACAAAGCAAAAAGAGACCGGAATGGCTATTTCTTGCTCAAGGTACTTCCAAGACAAATGAATGCTCTAATTACGTAGATCGGATGAACAACCTATTTCCATCATATTCACTATCATAACCAACAGACCAGCGAGCCCGTGATGCAATGGTAGAAGGCTAGACTCAATGGCCAAAGGTCCCGAGTTCAAATCTCGGAGACTCCGACCTTTGAGATTGGGTATGATGGGCAGACGACGGCTAACAAGCCAGAAATGGCCATTCTGGTCTTGCATTGCTTTGTCGAATCCATTCCCTTTATATATGAATATATGGGCATCACCGATCTGGCAGAGGAACAATAAATTTCCGCTTCGCTCTGGAGCTCACAATTAAAGCTCGCGCAGGCCGTTACATAGCGACTATGAGAATAGGATATAATGGATCTTACAAAGAAAATAGAGACCAAAATGGCCATTTCTGGCTTATTAGCCGTCATCAACCAGTTATATGTAATCTCAGAAGTTGAAATCCCCGAGCTTCAATGATCAGACATCCCGAGTCCGAATCTCGGTGTTGCAACTCTTGATATAGGGAAGGACTGGCTGATGAAGGCGTACAATCCAGAGATGGCCATTACGGTCTCCCTTTGCTTTGTAGGATTCATTTTATATTTATATATTCAGTTCTGTTTTGCTAGTTTAGAGGCATGGTCAAAAATATCTCCAGCAATGGATCGAACTGACAGTAAGAAAACTCCTGATACATCTTTCTGGGGTTTTTCGGGAGGAGAGCTGCAGTTCGTTGACTGATTAAAGTTGTGGATGGGGAAGTTTTGACACATTAACACAGTTTATTTAGTCTCCGTTTCGTAATACGGATCCGATATTCTTTTCCAGAGGAATTTGTCGATTAAGGGTTGCTCGTTGTCGGCTGAAGACTGAACCGATTGCGGGATGCAGATTTGGCACCACTGTCCTCACTATGAAGCCTTCCCAGATTTCAGAGTCCACAAACGCCATCAGAGGGGAACAGCAATTCTACAGAATAAGCGCCCAAAATTCGTGGAAGTTGTCCTGAATGTAGAAAACAAGTGATACCACCCTTAAATAAGGTGTAGGTTTGCTGAGTTTTTATAATTCTGTGTAGCTTATTCCAGTGGGTCCGTGCTGCGAGCGAATGTGCGAGCAAAGCTTGTTTGTCGAGCAAGACAAAAAAATGTGATCTGCTGATGAGGCTGCCACCGTTGCTCCTAGCAAGGAAAGAAAAAACCCTAGTTGAAGCTGCATTCCAGAAATCGCATTTTTCGTCAATTGCAGTTTGCACTACTATAAAACCAACAATCTAGGTGAAATAAAATACTAATGCATTAAGAGGGATTGACGGATTTGAATACTTCAATTGATCCAATTTTGAAAACGTCGGCGGCCTCGGGGAGATTCAAACCCATGCCAGTAAGAAGAGGCTGAAGTACCGCCAACAATATAGCCACCTGAGCTATCAAGGCCTCAACGCAGTTGTGCTGACTGCCCAAGCAATCAATCTAGAATTTTCCAGATGACTACCAAGCACACGCAAATATTTGGAGGAAGTTGGCAGATTAAAGTACTTCAATTGGTTCAACAGCGATTGATTGCTAAGGAAATCCTCTTTGAAGAATCAGCTTACGGTATCAATATAGGTTGATTCCATACGTTGCAGTAGCCTTGGCGGATAAATCGATCAAAATGTGATCACGGCTGCGGTGGGCCCTCGATATTTTGGTTGGTTAGATCGTTTGTCGTGTTCAAGCCTTCCCCCGGTGGCGTGAGTTTTAATCCCCCGAGGCCATCGAATCTTTCACGATTGGGTCAATTGAAATATTTAAGCAATTTAGCAAAATTACGTGATTGATGTTTATACTGCTTGAATAAATGATAAAGTTATTCCTCATGCACAAGAAAGTACAAAAGCATTCTCACTAGAACGTTTGACCCATTTATAAAGAGCTGCATACATCTTCAACTTTTGAAAATACGTCGATAAATACGCACCTAAAATGATTATTTATCGATAGCTATGTTGGCTATTAGCAGGATAAATATTTCCATCGAAAGGCGTTTAATTTCGCCTCCAAAAACGGACCCTCACATTCTTATAACTATTTGTACGTCCTTTATTCCAACATGAGATAGCATTCCCATGTCAAAAGAAGATGCTGCAGGTAAAGTTTGCGTTCTCACACCTGACAAGAAACACTTATCAGATATTTCAGTGTGTCCTGAAAAAAACAGATATATTGAATTGCTGTTCCAGAGATTGGCTCTTCTTCTTTACATGTAGATGGAATGTCTGGAAGTGGGCCAGAAGGAATTTAAAACTGTTGCGGAAGAGAAATATTTTGCGATTAATAGCTTATTTATGCATACACAGAAATAACCAAAGATTTTTAAAGTTTCTGAAAAAGCAGTCTACATTTAGACCCAACAATGAGTCATGATGGTGGAATTTTAAGGCGAATGACCAAATAACATTAGGTTGCGGTATGTCTGCTTACACAGAACGTGTTATAACCGAGAAAATCGGAAGATTTCTGCGAGAAAATCCATGATACGCAATAATTGACAAACTACGTTCTCCAAATGCTAGTGTATAAAATATAATTCTAATAAAAAGACGACATATTGAGTAAAACATTGAATCTATTCAGAAAACCTAACTTATAAATGTATAGGTAGTGTTTCCATGCAAAAGATGGACTAAATAAAGCACCACATGAAGAATTACAGTTAAGGATTATACTGTTGTTAACTTTTCGGCCACATGCTGATGTATTGCGCGCAATGTAAACTACGGTTGTTACCGAACTGTCCAAAGTTCCACTTCAAAGTAAAAGAGGATGTCACAAAATCTTTCAGTTATTTTCTTTCTAAATCTTTTGAGATACGCTGGACTAGGTCTAACAGGTTTTCAGGGGATTGTGCCGATTGGGTCGTTATAGGAGTAAGGTATTTTGTAACCTCAGATATGGGCATGCCGACTCATGATTAAGGAATTTCAATAAATTTGTAATGTTGATCGTAAACACACCATCTTGCGTACATTTAAAGAAAATTTCCTCCATCACGTTCCTCAGTAATTATTTTGAGAGTTTGAATGCAACGAACTTCAGATTTTTCTAAAAATTCTACTAAACACTTAACGACTTTCACTTTTTATATTCGATTATCCTTCAATACCGTGTAAGTGTTTACCAAACCCCTAAAAATGAGATATATTTAAGAGTTCTTACCTAAAAAGTAGTATTTTGAATATTCTTTCTTATGCACCTGCCTATTTGGGTTATGTGTGTTAAATCCCTCATTCAAATTATGATCAACAGACAGGCAATCTAATATACTCTAAATAGTCTAATGCTCCTTAATCTTACGATTTAACTACGCAATTTCAGCGCCTTGAGCATTCACATTCAGGTCACGTTGCATGTTCCAGTCCTGATTTCTGTTAGTTGAGTTTGATAAATTTGAGTTGTATAAAATGCATTTAAAAGATCACATAGGAGTCTTATTTAATAGTCTATTTAGATTGCTGAATAGGATACCATTGTTCCACTTTGTCATGCAGGTGTTGTCATCTGGCTGTATAGTCAGTCGCATATGGGACTACTTTTTGCTCTTAGCGGAGTCAGATTAAAAAATGCTGTGTTGCAAACCTGCTTCTTTTTATGCCATAAAAATACGTAATAAACTCGTGGGACCGAAATTTGTCTCATTATGCCGGAAATATTGGCCATGATCAAGTATATATAGATGAACTTTCGCGAAATATCATAATTTTTCTCTTGACACCCTGAACATACTCCGTCCAAAAATTTTCGATATAGAGAAGAGAATCAACGAATATGAAAACGTGAAGTAGAACAGGCAAAAATTTTCAGTTTCAAAAATATCTAAACATATAATTTGTTACTTGGTTGTGCTTTTTCGGTCAAATAACGGAGCCTAGAAATGCAAAATCTATACTGAAAACAATCCGATATACATAGTAAAGTAAGCTCATTTCAGCAGACAACGCACCCCTCATTTTCAAGGAAGACAAATAATGGTCAACATTTTCCATTTTCATATCGACTTAATCTTAAAAAAATTAAATAAAATTAATATTTGACGCCACGATATCTAACAAAAGCGTTTTTTTCGAAAGGCAACTTGTTATAGGAGGTTTCTTTAATAAATCTTAGACCTATTTGCCTGCAACCTTTGTTCTGGACGTTCATTTTTCTCGGAAATGAGGTGACATTTTTTGCTGACTCTATAGCAGACAGCTGATTAAGAAAGAATGTTTAAAAAAATATTATTTAGATAAATCTTTTTAAGAAATAGCTTATTTTTAGTTTTTGGTAAACAGATACAACATGATTGATATTTTTTTAGTAAACAGCCAGTATCACCATGTGTGACGTCCATTTTATTTTTATTTCTGCCAACAGCCCGGATCGGATGTTTTTATTATCAAAATAAATTTGCACAAGGTAAGGAAGAATCGTTTGCAGCAAAAAAAATTTCTTTTTGTGCCGAAAATTCACATTGAACAAATGACTATCAATAACTGGTCCATTTCTATGTCTGACAGGGTTAATGCTCCTTCAAATGCTAACAGACGATCTAAAAAGTACTTAAATTTTGCATTTGCGCTTACAATGGAGTATTTTGCCGTTTTTTGCACTCCCATACCTTAAACACATTTATATGTAAAATTAAATTAGTGACCTGTAATAAAGTCATCATATTAATTCCCAGCTTTTAGTAAAAGTAAACTTTTTTTGTTAGTAAAGAGTACTATTTCAAACATCCTTTGTCTTTTTACTTATGGTACTAAGTATACTGCATTAAAGCGCGGCATGCGATGAGTTCGCGCAACATGAATTTTCTTGTCTAAACCACGACATTTCATAAGTTTGAACATCTGTTGTATGGTGGGGAAAAATGTGCTCTGGAAAAACGTCATGTGGTCTTTGAACATTCGTCATATTCCAACCGGCGGGCAATGCATAGAAGACCGGCGATGGGCATGGAATAACATTTTCACTGGCGCAAGACATTTATATAACCATGCTCTAATGCAAACGATTATTCTCTGCCCACTGAACTCGACCAGGTTCAAGTAGACTGGCTGCCCCCACTTTCAAACCGGTGACTGGGACTTGAGAGTTGCGTTGAACACAACATCGTGTTGTCGTGATGGCTCTAGTTGCAGATAGGTTGCGGATAGATTAACTTCCCCGTGCAACTGGGTATTCAGCATGAAGAATTATCCACCAAGGCATGTTCTTCTGATCAAAAACACAAAGTGAAACAACATTTTTAACAACACATCAACGTACAGAGGACGTGCTTCCATGGATGCAGCGAAAAGTAGCTATAGTGTCAGATGATGCAGATGGATGGGGTTTTGTTGCAGCATATGTTCAGCTAGTGTTTGGCAAAAAAAGAATTTTTTCTGGTAGAAGAAATAAATAAAAAAGACTTAATGCTACGTAATTATTGCGGACAGACATTCTCATTTTGATAAACCTTGCATTATACGAGAAGGAAATGAGGATATATATATATATATATATATGAATGCTATCAAAAGGAAGCACTGATAAACGTATCTGCTTTCAATAGCTGACGAGAATCAAATAAAAAATTAAATCTTCGTGCATCGAAAAGCCTCGTTGTGCTTCTGGAGCACAAAGGTTAAGGTAAATTTCACTATATCAGGCCTGAGGAAAAACAGACTGTCTGTTTAAGTGTAGGCAATGCTATACGTTAAAATTACATCTACATCACTTATGACAATACAATTAGACATCGTAGAAGTTTCGACCTCACCGACGTACCAGTGCACCTTTTCACACTTGCAGTGTAAGAGGTCGTCGTCCATTTCCTACCTGTGAGGCATTATATTTTTCAATACTGCGTTCTCATTGTCACGCAAGCATGCATGTTTTAAGCATTTCAAGTGTCATGCAAAGCGCAGGCCCCGAGTTAATTTCGTGATTTTTATAGTAAGACCTAAGATAAGGTGCAGAGCTTCCTTCTCTCCTCTCCCCTACTGAAGAGGCCAACATATTTGATCTGAGCATGGCGGTCTGTTTTCATAGTATTTCGTAAGCCCTACTATAGCTGACCTTTATCATTTGGACACCGTGATACAATTTCATGACTAAAGGAACAAAATTTATTGCGATATGGTGAGGCAAACATATCGCACAACGCTACAGCAATAGACGACTTATTGCCTTCGTCCGGTTCGAAATTTTTGCTGCATTCAATGCATTAATCGGTAGGACTTTTTAAAACCTTACTTACGTGCCAAAATAACATTACAATACTTAAAAAAACATAAATTTATCAGAAAGTCATGTTTTGCGCATGAGGCTAAGAAAATTTCAAATCCAGTACAATGGAATAGGTTTTAGGGCGCAGGCTCTCATATAACAAATAAAGACATTTCTCTAATGAAAACAACTAGCATGCAGTTATCAAGCCGACATATTCTGCGCAGAATTCAAGTGAAATTATAATTCCTCATTCGAAAAAAAACTAGTAAGAAGTTATCACGCAAACATATTTTGCACAGAAGTCAAGTAGAACTAAAGTACTCACGCCGTGAAACGTGTTCTCAGGCGCGGGCAACTGCATCCACGTCCAGGCTTCAAACAAGTAAATGAGGCCATTAATATAAGGATTTAAAATTCACTGTCAACCTTATTTAATCCGATTTTTTGGCTTGACTAAAGTAGAAAGTGCAGAGGTAAATATTAGTTTCAAAAAGAACAAAGTTCGCGGGTAGTTGCCTTGAAACTCCTGATGAAATATTTGAGTTTTTTCGGGTCTTAATTATCCTTTGGATGCATTTTGCTATTCATTTATATTAAATTTAGTAGAAAGCGGTGTGGGGAGGCAATTTATTCTTTTCCTTGAGGGTTTTGAATTGCTATTCAAAAAGATCTATGTACATTGAGCAGTCACTCAAATGATATCGTGTTTCGGTAGTTGAAACGTAAGTGCCAAAAGAGTTGACATGGAAATATTCGGAGACAGAGCTTTCAGCTGCTGAGGTTATATAATACATCAAATATATTAAACGATATTATTAGTTTTATAAATTTAAATCATCAGAATCTGGATGCGCCATTATTCCAGCAGCTAAAGCTAAGCTCCACAATCTGTGCCTGCAACCTGAAAACCAATTTTTCTAATACTTGAACACCTCCGTGTATTATTAAGATGTTTGACAGTTTTGCCTAATTTGGGTTGACCCAATTGTGTAAAAACTCCAGGCGTTCGGCGAGATTTGAACCTGCGTAGCAAGAGAGGTCTTTACCAGATTCCAACACTCTAACTTAAGTTTGATTAAATTCATGGTGCGGAAAGGGGCATTTGTAGCTCAGTGGTCGTACAATTTTGTTCAAAGGTTCTCATACAATATGTCAGCAGTTTTTAACCGAAAGACAGTAATAAAAAACCCAATCAATTTGGTTAACTAACCTCATTTATGTAATTTTCCATCTTATTATTTTGCCAATAGATTTAAATTTCCTTCATTTAAACCAATTTTGCTGTTGCCTACGTAATAATTAACCTAGTTTGAAGTGGGAAAATAAATGACTTTCCTGAGACGCTTAAATGAAGGCAGATGCAAAAGTTCACATCCCACGGGTTGCCTATTTAGCAAGCATTCTAAATCCTGAGCTCTGCACAAGTGGTGCCACTTTTCACATTACTTGATAGAAGGTAGAAGGAGAGTGCAACATGGCTTACTCATGTTGTTTCAAAATCCGCTTTGAAAATACATTAAGACTGTAGGTATTCTTATTCGCATTATTTTTCTGCAGAATCCAGAGAAATCCTCCTGTTTTCTAATCACAGGACTTAAGCTGGGAGGAATAAAAAATAAATCCAGTTATTTGCACCACTCAACAGCGAAAGTTAGCCGTCTGTTTTTATTTACTGCCTTGCTGGATAAAAACCTTTCTGAGTTTTAATTTAAAACGTCCGATAATTGTCGAATCCCTCTTTCAACTTTTTAGCCGCACAAAATAAAAATTAAAAAGGCAGAAGAAAATAAATGAAGAAGACAGGGGAGATTGGACGGGCCATTTCTGGCTTATTAACCACAATCTGCCAAGGGTACCTAATCCCAGGTATGGCACGACCTACACTTTTACATTCAGAAAGTAGGGTATGCCAACCTATTAGGTAAACAAATCACGCTGGAAAAAATTTAAAATATTATTAAAATTGGACAGTACTGTAATTTATTTAGGGAACAAATGAGGTGCCGTTTATTTAGGAAAGAATCTTGCAAGTCTCTGAATAGCACGGTAAATTAGCACAGTCGAGCACTATGTAAGAGCAATTTACCTGCTTCGAGAACTGTCTAATTTATCGCTTTGCAGCCACATGGAAGCCCTTCTATATCCACAACAATTCGATTTAATATAATATTCACATATATTTGCCTGCCACCATTTTTTTAAGAAGCACAGAAGATTTTAACTCACCGAGTTACAGCAAACACCAAAGAGTACACTGTTTATTGTTAGATCTCGAATTTAAGTCTTAACCTCAGGCAAGTTCGCAAATATTGCCTGCAGGCATGGTAAAGCTTTTGGCAGCCCGCGTTCAACTTTGCGTTCGGCAACCCACTGGAAAGATCTCGGTCTCATAAATTTGGGGCATATTCAGTGGCCGAAAACCCAATTTACTTAGTCGAGTCTATTTCGGACAAATTCACTGCTTTGCTACTACAAGCAAATAATCCAATAGTCTTAGGAGTAGCTGGGTTGGGTACAAAGATTTGTTAATGAATACAAACCTCAAAATAACAAGCCTATTTACGCCATCTGACAATTTCGTATACCTTGCCTGCGGGCATAGGAGAGCTGGTGGGTAAGTCATCTTTTTGGACCAGGCTTCATCTGGCGGCTTGAAAACCTTCTAAAAGCACATGCTCTCAGTGGTTTAGGGAGTGGGAAAAGCCGAACTTAGCACTTGCTACACCCATTTATGAAAAAAATGAATGCTTTATTTGGGGCAGATGAAATCTTCTCGTCGGAATCGAAGTCAAAGACAATGACATCGTTTCTGGTAAAAGTAAAAAATAGAAAAGCCATTGAGTTACTTGAGTGGTGGATTCTATGAACGTTTGGGTTATTTTTTATCGGCCGCCTTTTACTCTCATTCTGTTAGATGCTCAATGTTGTCTATACGATAAAGGAGTACGGAGACTTATTCGCAAATATTAATGATGACTGTAAACTGATTTAATCTTCTGAGGAAATAAAAATTACGTCTAGATACTCCAGATCAATTTATGCAATGACTCACTTATAGTTTGCCTACACAGAATGCTTATCTACAAGGTCTTCCTTTTTTCTGGCTAAGACGCAATGAAACGTTTTCTCATAAGAAATCAAGTGTATAATGTATTATTCAAACATATTTTATAAAAGCCGAATTGAAAAAAACAGTCAATACGCGACAGGTGTCATGTCTGGGAAAAAGAAACGCAATCTACCCTTACCCGAAAAACTTTAAATGTGCTAACCTTAAAGCAGGATAGATTTGAGTTTTAAATCAGTCTTTAACTGACCCATAAAAGAAAGAATGCTAGAATAGGGTGATACGGGGTTCAGTTCTACCTAGGTTTTGTACTTGCTGTCGTGAAAACAAATCGTACCGAGAACAACTTTTAAAAGTTTTCTGTTATGCAACCAAGTAATATCAACGCCCATGTTCGTAGTGGAGCAACTTAAAGTGCAGACCTTTCTTTTAGAAACTGCGATGAGTCTCGTCATTGTTTTCTCATGCGCAGTTAGACTGTACTTTTTAGAGAACTGCACAACGAATAATCTATGAAAAATGGTATTTCTTCTTCTTCATTAACGCATAAGATCAAAATTGACTCGAAGGCTATGAAGTTCTACGTACGTACTACTTGAAATAAGTTGATTGCTGTCAGTTGGGCCACTTAACATACTACCTACAGGATCAATACATCAATTTTGTTTCAGTGAGCTGATTTTCCAAGCACCTTTTCCTAATTTAACAATCGATCTAGAATCAACCAGATAACTAGTAGGCATACCTAATCAACAGGAAATTTGGGCTGCTTTGAATCATTTGACCCATTTTTGAAAATCTTGCCATTCTCGGCGGGATTTGAACCAAAGACTGAGGGAACAAAATCTAAACATAACCAATGCTCTTACCTACTGAGTGCCGTGAATTTATTAACATATAAGTCAGGCTATCTGCTCAACCCAGTGCGACCTATAGAGTCAAACATTTCTGATATGGTAAGCTGACTGCCCAGGCCAGATTTTCTGATCAATTAATCTAGTAGAATCAATAGAATCCACTAAATGACTACTAGGCTTCCTTAATTTATTCGTGTATTAGTCGATCTGAGTTATTTTCTCGAGTTTTTTGTGATATGCACTTGCTAGTACTTTTATCGCATTCAATTAACAGGCCCAAACTCTTTGTGGGGTTGATGCGTTAACTCTATGATGGGCCAGCCCGACAAGGTGAGCAGTATGTACAACTAGGAGAGCTTTCAGATGCATAAACGTAAGTTCGCGATGACAGGACTCAATTCCCCCTGATACCCGCCCCCCCCCCCTCCACCCACCTCCACATCTCACTATTTTTGCACTTCCTACACCGTTCTGGCTGTTGTTGTGGCCAGATAGACCCAAAATGCCCATTTGGGTGGAAAAAATTTGCTTCAGCTGTAAACTGAGGTAAAGAGGGTGGGGTCGGTCTCAGTTGACGTACGGAAAACAGGGCGAAGCTCACCCACCTATCATTTTCCGCTTCTGGCCCCTTCGCTCTCTGATTAACGCAAATCAGCGCACTTAGGCAGTTTACTGTGGAGGCGGGGACTAGTATCTGGAAACCGCACTTTGGATAAATGACATATACTAATCCTCCTTTCGAGCAGTGTTTCTGCTCGAATGAATGTGAAGGTTTTGCTGCTTTAAGGATTAATCTTGTCAGTAGATTTTGTTGTTTACCAATTGAAGCATTGAGAACATGGCAGACTGGAAAAGGACGAAACTGTGGATTTATTTGTAAAAAAGGACAAAATGCATAGTAAACAGAGTTACTCACCGTCCTTATATAGCTTTACACCTTTTTTTCCTTCTGTATTTGGTGTGCAAAATCAGGTAATTCGCTGGGAAAGGGCAGATGTCCTGGAAAAATTTGTGAACGGTCTTTCGAAAATGCTGTTCTCTTTGACTAAGATTTTATTTTTGTACGGTATAGAATAACATGAGAGGTTAAAACTAGCACAGAAAATCGCCATCACAAGTGGCGCAATGCTCTTTAAACTTAATAAGGTTTGAATCTTATGAGCGAACGTGTGTGATGCTGTTGAATTGTTTGATTAACTCAGTTTTGCAGATTCGGACGTCCATTTAAGATTCACACAAGTAGGATTAATTACCCCTCTGTCGCGCAAAGACCGCAGATGAGCTTGTTGGTTTTCTGGAGGTTGAAGGAGATTCATGCAGCCACGCATGCATGAAATAAATGAGTTGGACGTTTGGAGATTATCTTCAGAATCGACAGGCTTATTTTTAAAGTGTTCTTGTGGTTTAAAAAACCAGAGCTATTGGAGCGAGCACTCCAGCTGATAAACATTTGATGTTTTTTTACTCACAAAGCTAATTTAAGCTATAAAGAGGTCAATATGAGGATGTTTAGTTTAGTCTTCTCTCAGAAAAACCCTCTAACTTTAGCGAAAAACCCAACGCAGTACGCAGATAAGTGCACGGAGAATATCAGTTTTCCGTTATATTCTTCACTCAACTATGATTTTAATTGTTTGGTTATGTTCTGGGGCGACCTGAAGTGCAAAATTAAATAGCAGCGTTTGGTCTTGGTAAACAACTGAAGGAGCAAGTATTATGTTCAATACTAGCAAAAGAACACATTGTGCCTTTATTATAAAGTACAGCTTAAAAAAGCCAAGATCACTAATTAGCAGGAAGAATCAAAACATGTTATTTCTTTAACCAGATGACGAGTCTCACCTTGTTCCACAAATACTAAAGATGGGAACATTAAAAAATAAACGTACACCGAAAGAGGCGCAGTTAAATCTAAAGTAAATCAGCAATTAATATACGCCGTCACACTCAAGAGTGGGTGAAAAACACGTGTTATATTACATTATATTATAATTTTATGACTGAATGGCTGACTGATGAGGCCTTATAAACATCAAATGGTCATTCTTGTTTCCCCTGTCCTTTTTTCTGGTTAATGGCTAGACAGTTGGGAAGAGAACTAAATCACCTGTGTGCGGTGCATATGAACGCTCAGAGACACCTCTTGTGCAAGGGAAAACACATCGCCTGTGTGTTGTTTCTGGGGTCATATTTTTCAATTAGTAGCATAAGGCAATTGACAACTGATGTGCCAGATTTCAGACTCCTACGACCGGGCAGTGTTGGCCCTGTGACTGCTTATTTGTCGGCTCCAAAAGACTTGTTATTTTGGACTGTAATCTGTTGTTGAGTGTGATTTCGGGAGCCAGTGAGTTGTAATACTGCCGACACCGAGTTTAGAGAGAATTCTTCTTGTGTGTGGCATTTAAAGCACCGAGCGTGGGCTTATTTTTCTACTACATTTTAGGCATTATTCCGCGTTTCGGGTATAAATATAGAAAACACGCTGAGTGAGTATAAATGTCTCTAGGAACAAATTTTCATCGATATTTGAAACTTATTTACTCTCTATCTCTCTTTCTTTAGTCAGTTCACTTAAAATGCGCCTTGCTGCACCAGGTTGATCTTTGGTTAGCAGACTCCTATCACATATCTCACGGGGTAACAGCCTCAAAAATACGTTGGATGAAATGGATAAGAAAGAGGCTGTGAAACCGAAGCTGCGTAATTGATCCTCACAACAAATAAACACATTCATTACTCCAGAAATAGCGCTGAAAATTCGATTCCTGAGTGGTAGACCAGGAGAAAGAGGAGCGTTCACCGGGAGAGGTTTTTTACAATCCTGATGTTTCGGGTAGTTGTATCGTCTACCCACCTTTAGAGAATGAATACTCTGGCTCACGGTCCCCCTCTTTATGCCGACCTTTCTTGCGTGTGCTTGTTCAACCAATCATGTTTGAGCCACTCAGTTTGTCTCTTGCCGCGTCTTCAGTCTCTTCGTCTGTCGGTCTCCTGCCTGTCGCTGTGTCACCCCCTTGTGTGTTCGTTCAGTGGCCCTTTGTGACACCATGACTGGTGCTCAGAATAAGCATGTTGGCCGCGGCGTTGGCTGACCGCGTATTAGTGTGGCTTGCGCTGGTGTCAGACCCCTGTGTGTTCGTCCCGTCGCCTCCTGTCGTGTCTCGAGTGGCCCCGGCATGCATACGTTGGCCGCGGTGTCGGCTGTGTGCATGCTAATCTCACGTGCGTCGGTGTTGGCCTCCTGAGCGTTCGGTTCATCGTCCCCCGTCACGCCCGGACTTGTTTCCGGCCCCCATTGTTCGATGCCGTGTCTGTCCCCGGATAATAAGGTCGTTAAAACAACATAGGGGGGCGTTTAATTTATGTGGCGGTTGACTGAACAGTCGGTTGACATCCAGGCCTCCTTAATCTGCCTTGATGTGTGATTATCACTTCGGTCCAGAATTTCAACCGCGTCAAAATAAGTCGTGACCCGTCGCTGCAGCGTGGGTTGCTACCTCCGACTTTGGGTTCAACCTCTCCGTGGCCCGCTTCTGCTCATTCATTCGCGCTTGAAGTTGTCGGCCGGTTTCTCCAACATAATTTCACGTATCGCAGCTGCACTGAAGTTGGTATACGACGCCTGACTTCTCCTGTTTAGGCAAGGGCTCTTTCGGCCGCATTATTTGTTGTCGGATGGTGCCGCTAGGCTTGTGGGCAACCCCTATTTTCAAGAGTATTCCAGAGTTTCCATTCTCCAAAAATAGGTAGACAAGACTACTACACGAAACGTCAGGCTTGTAATAAACCTCTCCCGGTGAACGCTCTTCTTTCTTATGATTCATTTCTCCATAAAGTCTGGTGAAATTGTTTTTATTACTACACGCTGGACTCGAAAGGTTGCCCTCTGGCGCAGAAACTTGGTTTCCTGGGTTCGAACAGTAAGGCTATAATAGTTCCTTCATAGTGGGGTTTCTATGGTATTCCCAAATTCGTGAGATTCGATTCAGTCTTCTGGTGGCCTAGGAAAGCTGGAACAAATTGCAATGCAAGGTAATTAGATAAGAGAAGTCATCGCTGCGTCTATTCTGTAGAGCACACTGTGAACGTCGTCGTTTGAGACGATAAATCTCTTCAACATATGTAGACATGCTTGGGAATTAAGACCACAATTTCTTGCCGGTTTTGCAGCTAAAATGTCTGGTTTGCGTAATAGCAGTATATTGGATGATCAATATGTTACCTCATTAGCGATAAAATCATTAAGTATACTAAAACTCGATGGAGGTGAACAAAAAACGCATAACCTCCTCGATGAGGGATTGAATGTTTCATGATTAAAAACTTCTCCAAAATGTCAATGCTACCCATAATTCTACTGGCAAAAAGATAAAGGTGGTACTTTACATTAATATGGTCATGGCATGTATTAAGCCATGAAGACTAGGCAATTAAAAGCTTATGTCCTTCAATAGCCCAAAAGAATTCACTCCCAAAGGGACTTCGTAAACTGATTAAATCCAACGCAAAATCCAACATAAAATTAACGTTAAACTTTAGTCAACGGAACAATGATACAATGACGTTAGTTAGTAACCTATCTATGCATGCGCGTGTTTTCGGTATTTTAAAAAAGGTCAATGATATTTTTTTATTCAAGCAAGGTCTAAATGTCAAATCCTCACTAACGTCCCAGCGATACAAGCATAGCCCGCGATTTTCTTGTTTTTTCCTGACTTGCTTACAGCGATATTGCAATAAGCACAATTAAAAGAAGTTTCATTCACGAACCTCTCCCTTCAGTATATTAAGATGAGTGTGTGTATTACTTTAAAAATGGCAGGTAATGCTCTTTTGTTAAATTTTTTCACTAAGCGTCCTGACAAACCTAATTATATACATATATGTGAAGTGTAATTGAAGCTTCCGAGAAATCTTTGTTCATAATCCCGATAGTCATTGCACCGCTCGAAAGTGAATTCATCGGCATATAATCCAAAAAAAAGTTCTTATATAATAGTAGCAAAAATTCTATTCCCAGATTGTAAGTCAGAAGAAGAAAGGGCGTTCACCGAAAGAGGTTTATTTTTAATTGAGTGTCATGTGTTTTTATTCAGTTGCTTCATTAATTACATTACTCTTGCCATATTTGTAGTTTTACTGTCAGAAGGTTGTGCTAAATGCTGGAGATTGACCCTCCAAAAAACTTCGTTCAAGCTGAGATCCATCACAGTCTTGTTTACCTACCCCTAATTTGACTGGTTTTAACCCATTTTTCTGGATATTTGCGCTAATCTGTTTATTGTTAAATGTGGCTCTATTCCTAATCTTACTAAAATTCACATGACAACGGCCGTCTAAGGTTCCCTTATCTCCCTAAGGGCAAGAGGTTATTTTGTCCTTCTAGGTGGAATTCAGTTCCAAATATCTTCACTTCCTCCGTGCGGAAGTTGTGGTGGTTTTTGTATTGCACGGAGCATCTGACATTTATCGGTGGTGTTTGATGGACGGCACAGGACCTTGCTGGCTACCACGCTAGAATGTGTCTAGCACAGGCCCAGCGGGCTAACCCTAACTTCAACATGTGCACCCCCTTTAGACACCTCCTCAACTCGCCTCGCTCTCGTCACGCAGTTACCTCAGCAGAAAGTCAAAATATTACCGGAAAAGATAACTAAATCAACCGCAAAACCAGTGCAACTGTGCCATGCTTCCGAAACTGGCAATCTTCGATTGCCCGTGTAAGCGCTGACATGGGCAGTTTCCTCTTTTGCCGTAATAGGGCAAGCTCCTCTACCTTTTTGTCCACTGTAAAGCCTTTACTTTTTTGCCCCTGGGTAACAGTACGTGCACGTGGCGCACGCCCACACGTATACCACCTGTTCATGGGCTTTATCACGCTGTGGCTGAATCGCATGGTGAGAAAATGTTGCTGTCTGCGTACTGGGTTAATCGAAGACTGCTTGCATGGACCAAAAGTGCGCATTTAAAGGCCGCGGCGAATCGACGGCGGCGAGGGGGAGGGGTGGTAGGCGCGGCGGCGCAGTAAATCTCACGAAGACGGGGCAGTGTCGGCGATGGCGGAAAAGCGCGGCCATCTGTCATAATCGCTTCTGAAAGTTTCCTTCTTTGCACGTCAGCAATCGCCTGATGGGAGTAGGGTTGATCCAGAGGGTAGATTAGCATCTTCCAGTATCTTTAGCTCTGCACTTCGGCTTGAGAGTGAAAATGCCTCTCTCATTCGTCTTGGATTGTCGAAAAGTTCAAAATCACCGCTGTACCGGAAATCACAGCTGGAAAGGAAGCGTTTGTTGCAGTGAAAACATCCGGTAACCGCATATTTATGCTAGTGGGTAAGATCGCTGTCACTTAAAATTCTATGACCCATATAAATAATATTAGCATCCGATTTCAATATGGACGCAGAAGGTTCCACCTTTCCAATCTCAAGAGCGCATATCCCATCCACTTCGGATTATTGTACTGTTATCTGACTTACAGTCATTTTAGCATCCATTTATGGAATTCTTGTTTACCTAAAGACACATTGAACTCCCTTCATTGGGGTCACTCATCAGCAGAATTTCGGCAAAATACGGCCGTTGAGATTGAAGCAACCAGCCATGTTGGATGTACGGTGAGACTATCACAAGAAGGCGTCTGGTAGCTCTATTTTCTGCCGAATATTATTGCCTTCATTTTAATTTGCACTTGCATTTTAACAATGAAATAAAACTTTTGTGTACTGATCACTTAACCGCACGTCACTGTGCTGAGTGCTTACGGACGTTTTTGTTTAAAATTCATTCCTGGAAGGTGGAAACCACAGAGTAAAGGTTAGTGGACGCCCTGATGAGCCAAACTCCACTCGGATGCCAAATTCATCGGCAACACATGCCTCTTAGTGGTCTATTCTACACTTATCTTTTAAATGAACCCCAACCAAAGTCATACTAAACTATGCCACTAGTTGTACTATTACTTGATAGGATAGATATAGCATGCGTATTCCACAGAAGATAGCATATGCAGCAAAATGTAATGGCACCATAAATTTCGCCAGCGCTCATCAGCTGCGTCCTCTAGCTGCGTAAATTGAGTAACGAATGACAAAATACAAAAATTGAATGCACACAGAAGAGGTCATAGAAACGGTCAGGGAGGTCAATTAGTAAATTGGGCTAATTAGTCTAGGAGAATAGGAATCCCCGTTCTTCTCTCACTGAACACCTATAGGATACGGGTTACTCTGTAGACCCCAAAACAGCCTTCCGAGTACTCGTTTGGGAACGCAAAACTCGTACATTGCGCTACCTGGAGGCAGCCTCTATACGACGGTCAAAAGCTGACCTATGTAAACAGCTGGAGCATGTTGTGAACCTTGATTTGCCCTGGTAACATCGGCTCCCTGCTTCACACCTACCCCCGCCCGAATTTTTTGCTTTAACGTTTTTCCTCCCTATCTCACTGTCCACAATGCTTAACTTACTTAGGTTTCTAATTAGACTGATTAGCCCAATTTACTAATTGTCCTCCCTGACCGTTTCTATGACCTCTTCTGTATGCATTAAATTTTTTGTATTTTGTCATTCGTTACTTAATTTACGCAGCCAGAGGACGCAGCTGATGAGCGCTGGCGAAATTTATGGTGCCTTTAAATTCTGCTGTAAATGCTTTCGTCAAATTTGCACCTGGGAAAAGATGCTTCAAATATTCCACAAATGTTAACTGGTTTGCACTTTTTTCCTCAACGTTTTGAGGTCAAGTTAAACTAGTCATTTTTATAACAACTGTCGAAATTCCGAACTTGGCATTCAACTCTCAAATTCATGAATAAGAAACCGAGTGGAAGACGTTGGGAAGTCTCCAGGGGAGTTGGAATCTGAGAAGAGTTTTTATATTTAACTCGGCACAGACCCCAACAGGAAGTGGGGAATATAGTATCCGATCGAAACAGTTCAAGCCGCTGCTTTCTTTGAGGTCCGATGTCTCCAGCGAACTACTGGATAATGCCTGGAACTTTT
Organism: Ligula intestinalis; assembly: GCA_036362985.1. Taxonomy (NCBI): domain Eukaryota; kingdom Metazoa; phylum Platyhelminthes; class Cestoda; order Diphyllobothriidea; family Diphyllobothriidae; genus Ligula; species Ligula intestinalis. Next base: position 51,061,890 of record JAYGXS010000002.1, read on the forward strand.
GAGGGTCTTCAAAGCTGACGGGTATCAAAATGGCGACGTAGAGTATAAGTAGAAGTCGTTTTCGAACCAACGGTTTTTCATGTTAGTCCATGTCACCGGCCATAGATGGACCACCCGTCCACCGCTTTGTAGGCCTCTGGGAACACTGCTAAAAAACCTCATATTCGGGCATGCGTTCACACTGGGAAAATAAATTTGGAGAATACAGGGGGTCTTTGTGGGGCGAGTGTATCATCTCGTTATTGGTGCTTGGGACAATTTTGTCTGCCACCTGTGTCCCATGATTTCGTGTGGTATTTAATTGTTCCAAACTTTATCATATAATATTTTGTTCTATTTATTCGTATTAGAACTCATTTTGTCCTTTTAGCTAAGCGCTCTGAGAGTCGTGCAATTATCTAAAGGAATACTAAAGTTGAAACTTGCCCACAAATGACCATACCATTTTCAAATTCTATGGCAACTGTTTTTTATATCAACAATCCTTCTACATTGATAGCTTAATTAGTAAGGCAAAGGTTTGAATTTCTGCTTCTGATATTAAAGCATTTATGCCTACAGGTTTTCAGTTGAATATATGCTGCAAAGAACTTAGTGCTTAGGCAAGCAGCTAGTCAGAATACTGAATTTGCCATTTCGGTTTCAGAATAATTACGCCTTTAAATTCAAAACATGATTTAAAGACGCCTTAAGCTTATACATTTCTATAAATCTCAAGTATAAGAAGCAAACTTGTTGTTTATTTCTCTCTCTGGTAGAATTGCAGGAAGGAAAATAAGCTTTCAACTTTTTACCTTAGAATTTTGGTCTACGATCGACGCAACCCGTCACAAAAAAAATGGCAGTATGCTTTCGGAACGAAACACCAATTCAGTCTGTTTCGGCTTATTTGCCCCTAAAATCCAATCATTTCCGATCCCCGGTTTAGGCCAGTCGGGACACAGACCAAGCCTCCTTTATGACTTAGGATTATACTAATGAGCTGAGTAACAAGAATTTTTTGGTTTTACCCTACAATATTTTGTTAAGGGTGACTGTCGACTGTTATTAACTTTGTCAGATAAATCATCGTGCCTGGTCAGTGAGCAGCCCCTTACCCCTCTTACTCCTCAGCCAGATTGACTACTGCATGCTTATTAAAATTCTTATAGGATGTATAGTAATTCAGTAGCAAAACTTTTTTGGCATTTTATAGACGTCTGGGATGCGGAGTCATTTATTCGAATCTGACCTAGGTGGTCCTTTTTATGATCATATAAATTCCTGTTTTGAGTACTTCTGGTTGTACGTTGTGTAGGAAACGTTATTTTATAATGATAAATCGGCACTTACCGATAGTTCACGGTTATTTCGTCGTAATGCACTATAGGTACAGACTACAATCTCCAACTTATGTTTGGTCGACCTTCTGTGGCGAGAGACTGGGCACTTCAATTGTTCTTCCATCATGCTCATAAGACTTCTGACCTAACTAAAGAGTTCAAAGTCAGCTCACGCCAGGTTTGTTAGGGAAATATAGGTAAATACCTTTGAACTCGCTCTTGGAACAGAGCAGCTATGATGCAGAACGTGTGGCATTTCCAGTAATGTAACTGCATAAAAAGGGTAGACAGTAAAAAACTCTTTATGCATTGTTCAGAATTTTAGGGGCTTGAATGACATTTTCAGGATTTAAAGGAGAAAAACTGTTGCCCGTGACGGGGCGGGGGGAAATGTATTTGCAACTCGGATGGCCTGCTGCTGAAAGTGTTTGAAGCATGTCAGGAGGAGCCCATCACCGTTTTTATCTATATTCTAAGGGTCACACGATGAGAAGATCGCAGATGTCACGAGAACACCATTGAGTGTCGAAAATGCACCCATCGTACGCCCTTGCTGGTTACCGGGTCCGTCAGGTGACAAAACACGGGGCCTCACCACGATCCCGCGATTAATACCAGATTTAAGTTAGCTCTGGTTCACTTGATTTTATTTGCTTTTAACGTATGGTGCCTAATTGGTAATATGCGTAAAGAGCGGGTTCCAGATATGTTATCGCGTTCATTATCTCTCAAAGAAGAATAAAGACTGGCATGTTCGTGGACCGAATTATATTTGAACTGAGGTTTTTGAACCGTTCTTGCTTCCATCATCAGAATATTGTAATCGCTGCGTCTGCATTAATAGCATCAGCATGTGGCTGACATTGTCAAAGCGGTAAACTTGGACAATCGGCTACCGTCTCTGCTTGCTTTCGCCAGTGGCCGGACGGAAGGAAAAACAGATTCTCATTTTAGAACGTGAGCTTACAAAAGGAGCAGATGCGATCGTTAGAACAAGTCGGTTTTGGGACTAGCGGTCTTTCATGAGAAACCCCAACGCAGAAAAAAATACGAATTCTGTAATACGAGACTGATTGTACTGGTAGTATAAATTGACGTTGTATCTTAGCATATTAACAGGCTAAGTAATGGCAAAAAGGCCCAGACACGTGTTTTGCCGGCATTGTGCTGCTGCTTGACACACCTGCTAGGAGCCCCCCACATCAGTGGGTCCCCCGCTTTCCCTATCTGCTTTCTTGTTGATTTACGGGTTTAGAAAGTTCTGGTTTTTAATCTCCAGAGAAATTAATTTCTAATCGCGGTATCTATCGGTATATATAAGGTGCATAGGCGTTGACCAAAATAATAAATGTATGTTTTTATTAAAATCCGTCAACGCCAATGAAATATACACCTGCTGCCACAGGACCATCTTAACTTGTACAAAATGGCGTTGCAGCTTAGCAGACTAACAGGCAAGGGACTTGCTAAAAGACACAGATAAGTGTTTCGCCGGAATTCTGCCGCTGCTTAACACAGCTTTTAGCGGTCCGGCTAATTAATGAGACCCCCGCTTTCCCTATCAGCTTTCTGGTTGATACAGCGGTTTAGAAAATTCAGATTTTTAATCTCAAGAAAAATTAATTTCTGATGGCGGCATATATCAGTATATATAAGGTCTTTAGGCGTAGTTCTAAAGTATCAGTAATTATTTTTGTCGAAACCAGTCAACCCCAATGTATTATACACCTGCTGCAAATACACCTAAAGACCTTATATATACAGATATATACCGCGGTCAGAAGTTAATATCTCTAGAGATAACAAACCTGAGTTTTTTAAACCGGGATATTAACCAAAAAGCAGACAGGAAAACGGGAGACCCACTGATGAGCCGAACCCCTAGCAGCTGCGCCGAGCAACGGCAGAATACTGGCAAAACACATGTCTGCGCCATTTTGCAAGTACCTTTCCCGTAAGTATGCCTAGCTGCAACGTAGATTTATACTACCTGTGATTTTCCAGTGGCAGCAGGTGTATATTTCATTATGGTTGACGGGTTTCAGAACAAATATGCACTTACAATTTCGGCCTACGCCTATAGACCTTATATATACTGATATACACCACAATCAGAAATAAATTTCTCTGGCGATTAAAAAACTGAACGTTCTCAAACGGTATATCACCAGACAGCAGATAGGGAAAGCGGGGGAACCTCTAATGAGCCGGACCCCTAGCAGCTGTGTCAAGCAGCTGTGTCAAGCAGCTGTGTCAAGCAGCTGCAGAATACCGGCAAAACACGTGTATGGGCCTTTTTGCAAGTACCTTGCCTATAAGTATGCTGAGCTTCAACGTCAGTTTAAATTACCTGTGATTGTCCTGTGGCAGCAGGTGTAAATTTTATTGGGCTTGACAGGTTTCAGAACAAATATCCACTTACAATTTCGATCTACGCCTGTAGACCTTATATATACTAATCAATACCACAATCGGTAATTAATTTCTCTGGAGATTAAAAACCTGAGCTTTCTGAAGCAGTATATCAACCAGAAGGCAGATAAGGAAAGCGGGGGACCTACTGATGAGCCGAACACTTAGCAGCTGGTCAAGCAGCGGCCGAATGCTGGCAAAACACATGTGTAGGCCTTTTAGCAAGTACCAAGCCTGTTAGTATGCTAAGCTACGACATCAATTTATACAACTTAAGACTCTTCCTTGGCAGCAGGTGTATATTTCATTGGGGTTGACTGGTTTCAACACAAATATTCACTTACAATTACGGTCTACGCCTATAGACTTTTTATATACTGAAATATACCACAATCAGTAATTAATTTCTCTGGAGATTAAAAACCAGAACTTGCTAGACCAGTATATCAACCAGAAAGCCGAAATGGAAAGCTGGGTAACCACAAATGAGCCGGACTCTGAGCAGCTGCGTCGAGCAGCGGCAGAATACCAACGAAACACATGTCGGGCCTTTTAGCAAGTACCTAGCCTGTTAGTATGCTAGGCTACAGCGTCAATTTATACTACCTTAAATTGTCCTTTGGGAGCAGGTGTATATTTCATGTAGGTTGACGGGTTTCAACACAAATATACACTTACAATTTTGGTCTACGCCTATAGACATTTTATATACTGATATATACCGCAATCAGAAATTAATTTCACTGGATATTAAAAACCTGAATTTTCTTAACCGGTATTTAAACCAGAAAGCAGATAGAGAAAGCGGGGGACCCGCTGATGAGCCAAACCCCCTAGCAGCTGGTCGATCAGCGGCAGAATATCGGCATATCACATGACTGGGCCTTTCAGCAAGTACCTAGCCTGTTAGTATGCTTAGCTTCAACGTCAATTTACACTACCTTAGATTGTCCTGTGGGAGCAGGTGTATCTATCATTGAGGTTGACGGGTTTCAACACAAATATTAACTTACAATTTCAGTCTATGCCTATGGACCTTATATACACTGATATATACAGTGATCAGAGAATAATTCCTCTGGAGATTAAAAATCTGAAATTTCTAGACCAGTATGTCAACCAGAAAGCAGAAAGGGAAAGCTGGGTGATTACTAATGAGCCGGACCCCAAGCAGCCGCGTCAAGCAACTGCAGGATACCAACGAAGCACTTGTCTGGGCCTTTTAACAGGTACCTTGCCTGTTAGTATTCTAAGCTACAACGTCAATTTATACTGCTAAAGAATGTCCTATCGCAGCAGTTTTATATTTTATTGGGGTTGACGGGATTCAACACAAATATTCACTAACAATTTCGGTCTATGCCTATAGACCTTATTTATACTGATAAATACCGCAATCAGAAATTAATTACTCTAGGGATGAAAAATCTGAACTTTCTAGACTGGTATATCAACCAGATAGCCGAAAGGGAAAGCTGGGTAACCACTTATGAGGCAGACCCCAAGCAGCTGCGTCAAGAAGCCACAGAATACCAGCAAAACTCGTGTCTGAGCCTTTTAGCAGGTAAATAGCCTGTTAGTATGCTAAGTTATAACGTAAATTTACACTACTTTAGATTTTCCTGTGGCAGCAGGTGTATATTTCATTGGGGTTGACGGGTTTCAACAAAAATATTCACTAACAATTTCGGTCTGTGCCTATGGACCTTATATATACTCATTAATACCGCGATCAGAAAATAATTCCTCTGGAGATAAAAAACCTGAAATTTCTAGACCAGTATGTCAACCAGAAAGCAGAAAGGGAAAGCTATGAAAACACTAATGAGCCGCACCCCTAGCAGCTGCCTCAAGTAGCCACAGAATACCAGCGAAACGCGTGTCTAGGCCTTTTGGCAGGTACCTAGCCTGTTAGTATGCTAAGTTACAGCGTCAATTTACACTACCTTAGACTGTCCTGCGCGAACAGGTGTATATTTCATTGGGGTTGACGGTCGTTAGAACAAATATAAACTAACAATTTCGGTCTACGCCTTTAAACCTTATATAAACTAATCAATACCGCAATCAGAAATTAATTCCTCTGGAGCTTAAAAATCTAAAATTTCAAGACCGGTATGTCAACCAGAAAGCAGATAAGGGAATACGGGGGCCTACTGATGATCCGGACCCTAGCAGCTGTGTCAAGCAGAGGCACAATACTGACGAAACACGTCCCTGCGCCATTTAGCTATAACCCAGCCTCTTAGTATGCTTAGCTACAACGTCAATTTATACTACTTAAGACTGTCCTGTGGCAGAAAGTGTATATTAAATTCGGGGTTACGGGTTTCAACACAAACATACACTAATGATTTCGGCCTACGCCTATAGACCTTATATATACTGATACATACCGCAATCAAAAAACAATTCCTATGAAGATAAAAAAACTTGAACTTTCTCAACCGCAATATCAACCAGTACGCAGATAGTGAAAGCGGGGAACCCACTGATGAGCCAAACCCTTAGCAGGTGCTCAAGCAGCGGCAAAATGCTGGAAAATCACATATCTGGGCCTTTTAGCAAGTACCAAGCCTTTTAGTTTGCTAAGCTACAACGTCAATTTATACTACTTGAGACTGCCCTGTGGCAGCAGGAGTATATTTTTATTCGGGTTGACGGGTTTCAACACAAATATACACTTATAATTTCGGTCTACGCCTGAAGATCTTATGTATGCTAAGACACCGGGATCAGAAACTAATGTCTTTGCAAATTTAAAACCTGAGCTTTCTAAACCGGTATATCTACCAGAAAGCAGATAGGGAAAGCGGGGGACCCACTGATGAGCCGGACCCCTAGCGGCTGGGTCAAGCAGCGGCAGAATACCGGCGAAACACATGTCCGGGATTTTGTGCAAGTACCTAGCCTGTTAGTATGCTATGCTACAGCGTTAATTTATACTACTATATACTGTCCTGCTGCAGCAGGTGTATAGTTCTTTGGGATTGATGGGTTTCAACACAAAGATACACGTATAATTGCGGTCTACGCCTATCGATCTTATATATGCTGATATATACCTCGATCAGAAATTAATTTCTCTGGAGCTGAAAGACCTGCAATTTCTAAACCGGAATATCAACCATAAAGCAGATGGGGAAAGCGGGGACCCACTGATGAGCCGGACCCCTAGCAGCTGCGTTAACCAGCGGTAGAATACCGGCGAAACACGCGTCTGGGCCTTTTGACAAGTACTAAGCCTGTTAGTATGCTAAGCTACAACGTCAATTTATACTACTTATATCTGCGCTGTGGCAGCATGTGTATATTTTATTCGGTTTGACGAGTTTTTTACACAAATATACACTTACAATTTCAGTCTGCGCCTAGAGATCTTATATATACTGATATACACCGTGATCAGAAATCAATATCACTAAGGATTAAAAACCTGAACTTTTTAACCCTGTATATCAACTGGAAAGCAGATAGGGAAAGCGGGGTACCCACTGATGCGCCGGACCCCTAGCAGCTGTGTCAAACAGCGGCACAATACTGTCGAAACCAGTGTCTGGGCCTTTTAGCAAGTAACTAGCCTGTTAGTATGCTAAGCTACAACGTTAGTGTTGATGAACTGAAGACTTTCCTGTAGCAGCAGGTGTATATTTCATTGTGGTTGACGGCATTCAACACAAGTCTGCACTTACATATTTGCCTATGCCTATAGACCTTATATATACTTAAACTGACCACTATCAGAAATAAATGTCTCTGGAGATTTAAAACCTGCACTTTCTAAACCGAAATATCAACCGGAAAGCAAATGGGGAAAGCGGGGGACCCACTTATTAGCCGGACCCCTAGCAGGTGTGTCAAGCTGCGGCAGAATGCTGGCAAAACACATGTCTCGGCCTTTAAGCAAGTACCAAGCCTGTTAGTTTGCTAAGCTACAACGTCAATTTTTACTACTTTAGACTGTCCTGTGGCAGCAAATGTATATTTTATTGGGGTTGACGGG
>JAYGXS010000002.1:51069636-51159163 GCA_036362985.1 Ligula intestinalis
GGGAAAGCGGGGGACCCACTGATGAGCCGGACCCCTAGCGGCTGGGTGAAGCAGCGGCAGAATACCGGCGAAACACGTGTCTGGGCTTTTTATCAGGTACCTAGCCTGTTAGTATGCTACGCTTCAACATCAATTTATACTACTAAGGACTGTCCTGTGGCAGCAGGTGTATATTTAATTGGGGTTGACGGGTTTCAGCACAAATATGCACTTACAATTTTCGTCACCGCCTATTGATCTTATAAATACTGATGCATACCGCGATCAGAAATTTATTTTTTTGGAGATTTAAAACCTGATTTTCTTTTGTCCCTGTCGAGAAGGGAGTCCGTGCTCTAGGCTGTAGTGTTGACACATGCAATAATTACGCTCTTGATACATGTTTTGATCATTGCGAAGGAAAAAGCCCTCCTGCCTTGTTGCGACGCATGTCTCTGGCTCTCAAGATAACTCCATTTTCTGTTGGCTTCGAGGAAACTGGGAGGCTTCCTGACTAATTTTCCTGACTAGGCCTAGTCGTGCAACATCCTTCCGGACCGCGGACGCCGCGGCCAAAAGCATTCTAGACTCTGTCCGCGGGGCACGTGATTGCATCAATCAACACTGCGCCTACTTAAGTTATCTTAAAAGAAAGCAGAAAAGAAATTCTGCATAAAATGTCCCGTTTAAACACAAATATCTGGTATAATGCGGTTTTTTTAAATTAAAGTATGCATGCCTTTGTCCTTTTGTCCATCGGAAATAAACTTTGGGCGTTGTCAGCTCTCCCGTTTTTTACTTCATTTTAAGTACCAGAAGGTTTGCGTCATACTTTTCGTCCCCATATCTCCACTTGGGCATGAATACTAAATTCGGTTGATCTAGAATGTCACAGTTCCTCAGCAAAAAACTTATTGCGTTGGGGAATATCCATTTTCCCATTCGTCACCGGTGCTTGGTTGGAAGTCAGGTCGTCTTGAACGGAAAGCTAGCAAGTCAACAATCGTTGTAAATAAAAAAGGAAAGGGGTGATGTAACTGACTCTCAAAGCCCACAGGATATAACGATTACGATCAGTAACACTACCCCGATTGCTATGTTGACAATAAGATTGTGTGTATAGCAGAGCTGTTTGAAGCTGTGTCAGAAGCAAGGTGCAAACTGCTTTCACAATCAATCACTTGATCCTTCGCCTTTGGTGTGGCCTTTTGCCCCCCTATTTTTTTGCTTTGAACAGGGTCATTGGATTTCTAATTACAAAATTCCTTATTTAGCTAACCTACAGATGAAATATTGCGTTTTAGTATGGTTAACTTACTTCCAAATATGTTTGATAGTAAAGTAAATTATGTACAAGAGGAAGCTCTATAAAAAGGTCCTAGACTATGTGTACCAAACAATAAATGACATTTATTTTCACTTAGGATCCAATTCTAGGCCTTTAATTTTCAGCCATCTCTCTAATGCCATCACCCGAGGACAAAATGTTTTAGTAGAACACTGAAGCTGTAAATATTTTTATCCTAACCGAAGCATCCACATAACCTGACCTTTGCCTCCTTTGAGCTGAAGCAATGCGACCAGGTCATGAGGTTGATTACCATAAAAGGAAAAATAATATATAAAGAAAATGCAGTCAATGTTAAACGACCAAAGTATACCCCTTTGAAAGACATTGCAGGAAACCTAAAGCAACGTATTACAAGATTCCGGAGAGACAGGGGAATGGAACCCACACCCCTAAAGACAGTTGACCTAGCGCAAAATTCACCGAAGCGCGGAAACCCTCGTGTTCTAGTCATCCTAAAATTTAGCGCATATCGAGACGCCATCTGCAAAAAATGGTAAAAGTGTTGTTTCGCGGAAATATTAGTCGTGATATACATTAGATTCCCTATCCCATAAAATATCTATCGATATTCTAAAGTGTGTTTCAAATCAAACAAATTGCTCAATTAGAGCTGCAATAGTATTTTTACTGCAGCCTAATCTCGTCAGGATGCTTCTTTCTGACCGCCTGCAAAATTTTATTCTGTAAAAAGCATTACTACTTCAGTAACTTGCATGTTTCTCAATGATTTCCAATGCTCTTATATTTCAGATATATGTTATAAAGAGCTTGCTGTTCCGCATTGGTGTATTCCATATGAGCGGTAAACTTGAGCGGGTAAAATGGATCCCAGTGTTATAAAACTCACCGTTGTAGGTGTGGCAGGTGTAGCTTAACTGGTAAAGCGTTGGCTGCGTAAAGGCCTTTCCTACTATGCGGCTTCAAATCCCGCCAAATGCGGTGAGTTTTTTTCACAGTTAGGTCAACTAAATTATGGATTATTATTTTTTTACTCATTGTGTAAATAAGCATGCTTTTGCCAAGTTTTATACCTGAAGAAGTGGTATCGTTCGGTTTTTAACGAGGTTGTAAATTAGCGCATAATTTTTAACTCTACCGACCGCCAGACGTGATATCAAGGTCTATATGTTGTATGCATTCTTTTTAAGAAAAAATACGTATTTCCCTATGGTGTGCGGAAGAAATCCTATATTTATCACAACCTTTTGCAGTGAATATGGACCAATTTGGAAATATTATAAAAACTATTAATAATTGATCCCATACCAGCCACTACAAGCGAACATCCGTGTCCCAGGAAGCAATTGAGAAGAAGAAGAAGCAGAAGAAAAAGAAGAAGAAGCAGAAGAAAAAGAAGAAGAAGAAGAAGAAGAAGAAGAAGACTCGATTGCTGTCCCAGCGATCGAGTCTTCTTCTTCTCGATCCCATACTTTTTTATGAGTGCCTAGTGCACGGTCTTTTAAAAATCTCACAATTAGAATCTCTTTGGAAGCTGAAAGGTACACAGTCTTCAATTATAAAATTTAAAGAAGGTGCAATTAAATTCCAAAGGAGTGCAACAAAAAGTTTTTTGTGCATGTTTTATAAAATATACTTGAATTTATAAGAACGTCGAAAATCACGGAGAACAATGTATGCTACTAAAGTAGTCCTTTTTAAAGAATATATGTTTTACAAGTGGTCCAAAAGAAGCTCATTCAATAGGCAACTATTGAGATATGGTTGCATGATAATCAGTATAGCAACCCTACTTAAGTAATTTGTTTGAATTGAAAACGCTTTTGAGAACTTCTGTTGACATTCAGGGAATCTACTGTGACCATACTATCATGAAGCGCTGGGGGTAAAATTACTCGTTACACTTAGAAGGTAACCCAAATTTCACGAAGGTACCATTATGATTGGCCTTAGTAATTTTTAATTCTCTTATACACAAACCGATACGTAAATCAGAGCAAAGACAAAGTAAGCCTGAAATCTGCACACGAAAAGACACTAAATTAGGACCAACAAACTTTCCACTTGGTAAAACAACCGGTTTCATCTATTAATATGCGAAAAATTTGAGGTCCAGATTAAATATTCCTTTCATCATCCCCGGGAGCGAGCTCGCTTTCGAAATGCTAGCCAAAATATACCTTGGTCCGAGAAATCTTCGCTTCTCCTTCCTCCTCTTCCGGGGATGACGAAAGGAATAAGCTGTCATCTATGTTAATGCGTTCCAAATTCAACTGAAATACTCCGCATTCTGTTGACACTGTGCATTAAGTATTTTTGAGTTCCTTAACGTCTTTACGAACAAGATACTGGCACGGTAAGGTGAGATTAACTCATCCAATGCTCGCCAACGTTTCGGTGGCTCGCACGAAGGAAGCGTTGGCATCACAGGTGAATCGAACAGCTTTATAAAATAACTAGGTTGGTAATATAATCTGATTATTAGAAAAATGAAAGAAACGTTGAGTATCTCTTTATTCCAAAGTAAACATTCACAATGCAGAGATAATAGGACAAAAATTGTCCTTCCTGGACGTTTTTATACGTGGACAAAAAGGCAAACTAATCAGATGGCCCGTCTTTCAAAAGAATGCATGGAACAAACAATGTACCCTTTGCGTGAGCTTGATGCCCAAACTTTGCTAACTTCTCTTTTAAAAATGCATAAAAGTGATGCTGAAAAGAACTAGGGGATTCAGAACTTTTTACTCTCAGGGTAGTTCTCATCAAACGTGGGTACTCAGCATATTGACTTCAGAATTTACCGCCTTAATTGCCTGCGGAAAAGTAGCTCCGAAAGACCGTTCATAATATTGTTGACATTTAGGTGAAAAATATTAAAAAATTATAAAAAAGAGGTTATTTCGTTCGCCCGAGGGAACTAAGAATGCATTTTATTCCCTACCTATCACTTCAACGAAAGCACTTCTAATGAGAGCAATTTCCATCTACACATATTAAGGATTGCCCATGGAGCAGAATATGCGAGTTCCAGGAAGCAGTTCATTAAGAGATGTGATCATTGGAACAAGAGTTTTATTTTCCTGATGGTTCGGTTTCTGTCGAGAATGCTTAATCGTAGGTACTCGTAGGAAAGTTGGAGACATGTGCAGATAAGGGTGATACACACACAGGTTGCACGGTATTTACAGTTCGTAGCGGTCACCCGCATGCGTACTATAATTATCAGTTCCCGTAGGCACCGCTTGAGGTCTTAATTGGCGCGGTGACGGCTCATTACTTGCCACAGTTTGCTTGTCAACGTCGGACGCGGATTCGATAATTGCGTGATAATTATGCCTGCTGTCGTCAGAGTTGTTGCTGTATCCGGTCCTTCCCACGTGACTAGTTCTGTTCAAGAAATTTCTCAGTACCCCGTATGGGGACGCCAAAGCGTTGCGTTTGTTGATGGCCTGGGGACCTGATAACCATTACTCGAGCAGCTCGCGGCTTACGCGGTTGTCACCTCTTGCGAGGCTTTCGGCCTCGTCAAACTTGAAAGTATGGTCGGGTCCCATCGAGTGAGCTATAACCTGCGAGTTGGAGTCTTTCTTCCTCACCGCCGCTGTATGCGCGGCCATTCATGTCCGGAATAATCTACCTGTTTCTCCGACGTAGTTGCTTTGTCCACAACTGCATATGATATGGTAAATGGCCTGTAATATAGTGATTATCTAAATTTCAAGCATTAAGTGAAAATAAACTATTCTTATGTTAGTAAATAGGGATTTATCAACCAACATTTGTCTTTATTTACTTATGGTACTTAATTTACTGCTGTAAAACTTGGAGGACGCCACATACACAACTTCCGTGCATCATGAACCTTATCGTCTATATTGTAAAGCGTTCTCGGGGACCAGTGGTTTATTTGTGTGGCGTTTCGAACTCCCACGCGAGCCCATTGTCAAGAGATGAAAATGTCTACAGCTCACTACATTAAAACTGAGCTCTGTCAGGATAAACCCTTGCCTTGATTTCTGCCCTCGATCTGTTTGCGCAACGAGAGATAGGCAGCAGGAAGATCGATATGCCTATTAATTGAATCTGTGCGTGAATGCCGTGCTGCTTGCAGCAGGCGTGAAGTTCAGTCATCCAACTGATCTAGTATTCGCACGGGTTCAAGCTGAAGCCCTGACGTGTGTGCGTGGGCGGCTACCAAGGAAAGCTTGTCCTTACGTCGCACGGCGATTTCGTGCTGGTGCATTATCCTGAGAACCCGTTTGCCCATTTCACCAAAATAATTGGCTTGACCATAAAGACAGTCACTGCAGTAAATGACACCGGATTTTGGTTTACGGGTCTTGCGCCTTTAGGCTGCATATGCTGCCTGCGGATTGTCGCTTCCGGTCCGTATATCCAGTTTGTACATGGGAAGCCCCAGTGTCTGAAAACCTCGCCACCAACATTGTTGCGCCGATTATGAGCACGGATAAGTGGGCATTTTAGCCACAAAATTACCTCCCGGAAGTCTTTCTAGTTTTGGTCAAAAGCATGTGCTTGGTGAATATTCGCAATGCTCAAGTAATTTTGATCCGACTTATTTCGAATTGGAAGTACCCCTTTGACGTACCAGTGCACCCCACATCATTTAATCTACTAACGGAGTGATATCTTTAGCCCGTGAGGGTAAATCCCTGAATGCAACGACCCCTTGGCTAAGAAGAAATCGAAAGGTCATGTAAATATCAGTTCTCATGTCTCGATAAGAGAAAATTGGAAAGTGCATGGAGCTATGTCGATGTATGTTACAGCAATTCAGATGTGGCAATTGTTGGCACTTAATAGAAATGCCTTGACTGTCTTATCAATGAAGAAGTCTGTCGCATCCTGTTCTTTGGAACTTCGCATTCTTCCTCTCCCCCAACCTCCTAGAAGTGGTTCCTGGTAGGCCAAACTGTATTGTGCATGTAAGCGATAAAGGCAGTTTTATCACAGAGGGTTAAGTGAGTTTAACCCTGGCAACTGCGATCTTCAGGCCCGGTTCTTTAAGAGGTGAGAGAAGTCATGTAAAGGCCAGAGTGATAGGAATAGTGTATTCTGTTCAGACAGAAATTAGAAGAGTTAGGACGAAGTCTTGACTACCGGAACGCACTTCTCACCATGAAGTTGGCGAGTTCCGTAGTTATGTCTAGCGGCAGCCACGGTCTTGAGGTCCGTCCAGACGGACTGTGGTCACGCCATTGTAGCTTGAAGCCACAATGGGGGAGACACGGTTCATGCGTTCGCTAGCAGTAAAGGTCGCGCGTCCGTTTGCGCATGGCCCGAGGCACGTGGGAAAACTGCCTTCGTGAGAGGTCCTATGCTCCGAGTGACCTCGTCTGTGGCGTCAAGAGTTAGGAAGATGTCACGCAGCAGTGATCACAACAGTTTAATTAGTACAGTAGTCGCCGGCTAGTAAGCCCATGGTTAATAGGCCCAGCCGCGTAGTAAGCCCACATCAGCTTGGGACGGAATTTTACATAGCAAAATCCGCCGGCCAATAAGCCCAGTCGCCGGCTACAAAGCCCAGTTTGCCGGATGTGATTTGTTTTCATTTTTCAAGTTAAATTTGGCAACACCCTTTTCGGAGGGCAGCAGGCATGAGGGGTCGAAAGGACAAATCCCCGACATCGATGCAGATGAAACAAGCGAGGAAGATTTTGAGCAGAACTTGGTCACTGAAATCATTCTGAAGGAAGAAGTGAGGAAGGGAGGAGAAGCAAACGAGGAAGTTGTTGTTGATGAGGAGGAGGAGGAGGAGGAGGAGGAAGAGCCATTTCCCACTGCTCCACAGATGAAAGCTGCACTCTACACACTGCAACGCGGTCTACAGGCATCAGATTTCATAAAATTCGATGATTTCTGGTGCCTGTAGAAGAATATCAACGAGAACTTGCAAATGAAGTTTCCTCCAAAACAACTGACACTAGACCGCTTTTTTAACGTGTTGCAAATCATGTTTGTTTTTGTTATTGCGTAAAACACAGACAAACACCATTCTTTTCTTGTACATAACCACGCTCTACACATTATACAGTACGTACGTAATGTATAGTGCCTATCCTGCGTTTGCTTATCAAGAACTAGGACTCTCCGGTTAATGCGCCCGCTGCTTATTAAGCCCAATTTGGTCTTTGCCGGAGGTGGGCTTAATAGCCCGCGACTACTGTACTTCTATTAGTAAAACGCGGCTGTAAGGGTTACGCGAGTCTGTGGACGGCAATCTGTAAACCAAGTAAAAATGCCGACCTCGAAAACCGTTTATCTTCTTACTACAGCTTACGTGCAGGGAACGAGAGCGAGGCAGCCCTATGCCTTTTGCACAGCGGGACACTTAATTAATCACTACAGGGAATGAACGCAGAACATGAGGGTGGTGTGATACAGTCTGTTTAAACCTATTCTGCCTTTGTTTAACCAATTATTCGTCTGACTAGCACATAGGTGACCTAAAACACTGCCAACTGATGCATTTACCAGAGACACCATCAGCCAAGTATGTGTTTTGTGTTTGAAGTGGCTGATGAGTGGTACGGGGGGTGAGAAAGGGAGGGTGCCGGCTCATTCTAAACCCCTGTTTATGTGTATTCTGGTGTGTATGTCAAGGGGGCCAGGTCATGCTGTGGTGCGTGCAGATGGGTTCGCCGGTAATGCCAGCCACTGTGCCCATCCCACCTCAGGCGACCGATCAGCTAGGTGGTGGCGGAGAGAGTGAGGTCGACGCTCAGCAAATTTTTTTATCACTAAAACAATCTGATGCGCTTGAAGCTATCACGGTGCACTAAAAGCCGTGGCTTGAAGGGTTGCCAATTGACCGGATAACTCGGACACTACAGTCAGCCCAGTGTGTGTCTTGTCATGTGGAATGACTGACTGGTGGGCTGAGAGTCAGTCTGCAATGGCTTCTTCTTAATGTGGCCTCTATGTCGCTCCCGCACATGCAAGAGCCTACCTAGCAGGTGTGCTGTTGGTACGCACATTGGAATGTTAGCCACGCCAGCGACCTGCGCTCTCCCCCACATCCTGTGTTCTTTACTGTTGTCTTGATATCGCGTACAAATATAGGAGTGATGGGACTGTCTGCCACCTTGGTAAATGTCCTGCTGCAGCAAAAAAGGCACCTGAGCATTCTTCGTTATCCTCTTTCCCTCCTACTGCTTTTGACCTGGGCCTCGGTGGTGATTTTGTGCTTTGCGCGCAGACGGGTGTGCTTGTCCATCAGTCCCCATTGGCTTCTGTGGTAGCTGCAACGAACGACACAAATGTTATTGCATGTGTTCATAGATATCCAAAATTCATTGGAAGGACGTAATCCGACAGACGTGGTTTCGCTTAAAATTACCATCAATGACGTAGTCAAGATATGAGGCTCAACCTTGTTGAGTCGGAGATACAATAAATTTCAGTTCTTTGGGGCCTTCGCTTCTCTTAAATAGTTTACAGATTATACCTTAGAACATATGTGTACACCGATCATATGCAGGGCACACCTGCCCTGGTATTTAATTCCTTTCAGCTGTCATGCGAGGATGTGAGTCACACAACCGTTTGCCCCATGACTATGCATATATATGATTACTAGTAAACAATATATACATAGTCATGTGGCAAACGGTTGTGTGACTCACATCCTCGCATGACAGCTGAAAGGCATTAAATACTAGGGCAGGTGTGCCCTGCATATGATCGGTGTACACATATGTTCTAATCTATATCCCGATCAACAACCGGCAAAACATTGAGCCCGATAGCTCAAGGGTTAGGGCGTTCGCCCCTGACCAGAGTGAAGCGGGTTCAAATCTTGACTGTGGCAGCAATTTCCGCGGCTACGCTGGAGTTGAGTATCTGTATCTGATGAGACCTAATAAGGTCGAAATACGTATCATGCAAGTCCCAATTTTTCTGCCGGTAATGCCTAAGATTATACCTTATAGGTCTACCCACATGCAATACAGGTATAGACGTGCAAGCTGCGGCCAGGATTAGGGCTCTACCTCGCCAGTCGGATGAGCCGGCATTTCAGTAGAACTGCTGCCCACTTGAGGACACTATGTGATTGGTCCGATTGCAGGTTGAGCTTGTAAACGCTCGTACATGCCTATTTTCTATTTATAACGTACGCTGTTAGCATACGACAATGCACAAACATTCTTGCTCTCCTTGCTTTTGAGTTCTTCTTTGGCGATATAATCAAGGCGTTGTTGGATGGCAAACATCTTAAGTTGTGGCAAGGTTATAACAAACAGTATTCCGTGCAGGGTTCCGAAAACGAAACTCACCACCTACCATGAAGTCATCTTGAGATTGGACTATCCGCGAAGTCAGACTTTCAGTTAGATGACTAATCCGGCTTCGCAAGTTAACTACCAGTCGGACTTTTCTATCAAGATGCACTGATGTTATGGGCATGTTCATAAGCATCGCTCTCATCTTATATTACCTAGTCAGTCTCGAGTACATAAACACATACAGGTACATACATAAATACATACATAACATACAGGTAGCCTCAGACACTGTAAACTGATGCAATTACCAGACCGACCATCAGCCGAGCATGAGTTTTGTGTGTGTAAAGTGGCTGATGAGTTACACAGGGAGTGAAAGGAAGGGGGCAGCAGCTCATTCTTATTTTCTGGTTATATGTATTCTGGTATGGGTGGGGGGGTATGGGATATTCAGATGGGGGCTGAACGTGAAGGTCGTGGCAGATCGCATCATCTTCATCGCGTAGGTGGCGGCTACGCCTAGCGTCCTCGGCTGGCATCCAACTCTCACTTGTGGCTCCTCGGAGCTAAGCTTTGCCTGGCGGCCACCCCCCGGCTCCCCGCCTCGATTAGCGGGCTAAACCAAGTGAGGGTCTCCGGTGTGTGTGTCCCCACGCCCGGTATGCCCTCGGGTTGCAGCGGTAAGTACCCTAGAAGACGTAGCTGGTGGTGGTGGTAGCTGGTGCTACACTTGCATATGTTCATAAATATGCGAAATTTCTTCCGTCGCACGACGTGTTTGTGCTGCTGCATTCGCATGAGGGCCTGTTTGCCGGTTTCGCCAACATTATTGACTTAACCGCAAAGACAGTCGATGCGATAAATGACACCGGATTCTGATTTACAGGTATTGGGCCTTTAGACTGCATTAGTTGCCTGAGGATTGTCGCTTCCGGTCTGTATATCCAGTTTGTACACGGGAAGCCCCAGTATCTGAAAACCTCGCCACCAACATCGTTGCGCCCATTACGAGCACGTATAAGTGGGTAGTTTAGCCACTAAATTACCTTCCGGCAGCCTTTCTAGTTTTGGTCAATAGTATTTGCTTGGCGGATGGTCACAATGCTCGAGTAAATTTGATCGAGTGAGCTGCAACCTGGGAGTTTGCATCTTTCTTCCTCACCGCCGCCGCATGCCCGGTCATTCGCGTCCGGAGTAATCTCGCGGTTTCTCCCACATAGTTGCTTTGTCCACAACTGCACCAGATCCGGTAAACGACTCCAGCCGTTTCCTGCCATGGCAGTGGTTCTTTCGACCTCACGAGCCGGCGCCTGATGGTTGCTTCTTGCCTCTTCGTAATTTTACCTCTAAGTGGGGTGAGTAGACGGCTGGCCGCTTCCGATACATTATTCACGTACAGAAGAACTTGTCAAACTATTGGGCCAGTTAGATGTGGTCTCTTCTCTCGTTTGCGTATGCATTGGTTAGCAAATTGTGCGAATATGTTGTTATTTGGCAACTTTGTCTTCCACTTCGCTGCAATGCGTCTGAACGCGCCGATAAAGCGCTCTTACGCAGCTGCGTTTGTGACCGATTAGGTGGTTGCTGTTGTAGTTCAGGAATTGCATAGTGTTGGTTGCTTTCCGGAACAATTTATTTTTAGGCAAACGAGGACATCCAGAAAGGCCAGCTGGTTGTTTTCTTCTTCTTCCATCGTAAACGGAATGTCCGGGAAGACGGCGTTTAGACCTTCCTTGAATGTCAGCACCCGATCCTGCTTAATAACGACGAATGTGTCGTCCACATACCGAGCCCAGAATTTCGGTCTGTGGTGTCACAAAACCAGCGACCCCAACCGTTGCAGGACAGCCTCTGCTATGAGTCCGGAAATAGGCAAACCCATGGTTGTGCCCTTCGCCTGCTCGTAGATAGTTCCGTTGAAGGTAAAGTACGTCTTGAGGCAGAACTTTAGGAGTTGGAGAATTTAGGCGTGCCCGAGGTGATTCTCCGTTTCATTGCATTTCTCTCGCAGGAGTAGTTGGGTAGTGTCGATGGCCACGTCTTGTGAAATAGAAGTAAAAAGGGACGCGACATCAAAGGAAACCAGGATATCTTTTGGCTGGAGGCTTACCCCTTTATGTTTCTCCAAGAATTGAGTTGACGACCTGACTGTTGTATCTCAATCATCGGTCAAGACTTTGAGTAGTCAGAACAGCCACTTTGCCAGTCCGTACGTTGGAGTTCCCTTGAGAGATACGATTGGCCGGAGGGGAACGCCCTTTTTGTGCACCTTCGGGGGGGCCATAAAAGCGAGCCAGGGCCGTTGCTTGCGCACTCGCCATGCGTCGGTCGATTGGCGATATTGCACTTGAGTTCTCCCTTGCCAGCAGCGTTGTGTTTATCTCATGTGTCAGCGTTTTTATGGGGTTGGATTTGCATGGGACGTAGGACTGACGATCGTCTAACCAAGTTTGAACTTTGTGAATGCATTCTGTCCTGTCCAATACGACAGTGGACCATCCCTTGTCCGCCAGCACGATAACGAGGTCACTGTCGACTCTGAGTTCTTTAAGTGTCTTACGTCCGACCTTGGAGAGAGCATCGCGTAGGCTTTTGCATATTCTTTTTTGAATGCAAGTCGGTACCCGTCTGGTTTTGCGCTCATTGCACTCATCAAGCATGACTGTTTACCTATTTCAAAGTGGTAGGCACTACACGTCTATTGAGAGGAATCATCAAGAGGGCTGTCATGGACATGTTTAGCCAAAATAGGAAGCACTTTGGCTCATGACTTGCATTTGTTTGACTGCGCCAAATACAAGCAAATCCTTAGCTACTGAGGTAGATATCGTGGCACGTGGTAGGAGGGGTTCATTTACGTCACGAGGATTACGGCACACATTACAGTTTGTTAGCTAGAGTGAATGAAACCCATACCGGAGAATTGATCCCTGTGGTAAATCAACACGTCCCCGATGTGTTCGGATAAATCACATCGCGCTATCGATTATGGCATGGAATGTCATACTCAGAACCGAGAACCAGATTAGAATTTTCTCTCTCTATAATGTAGCCCCTGCGGTACTCTCATTTTCGTTTTCTCCGGGCCCTTTCCTGAATGAGGCCTGACGCCTGTGAATTGCAAGGTCAGGCCTGGTGTGGTACGCGCAAACTGACTACTCAACCTTATCAGCCAATGTGGCCACCTCCCGTCCGGTCGTCTGGATTTTGTCTAGCTTTCGGAAAACAGTGATATGGGAAGCAAGTAAGATAGCTACAGGGCAAATCAATTTTGTGCCTTATATGCGGGAGAATGTTTTACCTCGTCGTTTGGACATTAAGTTTTTAGAAGACTTTGTTCTTAAATGAGCAAGTGGGAGATTTGAACAGTTGAAAGTAGTTCCCATTGAAAAGAAAAATCTACGCTGTGAAAACCATTAAAAAAATTGCAAAAAATGGCCTCTTTCTAGTCCTGAGCTCTTATCTCCCTAAAGCTGATTTTGCTACATTATTTTTTCTGATTTTTCTACCATCCTTTAAAATAATAATTTTAAATTTTAAGACAGTATTTTGAAATATTGCCTTGCCGATTTCATATCGACTTTCTAAATAAATTAAACTGCTCTCTACTCACTATTCGTTATTCATGTCTCGAAGTCATAGAAGGTAGTTTAAAAGCCGTTACTAAATATAACTGTGTCAATATGCTCCTTTCATATACACTTGCTTTGAAAAAATCGCTCTTTATACCTCGTATTTGTATGTTTTAATAGCAAGTTGCGGTGTTTTTGTTTTTGTGATACTTCTCATTCTTCTCTACGTCTTGTAAACATAGCAGTTACAGGTGGGAGAGGCGTTCTTTAGGAAAGCAACCGACTTGTAAAAATCGTGTATGCTACCGTTGACTCTTGCTGGACTTAACAAATGCACTTCATTGATAGAAAAGAAGATTGATGGGAAACTAAAATATCAGATTTGCCTCATTATTTGCTACATTTATGAAATTACTGGGGATTCAGATCTCAGGAGCGAAATGTTTGACATTTCAAATAGCCTGCTGGAGAATAACATTACATTTATATACGATTTGCAGTTGCATGGAGCAGTTCACCGAATCTTAGACGGACACTTAACCTAACTTCAGAAGCGGAATCAGTTACTGAAATATTGTACGTGTCCTCCGTCTAAAAGCAGGTTATATATTATCCCTTACATGTGGTGACACTACAAATTCACGGAAGCAACTCCGTAACAGGCATTTCTATTTGTATGGAGAAAAAGTAGGTGGTTTCTAGTCGATCTGGGCCTAAATTTTTTGCAGAATTTTCTATCACATACACTTATACATGCGGGCAAACAGCACTGATCCTTAAAGGAAGCTTTTCACATCGGTAGATAGCAGCACTGGTTTTGTATGCAGTACTACCATCGACCTCGGAATTTTTAAACTTGCTTTGGTAATAACCAGTCTTCAATCTATCGTTCTGGTGGCTAAACATTTGGAAAGAAGACAATACGGAGTCACATTGTGAACTAGGTTCTGGGCTTTTCCTTATTTTTGGCAAAACGACTAAGGTTGACAGAATTCACCGCGTAATTAACTATAGTATGGTCTCGACCATTGATCATGGTATGGTATCTGCTTATCCTGTTATTCGTTTGGACTCCATTTAGAGCTTTACAGGTAACTGTTCAGTGACCACAGAATGACAAAGATAAGGGAAACCGGTGCCGTACCGCGATCTGTGAGGTATCTCCTGTCATAGTTAATTATATGATCGCATCCGAAACGATAACGACCCCATAGGCCAGTGGTTAAAGTGGTGGAATTACAACCAGCAGAATGAAGGTTCGAGTCTGTTCCAGATTTACGGACAACTTTTGAAAATGAACTGAACTTTTAATTAATATAATGAATGCCTAAAGTAATTAGCTTTTGATTAACTAGGCCATCTTATATGACAATATGGCTTCTGGACAATAGCTTTTGCATGCCTTTACTGGTTTCTACCTGCACACATTGAGGCGTGGGCCGTATTTTGCTATACTCTGACTTATGTTTGAAAGGCATTAACAACACATTTAAAAGCCATGCTTTTACGCATGCTAGTGGATGATGCGAGTCTAACGATAGTCTACTTCTAGCGTTACCCCCCTAAACTGGCCGCGTGGTAAAAGCGCTGGACCAACATGGAGGCCAAATAGGGGCAGGGCAGGGGATTTTTCGGGCTGCGCTCCCATAATAAATGCCGGACATGAGAGGAGGCTTGGTGGCACGCATGAGTGCAAGCTCGGGTATCAGCCAAACTTGGCCTTTGTGGTCCTCCCACTCCGCGGGATCTTAGTCAGGACTGGCCGCTCCGATTGCCGATGACCAATTCAGTCTCAGGTTTTCTGGACCCAGCCATGACACATGGCTCGGGCGGGTTAGCCGCGAGAGTGTGTAACAATTTGAAGTGTAGGCAGATAATATCTGCCTATACTGCCAGCTGCTACGACTGTCAGGGCTCCTGGCGAGACTCAAGGCAAAGCGGGAAAAATAAGTCCCGTTAGCAGTCAGGTGAGCGTTCATCAACGAGTGTACTTAGACTACACAAAAAATTACTCAATAACGTAGCATTATTTTTTCACCGTTAGAGGAACAGAGGTGTAAAAATAGCAGTCAGACGGAACTGGAAGAGACCAGTGACGTTTATAACCCCCATATTTTTATGGAGAACTGAACCTCTTTTGTCTCTACTCGTGTTTTTTGTGAATTATTACACTGTCCACTGTCTGAAAAAAAACAGATCAAATATTTATTATGAGCGCTTTCGTGTGTAGGTTGGGACTAAGGACGCCAGTAGGAGCGGAGTTTTTGTTCAAATTCATGCATTATCTTATAAAGCAAAATTACAGTATGCGCTGAAAACCGTGCATTTTTCATAACTTTGTAAAAGTGTGATCCTTACTCGCATACCAGTGTGAACCAATTTACGAAAACTTAGAAATACTAATGAACAGCATTAGGCATATTTTAAACTTAAACGAAGTATAAGAAGTAATAAGTAATTTTAAGGTAGATAAATTTTCCCGAGAATCTCCAAGTTCCGGCGACGTAAAAATAGCTATAAATTAGAACAATGCATTTAAATATTTTGTTAGTCTGAAAACTTTACTAAACCACTTTCCTTTAATGAAAAGAATACTTCTTTAGTCTAAAATTTTTGGACAGATTTCCATTAATATCGTCCTAGAACGTGTGGAATCATTTCCTGCGTTTTCAGTGTTTTCATTTGTTTATCAATCAATTGGTCTTCTGTCCGACGTTTGCATCAAAACCTTTAAAATAAGATATACACAAGGAGCATTTACCGAAAGAAAGGGTTCTTGGATATAAGTTCTTATGAAGATGGCCATGTTTATCATATTTCGAAATGCTTTAAAAAACAGAACACCAGATTGTTGGGTATAGAGAACGTCTGCAAGATAACTCGGATAATGCTATTCCTAGGATTAATGAAAAACTTTCTATAATAGGTTACCTTCTTTAAAAGTGTTTATGTTGGATATTCATCTGACGAATTTCTGTGTATGTCGCTTATTTGATTTCTGTAATACGAACAACCGAGATCAAAGCATCCCCTTATCCCTTAATAAATGTGGTAGCTGGGGCATTATACTACGTTGATTGTCCTAAGATGCACTTTATTATAATTATCGTGGTTTTATCTAGCCCCAGTCTTCCAGACATATCTCAAGTGAAGGCAAGTACATGTATTGTTCACTTTGCCACTTAGGTGTCTCTTGTGAGCTGCAACGCTTCTTCCCTGAAATTCAGCGTATACTGGACTACACGGGAAAAAGGCAAAAAACCTTGCATAGATCATTCACTGCTTGATATTTAGATAGGTACGAAAGGTAGCAACGTCCATTGTCGAACTGACAGTTTTTTCCAATCATTAGTGGTGAAGTTTGATGTGTTTATCCTCGAGTTCTATCGATGATCATGCATTATTTACCAGATTATTAAAACCGACAGCACTGTCTATTCGGTAGGGCTTTCTTATGAGGCCACCCAAGTTTCTGACGGAATTCGTGATTAAGGGAGAATAAAAGGATGGGGCAAACTGCGCAATAAAAAAGGAAACAGAGCCGCTTTTAAGTGTTTTACTTAAATAAACATGTACTTGAAAATGTTGCGCAAAGGACCAAAAGACTTAGAATGAAGCCTATATGTATAGACCCAACCTGACCCTTTTGTTTTAATGCACTTTTTGTAATTTTTCAATTTTAGTCACGGTGGTGGAAAGGTCGAGTGATCGAGTACGTGAAAGTGGCCAGACTAGTGAAGTGGAGGACGTGTTTGGAGAGCGTTAGCTATTTTCCCATCAGAAGAACCATTAAAGTTGTGTTTATGGTTTTTGTCTAATAAATCCTCGGCCTATGCGGATTCTTATGCGTTGTGTGTGCGATTGTTTGCGGACAATTTACGTCACGATGATATTTCAGGCACTCGGTGAAGAACAGCAACAATCTCAAGGTTCTACGACAGGGGGGATTGAACCAGCGAAGAAAGAATCTACACCTGAAGGAGAAGGAGCCCCTACTCAGCACGCTACATATAGACCAGAGGTCAGGAACCTTTTTTTTCATTCAGAGAGCCTATAAAGCAAATAGTTGGAAATATATTTTCGTAAGAGCCACATAAAATATTTTAAGATTGAATTCAGTTAAATTTCGCCACTCGTCTCGGCGGTTGCACGTGATTGGTGGAACTAAAATCACAAAATCTAAAGTTTGTGATTCCAAGTTTATCTGAAAGAGCCAGATGCAATCATCAAAAGAGCCCCACCTGGCTCGCGAGCCATCCGTTCCCGACCACGGAGGATAAAGGGGAAGATATGTTAGCTCCACAGGCGGATAAATGGCAAGGTGACGATTTGACGCCCCAACACCCAAGGTAGATACGAAGTCGTCACCACCGCCCATTTGAAAAAGTCGCCGGAGGAAGAAACGTGAGGCCCATTTTTTGAAGCGAGAGGTATTACAGAGGTGAGACCCCCATGCACTCACGGCAGTCGGCTAAAAGAACTGGTCAGCTGGATGATGCCTGCATGCAAGCCGCCCACGCCGTGCGCCAAGAAAACAAGATGACCGCCCACATAGCGTGGGCAGTGACCGCCGTCAAAAAAGGTTTCAGAATGCCAAGGCGCATACTATACGCCTGGAATATTCTAGAAGGACCTTAACCACATAAATATGCCGGAGTGGACAAGCTGAAGAACCCCGCAAACACCGTTGTCTTTGTGCGGTGCTATATAAAGCCGCTGTCTATCAGAACCACGCTCTTACCTTCTCCTGCCTACAAATCGGGACAGAACAAACTGGGATATAACAGAACGGGATCTAATAAATTTATCTGAATCCAAACACCACGGCTCATGTTGCGTCTCATTACGGATTGTTTTCGGAGCACCACAATCATTGTATGTACAAGTCAGAAGGCACTAGATTAGGGGCTCTTTTGTGCATAGAACCGGGAGTTGCTCTCAGACAGCAGATACCGCCGACAAAGCCAGGTTTATTTTTGACTGCGTCCAGTCATGTTCGAGAGAGTTTGTGAGAAGGAGGGAGGTATCAGCTGTTTTCATGTTATAATGGAGCAAATTCAAATAGTATACGATTGGTGTGTTGCATTGTCCGAGGGAGGGTGTCGTGTATAGTGTCCCCTGTTGCATCGACTGAGTTGTGGTCTGTTCAAGTGGCTCTTTTGCAGCCTCGACTATTTGGACGCATGTGTGTGCGTGCCGGGAAGTCAGTAAAGAGTCTCTAGTTCGGCGGGCCCAAAACAGCTGCTTATAAATTTGCATGGCGTTGAGGCAGTGGATATTGAACAAGCTAGTCTGCCCTTACTCCCGTTACTCGCCCTTACAACCTAAGAAATTCAACGTTGATCATACCTCCTCCTGCTTCTTCCACTTCTAAGCGATCTCTATTTTTCGCTTCTAAGTCTAGCTATCTTTGGAATAATTTGCCGATTGATATTCGGGCGTTGACTAGTCTATGTGCATTCAAGCGAAGACTGCACATTTATCTTAACACTGAATCTATTAACCTTTTGTTTTCCTCATCTTTTCCGGGCAGCTTTCTCCACGATCCTGAGAAAGGACCATCGGGAATTTAGGATCCTTTCTTGAAACTACCTTCCTCTGACTCGTGTCCCCCTGAATCAGGAAGCAGTCTTGACGGCTCTCGTTTTGCTGGTCATCAACCATCATCAGGGCCTTACATTTGGTCACATCTGAGATATCCCCAACGATGGTCTTGTAGATTTGACGGACTTTTGGATCTCATACGGTGGTGCCCATCACGATCATAAATTGGTGGGTTCCCTATGTTCTATTATGCCGCACCGGTTTGGGAACCCGAGTGTAGTGCCGGGAACCCGTCTATACCAGTAATGTTTCGTTAATACCTATTGTTCTGCCCCACACTCAGCTTCGACTGAGTTTGCTTCCAAGCCCCTCCCCCTTACTAACAGAGGCAGTGGGTACCAGAATACATAGTCAGAATTCTAGATAACGATATGGCTCATCTGTGTGTGCCCTTGAATTTCACCTTCCGCATGACACTGCTATATTCATTTTTTTCGAATCTAACAAATTCGCTCTTAAACAGTTATACTCGTCTCATAGCTATAGACTACGGATACTGTTTGTTAAACCAATTATTTCTAGCACTTCGTGTTATCGAATTTTTGGTTTATTGATGAGGCCCATTGGGCCTGAAATCTTCAACTTATGATTGTTAGTATTGTGCCCTTTCCGCTACACCCCTTTACGAAGGCGTTTCAGAACTTTAACTGAGAAACACAAACTAGGATATTGTGGCATTGGTCCAATTATAATGAAAGCAAATGAAGGCAGACCTGTTTTGACGTTGGTCAATTTTTTGACCGTTAAAAGTTTGTTTTATGTATTAGGTCTCGGGTTATTTACTGGAGGTTTTCATGATTCGCTAGTATGAACTTCTTGTAATCCAGTTTGTTCAGACTGTCAATAACGTACTTGGTACTTTCGAAAATTCCGACTGTTTACCTGTCATAAAAACATGCCATTTTCGGTCAATTAATAGTGCGATTACTCTGTGTATGGAGGATATATGTCGGCCGGCTTAGTGCGTGTGGCAAATCCTTGCTAGTGTCACCCATCCGGTTGTTGCATAGCCCTTCATTGTTGGGGTCTCCTGCGGTTTTGACAATCAAGATCTGTTTAACGTCTTTCTGCATTGACTACAGTGATGAAATAAAATAAGTTCTTTATCGTTTCCCACGCGATCTACATAGAGATGACATAAAAAGTTGACGCACCTGTCCGCCCTTGTGTGCGACAATTAAAAGCTCATAAATTTTACTACGGCAGATATGCTGTGTAGTAGATGTAATTGCGACCACTACCGATGTTGCCATAGGGAGTGAGCACATAACGAAATGTAGGACATTCAAACGGTACAGTAAGCGTCTGCACAACAGTTAAGCAAATTGTGAAGCCAGGAATGGTATGACAGAGGCGTATCATCGTTCGACGATTTTCCCCTCAAATACGATTTTCGCCTTTCCCATCGGCTATACACCGGCTATGTGCCCCTTCGTGTTGAAATTTCTGCATCTATTAAGATATGCAGACAATGCTCACATGCAAAGCTTTCACGCTAGTATCGAAAGTTTGATTTTCCGGAAAGCCGGACGCCTGTCTAATACGAGCAATTTCTGCTTTATATTGGTCCTGAAATTTTGTCGTCATATCTTGACGACTCCCGCTACATGCATTTGTAACAATTGTCCCTGACAGTGTACATACTTTATCATCCAATCAAACATATTTCCTGGCCGATAATAATTCCGTTTCATTCTTTCTGACCTTATTTTCGATTATCCTACCTCATAAACCTTTTGACGTCGTTTATAATGTCCATTGCCCTCTCCACCTGCCCGAGGATGTCACTCACTTTGTAGTGTTGGATATTTTTTCAGCAGTTCCATTCCAGTCTGTCTTGGTAGGGCCTTCCTGTGATACTTCCTTTGTCTATAATCAGTGATAAAAAATCCACTTCCACATTTCCAGAAGGTCAAATTTCTGCCTTTCCAAATACAATCCTCCTGAAATGAAATTAAGACCTTATTGTTTGTTTGTGCTTCCCATCTTAAAATACTGTTGCCTATTCGCCAGTCTCATGAATGAAATTAGCCGTTCAAAAATTGAAAGAGTACAAAAGCAGTTCACACGAAAACTGCTTTATCTGACAGCTCTAGCACTTCTTAATCGAATAGATGCCAATTAAGGAAACTAAGATTTCTTTGGGTTAGAAGATTGGAAGCAGGCTTTTGTCTCCTTTTTCGCCTTAATAATAGCACAAATTTCCCCACGATTTCTGTCATTATCCCCGTCAGCCGTCCCTACAACCTACGAAACTCGGCACTTGTTATACCCCCTCCTGCATCCTCCTCATTTAAATGATCTTTGTTTTTTGCTTCCAGATATAACTTTCTTTGGAATAACTTGCCAATTTAAATTAGGTCTTTAACTAGACTGTCTGCTTTCAAACGAAGACTGCATATTTATCTGAACACTGATTCTATTAGCCTTTTAGTCTCCCCATCTTTTCCGAGCAGCTTTCTCCATGACTGCGATAAGGGGCCATCGGGAATTTAGGAGATTCTCTTGTGTTCCCGGAGAACCAAGATGTTTCCATTAGCCACCGCTCAATCAAACGAAGTCACGTGGAAGTACTCGGTCTAAACTGCTGCTGTTTCGTTGGCTACTAACCATCATCAGACCTCCTACAGCTCTTTCTACTCTAATACTCTGTCTTATCTTCCTATGCAGTTTTTTTTCTCACACACTTTTTTAAAATAGAGGCCCGTTGAACTCTGCCTCTGCTTTCACTGTAATCGTTTTTTGAACTGCCTTCAATTGTATGTTTTTAAGTTCACAATTAACTGCAAATCATTGCTAAATATTGCCCCAAAAGAACAATTTCTGCTGACATCATTACGACTTTCTACGTCTATTTGCGCACATTATCAAATTCGTTTTTGAATTTTTTCGTTTTTATGAAACTAATTTCATATGGACATTGCCGTTCAGGTGCTAACAAATATAAATTCTAAATACTTCCTTGATTATATTAAGCGATAGGAGTTGCTCTAAGATTGTTTATGGCCTTTTGCCGTCAAGGGTGTGTGATCTACTGTAATCACAAGACTAAGACAATTTCATCTGATGGAAGAAGGCATTCAGGTGTTAAAAGCGATTTATTTGTACGCAAAGCAAGTTTTCGTGAATGGTCTGGTTGCTTGTGTGTTATAAATGCATCGTCTGGGAGCCTGTGAGCAGACGTGTCCGGACAATACAAGCGTCTGGGAACTGACAAGAGGTGGTGTGTTGTTAACGCGCTTGAGTTAGTCCGCGTGATAGTGGGGTGTGTGAATGTTTGCGCCAAAGGCCAAGTCTGGGATGTCTGAAAGTAAGGTGATCCCGGCGCCAAATAGACTGAGTGATGCGACTAGCCTGAGGTGCATGCGCGACCATGAGCAAGTCCAACTCAAGCCTGCGGGGCTACCGTCACCTAACGGAACGCCTATCGGTTTGCCGGCTTGTGCAGGCATCAAGATGCCAGATAAGGAGGGCATTGGAACGGCTGCTACAGTCTATAGGCGTCCTTTGTTGACCAATAGGAGTTCGTGTTGGTCAATTTTGATCTTTCCGCACGATTTTCACATATCTTTTTAGTTCAGTAAAAAATACAAAGGGTTTTTACTTATTTCTTACAGTACACTTGTCACGCATAACTGAAAACTTCCAAGTTCCGAGCTCCAAGCCGCTCAAATTGGATTGGGACCTGAGCATCAAATATTTACCGCATGCTGTTTATATAGTTGCCTTTCCTTCACGGATGCATTCACAGGCTGACTTTGAGCTCAGAGGACGATGACAACCTGTTGAGTTGGGGCTGGTTGCCAAACGCCCCCTCAATAGCCTTGATGCCACAGATATTTTGCAGGACTAGAAACGACGACAGTATGTAGCATATTTTCTAATCATCGTCCTGAAGGCCGAAGAAACTTACGACATCAGCTTTAATTCAGCAACCACCTGTTGTCCTTTGTTACTCAGGAAATTATGTGGAAACGTCGGCATCCATTTCTTCGTCAGCCGTTTAAACACCAGTTAATCAGCAGATGCAAAAAAGTGTCCGAGAGATCTGAATGTTTGCTAAGCGTCCATCGAGTAAGGCAATTAGTGGACTTCTAGGCAATTGCTTGCACCTACAACCAATGCGTAGCAAATACAGGTAACCCTGAAATTATATCTTTGCCGGCTAAATTAGGGTGAGTAACATGGGGTCAATAATGAATGTTTGAACTAATTTGTTCATGCTCTTGAAAAAAATTCGTCCTCGCGCTTTGTGGATTTATGAGATTGAAATCTCTGGATTCTGGGAAATTCAGAAACAAGTGTTAAATACACCGATTACAGGCCAGCCTACAAAGGCCAAATATGATTTGGCTTCCAAGATATGCGGCGTGCAATCATTTGATTGCATTCAAAATGAAACTAGACGTAGTTTTGGTGACCTTGACGCCCCAATATATAGATAGCACTCGCCTTGTTAGAACCTATAATTTAATGAGATGAGGACAACTTACTGGACCCGAAATTGTATCCCACTGTCTGTTCTAGAGCCCATGCGCAGGTGCAGTAGCAGAAAGAGGCAGCGGATATATGGGGACTTAATATTTACAGGAAATAATTTATGCATAGCCACAGGCCTACTAAAAAAATCAGTGCCCGAACACTTCGCAGTTTATGGCACGTTACCACCAATTGATTTGCAACCATAACTTCATCATGGTTATCAGTGATTGCCTGGGTAAGCTCTCGACAATTTGGTGCTCTAGTGTGATCAACGAAGGTAGTATTTACGATGCTGTCGCAAGGAACATCACCTTCAGAGGGTATATAATTGGCATCTAATAGATGACTATGGACTGGGGAAGGAAAATCAAATCTTCCTTGATTGCGCAGCTGTCATTTTTGCGGAGGGAATAAAAATGACGCAAAGAAGCTACCAACGAACATCGATAAATAAATTATCTGGTCATCCTTGTGGCTTCTAACTTTAGTGTATCCAAGTGTCTGGTACTACACACAAGCACTTCTAGAAAAGCCTCCCAGAAAAAGTTATTTTATCAATGAGGCCGCATTAAAAGAGGCTGATACCCATAAAAATCTAGGCATTTGGACGACCGCGAACTTGATACCAACAGAGCACTGTAAAAATTCAGTCTAGAGGCAACTTGTAAATTATTCGAACGACTGCTACTCGTTCGGTCAGCCCAACCAAGAGGAATACATAAGTCTAACGCATATTGCTGGTGTACCCACAGGTACACCGGACTTACCGATGAAACATAGGATTTATTGTCACCAAAGCAGGTTCCTAAACATCCCCTGTTGCGTGATTTTTGCTTTCAGTCTTAATTCAAATTCATTTTTGACAAGTAAGAGGTAGCCTGCCAGCCTCTGAAGGGCTCTGCTGGTTCCAAAGTGTTAGCCTTACCTTTGGTTCATGTACTCTGAGGTCTGATGTGGTTTTGTGTGCACTAGTTCAAGGGAAACATAAAATCGTACACCTCTTGATTTGACCAATCGAATTTTTAGCTTTTATTCAATGCTTACTTTTTAACCTGGATCTTCCTTGATTTTCTATTCTGTTAACGTGGGCGATGTTGACGAAATCAATAGTCTTAGCCTCCGGTATATTGAACAAGGTTGTGGTGTCTGATTGAGGCTTACACTTCACCTCTGCCTTTTTCCAATAAACTGCCAGCTCCTTGCATTCTGATCACGCCCACAAATTTCTACTTAATGGTTTATTTCGATACATGAAATGTGACACCAAACTACTGAAGCCTTAAAGCCAAACCTCAACCTGGTCAGCTTCAGAGACATATCTGATTTCTGCGTTTATTACAACCGCGGGCTATTTCTCTGAATTTGGATCACTCCCCTCGTTGGTAGCTTGCGCCTATCTGCGCTATGGTTCGTAGATCCAAATGCCCTTTAATTTTATATCTGCTTCCATTATTCATATTTTTCAAGGTCGTGGGAGACCACACTGGAATACTTTTTTCAAAATTGGGAAGTTTTCTTTGCTCTCAGTACATACAAAGGTTGGGGCGCTACGTTGTGTCCCATGATCCATTTTATCCAATAGCTAATGGTTTCGCTGATTGTTAATTTATATTTATTCGCCTTCTTAAATTACATAGTCAGTGTGTAGTCGTCTTTTTGTGTCGTAAATGCAGGCTTTCAGTTATGCTTGCGCGCCAGTATAATCGCTTCTCTCTTTACGTATAGGTGAGTTAGAGCGGTTAGTATAATTTGAATGTAACAGACTAAGTTTATTTTTCAATCTAAAAACAATATTAAGCGGGGATTGACCATTCTCTTGTAGGTTAGCCACAAAAATCGAAACCTTCTTTCTAGACTGTCATATCTTGTTGTATTATATTTGTCAGTAGTCTAGCAAAAAGCCTGTAGTTTACATTCGAAGGTGGGAATAAAGTTGTCTTGATGTGAATATCCGGCCCTAGAATAAGGTGTCTGCCGAAGTAGAGTTTGGCCGAATATTTAGTGTTTAATTAGTGACCAGGTTTAATGTACAAGATATCTTTAGCATTTCCGGAGTCTAAAATCAGACTATAGGACTACATAAGACTATATTCTGACTTATTTAGTCAGAGTTTGTAGCTAAAATAAAGCGGTCATGTTCTTGTAAACTTGTTATTGAAATCAATTACGGGTACGACCGCAAATAAAAGGTAAAAGAGCCCTTGGTTTGGACGAAATAACGTTGTCCAGTTTCCGAGGTAGCCAATATCATATTCATTGTTGCGGTTAGTGTATTCGCAAGCGTGGATTTTTTATGCTGCGCACGGTTTCAATTGAACTGAGGTTGGTAACTCAACGCGTTCATGACGAAACTCCGGGCCTTTTCTTATTATGACCCCTGTAGCACCCATCCAGACAGAACTCGAGCCGGCCACCTCTTCTTTATGCAAATGTCCAGCCCATTGTGCGGAAGCTAGGCGTGTATGGCACATGTAAACGAACCTTTTGGCTTTGTCAACCACTGCACCTCCGGTCGTCCTGACGTAGTCTCGTCGGGTTCGGAAAAGTAAGGGAGAAGAGTAAAACAAACTATGCGAGTGTGCGCCTGTCATACTGTAGGGCACACGATAGGCATCATCTTTCGCCATGGTCCAAATATCATCCTTCGACACTTCGTCGGGTGTATAAAATTCTTGCTTCAGCGACCAAATCTTTTTTCTATCAACTTTTATCTCCGGCAAGTTCTACCGAGGTAATTATAGTTGTTTATTTGCCGCAAGAGCCTGGCCCGTACAGTTTTCGCCTTCTCAGGCGAGCAGTGGGCTTTGTTTCTTATCCGGTTTTGTCTTTTTTATGTCTTCCCTCTTATTAACTGTTCTTTTTTCTTTTTCCTCATGATAAATTGAAAAAATGCACTAGAATCTGCCCTTTTTTGTACTTAAGGCTGTGTTCTTATTTCTTAAAGGCGCACTAAATATCACAGCTTCTTCTGTTTTAGATTGCTACGTGTCCTTGTGAAGTAGAAATGCTTTTGCCCGCGGACGATTTTCAAGAACAGTCGCTGGCGGTAGTTCAAGCCTTTGTCCATGTAGCTGTCGTGAACCGCTATCACAAGAAAGTTCTTGACGGCATAATTGAATACCCCGATGTTCCAAAGTCCCTGTCCTCTGGTCCTGAGATCGTGGATTGTATTGTCCAGCTGGTGGACGA
The DNA here is from genome assembly GCA_036362985.1 of Ligula intestinalis. Taxonomy (NCBI): domain Eukaryota; kingdom Metazoa; phylum Platyhelminthes; class Cestoda; order Diphyllobothriidea; family Diphyllobothriidae; genus Ligula; species Ligula intestinalis. The sequence goes on from JAYGXS010000002.1 coordinate 51,096,021, forward strand.
GTTTGAGAAGAGATGTCAAGGTGCGGGCTTTCATACTCAAGTCAAGACCATGGGTCTAACCGAAAAGGGAGCGATGGACAGCAAACAATTACTATTATCTTATGCTGAAGTCCTCGATAGTCTCTTTTGCACTATCAATTGGGGTCGCGTCATCGCCATGTTTGCTTTCTTGAAGATGATGGTCTATCATCTGCTTGACCACAACGCACCTGATACGATCAGTGAACTCATACGTTGTACAACGTCTGTCATTGAACATCGCCTCAGGTTCTTCATCATAAGCAAGGATGGATGGGTAAGTTTTATTTACACCTTTCTATATTTGGATTCGGAGTTCATCTTCTCCGCATTTACTATATCCGGACAAAAGTGTTTTAATGGCTGCTTTCCAAGTCTCAACCTGTTCACGAAAGCTCTAGTATGACCGTGCAATCATCCTCGCTAATCACTGCTGGCAGGTATATTATCAATAAATGGTGTAATGCATTGTTTGGTTGTCGAGAGCTCAGTCTTTTCAGCATTCCCAGCAGATTGTTAAGTGCATGTCATATAGTCTGGCCTCCGAGTGGTTCCTTGATGGTTCCGTGACTTCTGGTGTAGTCGCGTTTTTTAACCTGTTATGTTAGTCCCGAGCTTTAGGCTCAGTTTATATATAAATCGACTGTTTGTCGGGTATCACAAATGAATGTGAGCGTTAACTAGTTTAAACTTAATTCAATATTATCCTTTTCAATAGGAAGCTTATTATGTGCGCGAGTAATTATATCTTTTACCTAGTAAATGACCTTAAGAAGAAATTAGCCACTTGATCCAGTCGACTCACAATTTGTTAGGACAGGCATCCTTTTACATGGACTTAGTCATCTTGACTCATTGCATTTCTAGGTCGCTGTCCAAATTACGGTAGCTCAAAATGTAGTCCATTGCTGCTGGATGTGCCAAGTTGCCATTCCTATATGCTGACTGCTACGGTGTTAGTCTATGGTCCGTTGTCCTTATTGAAGTCTTTCAACGGTCATAATTGCCTGTCCAGATGTCATTGCCTTTATGCTATTTGTTCAGTTTTTAAGCAGCAGTTTTCAATTAACCGTTGAGCTCCCAATCACTCCAAATTTTCTCGCGTGCTTTATACTTAAGATTTTTCATCCCTGACCGAATGTTTTTGTATCCTTACCGACGCTCTGTAGCCGCCTGCCTAACATCACCGTGTAAATATGCAGTTATAGCAGTGTGTTTTCTTACTTCCATCCCAATTTAGTCGGGAATTCTCTCCTTCAAGTCATCCGGTGATGACGTACTTGACATAAAACAGACCTTATTACGTGGACTCGGGGGCATTGCGAGTGTAGCCGGAGTAGCTGCTGTCGTAGGCTTCATCGCCAGTCGACTGTAAAGGACACTATATGCTCGCACCCCAACCTACCCACTGTCCTTTACAACTCCGCCGCCGCCGCCACCTACCAGCAAAAGCATTTTTACCCTTTTCATCAGCGCCCAGCGGGTGGCCGCAGTCACAATGTGGTCATTGCGCCACTGCCATCTCATGATGCTTTTAATTTCAGTAGTGCAATCCATTTCCAGTCTTCAAGTCGTGTTGTTGTGACACGCGGACGCATTACTGTTATTGACTTTGAATTTGTAGATTCGTATTTTACACCGTTTCCCCCAGCCCAATTTTTACGGAGGAAATGGACTTGCACTTTCTGCCCATCCTCATTTTTGTGCCTCCACGCCTGTAACCATGTAAATTAGTACCTTTTCCCGTGCTCCACTCTAAGCTACCGCACGCATTTATGCGAGTGTTGTTTACGACCCGGCAGGCGTTGTTTCGCCCTCCCTTTATTTGTACTTTTACCTTTCCCCTCTTTGTCTATACGCCTTAACGCATGGCTCTCCTTTCTATTTCGTCTGATTTCGCGCTTCTTTGCTTTCGCGTTGTCGTGACGAAAGTAGGAACGTTCATGTGTCCTTTAGTATCCCCTCCTGGGTGTGCCTCTTTGCTTAAATTCTCCTTCATCATCCCGGTCGACTGCTCGGTCAACAAAACCTGACCTCGGTTAAGTTACTTCTTTCCCTCTCTTACTCTCTGACGGGCAACAAAGTTCAAGGGTAGTGGGGGGAGCGGCCGTTTTTCCCGTTTGTTGCTTAGTGAAGACCAAAGGGGTGCCTAAGTCTGTAGAAGAAATTTGCTCCTCTTCTGACCTCTGATTTGTGTCGCCCAACATGTGTGGACGAAGAGCTTTATTGGTCTGCCGCTTTTCTGTTGGTAACTATACTGAAATACATCCCAAGTATCCTCATTTACGTCGCGCTGTGCGAGTTCAAAACGCTATTCACCTTTTCACTAGTTTTCTGGGTTTTGATGGATGGGTGGATCATCAGGCAGATGATTCTACTTTTTTTCCGACTTCTCCCTAGATCTGGATTCAATCAGCACATGCGCTTTTAGGATGACCGCTTGGCCTAGTAAAAATGTCTTGCAGCAATTCTAGGTGTGGTGAAAGCGGATGTCCCAGATTCAAGGCCGTTTCTTGGTTTCTGTGTGGTATCGTCATACGATCTTACCGAATATGCAGTGAGTTCGTTCTCACGGTGTCATGAGGAGACTAATAAGTTTCCACTCGTTCGGGGTCTTTGTCCTGCATGAAAATCTGCCAAATGGATGCTGCCATTGTTTCCTTACTGTAGTCCACGCCCTGACGTTGAGTAACCACTGAGGGCGTTAACCAACCATTTAACTACGCCATGCATGTGGTTTTTCGTACATAGTCTTGGGGATCAACCCATAGCTCATCTGATGGACGGAAGCAAATGGCGTTACTTTTTGGCTACGCAGTTGCTCGTGACTGATGACTACGTCTCTAGGCAGGCTGTGTTCGCAGCGCCTGATTGCCATTGCTTGTAGGGCATTTCCTCACTCGCCGGGATGCCCGCATGCGGATCTCCTCCTGTCGATTTTTCATTGACGCATATTAACTGGTGTTAAGGTCATCTTGTCATCTGCGGCTCCACAAAAATTTTCGTTTTTCCTAACTAGCGGATCGATTGAAATGTACCGCTGGGTGATATCAGAGTTAGGAGGTGAAAGAAAACGAATCTACACTGAACCTCTTTTATCCCCTCTGAACACGCCGTGTAGGCTGTGCTTTGAATTTTTGTAAGGCATTTTGCAGTAATGTACACACGTCTAACCAGAAATGGTTCTTCCAGTGTCTCTTGTCTTTGTCACCACTATTATTTGCCTATATTACCAACTGCTAAGGCTATCAGAGCTTCTGTAGAGGCCAAAGACAGAGCGGGACAGGTCAGTTTCGTTAGTGGTTGGATGAACGTTCATCCAGGAGGAAGGAGGACTGTTTGCAATGGCCAGAAGCAGCTCAGTTTTCCCAACAGCCGGTTCTAGTGCGAAACAAAACTCATGCCATCAACGTTAAGTTGTAATCCGGCGATTAGAAGTCCTATCTAACAGAAAGTTTCGTCACTCTCAAGGACTCTTAGACTATGCACAGTACTGTCGAGTGTGTTGCACGAAGGACACCAAGGTCTACATTAATCTAGTTATTATGCCCGAGGAAGATTCAAGAAAAGATAGTCGTCCGATCTTTTGGCCTCCTCGAAATTCACAAAGCAGTGTTCCCTTCCGGCACATCAGTAAGTTCACTCGTTTTTGGACTCGCGGTTTTGCAAAGATTAAAGTCCTTGGCCTTCCACCATCCCAGACCAAATTTGCGGGCCGGGTGTGTGGACGATACCTTCGTCGAACGAACTAGAAGCTAACCTCAGATGCCGAGGATGACTGAGCACGTAAAAGCAGTGACGGAGAGAAGTGTCAGCTGTATTATCGGAGTTATGTTGATGGGACCCGACTAAAAATGCAAGACTTACAAGGCCTAGTTTCTCGCGGGAAAGTGGCAACTGCATAAGCCACGAGCAGCTTGAATCGTGGTTTTCCTGTGCGCATTTCATAAAGAAATGCGATGACCTCACCCCCTCCCTCTTTGGTTCTATAACCTCATTTGAACAGGATAAGTGGTCAGGCTGGAGGGCAAACACGTACACTGTTTCCAGTAACGCAATTGACTTGTCAATTTTCTGAACTATTTTTAAGGTAATCTCCCCAACTGGTGATCGAGGTTTGGCCACTTACGACTCGGATACTGGTGATTAAGTAATCATCGTACCAAACACGATCAGCGTGGAGGTCGCTAATGGTAATGGGTATATGTTGAGACCGCGAATGCCTCCTCTAATTGCTGCAACCATTAGACGTCCGCTCCATCTTGCCGTTGTCATCACCACTGATGGGTTCAAGTGTGAATCCGAAGGTTTATAAATATATAATTGTTGTCTTTACGCTCTCGCCTCTTCTTCTAAGACGGGTTGATCTCTAATACTTTTACACGTATGACGGCGCCGAAGATGTGCTTTACAAATAAACCTTATTATGAGATCTGTGCCAACCAACCTCTTGCTTTTGTTTGGGGGGACCAGGTCGTGTATGTAGTACACACATTCGTTATGCCAGCAACTGCACCCAGTCCCCGCACCATTCAGCTGACCGGAGAGGAAAAAGAAAAGGAAGACGACGGCTTAGCACATTTCACTTACTATAAACCACCTGACGCGCTGGAAGCTATCACGGTGCGCTTAGAAGTCATGGCTTGGAAGACTGCCAACTGACGGGATAACTTGGACTGCGCGGTCAGCAGTTTGTGTTTGTGTGGAATGGTGGACGGAGGTTCAAGCGGCAATGGCTCCTTCTCAATGTGGCCTACAGGGCACTCCCCTGCAGCGAGATCCGGGCCGGTGTAGTGGCACTTTTAGATGCGCTGACCTGCAGAGACTTGACCTACTTCCACTCGGACACACACACACGTGTGTTTAGGTTCTCGCGGCCGCAAAGCACCACTTTTTCCCCACCTTCGACCGCCAGACGTCACTTAGGACCACGGCGCTCCAGCGGAATGACGTGTGCTCCAAAGTCAATCTCTCTCCATCTATTCTCTGTTCCTTTGTGTACACAATAAACTATTCTTTCTACTCCGGCCTTCCCAAGACTTCTCCCATCTCCGAAGGAACCGGGCCTGGAAGATTGTAGCTGTTAGGGTTAACCGTCTTAGCCTTAACTCCTATACGCCTTCTCCCGCCTTCGGTCTTCTTCACTTGGGCACGTTACACCATACCCTTACTTTGAAAATTAGATTGTGTCATATAAGGACAAATCCCTAGCTTTCCTTTTAGCATCCAACTGGCATCTAGTAGAATTTTCTGCCAGGATATTGAGTCGGTGCATTTTGACTCTACTCAGGAGCGCAATCAAACCGGAGGCTTTTGACGTCCTGTGCAGATACTTATAATGCGCTAGAAACGCATGCTGAAGTATGTATGAACACAGACATAAACCAGATTAAAAATAATCTTACCTTCGTCTCTATACCGCAAAACGGCAAGGATGGCTGCCTAAATAGGATATGCGAGCAGGAACCGCCGAAGATTAGGTCTGGGACTAAGGTTAGGGCTTCGTAGAAGCTGTCGGGGTCCCAGGCACCGGTTCACTCGTCTCCGTGCAATAGATTCGCAAACGACCGATATGGTGGGAGTGTGAAGTGAATTTACAATCACAATGAGTAGTGGTTGGGATCTAGTGTTAGTGCCGAGGGCAGTGCTGATGAGGGTAGCAGTTGATGGGACGCTAGAGATGGTCGTAGCAGTGGTGAGGGGAAGGCTGTCGCTGGTGTTCGTCGGGGGGGGGGGGGGGGGGGGGGGGTGAGGCTGACAGCCGCGGGGTCAATCCAGAATACACCTGCATTGTCTGAGGCCCCTCCCTCCGATATTACCGTTAGACGGACACAGCTGACGTCGTAAATCACGTGGCCCATTTAGCGGGCGTAGCACTGGTCACGTGCGCACGAATTAGTTTTACAGTAAGGCAAAATTACGCAGCATTTTCTGTACCTTTTTCCCTTCGCCCACCCTGCTCCGCTGACAAGAGAGTGTAAAAACGCGCGTGCAGTGGCTAAAAATAAACAACCTGCCTACGCATGCCGTACACAACCTGGTCCTTGGTGCGCCAAGCTTAAATTATGTTGACTCGGTTTGTGTGTTCGACCATCGACGTCGATTAAATCATTCATATACACCAAACAAGTTGGTGCAGGAAGGTAACTGGAGATCAGGGGATAGATTTAAGTGATACTAGGCGTAGCAAGGGCCAACCGTATTCTTACCCTTCACCCAGAGTCAAGAAGACCAAACGGGATCCAGCTTAGACCACTTCCTCTGACGCAGGCCAGAAACACCGCCTAACTTAGTCTTAAGTGACAGTAGACTTTGCGCGGGTACTACCGTACTATCTATCCTCGCTTACATTCAGTAGCTGTCAAGATGGGCTTAAGGAGGCCGAGACTGATACAGCTACTACTATTTCTACTACCAATAAATAGCGATGCTGCTGAGCGTTAGTAGTACTTGTACTATTTCTTAGGCTAATGTTAGTCATAGGTGATACTGAGTGAGAAAAAAAATCAGCACTGGGGCTCATACCCCCTTGATCTCCACAAGAGGCTTGAAACTGGGCTTATGCTATCCCGAGTAAATACATGTTTGAAGTCCGCAGCACATCACGGTTTGCCTTGGGTTCCACCCTCTTAACTCAATTCAGCTGGCTGTGTTCGTTTCTACTAAGTTTAACTACAAGGACTAGGATACTGCTGCTAGAAGTAAAGTGCCTTTTCTAAAGTTCTAATTCTAGTCATCATGCTTACTACGACCAGTGGTCAAATACTATGATACGGCCTGTGTATGCATTTACCAAAATCGTGACTAACTGTAGCCCTGAAAGTAAAAGTTGAGATTTTGTTCCGTGTTAGCTGCAGGGTATAGGTTTAGTATAGCGCTAGGGTTAAGATTAGCGTCATGTTTATCTGCTTACGATTATTAGCCAGGCAGAGCGGGACAAATGAGTCCCGTTAGCGGTTGGCGAACGTTCCTCAACGAGCGTCAAAATCTCTCGACCTATATCGGCAAGAAAACGAGCTCGTGGCTCAATGGTTAGCGTGTTAGACGCTAATCAAAAGGTCGCGAGTTCGAGCTTCGGGTTGTGCACCACTTAGGGTTGGAGATGACCGGCTGACGACAGCCAATAAATCAGAAATGGCCATTCCAATCCCCCTTGTCTTTATCGGCAATATTATCTGGTCGCATTTATTTTTTTACTTTGCCATACTAGCAGCACAGATGCTAGCCAAATTTCAGAATCATGCTTTGCCGGCATTCTGCCGCTGCTTGACACAGCTGCGAGGTCCCCGGTTCATGATTCGGTCCCTCAACTTTCCCTATTTGCTTTCTAGCTGTTATGCTGGTTTTGAAATTTCAGCTTCTTTATTTCTTTAGAAATCAACTTCTGTGCTCGGTATGGGTCCGCATATCCAAGGTCGAACTTCATCGGCCACTGCGGGATAACCGCGTAATATACACATGCTGGCAATGGGCAGACAGAAGTATAACTATATGTAGCAGCACAGGTACTAGCCAGCATGGTTAATTACAACATAACGCTGTACTACTTTCTGCTCCTTAGTAGTAGGTCCATATTAGGTGGTTATCTCGCAGTGGCTGATGAAGTTCAGCCTAAATATTTACATCAAATTTCGGTCTTTGTCTCTATACCTTGAATATACTAACCTATACCGAGAACAGGAGTTAATTTCTAAGGAAATTGCAAAACTGAAATTAGAGTTACAGTTTAGTTTTATGTTAGGATTAGGGCGTGGAATATTTAGTCTTTTTAAAATATATCTCAAGGCCATCTACTTAAAGTGGGCAGGGCGCTCCTATTCGCGTGTTCTGTTTAGGTGGCCACAAAAGTCACCCATAATGGCGCCATTAGTGAAAAAGGTGACGTAAATCCCTTGTGCTGAGAACTATAACTAATTGTGGAGCCTCAAGCATTACATTTCGGTAATTATTTTCTCCTGAGTACATTTGGGGCAGTTCCTAACGAAATGAATGCCCTGCTGGTATTTTGCTGACTAACCTACTGGAGAAATATATGGTCCACGGGACAAAAAAGAACATTTCCTTTTTACTTTGGAACTCCCAATACCCCCGTTTTTTTCTTGATGGTAAAGCCAGTTCATTTCAGAACGAGGAAAGCCTTTTTATTTCATGCGTCGTTCACTTTAGTGAAAAGAAGGTTCACACTATTGAAATTTCGAATTATATACTGTGCTGCTACGGTTACCAGCTGGCCATTTATAAGAAGTTGGCCGTGCAATCACTGGAGCAGGTAAATTCGTTAAGGCTACAACAGACAGGCAGTGTAGATTAATTCGCATAATCGGCTAGAATTGCTGCGGCAGTTGGCGTGAACGAGAAGATTGGTGATTCGTACCCAATTAAAAGTCAAACTTATTTTGCAAATTGTCAGAAACTTCTTTTAGATGAAAAATTCCGTATCGAAACTTTGTCCGCAAATGTTTAGCGACATGCTGGCTAGGAAATGGTCGAATGAATTTAGTTTGGGAACGTTCCTTGGGCACAGGATTTGCCCCGCAACACTGTATTGAACTGATAGGAACTATAATTTTACGTTGTGGATGAATGTGCACGTCTGCTCTTGAACTCTAAACCGCGATTAGGGCGTGCTTGTTGTTTAGTGAATGAAGGCGAAGGCTCCGATCTTCTTGACGTTTTTCTTGACATCGGGTCCGGTGGGGTGAGTGGTGAGAGAGTGGGCTAGATCCTCCGGCTTAGACCCTTACAAGTCTACTTTCAAGATAATCCAGTGGGAGCCTGCTGAGGCTCGTGGTAGACATGGTCGAAATCGATTATCGAACTGTAGTAAGTGCGTGTAAAGGAGGCCAGGTCGTGCTGTGGCATGCGCAGACGGGTTCGCCGGCCCTGTCAGCCACTGCGCCCATCCCAAATCAGGCGATCGACCAGCTAGGACGGTGGCTTGATTCTGGCAGTGGGGAAAGAGAGTGGGATCGACAACTCAGCGCATTTATTTTCTCACTATACACAGTCTGAAGCGCTTTAAGATACCCCGGTTCACTAAAAGACACGGCTTGGAGGGTTGCCAACTGATAACTCAGACCGTGCTGTCAGCCCAGTGTGTGTTTTGTCCTGTGGAGTGACTGACTGGCGGGCGGGTGGAGAGGCAGACTGCAATTGCACCTTCTTAACGACGCCGTTATGGTACTCTCATGTAGACGGTAGCCTAGCCAGGTGTTGTTATCGCGGATTTGTTAAGGCTATTCAGGTTTAACCCTAATGGCTGCGATCTTCCAGGCCTGGTGCTTTAGGTGATGAAAGGGATGTCTTAGGAAAGCCAGAGTGTTAGGAACAAAGTATTGTGTACACAAGAGTTAGGATGAAGTTTGACTCGTGGACTAGTGCTTCCGTTCCCCAGTCGGGCCAGGTCCGGAGTGCCGCCTGGAGGCAGACCCCGCATTGTCGTCTGTGTCCCACTGATTGAGGCCAACCTACTAAATGAGGTCAGTCTACTAAAGCGGAAATCTCATTGGACGGATTGAAGTCAATCTAGTGTGGGTTGAGGCCAGAATGGGGGAGACATGGTGCGTGCGTTCGGGCGCAAATCAGTTGCGTCTGGCAGCGGTAACCACTACATTGTTGTGGCGCAAATTGAAGGGTGGCCTCGCCCCCGATCCTGCCTCCAGTTTTCTTGATTATTTCCTGACCCTAGGCCCAATTTGGATAGAGAAGAGCAAGTGAGGCAGTGGCTACGCAAGAATTTTTCAACGTTAATCCAGCATAACTAACCGTCCCTGCACTACCTTGCTGCGCAGCATACGGTGGACATCGTCGAAATCGACGGTCAAACTGTCATGTGACAAGTTGTTTGTAAAGTTTGCGCTTACCTGCCATCAATTACAAGTACGTATGACGACCGCAGCCCATGTGTGCAGGCTTGGCTCCGCCTGTGGGACGTAGAGAGAGGGAGCATCATAATCAGAAGCTGTTTTTAGTAGTTCTAATCAGTTGATCGTATGTGAAAAAAAATTTTCGATCCAAATTCTAACTGTCCGATCACATGTTTCTAGACACGTGCTCCGGCCTCTCGGGCTTGCCTGTCCAGTTGGAGAATGTAAACTGAATTTGTAACGTGTAAATAAACTTCGTTCGACTTATTTTAATCTGTACAAAGGTTACCGTGGAACTGTTCCGTTTCACTCAACAAATAGGCAACTGAGCCCGTCATGCAGTACACGTTATACACGTCGGTTGAGTTGGCTATTTTTATGCCCAAGTGAAACAACGTCCGGAATGCGCATAAATAGAATGTACGCCGTCCACGCGTTCAACTGCGCGTCTACTTCGTTTCATAGACATCAGCCCTCCAAACGGAATGTATTCGCGCCACTGCGCACCATGTCCGGTCGGTTCTGTTATTAGGGCTGCACAATTTTAGGGACAGTCATTTATATCGCTGGTTTCGTTTTGAGTGTGCTTGCGTCGTCTACATACCTATTGCTCCTAACATTCTCCCAGAGTGTTTCCTTCCTAGGTTCTGTGCATGTTCTGTTGACTTGGAAGCATTTTTGGAAGTACACGGAGCGTTTTATTACGTGAACTTCCACATCCATGCAGAAGTCCACACTCACCAAGAAGGCTTTGTCCACACCCTAGAGACCAACTAGAAATCCGACTTTTTGAGCAAAGCGCAATAATGTGAGTGGGTAATAAAGTCGGGCATGAGTATTTAGAGGCATGAACTTCTGAAGGCAAGTCAATGAATCAGTATATCGATCGACTTCCCACCAATTCCGTACAGCACTATCAGCTTCAAATTAAACGGGCTGCTTCCCAACCAAGGACACGGCCGACATGACAGTAAATCAACCATCCATTTCTTTACTCTTTCCACATTATCTCTGCTTAAGGACCTTTTCAGTGATGCCAAGATACGGATAAATGCAATGTTCATCCCAGTGGTCAACCTCCTTTCCCGTGTTCAATAAAATAAGAATTGAATCTTCGTCTCAAGTGTTTCCCCTTGTTCTATTTATGCTAGTAGAAACATCCTCAGAGCCCATAATAACACGTTTAGGGTGGCCTTTTATTGAATTTATGTCGAATTCGCATTGTATGGAGCAGAATATGACACAGTTTCAGTAGACTTAATGTTGTAATTTACCGTACTAGCAGCAAACGTACCAGCTAAAAGCCCAGACCAGTGTTTGCCGGTATTCTGCCGTTGCTTGAAACAGCTGCCTATCGACCTTGAAGATACTACTATATGCCGACAACAGAGATTAATTTCTAAGGAAATTAAGAGGCCGAACTTTCAGTGGAGTGTACTTTTATGCTCTCACGAGGACTGCCACTTAGCGCCTATAATTCCAGTGTTTGTTCCAAATGTCCCGAATCGATCTCCGTGAATGTCCACCGTTATACTGGATCAAACTATCTTCTCCTTTTACTTTTATCACGCACTTTGGTGACTCCGGGTTGACTTAAACAATTTCGATCCACTGCGATTTGCAGTTATCTTCAGAATTAAGCTTTCCTTGAAGAGGATCTAGCCGCGGCCTCTGTGGAGCTTAAATACACTTGCCAAATGAACGCGCGTTTGGCCCTGAGTCCCCTCTCCTCGCGCAGCGGCTCGTCTGACAGTGATGTGAGCACAACTCAGGCTCTGCGGGCGCGTCCTCGCTCGGCGTGCTTTGGTTTGCCTGCTGGCTGCATGCAACCAAGTTGGCACCTTCCGGTTGAGCCCTGCTCAAAGGTCACGCTGAGTACGTACTCGCCGTCAGCTATTCCTTTCACTTTATTCGCGACAGTCTTGATGTAAGGTCGATGAGCCGACAGGAAGGCAGGCACTATACAAATGAGGGCCTCGGTGGTGAATTCTAAGTGGCTGTGGTGTAGCTACGCTGCAGATTGGTGATATTTACAGCTCAGCACTATAAACGCATTGCTGTGGCCCAGAGGGGAGACTTACGAACGACCGACCACTGAACAGTAGGCAGGGATTTTGAGTGCTAAAAATCAGAAAGATTGACTGCACAGAATCCTCAGCAGCTTTACTGACCCAGGGTTTATCAAGTAAGAACATTCTATCATCAAATGTAGGTAAGTTGCTGGTGTCCAGACTTATCGATGACTGCTGCTTCTTCAGCTAATCAGAAACTCACCAGTTTACCAGGCTGCGTAGAATATGTCTACTTGCCTCCTCGGGGTAATCACGAATCCTCCAAGAAAACTTCTGACTTCAGATTGGTCCTAGGAGGATGTTACCGAAGTTGTCGGCATCCTTGTTAGCACAAAGTCAGCTAAAAGCAGACAAAGCCGAGAGCGGTTTTTTGTAGGCTTTGTCCCTTACCCCGTAACTCTTGTGGAATAACCTACCAAAGGAAATATACCGTTGCGTCAGGTAACTAACCTCTTACTGTGATCGAAGGGCCTGAGCTGCACAGGCACCAACGCGTGAAACCTTGACACAAGTTGGTATTTTTGGCCCGTGAATGTCCACATTTGGTGATTGCATAAATGAGACTATAATAATTCTGCTGCGCCTGAATCCTTCCACATGCGCTAAAAGTTTGAACGTGGAAGGCTGTCTATTGACGACATACCTCGATCCTCAGGAGGAATAGTTGATAGTCAGCTTGAACTGACTCCCTTACAGTTTGACCTTTATGACATTTGAAAATTGCATCAACAGCAGAATTCAATGGATTCATAAATTTCGGGAAAGATATGCGAAGGATGCCTCGCCAGTGCACGCCACTTCATATTGTGTTTACGAATTTACATGCATTTTTGGATGCAATTGCATAGCGCGAACGCAATGGCAATTGGCTGCTAGAGCTAAAGGGCACTTGCTTAGTTGGCTATTAAAACAGGAAAACAGGGCTCCACGTTCACCCATTACTGGACACTTGTTTGATACGGGTCATTCTGTGGGCCCCAAAACTTCTTTCCGAGTAATTGTTCGGGCACAAGCAACTCATAACTTGCGCTACCTGGAGACAGCCCATATATGGCGGTCAAACCCTGACCTATGCAAGCAGTTGGAGCATGCGGTCAGCCTGAGTTTGCTATAGTAACAACCGGCTCTCTGATTTACAAATTTCCTGCCCACATTTTCGCTTTAACGTTTTTCCTTACGTTTTCTTTCCACAGTGTTTTAACATGCTTTCTTTACTGATTAGCCTTCGTGACCAGGTTCTATGACCTTACTGACATTTTCTGTATGAATTCAATTTTGCATTCTCCCATAGGTTACTCACGTTATGCAGCGAGAGGAAGAAGCTGGTGAGCACTCTCAGCATTTATAGATCCATTAAATTCTGCTGTTTATGCAATCTTCAAATTTTACCCAGGGAAAATATGCTTGAAACTCACCAATAGAAGCGAATATGCGTGCCCCAGATTCTTGTTGTAAAGAAGAAGAACGCGCGCGGACGGGACACAATAAGCTAGTGGGAGCATGGACGTGACGTGGGCATGGGCCAATCACAAGGGCCACCCCCCCACGCATAGCCGACGTTTACTGCTGTCTCATTTTCTCTGACGATGGCTTCTCGTGTGGAGCCGAAAGCAACGAAGAATAAATTTGCCGTTCCAGAGATCGTGTCTTCTTCTTCCTTACAATGCTTTAAACTCGATGAAATGCATTGATGTGATAGTCGAGTCAATAAAAGTTCAGCTTGGCGCACCTGGAGTGGGGACTGGGTTGTATGCGGCATGCGTAGGCGGGGAGTTTTTTTTTTCGCTCCTGCGCGCGCACCCACCTCCGAGCGTTTTGATACTGTCTTACCAGCGGAACAGTGTGGGCGAAGGGAAAACAGGTAAAGAAAATGCCGCGTAAGTTTGCCTCACTGTAAACTAATTCATGCGCACGTGACCAGTGCTGCATCCGCTCAATGGACCACGTGATGTACGCCGTCGGTCGTGTCCGTCAAACCGTACTAGTGAACATCAGGGAGGCCTGAAACAATGCAGGTGTATTCTGGGTTGGCCCCGCCGCCTTCAGCCGTCGGCCTATCCCCCCCCCGCCATGCGGAAACGCCCCTCCCGTTGGACACGGCGACCGCCACCAGCGACAGTTCCTCCCCCTCCTCACCACCACCGCTACGACCAGCTCTAGCCTCCTGTCCAGTCTTGCCCTCATCAGCGCCACTAACACTGGAAAACTCACGCATCCACCAGGCCGGTCATTTGCGAATCCATAGCCTGGGGCCCCGACATACATTTGCCGCATCCGCCTTCAGTGCCTTGGTCCACCCACTTCCCACTTGGGCTTATTAGTCCGCATGCGCATCCACGAAAGCGGATTTCACCGCCATATATCTGACGACCCTCCCATCTACAGCACTAACCACTACACATTCGCCAGCGGGACTGCTAGCAGTAGCTTCGCCACCTCAACCGCCAAACGCCACGCCTCGCACCGTGAATTTAATCTCACTTGGATCGATTTTACCCGCCCATATTTATTAATAATTTACAAACCTTCGAACTCTTGCTGTTTTTGGCCATTATTATATTTGATTGTTATCTTGTTCATATAAGGGCATATAACGGCGCCTTCACTGTCACCGTAAATGCAACGAGTGTCTCTACGTTCCAGCATTGTTTACTTCTTTCGTTTTCACCTTCGGATTTGCCCCCCCCCCCCCCCCCACTCCTTCCTTTTTAACACTATAGGTGTCCTCAGCGTTGTTTTATTCCGCTGCGGCCTCCTGGCTGCATTCGAATAACTGCTATTATAAATTCCTTTCGAGCAGTTGATGTTTAGCTTGGGTCCTATCCGTCCCAATTTTAGTCAGATGAACAACCAATCTCATGGGTTGCTCGCCTTTCTGAGTAATTCCTTCGTTTTTTCTTCGCACTGACGTACCCTCCAAATTTCCTGCGCATCACTTTACTGTGGGATCACGGTTCTGTCAGTGCAAATGTTATTTTCAGAATTTTACTCTACCCCACGATCACAGCTCCCCAACTACGACATACTGTATCACCAAGCCGACTACATGCCAGTCAATTTTGTTGTAGATAGGAGTGTCGACACGCAAAAATTCCCCCAAATAACAAGTCAGGTAAGACACAGTTGGTAAGAGGAGCTTTACTGCACAACATGTGCTGCCAAACAATCGTAACCGCTCTTCCCTCATGCCAGTTTCATGAGCGTCTGTGTCCGATGCTGCAAAATCTTAACCGCTAGATGATTGCTCTGACGGCTACATCCAAGCAAGTGAAACGGCGTGCATCAATTGGCTCGAACTATAGTGCGCCTCAGGAAGTGGGTCACTGGGACGAGCGTAGGACAGGCAGGACATTGTGGGCCTCTCGCAGCGATTGACAAAGAACATGCGAGGGTGTTTGTCACGTACGAGTAAACAAAGATTTGGCTAGCATGAATAGAGGATGAGTCAGCGCAACAGGACTGAGTGCGGGCTAACACAAGCTTACGGTCTGCGCCGTCCGTACCACTCATGAATAGTGCATCATGCATGCAGTTCTGCAAGTTATCGAAACCCCGCTCACCAATAATCGAAGTGCTACTCCAGTCTCGCCGCCACCTAAAACCATAGTCCTACGGTGGCCCTGCAGCGCTACTTCCTTCCCCCGCGTAACGCCACACATGAGGCCATGTGATGACAGTCTAGGTCGCCCGTGGGACAACCAATCACGGGTGCTGCAAACCGCGCCAACGTTCAACCCCTTACGGTTGCCAGGAAATGCGCACGTACCAGCCTGGCCAATAATTTCCCTGTGGCTGACCCACACTGGGCCTCGTGTGACGGCTGCCTCGCTCACATACTTCGCATGACAGTCCCCTCGCAGCCGGACTGAACTCGTTCGAGGTTCAACTTCCTCCTACATGTTCTCCGCTCTTTCTGTACAAAATAAACTATGCTTTTCATTCTGGCTTCCCCCTTCTTCTCTGCCCATGAGGATCCGGGCCTGAAGATCTTAGTGGCAAGGCCTTTGCCTGTTTACCTAACTCACTTGAAATATTCCTTTCCTTTCTATTGAAAACTACCTGGTTTTATCAACACAGGACCAACAGAATACAAATTGAAGCAGTGATTCTAATTAAATCCAGTCAGATCAGGCTATGTAATGCAGCTCTGAATGGCGCACAAGCCAGTAGAGATATAACCAGCCTGAAGTCAGGGGTTGATGGCCAGAAGCGTGGAGCAGTGGTGTCTATTGGTGGATAGGAGAAATTCGCCCCCACAGCCTGTCTTGACTTCTTCTTAGCATGAGATCGCATCATTAATCGTTTCTATGATGAACGTGTCATTCAGGTTATAGTAAGGAAACTGCCCTCTAAAGGGACCAAGTGGTTGACGCACGAGACCAACTCGAAGGTTAGCTCATGGCACAGCAGGCATTTTTCGGCTTCCGTTCCTGGGAGGAGTGGTGTGATGACACACGGAGCTGCAGGCTCACGCCTCGTCAGCCCCCTGCGCCTGATCCCTTCCCGACCATGACACGGCAGGCTACAATACTATCGCAGGGGGTTAACTAAGTTAAACCCTAGCAACTGCAACCTTCAAACCATGGTTACTTAGTAGAGGAAAAGTCAGTAGAGGCCAGAGTAGTAGGAATAGTATATTGTGTACACAAAGGAACGAAGAGTAATAGGCGAGAAGATTGACTACGGAGAGCACGACCTAACGCTGGGGCAGTGTGATCGGAAGTGCGGTATAGTTGCAGGAAATCCCTGCGGCCCAGAGAGCAAGCGTTCACGCGTGCAGGCTTGCTATTCTTCTCCGGTCCAGAAGGCATCTATGCGGCAACTTTGATTGGCTGCTCCCAGGCGTCGAGATCAACGGCTGCGGGACTTTAGGAAAGTTTACTTCGACGCGAGCTAGTCACAACAATGCTGCATGTGTGTGTGTGTCACCTGCGTCCGATCCCGCCTCAGTTCTTCTTGATTCTATACACTGGGTACAGGTAGGCAAGGAAAGGAGAGCAGTAGATGCCGTGAATGTCTACTATCCTATCCTGTTAAACCATTGTAAGCCACGTTTCGCGGAGGTCAAACTCCCAATGTTCAAAAAAGTCATAGATGTCAATATAACTGACATCATCAGCAACAGTTATATCAGAAGTGGGCACTGGATATCGGGTCTCCAGCACTATTGTTGAGCATCTTCTGACCCTTACCGGGTATGGGGTTGTTTAAATGGACCCTGCTCCCTCCCCCCTCCCCCCGCGCCAAATATCAGGAGAATTAGGGTTATGGTTACAGCTAAAATCAGTGTTAGGATTAGAGTAGGGGTTGAGGTTAAATGTTGGATAGCGGCTAGTGCTAGTTTTACGACACGGCCACGCGTATTACCTAGGTGGACACTTCTATTCGCCGGTCTTGTTTGAGGTCCATATAAGCGCTTTTGGTGAGGATTCAGTATACACATCATCAAAGTAACAACGAATGACATGTTTGCGTAATACTGCGCAAGGAACTACGAATTTTCGAGCTTAAAGTTAATCCATGAAAAGTTGGCTTTTTCCCTATTTTTTAGCCGAAAATCAACCGCGTGTCGATACTAAAGCTGAACCTGAACTGAGATAAAGTTAAGTAACTTAATGAAAAACTGAACCAAGATTGAATAGAAAACTGAAATAAAATTAATTAAAACTAATTACACAGGAAATGAATCAGCCCCACAATTTGCGCACTTCCGCAATTTGTGGAGTTCTGTATTCCTATTGGTTGTATTTTTCATTTTAATTATCGCGCGCTTTTTGCTGCCAAATATTGGGTTATTTAAATAGCTGTTCCTATTATTCTCTACTTTGATAGGCTGTACTTCTTTCATTACTTTTTCCCTGATATGTCCCAGCCATGCAACCTCTATTACTATCGGTCCCGTATTACACAAACATGGCGTTTTTTGCTCCTTCGGTGAATCCTTATCGCAAGTTCAACCCCCTGTCATGGTAAACTATCTACCAATCAAAACACAGTTGTCAGGACATCCGAGGAACTAGTTATACGTCCTATAAGAAAAATAGCCCAACGTATGGCACCATGTCTGCTGGCATTTTAGTACGATACATGTACATAGGTGGTAATTGTGCAGTAAGTCCACAAATTCTTCAGTCAGGCTCATTTAAACTGCGCAAACGAACGAGGCCCTTCATCCCCCAACAGATGTAGGGAATACAAGAAGTCCGAGCATTAATTATCATATCAAGGAGATACGTTAACCCCACACACCCATTGGAATGTTTCATCCTTGACATAACAGCTCTTTCCTCCCTCATAAGCTTAACTATACACTTATGACGCAGAAAAGCCAAATTTTAAAGAATATGTTCGGAAGCAGCTGCTTGTGACACCAAGATGTGAGCTTGACTTTCGTGATACCCGCGTTTAGAAACCGTTTGGCCACTCATATCGCTTTGCACCTCCTTCGTTCTACCTAGACACTACCCCCTTTCGGGTGTTTATACCAAGTTTTTTTAAACAAAATAAATATTATAATTTAATATCAAAATAAGTACCTAAATGACTTCTTAACGATAAGTAGCAAATAGAAGTTATCATTTTGTCGCAGTAAATCATTATTTCGAATGATTCAATATTGAAACATTGTTTTCCCGGAAAAAATTTGAACAAGGCAAAGGTAACGGGGCTAGCAGCATTTTTTGCCATGAAAGTGTGCGCTGGCGATTCATTCTGTTAGTCTTGTGATCTTTGTCTTGTTCTAATTCCAGATTGTTTATCAGGTAAGATATTTTACTGCATGTGAGAAGCTCAACAGGTGTTCAGTCATGCAGGACCTTTCTCGGACACAACCCAAGCAGGAAAGTGCAATTTCAATGAATTCTATTTTTTGATGTCTCTGTCGCTCTTCGTCCAAAGGTTCCCGCCACTGCTACCGTGGTGGGTGGATTATTTTTTACATACTTTTCCTCCTTCGATCCACAAGTGTTGCCCAATAATAATTTAAGTTGGTCTAAGCGAATGGGTACCAGAAATAGCAAAGTCCACCTCCCCTCCCCCTTGACCTTCTTCGCCCAGCACGTGCGTCCGCGTTTATTTAGCCCTCATCACATGACCTGGTTCACTTGTGGGTGATCACATGGCGCCTGTTGCTTGTGTGCAGGTTTGTTGCCGAGGCCTGTAGGCCAAGTCCGTCAAACTTCAGTTGTTATTTTTGGCTTGGAGGTTACACGATAGACCATACGGGCAGCAGAGTTACCAGCTAAAAACCCAGACAGTTGTTTAGTCTTTATTCTGCCGTTGCGTGATCCAGGCGTGGGAGGGGCTCAGTAGTTATATCGAGGGGGGTTAAGGCTAAGAAGGTTTAACCCTTAACGGCTTCGATGTTTCAGGCCCGGTTCCTTAGGAGAGGCGAAAGAGAAGTCATTGGAAGGCCAGATTAGTAGGAAGCGTGTATTCTGTACAAACGGAAAGGAAAATAGTTAGGACGAAGTCTTGACTGCCGGAGCGTACGTCTAGTCTCGAGGCGGGCTATGTCCGGACTGTGGTCTAGCGGTAGTAATCTGGGCGGCCGCCGAAAGTTGTCGCGGTCCCGGCCAGCCTGGGCGGTAATTGGTCAGACCGCGACATCGCGTGTTAGTAGGTCGCACCAGACATTGAGCGAGAGATGGCCAGGGTGCGGGCAGTCAGTGTGACTGCAGCCTTGGCGGGATGAGTCAGCAATCACGTGCTCCCATGGTGGTGCTAACGCCTACTTAAGTTATTCCGCTCTGGCTGATGGACTTCGACCCATATGCTCGTATTAATTTTCGATCTGCGCCTATAAAGCTTTGTTCTGCAGACCGATGCACCCCGAGATATAAATACATTTCCGAGGAAATTTAAAAGCAGCAGCTTAGTTATCTTTTCATCGTGTTGGCTGCAAGAAGGCTGAACGATGAAAGCTTTTGTCTCATCGGCAACATATAATGTCATCCGATTAGTGGGTATCTCGACATCCCTAGTGGTGGCTAACATTAGAGTCTTCGTGATGATTCACTTCGCGCAGACAATTATAAAATGGCTTGTCTACTGAGAGCAGCTTGTTTCTGCAGAGCATTTTTTAGCTCTATTCTTACAGTATACTGTCCAGACTAATTTGTCTTACTGGCTTCTGAATTTCGGGAACCTTTCTAGTCAACGATCACCCCCATCGACAGGCTCATCGCTGCCCACGAGTCCACATGTACTGGACGCTTAAACCTGTCTGTCTAGCCGACTCACACAAAGGCCGCAGCAGACGCTGTGACGATTACCGCGGTCACGTCAATTCAGACGCGCCCCTGTTGTGTGCGGCTGCTCGCTCGTCTGAAAGTCAATTTTTTGCTACCTTTTATCAATTTCTTCTGTGCGGAATAAACTGTTCCTACCACTCTAGCATCCCTGTCTTCTCTTCTCCTAAGGAACCGGGCTTGACATTTGCAGGTTTATCTTGCTTAACCCCCCGCGATAATAGTGGCTTTCCGACGTGATCTGAACTCACAACTGCTGCCCCGGCTTGCTGTCCCTGTGAGATTTCTGACTTCTCGACGTGACCCTGCGGTAGAGCCTCGAAATCCCTAGTGGGGGCTTATCAAGGTGTGTTAAAGCTAATGGAGTTAACCCTTAGTAGATAAGTGTACACCGATCTGTTTCAGGATGCACCCGTCCTGAAACAGATCAATTTACACTTACCTACTACTGTATATTCACGATCAAGAACCGACAAGAAATCGGGCTCGTCGGTCAATAGTTAGGGCGTTCGACTCTGATCAGAGAGATCGCGAGTTTGAAACTCGAATTTGGCAGCAATTTCAGCGGCAACACTGGAGTTAGGTATCCGTAGCTGACGACGGCTAACGAGCCAGAAATGGCCATTCTAGTACCCTTGTCTTTTTCGTCAACGTCTAAAATAAGAGATAACCCTAATGGCTGCGATCTTTCAGGCTCGGTTCCTTAGGAGAAGAGAGAATTCATTGGAAAGCCAGAGTGTTAGGAGTAGTATATTATGTACAGAATAAATGGGAAAAAAGGCAGTAGGAAATTTACTATCAGCCGACCGCAAAACCTTAAGTCAGCCGACGGCGTCTGAAGTGATGTCTCCTCAGCACTCGTTACATGAGGTCCTGTGTGAGTCGGCCTGTGATGAGCTGTTCCAGAGACCAGAAAGAGCAAGCGTTCCCAAACTGCACTTCGACTCGAGCTAGTCACGACAAGCGTTCGCAAGTGCACTTCCTGTAGAGCTAGTCACCGCAGGTTAACAGAAGGGCTTTGCCTGCCTTGAAGAAGGAGTCGGCAGAACGTGTGCGCAGCAATTAACTCCAGAAGAACACGTGCTAAGAGACGGGTGAGCGCGGCCCTTGCTGCTCAAGCAGTCCTGGAAGGATGCAGAGTGGTAAACTAGCGGTGGCAGCCATTTGCATGCGTGTCGAAGATGTTACTCTTGCCAGTCCTACCAGTGTGTGAGTGCGCGCGTAGGCGGACATAGCAACTGTGTGTGTCGTGTTTGAACAGGGCCCCCTCAACGGGCCGTGCCGGACAAACACAGGGGGCAGATCAGGGTCTGGCAGGCGTTATTCGGGTTGCGCTCCCGCAACAAATGCTGAAGAGGCGGGGAGGCAGCACGCGTAGGGGCGGCCTCTGACATGCCAGCCACCCATGCCCAAGCTGGCATCCGGTCTTCTTGACTCTGTCGTGACACTAGACCCAGTTAGCGGAGGGAGGAAAATATGCGGGAATGCGGTGCAAGTCTACTCTCACTATCCTTCACGCGCCCGTCACTATCCAACGCACACCCTACTGAGAGGTACTCAGTAATACAACATCGTTAGATGTGGTGGTCAAACTGTCGCGTGCTTGTATTAACACATCTGTATGAATTCAATGGAGTTTGCTTCTCTGATACTGGTTCTTTAACTTGGATTGATCTCGCTAATAGAAGCCTGTCAGTTGAAGATCTTTGGCTAATGGAAAGACGATCGATGATGCGATCCCACGCCAAAAACCTGTCAAAGTAAGCCGAATCTAATACCCTGAATATGACGAAATTGACTTCGTACCCTTTCTAGTGAAGAATAATAGTAGGAGCAAGATTTCCGCTATTGATAATCATAATACAAACCAGTTGAAGTGTAGCGGGTCGTGCCTGCTCAACTAGCTCGCGTCGAAGTGCGCTTTCTCAAAGGCTTACCGATGCGGTTTCTCGAGGTCTCAATCAGCCAATCACAGTCCCCGCATTGGGCAGGCGACGAACGGCATGCTTGCACGCGTTCCCGGTGCAAGCTGCCTCTCTGTCCAAAATCTCCAGGCCGATCTAGACAATGAAAGCTCTCCCTCTCTCTGTCTACTGCCCCGAGTTCTCTCAAACAGTCACTTGGGATCCGGTCGATCTCCTGAGCGTACGGGCTCTCCCGAGTCAATCTACTCTCATCTATTCTCCTCTCCTTGTGTACACAATACATTCTTCCTAATACTCGGGCCTTCAACGACTTCTCTCCTGCACTAAGTAACCATGGTCTGAAGATCGCTGTTGCTGGGTTTAATTCACTTAACCCCCTGCGATACATTTATACACCAATTTAAACAAAAGACGACAAATGCCTGTTACAGAAATGCGTAACGAATAGAATTAGTCTAGAAAATTATGTACAAATAAAAATGCGACAAAATTAAAATCAAGTATGGCAAAAGGCTACCACAGATGCGTAGTACGCGGGTTGCAGAGTTTTCACTCTAGTTTAAAAATCGCGGTGGTCTCTATCGCGCACTGCTGTCTGGGTGCGTCGTATGACCTTGAAACGGACGTACATAGGCACTCCCCTTTCCCCCAACATACCCGGAAATTCCGCTCTCTCTCTCTCGCTCTCTCCGGTGTAACGCGGAAAAAGCCAGGACGACAGACACTGTACAACCAAGTTTGCGAGACAAAACGCAGCGTTGTCTGCCTTAGCACTAGCGAGAAACGATTTGCATGCATGCCGTCTAGATGTACACGGTTCGTTTATGCAGCCGGTGTGGACGAGTCATCACGTCTATTCCAACCCTGACGCATGAAGTGCGTGCGTGCGTGCGTGCATTGAGGAACGTGTCGGGGGAGAGAGAGGGAGGGGGAGGCAAACCCCGGAAAAGTGGCACTTCTGCTCCGCAAAGCGGGGTGGGGCAGCCGAACGCTGGCAAACTGCAAACACTCCGAGGTTCTAAAGGGTGTGTCTGGTCAGAATCACTGCTTGGAAAGGCGAGACACCTGTTTCGAATTTCAAGGTCGATAAGGCCGGCCTTTGTGCAGAAGTCCTGGATATATTTTGGTCGAGAAGGCGTATGTGCCCGCTCCCTCCCCGCGGCAGGACATAGGATCAGAGGCCGTCCGCAATACAGGCGACCTTGCCCTAACTTCCAGGATTAGAGCTATGTTTGAAGTTAGGGTTAAAGTTAAGAGTAGGGTTTGTGGTAGAGTTAACGTTAGGTTTAGGAGGGGGGAATATTTATCCCCCCTGGCATTTACCGACAGGCCTACGTCAGATGGGAGTTCCTATCCCCATGTCCTCTCGAAGAGGGGACATATGATTAATCTTGAACGTTTTGGTTTTGATTCGAAGTGACTAGATCGCTTGTACCATGATCACACTGTTTGACATCAAACGTTTTCAACTCTACACAAAACGCAAGGCCTCCACTAACCAGCATTTTTTAGCTGGTGGGGGAACTAAAATAAATTGTGGTGCTGTTTTGCATGAAGGCCAGTGATTGTGCGCCTTGCTACGCTAAGAGGCTGATTGGTCGAATACAAGGTCATTTTAAACACTTGTAATTATTGGTTTGAATAGCACGGACATTTGGCGTCAGCAACAGTTTGTGCATTAAAACCCTATATCCATGACCAAAAACGGTAAAAACAGAATCAAATACCATCTTGCCGAATGTGAAGTAGAGACCTCACACACGAACGTACAAGTAGTGCGGTTGGATGAAATGTCGCAACCTGGACTAATACAGAAAAATTGAAATAGAAGACATGATCGCTGGAACAAAAGTTTATTTGCCTGATGTTTCCAATTCTGACGAGAACCTTAAATCATAGTGTTACGGAGGCGGAACTCCCTATGAATTCACGGCCCAGTTGTTCTAACCCGACTAGTAGGCAGAAGAAGGCGAGAGAGCGGTTCTGATAGGCAAGGAATTTATTCAACACCACAGAAAAGACAGCTGGGTTTTCGGAGTTCATTAGCTTGTCCGTTTCGGAATATTCATAAGGTTCTCGTCTTTGTAGAACATTCTTGCGTATGGTGTGCATTTGGGCATTTTGGAACCTTCCCGACGGCGGTCGTCTCGTTCGCTTGACACACGGCGTGGTCGGCTTGCATGTGGGCATGATCCAGCTGGCCCGTTCTTTTCGTCGACTGCCGTGAGTGCATGAGGGGTACCGCCTCCGTAACACATAGGTAACTGCCGATGAGTGTGATACATGCACAGACCCTAATCTGTACAGAACAAAAGTGGTTTATCTGCGGATCGGATTAACTTCAGACGGACTCGGACAATATCGACCTTACTCTCCTTTCCCAAACACAGCACGCTTCGGCAACAAGACGAAACTTAGACCGAGGCAATGGATAACCGAACATTCGTTCCGTCTACGCGTACAACACACGTGCTGATTCCCCAACTGACACGAAGTAGGTGTCAAGTTGCTACGTGGTCACAAAGTGGACGTATTAGTGGATATATTAGTGAGAATATTTCACCCAGGGGGAGGAGATCGGTCTCGTTCTCTTCCCTCCCCCTCCCCTTTGGTGTAGGAACTGCGGAGAATCTGGGAAACCGGCCAAAGATCATAAGATCTAGCATTCAGTCCGAAGCGATAACTTACGCGCGCACACCTAGAACGTACCCTTCTGCCAGCTCTACCCCTATAAGCGCCCGTTCTCCAACCGTTCGTATGTATCGCAGGGGTTAAGTAAGTTAAACCCTAGCAACTGTGATCTATAGACCATGCTTCTTAGTAGAGAAGTAGTCGATGGAGGCCAGAATAATAGGAATAGTTTATTGTGAACACAGAGGAATGGAGAAGAAGCAGGGGGAAGATTAACTACGGAGAGCACGTACTTCCACTGGAGTGGCGTGATCCGAAGGGATGTCTGGTGGGGAAAAAGGCACATGTTTGAATGGTGCTTGGGCAGCCGCGAGAACCTAGACGCACGTGTGTGTGTGTTCGGGTGGAAGTAAGTCAAGCCTCTGCAGGTTAGCGCGTCTGTAAGCGCTGACTGAGGTATTGGATGACCTTGAGGCAGCTGGCCATGAACACTGACGCCGGACAAAGCAATGAAGGGCGTCGGACAGCAGAGAACATAACATATGCACACTGAAAAAAAGTTATTTGTATCTCGTCCACCTACCGTGGAGGACAGAGGCTATCGCAAGGGGGTAAGTGAATCAAACCCTAGCAACTGCGATCTTCAGACCAGGTTCTTTGAGAGAAGCAAAGTCATACGAAAGCCAGAGTGGCAGGAAGAGTCTATTCTGTACAGAATGAATGGGAGAATAGGCAGTAGTAAATTGACTGTCAGTCGACCACACAACCGCAAGCTAGCGGACGGCGTCTGAAGTGATGTCTGCTCGGCAGTCGTTACATGAGGTCCTGTCTGAGTCAACCTGTGATTGGCTATTCCAGAGGCCGGAGGCAGCAGGCGTTCCCAAACTCCACTTTGACTTGAGCTAGTCACGAAAAGCGCTCACAAGTGCACTTCTTGTGGAGCTAGTCAAGCCAGGGCCATCTGTTTACCACTGCACAGTCATCTGACCGACCTGTGCTGACTTTTTCGCTCCAAATGTCTAGGGCTTTATTACGTCAGAAGAGCGTGGAGGAAAAACGGTCACGACCAGTTAAAAGCTTCAAAGTAGTCACGATGTAAAGCAAAAATCTCTGACGTCTGAGTTGGCTGCACGCCCCGAGTCCTCTTGTGTGCATGCACACCTTTTTTGCATTCATGTTCTTCAGTCCAAAAAAACAATGGCCGTGCATTAATGAGATTGGTTACCTTGTCAGCTGAAGGTCCGGACAGTTTATCGTCTGTCTATGTACTTTTTAACGTACTTTAAAATAAGCTTACTTATTGGGTCAAGTATTGAGGAGCCGAACATTTAGGCAGATAAAATTGCTCGCAAACACGAGGGAGACTGGAATGGCCATTTCTGGCTCATTAGCCAGTCATAACAACCCCGAGTGGTGGATCACACGAGGCTCGAACCCGCAAAAAATGACTACGTTTGTCTCTCTTGTCTTTGCCTGCAATGTTTTCTGCCTATATCTCAGAGAGTTAAGTAAGTTAAACCATAACAACTGCGATCTTCGGTCTCGGTTCCTTAGCTGAAAAGAAGTCTTGGGAGGCCAGAGCGGAAGGAAGAATTTGTTCTGTACAGATGGAAGGGAGAAAGGGTAGTAGAAAATTCACTGTCAGAAAAGTGAGCAACCGCCAGCCACAACGCTGCGCCTGAAGTGAGGTGACCGTGGGAATAGCCACCGCGTCTGGAGCGGCCTTTGTGTAAGCCGGCCTTGACAGGGAATTGACTAGGCAGACGAGCGTAGGCGGTCAGTACATGTGCACTCGTGGGCAGTGGTGAGCCTTTGCGCGATGATCGTCTGTGTGGCGTGAGTCACCACACCTGCACTATTAAGTTCTATGCTGCTTCTGACGGGGCTCAAGGGTGAGCCGCAAGGCAGAGCGGGACAATTGAGTTCCCTTAGCGATCATTGATTGTTCATCAACAAGACTAAAAATGTCTCCCATAGTCCCTACTCCATTGTTTCCTATGTTATGCGAACCTTTTCGAAAACGACGTAATCGCCTTTGGTAATGAATTCAAGCCCTTTGTAACTAAATGGGGAAATTTTCAGAAGTTTCTCAATACTGTTTTGGTGACGAGTAGACAGCGAGGCAGACAGTGAAAACTTGTTATTGATCCCCGAAAGTTATCATCGTTTGTTTGGGAAGTTCTGTCTAGCATTCGACTTCACGACCCGAAAGTTCGACCCCCGCAAGTGTTATAACCGGGTGTGTTCCTGTGTCAACACTGGTTATGTCCCCCAGTTACGAGTTAGGAAGAGAAGGCAGAACAGGATAGGAGATAGTACTTTACTGTCACTAGTTCTGCTTGTGCATCAGCGTTGTCTTCTGTCGTCGGTAGCTCGTCTCGACCAACAGCACGTCTAGTCACTAGCAGCAGAATTTCGGGTCGTCGGCAGTGTCTCCAGCACACAGTGGCCGCCTTCAGCGGTGGCAGCATATTTAAGGGCCAGTAGTCATTGGTCCCTACTGGGTCGCCACGAATGGCCTCTACAGGCCGCTGTCATACCTCCAGCCATCGTGTCCCCAGGTGACCGGTAGCGCCCTCGGTGACGCAAGCACGTGCATGCGTCTTTTCGTGGCCCTTGTCATGTGTGACTTCAGAACCTGGTCAACGGCGGTCTCGCGTGTTCCGTCTTTGTTATCCTGTCTCGGGGACGGCGCGAGTGTTGGGTCCTCCTAACAGCAAGCGATGACATCCCACGAAGTCGTGGACGCAGGACAGTGAATTACGCTTGTTCACATTCAAGCAAAGTTGCTCAGCATCTAACGCGCTTTCTCCTCCCTCTCCCACCTCGGACCCACGATAGAACCGAATCAGGGTGGCCGAAGGTGGGCTTGGGCGCTGCGAATGACAAACTGTAGCAACCCGTCTACGCTTGCCATACACGAACTGGACCCCGCGCAATGTAGCAGGCTTGCATATAGGACGACTCGGATCCCACCGAGATGGGAAGGCGTTCTAGGCGCTATAGTAAGTGGCATCCATTGAGCCTCGCGATTCGGCCTCAGAGGAATGAGTTACTTCGTGAGTTCACAACCTTGCAAGCCGTGATACTCAGCACGCCTTTGTAAATGCAAGCGCGCCAGCCTTTCTGTAGTGAAGACTGCACTGATGTGTCATGGGGATGGACAACCAGATAGCAACCCGACCTCCCTTTTTTCCTTCTCCTATGCACCATTCCGCTATCCGAGTCTGTAAGCTGACTGGCGCTGGGACTGGGCTCATTGGCCGGCATGCGTGAAGGCTACGCTGAGGCGTGCCGCCCCACCCTCTGGACTGGCACAGATTCTGTATGCCCAAAGTAACGCGTACCTTCGGACAATCTGGCTTTCGTCTTGATTGCGCGTGGTGAGGGGAGGGGGGTGCATACCTAGTCTCCTAAAAAACAGGCTGTACTTTCGGGTCTCCCTCATTTGCATCTGTCCGTTCATGTGTTGCTGTGACGTAGGTTCCATAGGTCGAAGAACGAGGTTTCCCTCCAAAAGGATATGTGGGTACTGCCTGGCTCTCCTGGGTAAAATTCTGAACACCGACTGGCAAAAGTTCAATTTAGGGTACACAACGGCCGACGAAAATCCCATCCTTCTGTAGTATTTGACAGGTGGTAAAAAGGGTTAAATGGGTGGGTTATATCAGCCGAAAGAAATTTTTTGTAAAGCAGATCTTATAAAATTATAAAATAATACGACTAATCATTTCATTAAGCGAATATTTGCGTGAGATAATTGAACTGTTAAATACAACCAATAGAAGAGAAGAAGGCCAAATATTGTTCAAATGGACACAATCGCCGACTCTATATCATCTCTATATAGAGTTGATATAGAGATAGCTTCTACGCCATCGTTGTTGACTATCACAACTCTATATCACTTCCGTTTAATTTCTGCATCATCTCTATATGATATAAAGTCGTCGATTGTGTCCACCTGGGCACCACTGGGTCATTTTAAGTACGGTGCTCAAATATTAGTTCAGTATATTTAGGGCAGTAGGCAATGCCTTTGAAAACCCTATTGAAAACAGTATGCACGAAACATCCAACATAAAATATGTCACGATAAACAGTGAGTAACATATATACGTGTACAAATTTTAACGTGTGCTCCATAGAATAAAGTATATTGGTTGGGCAGGAGGAGTTTCCTCGAAACCCGTGTTGGGCACCATCAAAGAAGTCTTTTTCTTCGAGGAACTTCATAGTGGCCGTTTTGATGATCTTTTCCATAACTTTACAACAGATGCAAGTTAGACTCACTGGTCGATAGTTGTTCGCGCAGGTTCTGGATCCACCCTTGTGAATAGGGTATATGTTCGCAACTTTCCAATCGGATGGGAGGAGGCCTCGATCTGAAAATGTGCGTGAGCGGTCTGGAAAGTTCCGAAACCAGCTCTTGCAGTACCTTTGCTGGTATTTTGTCTGGACCCGGAGACTTAGCTTCATTAAGGGCAAGAAGTTCATTCCTTACATCTTCTTCTGTGAAACGGAGGTCCTCCATGATTCTGCCATTACTCTCTGTATGGAAGTCTGTCGGATTAAAATGCAGTTCCTCAGTGAAAACAGATGCAAAAAACTTGCTAAGGTGTTCTGCCTTTTCGAGATTGTCGATAATTTCCTCATTATCTTCACCTTTTAGTACTGCAACTGTGTCTTTGTTTTTTAAGCCTGCTGTTGATGTAACTGTGGAGCACCTTTGGCTTCGTTACGGCCCGCTCGATAATTTTCGCTTCGTAGTCTTTCCGCTCTTTTCGAATGTTTGATCTAACTTCGTTCCGCTTTTGGCGGAATTCTTTGTAGTGTGAAGGCTGGCGTGTTGATGCGTATTTTCTCCAGAGTTTGTTCTTGCAGTTTATTTGGCTCTTCAGATCTTACGTTAACCAGGGGGGCCTGCTCGCCTTTTGTCCTTTTTTCAGCGGACAGTTTCGATGCATAACTTTGCTTATAAGATCCCTGACACGGTTCCAGTCGGCATCCGGACTACCGGTTAGAAGGTCATAGCAATTTATTGCTGCTAGTTCATTTCTCACTGCGGTGTAATTTCCGCGCCAGTAGTCTAACCGAACCTCCGTATTTCTCGGTTGATTGGTGTTTGAAGCATATTCCCACAGGATCATGACATGATCACTCTTTCCAAGACGTGCGATTGATCTAATTTCACTTGCATCAATCGGGTCTTTCGATAATACGAGGTCCAAACAGTTCGCTGTTTGTGCTTCTTTTATTCTCGTTGGGAATCCACCATTCTGCACGAGGGAGAGGTTCCCTGTCAGCTTTAAGGATCGGGAGCTAAAAGACCCACGAGAACCCTTAACTGATAGCTCATCCCAGTTAATCAGTGGGGCGTTAAAATCTCCAGTGATCAGCGCATTTTCATTTTGAGCCAGTTCACGCATTAGCCCAGCAAGGTCTTGCCACCCTCTGGAGATTGATTTGGCGGTCTATAAACAGTCATGAAATGTAAAGTGGGTGCACCACGCGTTTTCAGTTTAGGCTATAGCGCTTCAAAATCATGAGAGGAACCAATTTTGCGTTCTGACGCAATGATGCCCTTCTTGACAAACACTTTTATTCCTCCTCCCCTCCTATGTATCCAGTCCCAACGAAAAACTTGGTACTCTCCGGGTAACATTTCGGCATCCATTACGTTGGCCTGTAGCCAGGTCTCTGTAATGGATATGACATCCGGCAGTAGGTCAGCTATACAAACTTTGAGCTCGTCAATCTTCTGAAGCAAACTCTGTGCGTTCTTATAAAGAAAGCGCAGCTTCGCCTGCATAGAGTTCTGAGTGATTTGTGGGTCGAGGGAGCCGGAAGGTCACTGCGAATTAGCTACTTTATTGCCTGAGTTTTGGTCCGTTTTTTGTCTGTAAAACTCAGCGTTATTGGCTCTCTCCAGAGGAATGACCTCTGGGCTGTGATGATTTCCCCGTTCATTATTCGCAGGTTCCTCTCGCCCGCATTGGATCTCCTGTGGAGTTCGGTTTTCAGTGCCCTCCACTTCTCCCTCTCGGCTGGCGAGTACTCCCGCTGAAAAAAAACATTGGGTACTTGTTCCGCGGTTGCGATTTCCTTTTATTCCTGTTATTTCTGTTATTTAAATAAGCTGTAGGGGACCATAAATTAAACGTCCACCCACGGGCCATCAGGCGGGAGCCAAAGAAACTTTTCAAGTGGTGCGCACAGCAAGCGTTCACGTGTCTGCATACGTGGGCTTTGGTCCTTACAGAAAACCTCTGTCCATTATCGTGATTGTCAACCCTAACAACTGGAATTTCGCCTGGTTGCAGCGTGGATTAGTAGCGACAGTGTAGCGGGTCGTGCCTGCCTGACTAGCTCGCGTCGAAGTGCACTTTCCCAAACGCTCACCGATGTGCTTTCTCGACGTCTCGATCAGCTAATCATAGTTCTCGCATCTATGAGGCGACGAATGAGGAGCTTGCACGCGTGCCCGACGCAAGTTGCCTCTCTGCCCAAAATCTCCAGGCCGACCTTCCCAATGAAAGATCTCCCTCTATCTCTCCTCTGGCCCGACTACTCTCAGACCTCACTGGGGCCCGATCAACCTACTGATCGGACGTATCTCTCCCAAGTCAATCTATTCTCCTCTTCCGTTGTGTACACAATAAACTCTTCCATCTACTCTGGCCTTTAAAGACTTCTCTCTTCTCCACCACGTAGCCATGGTCTGAAGATTGCAGATGCACGGTTTAACTCACTTAACCCCCTGCGAAATTGGTGACTTTCCGACGTGAGATGATCACTCAACTTCTGATCTGGCTGAGCTCAATCATCATCAAACCTCCCTCGCCTTCAATTGAATTTCTCCTGTGTCAGCTGATGTGACCGCGATATGGAGACTTTCTGCACCGACATCCTGTCGTGAAGCGAGGTCGAGATCTTCAACCGCTCACAACTTCTGATGTGGCCTGCCTTCCCTGCGTAGTTACCGACTTCCCGACCTGTCCCAACGCAGTTCCCTACGTATTTGGTGATTGGCATTCGCGACTGACTGCTGATAGCCCATTCAGCCCAGGTCATGGTTACTTCCCAGTCCAACATAGATATCCCCTTATGAGTGTCAGCACCCAGATCTCCTTCTCATTCTCCACCCTTCCTTCTACTGCCAACGATTCTTCTGGTTCAACTCATACTGATACGGCATACTGATTTGCTGTTGAAGTTCAACCCGGCCAACCAGGCTCCCTCCCACGTAGTTGAGATGCCCGATCTCCTACGACATGCCGATGCACGCGTTGTCGACAAATTTCCTCCTACCGCAGACCCAGTTGCCCACGCGGACGCGAGATGACCTTTCCTCCTCCCAAGCGGCACTGGCGGCAGTAACCCGCCTCTCGCAACCTCATCTTGGTATGTATCTCTCACACCTAACTTTAATATTCTTCCTCCACTCGGATTCTTTCAGTTTCCTCGTTTCGGTATCCGGGGGAGTACTGTAGCGGGTCGTGCCTGCCTGACTAGCTCGCGTCGAAGTACACTTTCCCAAACGCTCACCAATGTGCTTTCTCGACTTCTCGATCAGCCAATCATAGTTCTCGCATCTATGAGGTGACGAATGAGGAGTTGCACGCGTGCCCGACGCAAGTTGCCTCTCTGCCAAAAATCTCCAGGCCGACCTACCCAATGAAAGATCTCCTTCTATCTGTCCTCTGGCCCGACTACTCTAAGACCTCACTTTGGCCCGGTAAACCTACTGATCGGACGTATCTCTCCCAAGTCAATCTATTCTCCTCTTCCGTTGTGTACACAATAGACTCTTCCATCTTCTCTGGCCTTTAAAGACTTCTCTCTTCTCCACCACGTAGCCATGGTCTGAAGATTGCAGATGCACGGTTTAACTCACTTAACCCCCTGCGATAACAGCTTTCACCCTCGGAGATGTCAGTGCCACCCGCTAGGCGTATAGCGTCTAAATGGAGGATGTACTCAGAGCGCCACAATAACCACGGCCCAGTCCCGTTTAAAAAGGAAAAAGGGGATGGTACCAGTATACCTCCGTCATGCTCATAACTCCCGACACACAGCCAGCTCTGGATGTGCCCGCGTATCCATCCGCTGAGTGATTTGAGTGGGAAGACATAAGCGTCACGTGAGTCAGTCAGCATGGTCAGCTGATGGGGTGATAGCCGGGTTTATGGGTATCTGCAATTGGTTGTCCGATAGGCGGACTTCGCGTATATCCCGGCAGCTCGAAGACCGCGATCACATGATTCGTATCGCCGCGGAGGATTTCATACACCCACTTGGGGCGCTACAAGCGCACCCAAATATAAAAGCGGAACAGGACTCAGATGACAGTGGTGGTGGAGCCAAAACCGACGAAAGGTGTCGCGACAGCTAAACCGGGAGGGGTGATCTTAGCCACGATCTCCTTTAGTCCCGGTTCCCAATAACATATCAGGATAGGGTATTCTGGACGCAATGCCTACAAAATAGACTGGGAGAATCCGTACGAGGGCAAACATCAGGTGCCATTAAATTGCTGTCCCGAATCAGCGTGAGGAATGCGTCAAAACCCTTTGAACGATAGTATTCCCGAGGCGGCCTTTACATTGATTGGATAGGTTGACAAACCGTGATTGGCCGACAACCAAACTGTGCCTGTAGGTACGTACGAGAGGCACAGCATTGCAAAAGACACTCGGAGAAGAGTCACCACAAAATAACCACTCACTGGAGGATATTACTGCTAATTCCTTGAGTGAAGTGTGGTCAAAACTCTGAAAAAATTCGCACCAAAGTTCAACCCTAGAAACTTTTGTTAGTTCACTCATTCAGTTAGGAGCACAATCTAAAATCTATTGAAAACAGGCACTTTTAGGAGCCGTCATAAGAGACGTTTACGCATGCAGCCCAGGCAAGATGCTCTCAGCCCACGCTATCGGCCCGCTCACACGCAAAGACCTGCACGCAAGTGCGGCCTTCAAGGAGCCGACACCACGCGAGGTTTCTGGGATAGGAATGAACCAATCAGAGTGCCGATCGATTCGCTACTCACTCAGGGACACGATTTGATTTGCCCGATCTATAATGCTTGATTGCTTAAGGACCCGTGCTAGGTATGCAATAAAGGCTTCCCTTTCTTGCAACCTTATTCTCCTTGGGGGATTGAACCAAGGCGTCTGGAATGGCAGAAATCTTGGCTTTGGGCAACATTACAACAGGAACCCCCTCCCTCCCCCCATTGTTTAGCGAGGAGTGGCGAATAAATGGACTGTGTACGTGCTCACTTTGTTTTACAAAAATATGGAGCAACCCAACAAATATTCGAAAACTTGCCACAAAATACAGCACCGCCAAGAGTGCTGACAATAAAATACTAGAAAAATACCCTTCTCGATATACCTCGATTGAAAGGTACGGACCGGTGAGTGGTTCCCATCAGTAAAGGAAATCCGGGGGATCCAGTTAACCGGTGAAACCGTATTCTGTTTGGATGAATATCCAAACTGTCTTGCACGAGTTGAATGTAAACGGATACACAATAGCTCTAGCTGGGATGAGATAAAAGAAACAAGTAGGATAATTTGACTGAAATTGATTTATCGCTCCTTTCTTCTGCTATGCCTGCCTATTAGCTGTTTGTTTGCATTGCGGCAGAGGAGGACTGACGACAGACTGCATGCGTGGATTCAATGGCGAAGGCAGTCCTTTATCGGCCCACTTTGAAACAATGCGGAACGTCCGTTGCCAAGGTCAACAACCTCATTACTGGACCGGTTAAGGAGACTAATGCAGCTGCATGCAGACGTTTGCGTGTGCCTCTAGCCCACGGGTCAGAGACTTACGGGACACAGGGTGCTGGCATCAACTTCAATATCCCTCCTCCGCTTGAACAAATAGCACAGACCATTATCTAATTGTGAACAGGCTCCACTCGAGCGCGTGGTTGTTGAATTAGGATATGACATTTTCGGAGGCCAGGGAACGATGAACGATGCAGAGTTGTCTGACCAAGGGGGCACATTCGACTTTCCTAAGTTCGTCGTCGCGCATGAATGGTTACTGCAGGGCCTATGACCATAATGCCTTAGGAGATTAATTCACAGCAGTTACAGCAGCTGTCCTAATCACACAAGCACCAACCGCTGTAACGTCTAAGTAGTGGTTGTGCTTAGATCACTATCGAATCCCGGGTTGTTGGAAAAAGACATTAGGCAAGTGTGAGAGGGATTTATTGTACACAGAACTGTCAGTTGCTTTCTCAGACGGCAGTGGCCACTGGCTAGTTTTCACCGGCTTCAGAGGGAGTGAGACAGTGGTGGCAGCTGTTTTAATTGGATGGCGGAGCAGCTTCAAGTGTTCTCCAGTCGGTGTGTGTGACATTACCCAAGGGGTGGCGTGTCTGTTGGCGCAGGCTATAACAGCCGAGGGTGGGGGAAGGGGGAGGGTGGCGCTTTGGCAGTTGCGACGGCCTCGATGCAGGTGTGTGTGTGTGTGTGTCCTCAAGTGGACGTCAGTCCAGTGTCTGCAGGTCAGGGCGTCTGA
Organism: Ligula intestinalis; assembly: GCA_036362985.1. NCBI lineage: Eukaryota > Metazoa > Platyhelminthes > Cestoda > Diphyllobothriidea > Diphyllobothriidae > Ligula > Ligula intestinalis. The sequence continues at coordinate 51,131,324 of JAYGXS010000002.1, forward strand.
AAGCGCTCACTACCATAGTGGATGACCTTGAAGCAAGTGGCCCTGAACAAGGACGCCAGACAAAGCAATCATCGGTGTCGGCCACACAGTCACTGGCGGATTCGAGATCTGCTAAATGGATTAGACACGTGGTTACCTGTGAGCTAGTCTTATAAATACAGCATCCCTGATGCCCTCATCACCTTTATGTGCGACCGTTTCTGATGACGAGTTCGAACGAGGACCCGAATTTTCAAGCCAATAAACGCCATATTCCAGCGCTTGCAATTTGTTTTTCTAAACTGCTTTCTGGACTTGGAATGTTACCTTCTGTCAGCAGTTACCTAATAGTCAACTGACTTCGCCTTATTCATTGCTATGTTAATACTTGTCAATAAATGTCTCATTCTGGTATGATTCTGCCGGCAAAAACATGGTCCCACCACCTGGCCGTAAGGCAGCAAAAGCGGCGTACTCGGGACCCAGTGTCATATGCCGGCTGCAAAAGTTGCTATCAGAGGGGGGCAGCCTCCAAACAGACCATGCACTTTACCGGATGGCTGCTCACCGATCGATAACAGGATTCATTCCTCTCACTCTGCCTAGTGCCCACACTCGATTCCCGCCGGCAGCCGCACAGCGGTAGATAAAAATGGCCGACAAATACCGGTAAACTGTTATGGTCATTTCCAGCTTATTTGACTTTATCAGCCAACCACACCAAATCCCAAGTAGTGCACCAGCCCAGACTCGAACCCACGAACTGTTGTTTAGAAGTCCAAGACTTTAACCATTGAGCCACAATCTCATTGTCTTTCCGGTTTAAATCGGGAATATTGACATCATGAAATCTTCCTTTACCGGTCTGCCTCATTAGACAATTGTCTGTAAGGTGGAGGACATGGCAGAACAGCAAAATTGACCATTAGGTCGCTCGTTCGCACCCCTGGATTGTGTGGGAGTTCAATCCCATGTCCGACACTCATGCTGTCCGACTATTATCATTCCAAGGCCCACCACGGTACGCACAACTGGAGGTTGGTGTCTCTAAATTCATGCGAACACTAGTCACGTATTCCATTAAGCAGCGCATCACCTGGGGAAACTGGATTGGTAAGGTTGTCGTTCCAACGACATTTTCAATCAAACAGGGAGACCTGAAATATACACAAAAAAGGAAACGAAGAGCATGAATCACTTCCACCTCAAGATACTGTGGATACGTGGCCGTCTGGACGTATGGTCGCAGACGCGACTGTCTAACTGTATTCTTTCCGGTCCGCCTATCACCCCCTTGTCTGCGCCGCACGTGACTCATGCCGGTGTGGTATGATGCGTTTTGCTGATTGGTTGTGGACAGACAAAACTCGGGCGCACGTCGCACCGTGGCTGACTAGCTGGCTTTGACTGGCTTCACTGCGCCCGTCACTGCCTTCTGAGTCCCTTCAGTTCTCTCGACCACTGTTAAGACCGTCCAGCTAAGTCAGCTCACCTGACATGCACTTTTGAGCAATTCTCCTCGGCGGCCCATCGTACCTTTGGACGCGGACTTAATATAAAAACGTCGCTATCGTTTCGAAAATGGAAAATTTTCCCCAATTACATGGCAAATAGGTAAGGGTGACTTATATGGTCCCTTACACATGACATGAGAAGAGGAACGGTCCTCAGTAAGGTGACTTTTCTATTAGCGTCTCCTGGTTAGGAGGCCATATAAGTCATCTTTTACGGTTATCAATTACAACAGTAAACACTGGCATATATATATATATGTTGATATGATGAAACCGACCAAGAAAAATAATATCGGAATGGCCATTTCTGCTTTATTAGCCGTCATCAGCCAGTCATACCCAATACCGGGTGTGGATGACCCGAGATTCGACTGGCTTATGGCGGTGAATAAACTAGAAATGGCCATTCCGGTCTCCCTTACCTTTATCGGTTCCAGTTCAATATATATGTGTATACCTAGGCCTCGCATATTTTCGATCATTCAGAATACTCAAATGTCAGGCGAATAAACCTATTATCAAAGCGATCGAGTCTATTTCTTCTCAATTGCTTCCTGGGACACGCGTGATCGCTTGTATTGGCAATGCTCGAACGTGTTGCAAGCGCGTCTTCTGATCGCATTCGGCATCCCCCTTAACTGACATCTCGCGGCCACCCCCACCGTCGGGAGCAAAGACAACTGCGAAAAGGGCCATCACAATGCCAAGAAGTCCCTAATATGATTATATTTTCCCACCACTATCGCAGGGACAGCAGACCACATCAAAAGATGCGAGCTCAGATCAAGTTGGAAAGTCGTCAGTATCGCAGGACGTTAAGTTGGTTGAACTATCGCAGGGGGTTAAGTGAGTCTAACCGTGCAACTGCGATCTTCAGACCATGGCTACTTAGTGGAGAAGAGAGAACTCTTTAAAGGCCAGAGTAGATGGAAGAGTTTATTGTGTACGCAACGGAAGAGGAGAATAGATTGACTTGGGAGAGATACGTCCGATCAGTAGGTTGACCGGGCCCAAGTGAGGTCTTAGAGTAGTCGGGCCAGAGGACAGATAGAAGGAGATCTTTCATTGGGTAGGTCGGCCTGGAGATTTTGGGCAGAGAGGCAACTTGCTTCGGGCACGCGTGCAAGCTCCTCATTCGTCGCCTCATAAATGCGAGAACTATGATTGGCTAATCGAGACGTCGAGAAAGCACACTGGTGAGCGTTTGGGAAAGTGCACTTCAACGCGAGCTAGTCAGGCAGGCACGACCCGCTACGAAGCCCTAGCAACCGCGATCTTCAAGCCCAGTTCCATAGAATAAAAGAAGACCAAGTGGCCAGAATGGTAGTTACAGTTTATTCTGTACAGAAGGAATAGGCAGGAGTAATTTGACTGTCAGAAGAGCGAGCAATCGCCAGCCACAACGCTGCGTCTGAAATGAGGTGACCGCGGGAATAGCCACCACGTCTGGAGCGGCCTTTGTGGGAGTTGGCCTTGACAAGTAATTGGCTAGACAGACGGGCGTAGGTGGCCAGTACATGTGCACTCTTGGGCAGCGGTGAGCCTTCGCGCGATGATCGTCTGCGCGGAGTGAGTCAACACAAGCCCTGTCAAACACCGTTGTAGCTACCGTGACATAAATAAGAAACATTATTCAGAAAAAATCTGGTCAACCGTCATGTCATTCTAAACACCCGCTCCGTCCTTCCCAACCGGCAGTCTCCTCAGCTTGTGGTCTTGGGATGTCTGCACGCTAGTTTATCCACCTGAAGCGATGGGGAAAATAACTGTAGCAAATAAGTCGCAGTGTTGACCTAACATGACTAGAAGGATATTTAGTGAGACTGGCCTTGAATCCGACTCATGCATTATTTCCAGGCTCGCCAACTTACAACAGCAAAAACACACAGTCAAGAGTACCAGCGGTTAGTCACGGGCGAAGTAATTAAAGTGGAAACATCCCATTTAAGCGGATCACACCCATGGTTATTCTCGCATTCCACCATACACACTGATTCCACAGGTGACCTTTGTACTTAAGTGCTACTGATAAGCTCAAAGTCCAAATAAACGTAAGTTGTGAGGCACGTGCATGCCCATTTTTAACGGTGGCCTTCGGTGAGCCCTCACCGACGGGGATCCTGACCGTTGATACTCTCGTTTCGACCTGCGCATATCGCAACAGCTCTCGAGGCTGAACCCCTGTCTTTGCCGCAGGGCAAATATTGCCGATTCTTAATGGTCAAGAATATGCCAGGCCCAGGTAACCGACTAGAAGAAGGTAAGACGTTCTCTGGGACCAGGAGTGTATTTGTCCAACGTTTCCAACTCTCCCGCGAGCTCATTGTCAAGGAATGAAAATACGTATAGCTCACAGTGTATTTAAGCCGGTTCTGCCGGGATTGACCTCTGTCCTTGACATCTGCCGATTCTGCGTAAAGCAATTTGAATACCCGACTTTACTCATAGTTTTTTATGAGTCCATCATGGCTCAAGATGTTAAAGGATTTTGCTCAATCAACAAAACCGGTATAAAGCCTAGTTCTCATCTTCTGTTATTTTTCCGGCCATTTGGGGATAATATCTGTGGTTCTGTTGCGGTCAAATATGGGCGATCTACTATAACCACAAACACTAAGAATTTTCTGTCTGATGGAAGGAGGTATCGCAGGGGGCTAAGTGAGTTAAACCGTGCAACTGCGATCTTCAGACCATAGTTACTTAGTGCAGAAGAGAAGTCGGTGATGGCCAGAGTAGATGGAAGAGTATGTGGGATACGAAGTGATCCGGGCAGATAAAAGGCGTTACAACGTATCCCAACATTTATAAGCTAGTAGATAGGGTAAGGTGTGAAGGGCCAGATTAGTATGAAAAAATGTATTGTGTACACAAAAAAATGAGAGTAGATGAGAGTAGATTGACTTGGGAGAGCCACGTCCGCTCAGTAGGTTGATCGGGTCCCAAGTCAGGTCTGAGAGTAGTCGAGCCAAAAGACAGAGAGAGAGCTTTCATTGGCTAGGTCGGCATGTGATTGGTTAGTGAGGCCAGACAAGTCTCAACCTTGAGAGGAGGCTTTAACTGTCGTATCTTCCATCCGCGTGGTGTTTACGCCAGACATGGCTTGTGCCCGCGGCGTCCGAGGAAATCATGAGTCAGAATAAGGGGTCGCTACAATTATATTGTGTACACAAGGGAAAGGAGAATAGGTGGAAGAAGTCTGATTTGGGAGACCACGACCGCCAGGAAGATTGACCGGGCCCCAAGTGGGGTTTTAGCAGCAGGCATGCAAGCGGCAGCGAAAACGGGCATTGTCTGGTTGCTTTGAAGGTTATTGGCCGGAAAGACTGCATCGACCATGGCGTGCATGCTTCCTATTCGCCGCCGGGAGAGAGTAGCCTTTGCGAGACCTGATTGGCTGTTGCAGAGGCCGCCTTAAGTGCAGAAGTACTCGTTAGCAGCAGCGAGCCTTCGGACATGCCCGCCTATGTAGAGTGAGTCACCACAAAGGCACTCGGTTATTAGAAGCGATTTATTGGGTACCCAAGGCAAGTTGCCGTGAACGGACTGGTTGCTGGTGTGTGAACAATGTGACCTTCTGGGAGCGTGTGAGCAGCTAGGTGATGTACGTTGTTGTTCTTGTCAGCAGGCGGGAGTGTGTGTTAGGTGTTTGAGTGGTTAACTTAAAGAGACAGTCTGGGACACGTAAACACGAGGACCCACGGATAACAAGACGGGCTGGCCGAGAACTTTGTTTGCAGCTACATTAGCTTTGTCTGCAAGCGTGACCTTGAAGAAGCTGGAGTGGAGCGTCTGGTAGTTGGCGAGCTTGTCGCGACCGTTGGGACGCAGGAGAAAACTGTGATGTTGTGTGTTCAGGTCATTGAGGAGGGAGATCCTGTAGCGCCTAAGTAGTGATTGTTGTCTAGGCACTACAGTCGGCAGGTTAAAACCCCACGTTGTAAGGATTTATTGTGTACAGAACTCCCAGTTGCTGCCCCAAGTGGCAGTGGCTAAGCCAAGACTAGCGTTGACCGCCTCCAGTCATGTCCAATAGAGTGTGAGACAGCGGTGGCAGCTGTTATAGTAGGATTGTGGAGCAGCTTCAAGTCTTCTCCAATTGGTGCTTGTGGCATTACGCGAGGGGCTTCGTGTGTGGTTGCATAGGCTGTATCGGCTGATGGTAGGAGAAGGGGATGCGTTGAAGTGGCGCCTGGGCAGCCGCAACGGCCTGGACGCACTTTTGTTCCCCAATGGAAGTCGGTCAAATTTCTGCAGGTCAGCGCCTCTGAAGGTGCTCAATGCAACAGTGGATGATGACTTTGAACAAGGACGCCGGACAAAGCACTGTTGGGTGTCAGCTATGATTCTGCCCGGATTACCACACGCCTGATGAATTCCTCTTTCTTCACGGAAGTCTGCTGACGTTTAGTTTTTTTTCTTCTGAAACCGCGACGCCAGAAGGGATTTTTGAAGTCTTCTGTTGGGGTAGAGTCGTCGCCCAGCGCTTTTTCGTTGGCTATCTGCTGCGCGGTTTTGGTCATCTCCCATACGGAGGGTGGCTGATCAGGATTAACATTTGATGTTATTTGAGCAGTCGCTTGGAGGTCGCCGCGCAGACTGCGGGTGAACACCTAAGGGAGTATCCGAGGTGTTATGTCTGGTGAGTTATTTGTGTCAACAAAACGAAAGTTGGAGGAAGTTGGCAGCCGGACGGGCGCGCGTCCGCAGCCATGAGGCCCGGTGTCCGAAGTGTCAGAGCGCGGAAGTCATCCACCAAGCTTATATGTGAGTCATTCTCAAGGATATGATTGGCCAGACCGGACTGGAGGCGGCAGAGACTGGTGCGAACGTGCGAAAGAGGTGAGAGGTGGAGCGTTGCACTCGGGTTTGGGCCACTACAGGCCTACTGCCACAGGATCTGCGTGTTCTCCGGCATTTGGATGCCCCTGCCTGAGCCTGTTCATTCAGACGATCGAGCATTCTTCTAATCATTCACTTTCCGAAGGGTACTTTTTCGCGTATAACGTCTACTTGCAGTCCAACCTTATGTTCTGCCCCAATTGCCCGACGGATTGTGGGAGTCTGCACTCAGTGACTCATCCTCTCTTCAGTAGTCAAGTCTTTGTGTACTGGCACGTGACAAACGCCCCCGCACCTTCTTTGTCAATCGCTTCGAAAGCCAGTGATGTCCTGCCTGTCCTACACTCCCCCCCCCCGGTGACTCACGTGCTGAGACGCACGTTGATGCCGAACCAATCGATGCGTACTGTGCCACCTAATTGGCTAAGGACACTCAAGGCTTCACAGTAGCGGACATGGTCTCATGGACTCAACTGACTTTTGTGTACGCAGTATAGGAGTTAGGGCTAAGACGATTAACCCTAACACCTACAATCTTCGAGGCCCGGTTCCTTGGGCGATAGGAGAAGTCTTGGGAAGGCCAGAGTAGAAGGAAGAGTTTATTGTGTACACAGGTCGGAGAATAGATGGAAAGAGTGTTGACTCGCGGATGACCGCAGTCCGGATGCTAGGGCGTCAATTCCGGAGTGACTAGAGCATCAGAAACCGTCGGCGAAAGCTTTGTCCCGAGGGCCAATGGGGTTGCTGATGTCTAGCCTAGCGCGTGCGCACGACCTTGAGGTTGGCTAACACTGGCTTGCCTGAGCGCGCGTTCGCGCTGAGGAGTATGTGCGCGTCGGTCAAGGACAGCTAGCGCCTAGCCTAGCAGTGGGCACGCAGGCAGGCTAAAGGCGCCATGCGTCAGCGATTGGTCTTGGGCTGCAAGTGGCTTCAGCAAGGCCACTACAGCGGTGCTTGCGACCACTTGGCGGCGGCTATTGCAAAGCTCCTTTAGCGCAGTAAATCTCTTCCTACCAACTCTGTCTGTTCCGACTTTTGATTGAGGGAGCCTTCTGTTATCGGCACCTCTTACGACAGAATCAATACCATAAACTAGACGTGGCTATCACTTTATCTGCTGTAGCTACCTATATTCCATTTTCCTTGAGCAAACTTACACGTTAATTTTATCGCTTTTTGTCATCCTATACTTTTCCCCGACAGCCATGATGGGTTCGGAGAGCAGTTGCTGTGGTCAGGTAAGTAGTTGGAGTACAGTCATCACACATTGATACCGTAACTGCAAAAACGCACCTTGGTCGAAGTTTTAATTGCACGTCTAGAAAACCCTGCCGCACGACCATCAGCCCCTCTCATGATTTTCCTTGCGGAACAAGATTATTAGAATCATTTGAGGGCAGTTGGTTCATCCACGGTCCCCAATAACTTACGATAAATGGGTCCGCACGAGCTCTTCTCCAGCCTCTAACAAACATTCGGTTTTAATAATCTTCATCGAACACCATCGACTGGGGTGCGCCCTGCGCACATAGCTCCGATCTAACCTTCGACAGCTGCCTTCTGAGCATGACTCTGAAGTTATTTCTCACGCAACACTTCACTTTTCCGACAAGGATGCGCGATGGCCAACAGTTCAACTGTGTAGACCTCGTTCTTACGAAATCGCAGGACAGCATCGACGAAGTGTCATGTCTCCCACCACTAGGTAAAAGTGGCAATGTTGTACTGCTATGGGAGTACTCGTTATTCTCAATACCGGAGAGAACCTCAACAGCCAGAAGAAATATTTGGCGAGGCGATTTCGATCGAATGATGACCGAACTCACGCGCGCCGAGTGGGAACCCCTATTTTCTGGAAACATAACTGCGGACTGGGAAGCGTTCCGGAACACACTGCACAGACTCATCGACAACCACTGTCCAATTTCGCGAAAAAAGGTGACCACTAGAGCGCGATGGCTTACGCAGGCCTCAAAAATAGAAGTGAACAAAAAGCGGAAGCTGTGGAAAAAATGCTAGCAGGCTGGACTCCTGCATCTGTCAGTGCCTACAAAACTCAGAAAAACCGGGTCAAGGGTCTTATTCTCAAAACAAGACGGGCTTTTGAAGCAGATTTGCTAAACCAGGCCACAGTGAACCCCAAACTGTTTTGCAGTTACCTCAGGCAGAGTACCAAAAACTAGGATCCGATACCCGTGCTGAGGACCGCTGAGGGAAGAGACTTGATAGATGATGAAGCAAAGGCTGATCATCGTTCGAAAATTTTCCAGTCAGTCTTCACAAAGGAAACGGCATACGATCACCCCACCACCGATACCGAAGCGGATACAATAGTTGAGACTGTCCAATTCCCTGAGGCTGTCGTTCTTAAGGAACTCTTAATGTTAAAATAATCTAAGTCACCAGGTCCCGACGACGTACCAGCCAGGATTTTGAAAGAGCTCGTCAATGAGTTGGCCAAACCACTCTCTATGCTCTTCCAAACCTCCTTCGAGACCGGATGCCTACCCGTAGATTGGAAATCCGCGAGGATTATGCCGCTATACAAAGGGGAAGCCGGATCTCAGCGAATAACTACCAACCGGTCAGCCTTACTGCAATCTGTTGCAAAATCGTGGAAAAATTATCAAGCAACAACTTATGCAGTTCTTGGAACAAAACCATCTGCTATCGGATGCTCAGCATGGCTTTCGTAGAGGTAGGTCCTGCGTAAAAAACTTGCTATTCTGTTTAGAACGGTGGACTGAGGCAGTCGATAGTGGAAACTCAGTGCACGCTGTCTATATTGACTTCAAAAAGGCTTTCGATAGCGTGCCGCACCACCGCCTCCTTTATAAACTCAACCGCATAGGAGTAAGGTGTAGGCTCCTTGCGTGGATAAAAAGCTTCCTAATCGGTCACTCGCAAGCTGTCCACATCAGCGACAAACAGTCAGCCAAGGTTGAGGTTGAGAGTGGTGTTCCCCAAGCCTCCGTTCTCGGCCCTATCTTGTTTGTTATCTTCATCAACGACTGTGTCCGCGAACTGGATTTCGGTATCACCATGTTCGCCGATGACATAAAAATTTGGAGCGTAATTCGAACTGCGGCTGACGAAGTGCACTTGCAGAAAAATTTAAATAGACTTCAAAAATGGTCGGTGGACTGGCTCTTACCGTTCAATGAGAGCAAGTGCACCACCATTTGAGTCGGCAAATCCGGTTCTTCAAACGGCACGGCTTATCGACTGAATGACATACCACTGAAGGAAGTGAACTCCCAGAAAGACTCGGGAGTCTGGATCACGCCCTCACTTAAACCCTCCCTGCATTGCACAAAGGTATTCAAGTCCGCGATGTCGATCCTATACCTCGTCAGACGAGCTTTTTCTACCTTCAATGAAGAGTGCTTCACAAAAGTTTTCGGAACCTTCGGACGACCGCACCTAGAATCCGCTATCCAAGCTTGGAGACCCTGCGCCACGAAATACATCAACATCCTGGAAAAGGTACAACGGCGCGCAACCAAACTTGTTATTGGGCAGGGCTCGCAGCCTTATGAAACACGGCTGTCGAATCTCAACCTCTTCCTATTGCGCTACAGGCAGCTTCGGGGGGACCTGATACTAGCATTCCGCGTATTACGTCTTCAAGACTGCTGTCTTATATCAGGGGTTGTTTCGAATTAGCAACGACCACAAATCTGAGGGATCATCCTCTCAAATTAAAGGTGACAGGGGCCAGGCTGGGCGCTCGGAAACACTCCTTTTCAAAAAGGGTGGTCGGAGCGTGGAATGCGCTTCCTCAGGACGTCGTTATGTCGGAATCGCTAGCGGGTTTTAAGCGAACACTGGATCGATCTAGCAGTGCACGATGGATCGGCACTGACAATGTACAATAATAATAATACTACTTTCAATTTTTACAGTAGTATTAGTTTTTATATCCATTCACGTTTGCTATTTATAACGCCCTCCCACGCATAGCCTCATGCGAAGGTCTCCGCGGTCTACCCTACTTGGCTGTATACGTACCGTGATTACCCCAACAGCGATCTTATCAGCCAGACCTGACGGCCTAAACATTCACCTTTGGTTCGACCGAAAGCGGACTGTCGACGATCTGGACGGATGCCGCTGTTTTTCCAGTTCCGTTGGCGGACTCTGCAATCAGCAAGGAAGAATCAGGACGTGGCTTCCACACGGTGATGATCCTGGGAACCTTCGCAATGCCCCCCCCCCCATTGGAACCCCTTTTTGCTCCTTAATCCCACGCATTACCCCCACAGAAGCGACAGTTTTTCTCCTAAAAATCCCTGAGGATTTTTTTCACTGTCTGCTCCTGTTTTCATTCTATGACACAGGACAACTGGCCTCGCCAACAGTCTGAGAAACAAATTTTCCGCTACTACTGTACATATGTACAAATAGGGCACTCAAAGCAATTTTTCCTACATATCCCTCAATATACTGATACTGATACCATCAAGGCTACAAAACGCAAGGAGTCATTTCAGATGGCTTCCTATCTTTACGCTTTGACGAACAGTTTTGCTTTTCTGCGACCAATTTTATATTTTGAAACCTTCTCTATTTGAGAAACATGTTCCTGTGCATACTATTTAACGTAATCGGAGCCTTTTATGCTGGAACCTCAATCATGACTGCTCTTTTCCGTCTCGTTGGCTGTTGTCAAGTGGCCTTCTCAATAAGCTGATATACTGAGAAGAAGAAGAAGAAGACTCGATCGCTGGGACAATTTATTTACTTGCCTGACGTTTTGACATCCGTCGCGGATTCATCAGCAGAGACATGAGTAGCAGCAACAACACGCGTTGACTAATCTACGCACACACCAATGGTCAACTTTTGGCCTCTCAAGACTAAGTGCGCATGCGCACTGAGGTCAGCCTACCCCCGGTCTGGCCAGTCATCTCCCTGAGATTGACTCATATCAAGGTCGCTATATGGATGCTTATGACGACTCCGCGCTCTCTCACACTCCAGATGCCAGCCTCGCGGTCGGACGTGCGCCTGTCTGAGTGTCAACTTCCTCCAGCCTAATCTCCCACTCCTTCTGTACAGAAAAAAAACTGCTCCTACTACTCTGGCCTCCCGCCGTCTTCACTTCTCCCAAGGAACCGGGCCTAAAGATCGCGCTGGCAAGGCTTTTACCTAACTCTCTGCGATACATTTTCCGTGATGTTGACCAAATCAGTCTGTATTATGTCAGGCTCCTATTTTAGTGTGTTCCTTGTGGGTCATGTAATGCTTCTACTACGCCTACATATGGAGTGTCTTCGAGTTGTCAGACTACGCCCGTATCAGCTTGCACAAGTAACCGCAGTAGTTGAGGTAGACAATGAAATGTTTGGGCCGAGTAAAATTCTTTTATCACCATTGATAAACGGCTGGTGGTACTGTGGGATATGTAGTAGTCCAGCCGGATACTAGAAGATAGAACGTATCCCAACGATTATAAACTAGTAGATAAGATAAGGCTTGTAAGGTCAGAGTGTTACGGATAATTTAATAAAGTGCAGGAGTAGAATACGAGTGATGAGTAATTGACTCCCGAACGAGTGCAGCCCAGCCATGAGCGGACCGAGTCCAGATTCGCCTCCCGACGGGTGTAGTCGCCGGGTCCGGATGTCTGCAACCGGCAATGAAGTCGCCGGCTTCGGATGGGTCTGACCCGCAACAAGTTCCTATGTGGACCGGCCTTTTAACGTAATTGGCAAGTTAAGACAGGCAGAGGGTGACCTTGCCCGGAGGTTTGACACCGTCTGGTGCGCACGCGCTGGTGGACACGATAGCCAGACATGTGGCCTGCCCCAGTGACGTACGAGGTAAGCATGACTACGAATAGGAGGTCGCTACGATTGCGTCTTCTTCCTCTCAAATGCTTCCTGAAACTCCTATCTTGACTTTTATCAATAACGAAGATGATGAGATTTCTGACTTCGTGGGCGTCATGTACGAGCATGACCATTTGTTGATTAGATCGGTGGGCTGCTGTTTAACGTGTTAGCACGGGTTGACAGGACAACTGCTACTTGGTTCAGCACTTAACAAGATTGGAATTTTATATTGGTGGGCGTTGGAAAAATGTGCCGGTGATTTGTGTCACCCAGGGAGTTTGTAAAACGAAAGAATCAAACGAAACGCGCAAACACTTAGTGCAGGCCTGACATACCTTACACGACGAGCATTCGCCTTTAGCCAAGGTCTGCCGTGCACATTAGCAGGAAGCATCAACATACCAGGTCTTCTGTAATTAAGTTTTTACATCCACTTCCTGCCCTTCCCAGGCCCCAGAATTGCAGAGCAAAAACACCACGATCCCAAATCGCAGCTGTGATTGCTATCGTTGCGCAGAGTTATTTGGCAGTTTACGCAGTGATACAAAGGCCTACTAAGTGTCGCCGTTTCGCTATCAGGCAGACTAGAAAAAGGCAGACTGTAGGGATTTAGAGCAAACTGAAACTTTACAACTTTTCAACAGTTCTATCATTATCTTAGTCAGGTTTAACATTCCGGTACGCATGAGTATATGAGATTAATAAGGATCTTAGCTATTTTATTTGTAGACGCAGGATTTCGTCGAAGTAACAAATGCATTAAAAGGCGCTCTTCGAATATTTTACATGTTGCGCCCAAAGGGGCGAAATAACGCGTAGGCACTACGTCGAGAATATAAAAAAGCACATACCGTATGTGATTTATCTACGCAAATTTGATGACGGTAAAAGAGACGATCAAGTGCGAGCAATTGCTGCACATTCACCTCATTCGCTTAGCTTATTTCGGACAACGCCCTTTATGCATACGGACGCCAGAAAAGAGACAGACCACAATTTCAGTAAACATATAGTTTTTACTGAGGCCAATTGTGGGGAGTAAGAGAGTCGTGTTAATGTCTCGCAGCCTATATGTCTGTTTGTGAGAGTTCCTAATTTCTCATACAAAGGAACTTCGGTTAACGAGTTTACTCCTTTCCAGCACTGAGCTCGTCACGTGAAACCCTCGTCTTGCGATACGTAGCCAATCAAAATGCATCGATTCAGTGACTGGCTGCAGGCGACCGAAGACCCAAAACCTTGGAGCAAGACTTAACGGCGTACACAGGCACACACGACAGTTCCACGTCGATTTCGAAAATGGGCACCACGCGCTCTAACAAGCCGCAGCAAACGCTGTAGCAAGCCGCAACAGACACTGAGGCGAGCTGGACAAGCAACACCAAAGCGACAGCAAGTAGGAGCAACGCAGAGAACTGCCAAGAGAGAAAACAAGAGTTTAGGCAGACTCGCACAGAATATACCCACTCACTCGCCACTCCCATCTCCATTTCCGGTGTAAAGACAAAGTCAATAAGACCGGGGATGAGGGAGGGTGTAGATGGCTGGCGCGATAAACACTCAGCACGCGCACACTTGACACAGCCATAAAGGCCACATTAAGAGGGAGCCATTGCAGCCTGACTCTCAGTCCTCCCTCTCCTCCCATACGCACATACAAACACTCGCGTACAAGAGGAGCAGCAACGTAGAAGGCCCGAGTTTTCCCGTCAGATGGCAAACCCTCCAAGCCACGGCTTTGAGCGCACCGTGATAGATTCAGCCGCAAAGACAGTCCAAGTCTCCGCTCCGTACAAGAGTGTTGACAGCACAACAGCCTTGTACATCTTCAATTTCTTTGACAATTGAAGACCACGACGATTCCATACAGAGGCTTGGAGCCGACCGAAGGCTTGACTGGCTTTGGAGATTCTGCGGGCAACCTCGTCGTCTATTTTAGGGCTGCCGGAGAACGCACTGCCGTATAGATATAAGAGTGGACTTAGAGAGCTAGTCATGGCGGTGGGACGACTATTTGAGTAGGCATCGCTACGATGGAATAAGGTCACTGAAACAGTATGGTAATGGAATGGTATAGGTATGGTAGTAGAGACAACATTAGAAATATCAGGCAGAATAACACATAACAAATATCAAACGGAAAAATAGTAAGATAAAATAGATGTGGAATCAGGCATGCATACGCATTAAGAACAATGGATGCAATGTTAAGACTAGCGGATATCGATTAGATTACGCAGATAAGGCAACGTTACGGGAGTACTGAAATGCTGAAGCTATTGAGCTACGCAATGATCGCAGCAGTGGTAATAATGATAAAAGCGACTGGAGATAGCAAGTGTAGCAAGAGTGTAAAAAAGTAAGGAAAGTGAACAGTAAAGAACAAACAGACAATGGTACCGTACACAGTAAGTAGCGTCCTTTCACCAACTACGTCTACTAGGACGCTTACCGCTACAACCCGGGGACATACCGTGCGTGGGGACACACACACACCGGAGACCCCCACTTGGTTTGGCCTGCTGACCGAGGCAGCGAGCCCGGGGGTGGCCGCCAGTCAGAGCCTAGCTACGGGGAGCCGCAAGTGAGAGCTGGATGCCAGCCAAGGAGTGTAGGCAGACTCGCACAGAATCTAACCACTCACTCGCCACTCCCACCTCCGTTTCCGGTGTAAAGACAAAGTCAATAAGACCGGGGATGAGGGAGGGTGTAGATGGCTGGCGCGATAAACACTCAGCACGCGCACACTTGACACAGCCATCTCGCTAGGTATGCTCCCACGTGTGCGGGAGCGCCATAAAGGCCACATTAAGAGGGAGACATTAAAGCCTGACTCTCAGTCCTCCCTCTCCTCCCGTACGCACATACAAACACTCGCGTACAGGAGGAGCAGCAACGTAGGGGGCCCAAGTATTCCCGCCTTCGAGGCCGCAGGGACCGTGGTTGGCTTAAGACTGGCATTGCATGTGCATACAGACCATTAGATCTCAGAAGGGTGAGAGCAGCCCTGCATGAAGCCTGGGCTAACACCCTCCTGAGAGGCGTAACCAGTCAGTCAACGACTGAAAGGCACTACCCATTCTCCGTCGTCGGTTGGCGTCCGTGGGCGAGGCTGAAAGGAGAGAAAGAGATAAGTGGTGAACTTTGCAATTGTGGGCTTGCAGAAGAAGAAAAAGTAAAAGAAGAAGAAGAAGAGGAGAAAGATGAAGTAGACGAAGAAGAGGAAGAAGGAGGAGGGGAAAGGACGAAGAGGAAAAATAGAAAAGAGATAGGAAGAAGAAAAAAGTGAAAGAGGGAGATATGGAGATAGGGAGAGGAGGCGAGGGGGGAACGCAGACCGGCCCAGAGAGAGGAGAGGAAATCAAGTATGGAAAAGAACAATGAGAGCAAAATCTCAGCTTACCTTGCAGCAGAGAATCTTCAGTAACTACTGAGGCTGACAGAACTGTAGGTTCCGCTATTATGAGTATGATTGCGATAATGGAGCGAATAATATAACTGCAGGAGTTTTTTGTAAAGCAGTAAAAGGCAAGACAGTATTCGACAAGTTAAGCAAGAACGGCCTCCACTTACCTGTGGGAGGAAGCACTCACCTGTGTTCCTGACAGACTTGATGACGCAATCGTGACGCGAGGCGACCAGTGAGTGGGGCTGAGGCTGGTGGTGGGGATGTGTGAGGTGCTGGGTGTACCGACATCACGGTCAGTGCCGCTGTCGTGAATGCGCATGTGACCTAGTAGGCCCAAGCGATGAGCGAATGATCGGGGGCAGTGTGGGCAGTGAAGGCGGCGGTCTCGTCTGTGTGTTGGTGGTCCAGGCACTAGTTCACCAGTCACTGTGCGATGGATTCGCAAGTGACCGACTAGACCGATGCGTGAGGTGAATGTGCGATTGCAGTGAGGGCAAATCAGGCCTTCAGAGCTGGTGGGGGCGTCAGGTGTGGGGATGCGAGTTGTGGCGGGCAATGATGTGGGGGAAGTTGTGCGTGGGTTGGAGTCGGCGGATGAGGGCAACATGGCATCTCTTCCGTCGGTGATTGCCGTCGATGTGGAGGGTGGATTAGGGTCTGGTGGAGTGTTTGGTGCAGTCGACGTGGATGCTGTCGGAGGAGGGTTGCATGGCTTCCGGAGGTGACCGACCAAGCCAATGCGTGCACGGAAGTTGCGTTGACAATGCGGATACGTTGGAAGGGCTTGGGTGGTGGCAGCGTGTGTGCGTGTGTTGTGAGACTTGCGTGCCGTCCGTTTTGCCTTGGCGGTGGCGATCCGACTAGCTTCGTAGATTGCGGCGCCTATTTTGACCGCTCTTCGCCACACAAATCGGTCTTGTGCTAGCTCCTACCGGTTCGTCGTGTTGATTTGGAGACGCTTCAGTGAATTCTTCAGGGTATCCTTGTGACGTCTTTTCTGTTCTCCTTTTCGACGAGTGCCTACGGTGACATCGCCATAGAACAGTCGCTTGGGTAATCATTCGTCGTTAATACGTACCACGTGACCGCTCCAGCGCAGTTGTATCTGCCTGAGCATGGCCTGGATGCTGAGAACTCCCGTTCTCTCCAGGATTTCCGTGTCCGGAATCCTCTCCTGCAACTTCACCTTCAATGTTTGGCGTAGGCAGCTGATGTGAATGTGGTTCACCATTGTGACGTCATAATTACGAACGCGAACATTATTACGTCATGATGGCGAGCACTACAGACGCATTTAAACACAAACTTGATGTACCATTACATAAGCCTAGGTCTGATTTAATGGTAAATAAAACTGCAAGTTGTTTGCATACAAGTGGTCTAACTTAAACGCCCAGTGCGTCAGTCATTCGAATTAGGACAAACGAGCTCTGAGAACCAGTAAGGTGGAAATGTGATTAATTTGAAGCAGCTGACAGGCGGGGCTGCGATACCTAGGACATACAGTTCATGACCTATCTCATGAAACCTGATGACGGAAAATCGTACGATAAAATGCTGGACATTTTATTCTTTTTTCAACTAGCCTTTTTTCAAAAAGTGTCCTTTTTAGATGTAGAATATGCTATCAACCAAAACCTTTACAAATTTGAGCAGAAATCAACGTTAACTTTTATGCCAGTGGTCTTCCTAGGCTGCTCGTGAAAAGGGCTCCAATATTAAGATAGAAGTAAGTCTATCGCAGGGATTTAAGTAAGTTAAATCCTAGCAACTGTAATCTTCAGACCCGGTTTCTCAGGAGAAGAGAAGACATGGCCGGCCACAAGGATAGGAACAGTTTATTCTGTACAAAAGGAATGGAGAATAGGTAGGAGGAATTCAACCGCCAGACTAACGGGCAACCGCCGGCCACAGCACCGCGTCTGACGTGAATAGAGCGTAGGGGATTAGCAGAAACCCAGCATATGCCTTATTCCTGCAGCCAATCAGGAAATGGTGCACTCTGGCTGGCTCGAGTCCTCAGGGGTCTATTGCCAAGACTCGCGGTAGTGGCTCGACCTTGAGATGGGCGTGGGCGGCCGGCGCATGTGCACGCGTTGGCAACGGTGAGCCTTCGCGCGAGGTCATATGCGCGACGTTAGTCACCACAAGTTCTCCCTCATGCAGCTGAAAAGTTATCACTAAATTTCAAGGAAACTACAACTCGGCCAAGCATTCCAATTTTTATCTTGAGGAAAAGCTAATGTACGCAGACAGCCGTCAACGAAATATTTGATGAAAGCGTTTTTAGAGAACTAACTAATTCGATAACTCTTTGAAAATATGATCTAAAGCATATCCCATATCAACCTTGCTGTGGAATTTCATTTTTTCGGCGATGGGGTTGCTCTTTCGGATGCGTCTACAAATACGATTAAAACAGTCACGTGCATTCGAAAGAATTTCTAAGAGTTAAATACTAAGGTAAATATTTTAAGAACTATTTCTTTTTGAAGGTTTCGATAAACACATATGGAACACTAGTCGAGTTATGCTTAATTTAAATAAACAACGGCGCTTCTGAACATTCAAGTTCAAGCAGTCGATGTGGGAGGCTAGGTTCAATTTATGCCTACAACTTTGTGGAGGATTTCATAGCTTGGCAGCTTACATCCGGTAATTTACCTCCGTTTTAAAACGGGATTGGTGAATTAACTTTCTTCGATCATGCTTCATACAACAAGTGATCTGAAGTCTGTTTTGCAAAGTCTTTCGAGACCATCCAGGTGACTGCTGGCTGACGTCAGAATTGGTAACTTGCGTAAACCGCAGGAGGTTTGCTCGTTTTTATCGTCATTTCTGACGTGCCTATAATAGCACTCTCTCAAGTCAAATTTTCTTATCCCAGCCAGTGAGTTTTTAGCGAAGATTGCACGTGATATTGACTTCTGCAGACCCTAACATTTAACTGCGGAGCTTATAATGCCTCTTGAAAATTCCCGAAACCATGTTTGTGTTTCCGAGTACCCGTTCCATTACCTCCTATTTACTGCTTGGGAAAGTCGAGTGTGTAAGACAGCTGCTTTAATGAAATTACTGTCTTGTCGTTATTGAATCTTCATATTGTGCGATGGAGCCTCAAGCACTCTTCCGTCCTGTCCCTGAAAACGATAAATGAAGATTGAAAATGCTACTAGAATTTTTTTAAAAGCTGGAGACGTCAAGTGATATGAGATTGGAAAATATTGGGAATGCATGTTTGGCATCCATGTCAGACTAGTTCCCTTTGAAATGTAAGCAAGCTTATGCGTAAAAATCAGACTTTCTCTTAAGTTACGGCGCTATGAGAAGTCAAATCCTCATACGCCGGCTTATGGACAGGCTTCTTGTACATGGAAAACTGTCGTTTCAGTATCAGTATCAGTATATTGAGGGTATGTAGGAAAAATTCCTTTGAGTGCCCTATTTGTACATATGTGCAGTGGTAGCAAAAAATTTGCTGCTTAGACTGTTGGCGAGGCCAGTTGTCCTGTGTTATAGGATGAAAATAGGAGCAGACAGTTATTTTTACGTCTGCAGAATCTGTCCCATTTCTAAAAAATATTTTTTATGTTTACAATTTGCTCAAAGTCCTTCACTAGTACCTCAAAACTATGGTCCGTTCGTTAATTCTGATTTGAGAGTAATTAGCCCCGTTTGGTAAATCTCGGTACCTTTCATGAGATAAGTCACGTACAGTGTTCAATTAGTCTAATAAGTTCTGAACCATCTTTGGTGTTGAAAATAAAAAAGCGAGCAAATAATAGTCTTAACAGTATAATATGTCGCATTGATATGCATAACCTCCAAGTGGATTCGATGGCGCCGATATTAGTCCAGCTTCAACTTCCTCGAGCAGAAAGACGGTATGAAAGGTCGTTTCAAGATGTAAGATAATCTGAATAGCATAAGCGCCATTTCGTTTTAGGTGCAATGATAAACTGACGGGATCCAACTCCAGCTGCATACGCTGCTATAGCATCAGTTGACAGGGGCACTGTGGCAGAAGTCTCTAGCGGCCGCTAGCGCTACGGGGAATCCATGATCGGCCGCACGTGAATGTCCGCCGCATGCTGACTCATCGCGCCTCTGGAATGCGCACCTTGCCCCCCCCCGTCCTGGTCTCCGTCCACTGAGATGTCCGCTTTATTAGACTATCCTTATTAGTAGGTTGGCCTCAACCCGTCTGGACACAGACCTCACTGTGGTGACTGCGGCCCAGACATCACTTCGGGCCACATCGCTCTAGCGGAAAGACGTGTGCTCCGACAGTCAAATTTCCAAAAACCTATTCTTCAACCCCTCTGATCAGAATATATTGTTCCTGCCAATCCAGCCTTACCAAGACTTCCCTCTCCTCCTAAGGAACCAGACCCAGAAGTTCGCAGCCTTAAGGGTTAACCTGATTACCCTTAACAACTCCTCAATAAGTCTTTGAAACTTTCACAGCATTTTTGAAATTTTTCAGGGAAAAATTCAAGCCATTCATTTCAATAGTCCTTAGTCAGTTATTGACGCTGGGATCTCTGCTGCCCTGAGTCAGCACGGCTCAGACACTTCACGGTATTACTGCTTCACCGAACTGCTATGATGCACGAACTAGTGTGTACGCATCCGAATGACAGATCGACCGTCGAGTTTCGATTGTATCGACCATATGCGTCACAGCAGACTGTTAGCAAGTGTGGTGATTTGCGCGGGGAGTAGACTGTAGTGGTAGTAGACTTGCACTGTATCTACCGCACTCCCCCTATCCTCTTCCATCTAACTCATGATGGAGTGAGTAAGACCGGAGATAGGAAAGGACCCAGATAGCTGGCATTGCGAGAATCCGCACCTAAGCATATCATCACACTGCCTGATAAATAACAAACACTGGACCAGGATTTTAATACAGCAGCAAGAGAAAAGAGACGGTGGCGCAGATCCCGGTGCTCACGACGTGGACCCATCTGTCCTTACGTTCCACCACGCACCACCTGGTCAAAGCCCACACTTGGCCAGGATTTGCGTAAATCAAGACAGAGGCGGTACGGATCTCACATGTAACTATGAAGTTATGTGGAGACGAGCCGAAGAACACACCTTTCTCTTATGGTAGAGGTGTAGGTTTAGAGTGGTCAAGGGGGAGTACATGTAGGCTGTATGCTTTGGTGGAAAGAATAGGTGGTGATGGGGACAGGTCTGTGGTAATTTATCATAGATTTTTTTGAGGTGGTGAAGGCGGACGCGGCGACTGTATGTCAGGACCGCAGGTATTGGTTTTTATCGGTGATGTGATCCCACGCTAAGAACTTATCCCAGGGGATTAAGAAAGCTAAATCTTAGCAACTGCGATCTTCAGACAATGGTTGCTAAGTATAGCAGAAGTCGGTGGAGGCCAGAGTAGTAGGAACAGTATATTGTGTACACAGAGGAAAGAAGAATACTAGGAAAGAAATTTGAGTTGGGAGCTCATGACCAGCCAGGAGGGCCAGCCGGGTCCAAGCGCCGGTTTGATAGCAGTCAGACCAGTGGGCAGAGAGAGCAATTCACGCGTGCAGGCTTACTATTCGTCACCATGGTAAAGACCAGCTATGCGGCATCTGTGATTGGCTGTTCGTAGAAATCGAGAACCGCAGTCATGAGATTCTAGCGGAGTTCACTTCGATGCGAACTATTCACTACAAGCCGGTCAAATAAGGCCGAGTCCAATACCCTGAATATGATGAAATCGATCCCGTACCCTGTCCAATGAAGAACAATATCAGGAGCAAAATGTCCGTTATCGATAATTGTTATTCAAATCAGTTGAAGTGTAGCGGGTAACATTTATACACTTACTTAAACAAAAGGCGATAAATACAACTTACAGAAATGTGAAACGAATATACTTAGTCTAGAAATTTGTGTACAAATAAACGTACGAAAAAGTTGTGAATAAAATAAAGTATGAAAAAGGGCTACCACAGATTCACTACTCTTCGTGCGAGGGATTCGCAAGTGATTGACTAGGCCCGGGCATGAGATAAAGTTTCGATGGAAATGTGGGCAGGACAGCTAAGGAGGTGCTGAGCCAGCGAGGTGGTGCTGCTGTTACTGATGGTTGGGGTGATGGGAGGGTTGACGGATGTACAAGACGTTTTAAATGCATTGGCATCGCTGCAGACTCACCTGTCACGGATGCCAGTATGGCCAAATATATCCCTGCAGCGATTGAACGTGCGAGGGAAATTAGGAATGTGGCCGCCGTCTCCGAATATAGGTATTTTGCATTGAATGTTCTGATTAACTCACAAACGAAGACTGACATGAGGCGAACAGGTTAACAAAGCTATTAGTATTGCTACTTATGAGCTATTCAGTAAGCATAACAATTTACGGAAAGTCTATTCCAACATACCGAAACAACTCGCAGCTCTCGTGTACAATTATAGCAAATGTGTTAAGGCTACGATGGTTTAACCCTAACGGCTGCGGTCTTCCAGGCCCGGTTGCTTAGGAGATGAGAGAAGACTTGGAAAGCCAGAGCAGTAGGAACAATATGTTGTTTACAGAATGAATTGGTGAATAGTTCATAGGAAGATTGACTCGGTCTGGCGTGGTGTTTGACCGTAAGAGTCATGTGCGAGAGCAGCGGCGGCGCGTCCGCCCCGTGAGGGACAGAATGCCAAGTGAGCCTAGCGTCAGTAATCAGGGGCGGCAGCCAAATCCTCTCTGTCTCGCGGCCTTGATGGTGGTTGGTTGGACTACAGGAAGGTAGACACTGGCGTGGATCGTGAGTGTCTCATGCGCCAGTTTGTGTCCAGTCGGAGGCAGGCCGAAAAGTACATTCGCAAGAGGGCCTGCTCTGAGTGTCCTTGTCTGTGACGTCAAGAGTTAGGTGGGTGTTGGGCAGCAGCGACCACTTCACACTGACCATGCTGACTATAAACAGTAAGTCACTCCATGTGCCACATACGTATCCTGCAGCAAAATACAATCAGCCAAACTCTACAACCACGCATCCCACTAGCACATGCATGACAAGGGTCCGTTCCACACCACCAACCCCATGCACGGAACCAGCATTTCTTATGTCAATGGGAGGCGTACACTCTGACAACTTCTCCATGTAGCCTCTATGGCACTCCAACACATGTGAAGTCTGAGTCATCCACTGTCTTTTGTATAAATCCTGGTGTGCTGTGTTCGGGGCTTCGTTGCGTAAAACACGCGCAAACGGGTTGTTTCTAGGTCTGTCAGCTACCTTTCCAAATCACAACATATTGAGTTGGCATGTGTGGCACTCCCATATATGTGAGATTTGCACCGCCCATTCCCTTCATGTACAATCATCATGTGTTGTGTGTGGGTGGTGAGGTCAATTGTAGGCAAACGCCCTACGGCGGCGTAAGCTAAGCGGTAAAACCCCTGCCACTGTGGTCTACAGGCCCTGTTCTGTGTGTGAAGAGAAGAAATGGGACGCCACGTGGAAGGAATAGTAAATTGTTTACAGAGGTAGTGGAGAATAGGTTAGAGGAAGTTGACAGTCGGACGAGGGCAAGACCAGCCGCGAGAGGACCGCGTCGGAAGTGTGAGAGTGCGGGAGTCATCACACTATCTACAGCGTGATCATGTGCGAGTCAACGTAGGGGAGATGATCGGCCAAATCGGACTGGAGTAAGCAAACGCTAATGAGCACGTACTACCAGTCGCGAGAGGAGAACGGTTGAGCGTGCACCCGGAGTTGGGTCATTACAGTTCTGTAAGACATTGGAGCCACTCTTCGAATCAGACAAATGACTGGTTCAAACAGAGACAGAGGGCCTACGATTTCAAGATGCACGTGAATGAACCTTGCACCAGGGCCGCGGAAAGTGCCAATGGGTGCCTTCTTGTACCTTTGTACCTAAATCCGTTGAGAAACGAGGCAAGCCCGAGTTCAAGTTTTCACTTCCCAAGCCAGAAAAAGCGGTTGGAAACCAACTTGTCGGTGGCTTGACTCCCAGGATGAAAGAGACTGTGCAGGGAGAAAAAGACGTTGCATCGCAGAGGCGGTGGAAATGACACGAAGGATGGTGCCGTTGCCAGTAGTCAGCGGAAATTCCTGGAATTGGAGTCCGTAAACATCCTCACCACAGGATGAACCAATACAGCGTTTTTGGCAGCCATCTCAGCGAGGTTGATGCCAGGAGTAAGTTGCAAATGAGCAAAAGAGGGTCCGGACAATGCGTCAACCACCTCATTGCGTGACTCTCCGATGTGGCGGATACCTGAAATGGACTTAGAAACGTAGTCCAACTCACAAATCACCCGTGGATTCGACTTTAAGTCACTTTCAGTCACTTTATTAAGGGAAGAAGGCTTTCGCCCTTGAGCTCCCTATTCATAACCAAAATCGCATAATAGGTCCACCGTAACAATAGTACATAATACAAATGTACAAATGTAGGCTTAACATCAGCGATAAGTGTGAGCCAGTTGCAAGGTGCTGCTACTGACACTTTGTTCATTATATCTGCCACAGTTTCTCAGCAAATGAGAATCAAGTTTGTGTTTAAAAATGTCAACAGTATCTGAGAGGACCACATCTTCCGGGAGTCCGTTCCACGCTCCAATGACCCTCTGAGAGAAGGCGTTTCGTCGAACGTCGATACGGGCCGGTTTCCTCTGTAGTTTAAAAGGATGACCTCGCAGCTGGTCAGTCCGAGCCAATTCGAAGAAATCATCAAATTCTAGGGCGCAGTCTCGGCCTCTAACAATTCGGTAGGTTTGTATGAGGTCCCCGCGGAGTTGCCTATAATTGAGAGGGAAAAGATCAAGTTCGGTCAGTCTTTTCTGACCACAAACCGCTGTCCTTCGTCATTAAGTCCAACTCGACCTTCGCAGGCCAAAACGAACAGGAGCGCTGAACCTCGAAGGGAATCTGTCCTAACAAACCCTAGAGAAGCAGAAGGGGATGACAGTCGGAAGGTGAGTACCACTCGTATAAACTGCATAGTCATAAAGGCATGACAGAAGATACTTCCGATACCCCGAAATCAAGATAGGAAGAGGACAGGAAGTTATTTAAAGAATATCTGAAATTCCTCCTAAAGGGTGAGGAGAAAGTCGAAGTTCTAAAAGCATTCCGAATGGGCCGTATAACAGACTCAAAAGATGAACAACGCCAACCAAGACCGTTGAATATTGTCCTGAAGAGTGAGGCTGAGGTCCAGCTATTGTTAAGCAGGAAACCAATACTTAGATACTCACACCCGACGGTTTTTTCAGCGGGATTTTTCCCCCGCGTAGCGGGAGAAATGGAGATTGCTAAAAGTCGAACTCCACAGGAGATGCGAACTCGGCGAGAGAAATCTTCGAATTCTGAACGGGGGGATCGTCCATGTCCCGAGGTCACTCCTCTGGAGAAAGCTGATAACACTAACAGCCTAGTCGGGATTGACAACAGTCCGTCTCCATCAGCACCGACAGCTCCCTGCATGCAAGCTCACGCAAGAGGCAACCGCCTGCCTAAAGTGGTGAATAAGTCTAAATTGAGCTTTCTTTACACTAATGCCCAAAGTCTTCCCTAAAAAATTGATGAACTCAAGGCAGTACTTTCGGAGCGGAAACCTCATGTAGTTGCCATAACGGAAACATGGCTAAAAACAGAAATCGCAGATTCGGAGATTTCGATCCCAGCATACCAGCTTTTCCGCGAAGACCGCCAAAACCTACAAGGAGGTGGGGTTTTCGTGTATGTCAGAACTGAAATCTCTGTTGTAGAAAGAGAACACACTCTAGCCCTGGAGTATGAGTCCGTCTGGTTAAAGATCAAGAAGGCGAATTCACAGAATCTTGAATTCCTGGCCGTTTACCGGCCCCCAAACATTCTGAGTGGAGCCGACGACTTGCTCCTTTGTCTGGTGAAAGAAGCTGCTAGCCACCAGGAGGTTCTCATCATTGGTGACTTCAACACCCCTGCAATTGAATGGAACAACCTGACAGTTGAGGCGGCGTCAACTTCCTTTAGTTCCAAATTAATGGATCTCACGCTTGACTTATCTCTAGTTCAGAACGTTAAGGGCATAAGCAGATTTCGAGAAAACCAGCAGGCTACTTGTTTGGATCTCATTTTCACGAAGGATTCATCCTTCATAGATGAAGTGCATTCAAGTGCTCCGCTCGGTAAGAGTAACCATACGACGCTAATGTGGGATTACTCACTCCATACTCAATGGCTGAAGAAAACGGAGGACCAGCCAAACATATGGAAGGCAGATCTCAATTCAACGAAGAATGCACTATTGTCCGTGAATTGGGACTGCCTACTCAAGGGGGATCCGGAGGAGGATTGAAGATCACTCAAGAGGGTTGCATTAGATCTGCTTAATCGCTTTTGTCCGGTCAAGGTGCACAAGACGACTAGTCGTCCTGCCTGGTTGACGAGAGACCTTAACAGGCAACTGAAGAAGAAGAATAGGAAATGGAAGTTATTCAGGAAAACTGGGTCACCAGTACACCTTGAGGAATTCCGACGCCAAAGAAATACAGTAAAAAAATCAATTCACCAGGCCAGGAAACACTATGAATCAAGAATCCTCCAACAGGCCGAAGAAAAGGCCAAAATTCTATTCCGTTATATTGACAGTAGATTAAAAAACGAGGATCCTGTCGCAGTACTTAAGAATTATGATGGCGGAGAATTCGTTGAGAATGACGAGAAAGCCGAGAACTTTAGCCGGTTCTTTGCCTCGGTATTCACTAGGGAAACCGAGCTTCACTTTGATAATGCCAACATTGCTGTTGTAAACGCCGGTCCAGCACTTCATTCTCTACTATTTCCAACATCTGTAGTTGAGAGGGAGCTGCAGAGCCTCAAAGAAGCAAAGTCATCCGGTCCAGACAATATACCAGCCAAGTTCTTGAAAGAATTGGCAAGCGAACTCTCAGAGCCCCTACCACATATCTTTCGTTCTTCATTTGAACTAGGAAAACTGCCATCCGAATGGAAAATGGCAAACATCTACCCGATATACAAGGGCGGAGCCCGAACGAAGGTCAACAATTACCGGCCCGTCAGCCTAACTTGCATTTGCTGTAAGCTGATGGAAACAATAATTAAGAAGACGACAATGGAGTTCTTGGAGGAGAAAAACCTACTGTCAGGGCTCCAACACGGCTTCAGAACGAACCATTCTTGCCTTTCCAGCCTTCTACTCTCCACTGAGCAGTGGACTCGCGCACTAGATGAAGATGGTAAGGTTGATGTCATCTATACGGACTTCAAGAAGGCATTCCACAGCGTCCCACATAAGCGTCTAATGTATAAATTGTCAGAAATTGGCATAAGAGGAAACCTGCTGGCATGGATCACAGATTTTCTCACAGGGCGATCGCAAACTGTGTGCATCGGTGACTCAAAGTCAAACCCTACATCTGTTCTGAGTGGCGTCCCCCAAGGCTCTGTCTTAGGGCCACTGCTCTTCCTTATCTATATCAACGACTGTGTCAAGAAACTGGGTTGCAGCGCTATCATGTTTGCCGATGACTTCAAACTCTGGAGAGCCATCAGGTCTGACGCCGATAGGAAAGCGCTTCAAGAGATTCTCAATCGACTTAGCTGCTGGTCTGCTCGTTGGCTTTTAAACTTCAACATTAGTAAGTGTGTGGTTTAAAGACTCCGTACTAGAAGGAATGATGAGGAGAACGATTCTTTCCAATACCTCCTCGATGTGCACCCACTTTCAAATGTGAACGAACAAAAGGATCTCGGTGTTCTAATAAATTCCTCACGTAAACCATCTACTCAGTGTGTAAAGGCAGCTAAACGTGCGACACAGGTGCTGTTTGCGATTAGGCGGGGATTCGTCAACATTGACAAGGAGCTCTTCAGGGAAACCTACGGAGCGTTTGTTCGGTCCCACTTGGAGTATGCTGTCCAGGCCTGGCGTCCGTGGTTCAAGAAGGATTACCTGCACCTGGAACGAGTTCAGGCGAGGGCTACGAAGATGGTCAAGAATCTTGGTCATCTGCCTTATGAAGACAGACTGACCGAACTTGATCTTTTTCCTCTCAATTATAGGCAACTCCATGGAGACCTCATACAAACGTCCTGTATTGTTATAGCCCAAGACTACGCCCTAGAATTTGATTATTTCTTCGAATTGGCTCGGACTGACCATCTGCGAGGTCATCCTTTTAAACTACAGAGGAAACCGGCCCGTATCGACGTTCGACGAAACGCCTTCTCGCAGAGGGTCATTGGAGCGTGGAACGGACTCCCGGAAGATGTGGTCCT
>JAYGXS010000002.1:51169407-51207272 GCA_036362985.1 Ligula intestinalis
TGCCTCGGGCCATCGAGGATCCCATCCTAGCTTACACGGCAGCCGCAGAAATCAATCAGATCCAGTGGAGTTCAGTGCAGCCCGACTGGATTGCCATCTGTTATAATAACTCCCTGGAGATTTTGCGCATCTGATGAACCATAAAATCCACTCTTTTCTCCTGCTTTCCCGTCTATTCTCTCTCTCTCTCTCTCTCTCTCTCTCTCTCTCTCTCTCACACACACACCCAAAAGTGGTAGTGTGTGGGGGAGGCGGACAATCTTTTTTGCAGTTTTTGCGTCATACAATTTGCTTAGCATCGTTGTCTACAGCATTTTACACATCATTGGCTGCGCTCTCAGTCCTACTGTGCTGACAGATAGTAAACAAAAAAGAGACGTGGTACTCCGAGGAGGGCCAACTCCTCAACTACCTTTGCACACATATGTTATCATGTTATGCATTCAATTGTATTCCTCATCTCGGCGATCCCTTTGGGTTTTTCTTTATCTTCTTACGCGCTTGTTATTTGCACTGTCAATCACGCTCGAGCGGATGGATGGACAGACCATTTGCACGTCTTCTTTATTTTGTAAATACTACTTTTATTTGAATTAGTTGTGAAAAAATGTCGAGTAAATGACACCTTGTTCTTTTGCAAGCGGATCTCTGTGTGTTACAGTGGTTGGGCTCAAAGCACTACAATCAACAGGCCAAATCGTGGGTGGTAGATAGAATGGCAGAGGGCATCCGAATGGAGTATTTATCCTGCACAGAACCCTAAATGGCTGTCGCAGGCAGCAGTGGCCAATGGCGCAGCCAAAGTTAGTGTTGACTGTGAATTTATGCGCTTCACCGATCTAGTAGCAAAACAATCAAGTTCCGTTCTGGCCAGGAGCTCACAACGTGAACCTGCCAGACCGTCTTATAGTAACTATGATGAAATGCATCCGACAAAGTAAAGGGAGACCGGAACGGCTATTTATGGCTGGTTAGTTGTCATCAGCCAGTCATACCCAATCTCAAGGGTTGGAGCCCCCGAGATTTGGACCCGGGACCTTTGGTGATTGAGTTCAGTACTCTACCACGGGCTCCTTGCTTTGTCCAGCTAGGCTCAAGGAAGTGTGTGTGAACGAGAGAGGTGGCAGCTGCTCTTACGTGATTGTGAAGCGAGTTCGAGTGGTATGCGATTGGCTTTTTGCATTGCCCGGGGGAGGTGTCGCGTATAGAGGCCCTTGCTGCATCGGTCGAGGGGTGGGATGTTTAAGTGGTCCTTTGGTAGCCGCGACTCTTTGGACGCGCGCGAGGGGAAGTCGGTCAAGGGTCTTCAGTGTTGTAACGGATGCCCAGGCCGAGATATCGCTGCCCAATAACGCCTTGTGTGAGTCCCCAGAGGAAAAACAATGACAAGAGGGGTGCAACGGCAGAAGCCTTTTAGTGTTAGAGGTACAACAAATTTAGGGAAACGAACGTGTGTTAACGAGGTCCCTTTGAGCCAATCAGATTCTCTTCTGAAATAGTAGCCGGTCCCATTGGCTGTTGGCTCAGTGGGTGACTGTAGTTAGAATTCTGAATTATCGATCGGTTGACGGCTTGTGTACGTTCGCCCACGTAGGCCGATCGATAGCCTGTTTGGAGTGCGGCTATGGCTTGCAAGCTGCTGCTTGCTAAGGCTGTTCGTTAGGCCGTCCTAACATTCAGGTCAGAGAGTCGAAAAGAGCCGCCTGTGAAGTTGCATTACGTTGGGGTAGCAGGTATTGAATAAGGAAGTCGGACAGCATTGTGAGCTATCTGCCACAGTTTTGCTGCACAGATGAGTTGGGGGAGTTTTGTGGGGTGTCTATGTGTGGCTCACGGGTTTCTTTTAATTGGTACGCACACATCGAGGTTTATTGTTAGAACCGGAATGTCCTCGTCCGGTCTGTCATCCGCCGGTCCTAGACCGACGAGTTTTCGGATTTCACTTTGGGTTTGATTGGCTTGGAATTCAGCTTACAAGCACGCCATGTCGTCTACTATAACTGGTTATGAACAGAGTGCGGGATTGATTGCCGCTGATCTGACCTAGTTAGAGGGTGGACTGTGGGAATGCCGTTTTTTCTTGAACTTGGTGAATACAACCCTCGCAGGCGCTCCAGCAAAACATGATCAGCAGTTGAGAGGTGTGGCAATTTAGGCGGCTGTCTGTAGCTCATTTTCCCTCCTCAGCCAGGCGTGAGTCAACCCAATTGTGGTACGGTTCGCATCTGAGGTGAACGTGGCTGGCTGGTGACGGCAGATGAACCAAATGAGCGTTCTGGTCCCCGTGTCTTTTCAGGCAGTGCGATTCTTCTTCCCTGGTGATGGTTTGCGAAGACAGTGAGACCTCGGTTAGCGAGTTAAATTCGTTTCGGCACCGAGTTTGTCATGTAAAACGCTTGTCTTGCCAAAAGGAGCCAAACAAACTGCATAAGTTCACTGATTGACTGCAGATGATCAAAGACGCACGCCCTGGATGCAAAGGCTAATGGCGGACACACACTGAGAACTCGTTAAATGAGCGGAAACTCGTTAATCTAAACACATTTGCTGCGAGTGGCTTGATTGTTACCTGAAATGCTCGCAGCTAGGGCTGCTCGTCAACCAATGCTCCATTATACTCTACTCATACCCGTTTCGTTTTTTGTATATTTTCGATGATTATTTTGGAAGTTGGACTTTCTAAAGGAGTTTTCCTTGCGACGATTGAACAGTCTTTTCCATGGTTTCTTTACATACACCTGGAATGTGAGCACTCACGTCAATTCGAACTTCCATCCGTCAAACTGAAGTGTGTTTGAGTTGACCCAATTGTGAAAAAACTCGAGGCGTCCGACGGGATTTGAACCTGCATAGTAGAGAAGGCCTTTACTGGAAGTCAACGCTCTAACCAATTGAGCTACAAACGCCCCAACTGGCGCCATGAATTTAATCATACTTGGGTCGATTTTACCCGCCCAACTTAACCTCTCGTATGGAATCCAGCAATATGGAACAATAATCTGACTGCCTAAGCAGGATTTCCTATGCAATCATCTAGAATCCTACAGAATGACTACTAGGCTGACTTAATTATTAGGAGCTTTGGCAGATTTGCTTAATTTGAGTTGACCCAAATTTGATTAAATTCATGGCGCGAGGTGGGGCGTTTGTAAGTCAAGTGGTTAGAGCGTTGGCTTCCGGTAAAGGCCTTCTCTACTATGCAGGTTCAAATCCCGCCGAACGCTTCGAGTTTTTTCACAATTGGGTCAACTCAGATTTTAGCAAATCTGCCAAACCTCCAATTAAGAAACTGAAGTTTATTTGTTGGCGAAATTTGCCACTGATACCTGTTCCAACTTCTGCTACTGTCAGCCGATGTATGTAACGATCACACCAGTTAGGCGTATGTACTATGTCAATGAATTCGCAACCGGATTAAACCTATTTTGCAAGCACATTTGAACGAAAAATTCGACATAATTATAGCATCGACCACACCTGTCACATTGAAAACTGCTGTTAGCAGAGAAGGTGACGAAGTTGCGCGGCTGAATGTACATTGAAAGTTTGTATGAATAAAGACTAAGCAGTGAGCTTCCTGGCTGCGCAGCCGAAATGAACCGCAAATCTCGTCCGCGAAGAAGAGGTACTTTTGGTTGAACAATAAAAATAAATTGAGGTCTAAAACTTTTCCTCCAGAGCTGTGAATGTAAAAACCTCCCACTTCAGAATCAAAATTGGTAGGGAGCGGCATAGCAAGTCCAGTTTATTTTGTTATTACTACTGAATTAATTTTCAGTAAAGGTGCTTATGATCATAAAAATTGGCTCGCTCTAAAAAAACCACCATTGTTCTAGGCCGCTTGTCACACGCATGTGATGTTGATCTTCCAAAAAAACGGTTAGTTATCTTCTACTGTACGGTGTGTCGTCGTTTTGGCCTTAGGCCAGTTAGCGGCCTAGATTCGACCTCTTCAGGGCGTTACTTTCATAACTCATGCCGTCTTGCTGCGTTTGGCAGGAGATTCCCTGCTATCTGGGCTTCCCACCCCCCCCCAAAGTATCCATTTGGGTGCAGTGGAATTAGCAGAATGCACTAGATAGTTGGGTCTGAGTTAGTATTACCGGCATTTCTGAACGTTCTTCACACTGGTGAGGCCTAGTGTGCCTCCACCAACTGGTAAAATGTTCTCAAAACATGCTGTCACCGGAAGGCCTTCCGGATATTTCGTAGTAACAGTTGCATACCCGACTCAACAGTGAGGTTAAAAGAGATACCTCGTAGGAACTGGCTGATTTCAACTTCTGCGATAGCACAGTAGATCGTGTAGTGGATGTTAAGAGTATGCCGAGTGTCATGATTAACGAGTGGAAACATCAGAATTTCGGACTTATGACATACAGGACTTCTGCCTGCTGCTTCGAGCAGAAGTGGGTGCTAGAGAGGCCAGAGCGTATGCGTCGCATCACCCGATGAGTGGTGTTCAGATGAGGCAGGGACGGCCCAGACTGTCTAACCGCACGGATGTGGGCATCGTCGGTATCGAAGATCGAACTGTCATACAAACCGAAGCTATTTACGTAACTAGAGTTCAGTGCACTTGGAGAGCGTGAATTGGGTCTGTCCTAGCATGCGTGAAGGTGAACGACCTTGGCTTCACCGAGCTAAGAAATAGAGGTTGGCAGTGCAAAGGTACTTGGCCGCAGCTACCTACTTTTAGCGTTAACAACTATGTGCTGGATGGTGTGGCTATCGCAAAGGGGTTAAAACTACTAAGGTTTAACCCTAGCAGTTGCAATCTTCCAGGTCTGGTTCCTTAGGAGATGATAGAGAAGTCTTCGAGAACCAGAGTAGGAGAAGGTTATATTCTGTACAGAACAAGTAGGAAAATAGATAGTAGAAAGGTGGTTAACTCGGCCTGGCATTGAGTTCGACTATCAAGACCGTGATAGAGCACTGCAGTGTCGTGTCCGTCTCGAGCCAAGGTGGAAGGCCGAATGAGTTCCGCCTTGCTTGTAAGATGGGCTTAGTGTGATGTTGCTACCAACCAGGCGGACAGGCGGTCATCGATTGGCTGGCGCTTGTGCAAAGCTTGCCTTGGCGAGAAAGGGGAAGCGTACGGCTTCTGTCAGCGGTTGCCAAGTGCGCGGCGAAGAAAGGTAGGCAGCGTGAGTCAACAGCGGCAGGCTCCCACATTGCAAATCACTGTGCTGGGGCCCGAGGCCGCAAAAATGTTAATAAACCCTAAACATGGATGATTAGAATTTCGGACGAGGATATTTTCAGAAAATAGGAAAAGAATTTGGCTTTCGCCAGTCACAGTGCACAGATATTATTTATAAATCACATTTTGAGGAGACGACCGGAAATTTGCCTTGCCCTACGAAATAAGTATGTGCGCAAGAAGTTCAATTCAGTAGTTTGCTCACAAGAAAATCAAATTTTATAAATAATCTACTATTTATAGTAGGTCAAGTCTGGATGAAATAGCCCGATGTTGCTTTAGCACCGAGAAAAAAGTTGAACATTGCACGCTAGCTTATGTTAAAAAAAATACATTAAAATGCTCGATTTATCGTGCAATTAATCTGATAAATATGATTGGCTTGTGGGATTCTTTTTTATTCGGACGATGAGTTAACTGTCATGATTTTTTATGAACGTTGCTTGAAGATAGGTAATTCTGATAATAACCAATTAATCAAATAGATTTTAACTATCCAACATGGCGGGTGCGCTTTTTAAGGGCAAATCAACTCGAACCGCGACTGCCGACCTTCGTGTGGCTTCGGTTAACCTTCAGTCATGACTTAAAGTCCTAATTTTCATAAGCACGAAGGCAAAATAGGCAGCAAGGGTTGATTATTTTCCGACTCGAGTAACAATACTGGCCACGAAATGTCGACATCACTTGCTTAGAAAAAGGGGATGTTTTAACGCGGAACATCCTACTGTCAATGCACGTCTCCTTTTGTCCATTAAGAGATTTGTTTTTGTAGTTAATGCACTTTTGCTTCTATAGAAACAAAAAAGGAGGTGAACCTATACAATAATTTATGAATTTCTTACGTTGTGCAGATTTTTTGCGGCGATGCATTCGCATACCACACTACTCCCATTCGACCAGGCCTTTAGCTCATCCATCCCGTCGCTTAAAAAGATTTGGTGCGTACCACTGCACATCGCAACGACGACTAGGCAGAGAACGTGTGCATGCTCTGTGTATCATGATTAATTTGACTACTTAGTAGAAATGTTGTTTTTTGGTAGTAATAAATCGTAGGGCCGCCCAGTGGCAAAAGTCTCCCAGCCGAATTGTGCGACGGAGTTCGTGGTTAAAGGCAATAAAGGATTATTGAATGTTTGGTAAGCACGCAGTAGGAAATAAGACAAAACCGTTTGTAGTTGTTTTACTGACCCAATAATATAGGTTCAAAGCATGCGAAAAGAATAAAGGAGGCCAATAGAAACTCCTAGTGGTCAGCAAAGGAAGCCCATGGACCACGAAACTATAAGAACACTCCTATTAATTACCAACGCAAGCCTAAAGGCAGATAACAGTATTAAAACAATTCCTATCATCAGAAGGTGGCCACACTATTTATTTCTACCCTCCCGAATTAATCCAAGGGGGAGTTCTATAATCGGCATGAGTTCATGGCAGAAGCAGACACTTATTTAATAAACAAAGAAGGCTTTCTAGTCACTAGACTTCGTGGATAAAATGCTGAAGATTCACTTTTTTTCTTTCTAAATAATTCAAATAATTGGGCTGATTTCGGGGTATCGAAAACACCAACAGTTATTCAAAACAATGCTTTGAATGCTATCTTTCAGGTTTTTTACTGACCCAAAGTTTAGGTGAAGTGTTTGCGAAAAGAACAAAGAAAACCATTTGAAACTCCTATAGTTTTGCAAAGGAAGCCTACGGACCCATGAAACTATAAGAACAACTCTTATTGGTTAACAAAGGAAGCATATGGACCAAGAACACTACAGTGTTCCAACAATGCATATGCATTTTAAATAATTGTAAACTTGGTCTTCATGATAATTTATTATTTCAAAAAGGAAAAATTATTTACAAGTATCATTTTATTGTTTTACATTGCATGTTCTCAAACTGATGCCCATTCTAGTCCAGAAACTGCTGACAACGCAAAGCACTGGAATCATATTGATGAGGCCCAATGGGCCTGGAATATACAACTTATAATCATACACACCATGAAACAATTCCCTTGGGATTTGGTCACATGCATGTTCAATGGCTTCTCTCAATTCAATTATTGAATATATACTCTAAATGCAGTAAAAAAAACAATAAAACAATACTCGTAAATATTTTTACATTTTTGAAATAATAAAATTATAATACACCCTGTATAAAGGCAACTCCTATGGCCCTACTATTTATTCCTACCGGAAGACTAAGCCAACTTTCTTTGTTTTTTTATAACCATCATTTCCTCGCCTGTGGAATGTACAGACGCACTGCGCAACACTACTTACTGATCAGTCTCTTGGTCTCTAACAGCCCTGTTAACACCAGCCCCACTTGGCCCTACCTGGCTGCCGGGCCTAAAGGGGTTAGGTAGGACTGTGGCCCCATCTGTGGTGAGGCTGCAGGTGGGGCTTTCAACCCGTCTGGCCCCACCTGTGGAAAAAATTTGCGCAGCGGGACGCCTCCTTTTCGCTTTCTTTAAAGCTTTTCCAAAGTTCTTTTTTCGCGATTGAAACCCCGCTGACCCCCCACCGCACCATCTCCCCGCACCCCACTACCACCCCCCCGCACACCCCGTGATCGCGACGTAAATCAACCCCGCACGGATTATTTTGTAAGAAGGTAAGGGACACAGTATTGGGCACGTGCAGTCATCACTGAAGTATAAGCACACTGTAAGCTAGATGGAAGTGCAGTTTGTTTATGTTGCAGTGGGAGCAGATCAAATGCAAATATGGTAAGCTGGACAGATGCTTGACTCTGCAGAGGGAATTTTTTACAGATTAAGAAACCCTTTTACTATCCTGGGAAGAGCTTCAAATGCCAGGAGGACCCTTTCCGAAATCTACGAGTTGTGTGGTTGGAAAGGAAACAGACAGTTACGACTTTATTGCCTCCAAATTTAAATGCTTATGTTATTTGCCTTTAAAAATTGATAATGTAGAAGACAACCTTATTTCGAGTAGAGGATTGCTCCAAATAAAAACATATTTGGAGGCAAAAAAGCGAAAATGGTAAGATGTGGAGCTAAGGGGTGGTAAAATTATCATGGAGGAGTTACGAGTGGCGTAAGGTCAGTTTACCGGAATAAGACCGTTAATTTGTGGGAGATAAGGACTATTGCTAACGCAAAACAGAAAGCATATACAAACTTCGAGTCTTCTACATGTATAAGAAATATCAGACCCAGAAAGAGAGAATATTTTACGAGCGAAAACTCGCTAAACCTTTTCAAGCTTACTATAGTCAGTCGCGTTCATAAGACGAAAAAGTGGACATCATGTGGTATAGTTTTAGCTTTATTTCTGGCAGTAAAAAATTATGCGATATAAACCCACGTATCTGGGCGGGCTCGGCAGAAATTCGATCTGCATCAAACCCATCATAATAAACTCCTGTTGCTCAACCAACTGATGCCTATTTAGGGAAATTCAAGCTTATGTTGGCGGAATTTAACGAAAAGAGGGAAGTCGAGTTACTGAAAAGGTGAGAGTAGGTTATTGCTATAAGTCAATGGCAAAAAGGACCTCTACAGCCTGTCCTGCCGCTACCACTAACCCTAGGATCGTGTAACGCGGGATTGATGACAATATAGGGTTTGGGAGTGGGGTTTCAAAGCGGACAAGCAGCGAAATGTGGGCAAGGAAGCAACTAAACAATTAAATTGCCACCAATTTTATTCTTGAACGTCTATACATATATGGCAATTAAATTGTGAGGGATATTAAAAATTATAGATAAAAATCACCTCCTAATAACCAAAAGCGAAGTTAGATAACGAAAACCACAATAAAACAACTTTGCACATGTTTTTATGGGAATTTATTAGTAAGCACACAGAAGGTTACTGCCCGCAGCCATGAAATAATAAATAAAACCAGGCCGGGTTGTGAATTTAAAACGTGAGGCTTTCATAACTTATCCTTAACGACGATTTAGTAGGGGAATTGTGAGTCTATGGAGAAGGGCAATCAACTCAACGTGAAAATCTCCACAAAATCAATGATGCTGGATCTCGCCATCATGACAAGCAATAAAGCTGACCAAGGCGAGATCGAGTGAAGCCAAGAACATGAAAATGATGTACACAAATGTACTGAGTTTATTTAACATACTGGATGAACTCAAACTCGCCGTGGACCATGTGCAACCAGACCTGATAGCGCTAACTGAAACATGATGAACTGAGCAAATAGCAGATGCAGAAGTCGGGCTGGAAGGATTTCAGCTTAACCGCATGGACAGAAAGGGACGTAAGTGTGGGGGAATCGCGATGTTCATACAAGCTGGTATCAACTACGTCCCAGTTAGTCTGACATAACAATGAAACAATTCCTGGGATTTCATTAGTTGAAAACTGGGAGTACCTAACCAACCTGACCTCCATATTGCTCTGGTATACAGACCAACAGGACAAAGAACGATGTACTTATCTCTGAGGTAAAAGAGCTCTGCCGTAGCAAAAATGTTCTGATACTTGGAGATTTTAACCCTCCGAACATATATATGTATATGTATGTATATTTTTAAGGGTAACAGGCAAGAAATGCCCTTGAGGACCCTATTAATGTAACGCAAACAGGTTATTCTTACAGTTAATGTGCAGTCGGGTGGAGCACATATGATATCATAACAGAATTTCGAGTGAATTTTCACGGAAAAGAATGATAACGGACTAAAGCCAGAAAAATTGTTCACAGTGCTGGCAGTAGGAAATCGTGTTGTAAAAGTCGCCTTTTGTCAAATAAAATCACATCAAGTCTTCTTTTAAATTCCGCAATTGTGTCAGCGGAAACCGTCTCGCTTGGTAGCAAGTTCCAAGGCCGGACCACGCGTTGACTGAAGAAATATTTTCGGGGGTCTAATCGGGCGCGTTCGTTTGTGACCTTGTAAGGATGGCCACGCAGGTGAGTAGTGGTGGCTAATTGGAAGAAATCCTCCAATTTTAGGAAGGAAATGTGGCCCCGGATTATCCGGAATGTCCAGAGCAGGCTGCACTGGACGTTCCTGTAAGACAAAGGAAAAAGGTCAAGTTTTATCAATCTCTCCTGATATGGTAAGTCCCTGTGACCATCGACCATCTTTGTCGCCCTGCGTTGCACTTGTTCAAGAAGCTCCACATCTTTCTTCAACCACGGTGTCCAAACTGGCATTCCGTATTC
This sequence comes from Ligula intestinalis, assembly GCA_036362985.1. Lineage (NCBI taxonomy): Eukaryota > Metazoa > Platyhelminthes > Cestoda > Diphyllobothriidea > Diphyllobothriidae > Ligula > Ligula intestinalis. The sequence continues at coordinate 51,179,773 of JAYGXS010000002.1, forward strand.
AAGATGTGGTCTCACAAAGGTGCCAAATATTTTTCCGAAGAGTTCAGGTGGAAAGATTTTGAACGCTCGTCTGATCCATTGCAGGGTACTAGTTGCCTTCTGGACGGACTTTTTACAGTGCTCTGTTTGCGTCAAGTTCGCGGTTGTCCATACACCCAGATCTTTGTGCGTCTCAACTTCTTTTAATGCCGTACCATTGATAAAATAACTGTGTTTCGGAGGCACTTTTCGCCCCGGGCTTAGGTGTAGAACAAGACACTTGGATACATTAAAGTTAAGAAGCCACGTGGACGACCAGATAACCAGTTTATCGATATTCGACTGTAGTTTGTTTGCGTCGTCGGCGCACCTAATTTCAGCCCATATTTTTATGTCATCCGCAAACATGACAGCTGCGCAATCAAGCTCATTGAGACAGTCGTTTACGTAAATCAGGAATAGCAGCGGACCCAAAACTGAGCCTTGTGGTACACCACTCTCAACCATTGTCCATTCTGAGGTTGAATTTCCGACAACGACCCTCTGTTCTCTGAGGGACAAGAAACTACTGATCCATTTATACATTTTTCCTTGAATTCCCACGTCCCAAATCTTCTGCAGAAGAAGCCTGTGTGGTACACTATCGAAGGCTTTTTTGAAGTCGAAGAATATAACATCAATTGGATAGCCTTTATCAGCGGCCTTTGTCCACTGCTCCTGTGAGTAAAGAGCACTCGTGAGGCAAGAGCGTCCTGGGCGAAAGCCGTGCTGTCCATCACATAGTATTTTGTTGCTTTCGAGGAAATACATTAAATGCTTCTTAATAATGCGCTCCATTACTTTGCCCGCGATGCAAGTTAGACTGACAGGACGGTAATTTGCGCAATCAAGTCGTGAACCTCCCTTATAGATCAAGGTGACGTTTGCCAACTTCCATTCTTCTGGGAGTTCGCCTTCGTCAAAAGATTTCTGGAAGATGGCAGCCAGGGTTTTGCGTAGTTCGTTAGCTAATTCTCTTAGTGCTAGTGCAGGAATTTTGTCCGGCCCAGGTGATTTGGCAGGCTTAAGTTGGAGTAATTCGGCCCTGACAGTGTTGTGTGAAAACTCTAGGTCCTCTATTTTGGGCAATAAGGAGGAGGGTAAGGGTGCAGTTATCGGTCGATTAGCGAACGAACCGTCAGCAAAAGTTGTAGGTTCTCGGGTGTAGACGGATTCAAAGAAATCGGAGAGGAGGGAGGCTTTCATCTGGTCTTCGGTCACCAGTTGTCCATCGGCTGATCTAAGGGCAGGGATCAGTTCCTGAGATCTCTTCGTGCTTCGTATGTAACCGTACAAGACCTTGGGGTGTTCCAGCGACTTGTGTAATATGTTCAACTCGTATTTCTTGCGCAGTTTAGTAGCTTCTCTTTTACAAATGTTACGTTGTTGCTTATACTCCCGTAAGTGTTTACCAGAGCCGGTTAATCTGTAGCGTCTCCAGAAGCGGTTTCTTTTTTTGAAAGCGGCCTGCAAGTTTGAGTTCATCCACTTCGGGCGATTCGTACTTGTCTTTCTTCTGAAGGGACAGTTGAGACAGAGAGTCCTTTTCAACGTCGAGCTAAAGGTCATCCACTGTTCATTTGCCCCACCTTGGAGATCTGTTTCCCATGATACCTCTGACATTTCTCTTCTCATAAGTGGGTAGTCGCCCTTCCAAATGTTACTTTCCCATGTGTCGGAGGAGTAGGGTTTGGAGAACAGCGAATACTCGAAATACAGCATAATATGGTCGCTTGACCCTAATGGTGGTCGATCCTGCAGGTCAATCACAGTTTTCTCCTCTCGGGTAAAGATAAGGTCGAGACAGTTCGACTGCTGTCCTTCCCTAGCCCGCGTTCCAAACGCGACGGTTTGGCAGAGCAGTTTGGCTGTGGCCCATTGTAGTAATTTGTGATTGAAGTTGTCTTGAAGACCCTGTGCAGTCCATGTCTGCCAGTCAACACCAGGAGCGTTAAAGTCCCCAACGATGAGGATGTCTTTTTTCTCGCTAACCCTATACAATTCTGCTATGAGGATAGTGTCTTGGTCATGAGAATGGTTTGGCGGGCGGTATGCCACCGAAAGCGTCAGTGGCCTGGTGTACTTAGCAGATATAGTAATATTTAGCATTTCCACATCTCGTGATTGGGATTCAATGCACAGCTCGCGATCAGAGATCTCGTTCGAACAGAAACTATTTCACTTGGTAAATGACCAATTTCTTACCCATCATGTTACAATGGACACGCGGTTTCGAGGTGGCCAACAATCTAGCTGCCTGGATCTCGTCATTAGTAGAGACGAAAACTGTATCCTTGGATTAAATACTCCGATTCCTTATGGCCTAAGTGATCACCGTGTTCCCGTCTGGAAGAACAGCCATTTCTCGGTACCCGTCGCTCGCTCAATAAGCGAGAGGAATGTATGGAAAGGAGATTATAAGAAAATGAAAGGACAACTTGACGTGACTGACTGGAGCCCTGCATACGTACCTGACCCGAACGACGCCTGGTGCTTCTTTAGGAACTTAGCTCAGCAACTAGTAGAGGACTGTTGCCAGCTTAAGAAAAGCTTGCGCATCTCCTGGCCGGAATAGGTGACACCGAACACAAAAAGGAAATTCAATAAGAAAAGAAGACTGTGGAAAAAATATGCCCGATATCAACAGCCCCAACACTTCTTAGAATTTAAAAAACAGCGAAATTTATGTCGAAGACTAATTCGAAAAGAAAGAATGGTCTTTGAGGCAGAACTAGTCAAAGGAATAGTTTATAAACCAAAAAGATTCTTTTCTTATGTGAATAAGGCCAACCGGAATCGAGATCCCATCCCTTGTCTGAAAGATAACGGGGGAAACAAGTGTATGGATAACTCAGATAAGGCGAACTTCTTGTCCAATTTCTTTATGTCTGTGTATACCGAGGAGCCGCCTTTTGACGAGAATGAACAGCGATATAAAGTCCCAGCGGCGCATAAAATTAGCACGGTATCGTTCACAACAGACACTGTAAGAAAAGCCTTGAGATAATTAAAGCCCACTAAATCGCCTAGTCCGGATGGATTATCAGCAAAACTTCTAAATGAGCTCGCGGAACAACTGACCTCCCCGCTTACCAAGATTTTTAAAAGTTCAGTGGAAAAAGGGGCCCTGCCTACTGACTGGAAGCTGGCCAACATAACACCTATTTATAAAGGAGGAGAGGGAACTTCACCTAATAGCTTCAAACCAGTTAGTCTCACAAGCATTCAACCTAACCCAATTACGCCCCTACCCCTCCCCCCCTCCCCTGACGCACGAACCTCTACACGCCGACCCCGCCATGCGGGCGACGCTTAAACGATGAGTTGTAATTAGACTGCACTATTTAACCCTGTCCATCTGTATAGTTTTAATTACCTTGCAAATGTTCTGGCCTGATGATGATTTGCTGAAAACATATGTTTGCCAACTTGACTTCTCACAAGCATTTGTTGCAAACTAATGAGACATAATGAGGAGAACAACTTGCTAAGGGCAGCGCAACACGGATTCTGAAATGGCCACTCTTGTTTCACAAACCCGCTAACATCCATGGAAAGCTGGAAGAAATCGCTAGAAATGGGTTCGTCAGTCGATGCGGTCTACATTGACTTCAGCAAGGCATTCGATAAGGTTCCACGCAGACGACTTATATCAAAGTTGCATCAAATGAATGTGACTGGAAACCTACTCAAATGGTTAGCCGACTTCCTAACAAGCAGACGTCAGCGTGTTTGTATTGGAGACACCAAACCAGAATGGAAAACCGTATCCAGTGGGGTTCTGCAGGGAAGCGTTCTGGTACCCATTCTATTTCTGGTATATGTGAATGACTGTCTTGACTGCCTCACCTGTGAGTAAGTCATGTTTGCAAACGATCTAAAGATCTGGAAGTCCATTGAAAGCTCAGAGGATGGGCAGACCTTACAAAATGACTTGGATCGCTTGCAAAAGTGGTGTGAAAAATGGCTACTGCAGCTGAACTTCAACAAATGCCAAGTAATCCGTTTACTGCCTATTCACAGAAAGATGATACCATTCGAGTTTGAATACTCGATCGGAGGTCATAAACTCGAGCTAGTGAGCAAACTACGGGATCTAGGTGTACGCATGACGCCCGACCTCAAACCATCAGCTCACTGTGCTAAAACTGCAAAGAAGGCTATGGGCATCCTTGGAGCGATCAGAAGGTCCTTCCTCTATTTTAATGAGGAGCTTTTTGGGCGAGTATTCGGAACATTTGTTCGGCCGATGTAAGAATACTGCGTCCAGGCCTGGTGCCCTTGGATGAAGAAAGAGTACGCAATGCTCGAGAAAGTGCAAAGAAGGGCGACCAAGCTAGTCAGCAGCTTAGGAGGTCTCCCATATGAAGATAGTCTAGATAGGCTCAATCTCTTTCCTCTCTATTATAGGCAATACAGAGGAGATATGGTCATGTTGTTTAAAATCGTCAGGGGAGCAGACTGTGCTCTTCAGATGACCGACTTCGTTAAATTCGCACAAACAATACATCTACGCGGTCATCCGTACAAACTGAAGAAACACCACACCAAACTAGAAGTGCGGGCCCACTTCTTCTCCCAGTGGATCATGGAAGAATGGAATAAACCTCCTCCCTCGGTTGTTCTTGCTGAAAGCGTCGACGCATTCAAAAGAAGGCTCGATCTTACTTTGCTTGCTGGTCATACATTTGAAAGACAGCAACAATTTATATAGGGTATATATGAATTTTAACAATATGCATGATCTGGCAGTATCTATCTGTAAATAGGGTTTTCAAATGCTCTGCCTCTTTCCCTTATATATACTGAATTATACCGAAATAAAATGTATTACTGCTTGGAATTTATATTTTTCAGCGCCGGTATGGCACTATCTATACCTGTTGTATATACTGTTGTATATGCTTCTGAGCATCCGTCAAATGTTTCAAGTCTAGGCCTTACCTTCCAAGCTACCAGATATTTTCTTAAGAATTTCCAAGGACTAAGTTATGGGAAACCTCTTCAGTGTAGAGGAAAATCGTTAAAGTGTTCCAACCATCCCTGTTGCGAATAAATAAAGCTTATAAGTCAAGAGTGACAACGGCAAAGACCATTCTGGACAGCGTATGATATTTTCCTTCGCTCCAGTTATGGCATTTTCTATTCCTTTCGAAAGGTTTATATCGCTCTGAACGTAATGCAGTTTAAGCTGTTTGGCTATTATCTTCTGATTAGAGTCTGCATGCTCCCTCCTTGCTCGCGAAGTGTGGGCAGATGCCATGCATCCGAGAATGGGTCTCATTCCCTGAACATATCGGCTACCATAGACGCTGATTTGCACAGCAAGTTCTCGAAGGATTAGTTAATATATTATCTGTTGGGAGGGAAATTTGTCAAAATCCAACCAAATTAGATCTGTCTCTATTAGTGACGTTTAGAATAAAAGACACCCTGTTAGTGGCACGGACGAAAATGTTACAACTGATGATGAGGTGGAGCACTCCACCTTCATACGTATGAATCCAAATCGTCAAGCAAATAAAATTCTTATTTTAGTAATTCCGTCACCTTCTCAGTCTAGTTATTACTCTGTACTAGTAGGAGAAACAGAATTTGGTTGCGTTCTGCCTCTGCAGACATCTCCCTCGTAACGCACCTTTTCATAATGTTTTTGTGTCTCTCTCACAGAGTTTTGGTAGACCGAATCGGTCCCACCGTTCAGTATAGTTCAGTATATTTAGGGTAGTAGGCAATGCCTTTGAAGACCCTACTGAAAACAGTATGCATAAAATATCCAACATAAAATATGTTACTATAAAATAGTGAGTAACATATATATGTACAAATTTTACTTGTAGGTATGGCCAATGTGTTAGTGGAGCATTCAATGCTTTCTTGCATGCATAATATATCCAACATAAAATATGTTACCATAAAATAGTGAGTCACGTATACGTATGTACAAGTTTTATCTGTAGGTTTGACCAATGCGTAGGTGACTACTGACAATGCTTTCTTGTGCATGTCAACGGTATCTGTTAAGTGGATGTCCATCCAGTTTGCGTTTGAATGCATCTGTGGAGTTCGCCATTGCGACCTCCTCGGGCAGTCCGTTCCAGGCACCAATGACTCGTTGTGAGAACGAATATGTGCGGACCTCCAGATGGGTTGAGGTTCCCTAAAGATTGAGAGAATTCCCACGGAGGTTAGTTTATGTGGCGAACGTGAAGAAGTCATCAAACTGAAGGGCACATTCTCGATTCCTCGCAGTCTTGTACGTCTGCATGAGATCACCTCGGATTCGCCTGTTCTCAAGAGGAAATAGGTTAAGTGCTTCTAGTCTACATTCGTTAGATGGGAACTTTAGGCCCTTCACGATTTTTGTTATCCTCCTTTGTACTCGTTCCAGCAGCTGGTAGTCCTTTTGCAGCCATGGGAGTCACGCCTGAACTCCATATTCGAGATGTGAACGAATAAATGTCCCGTATATTTTGCCAAATAGCTCTTTATCGATGTCGAAAAAGTTCGCTTCTTCGTTTTTAGCTGCAATGTGACACACTTCTCAAAGTTAAACCGCATTAACCATTTTTGGACTATTCACCTAGGCGGTCAAGTCCTTCTTGCAGAGTTCGTTAATGAGAAGTGTTTCTGATGGGTTGCTATATCTTAATACCATCTGCAAACAAGACTCCATTGCTGACGAGTTTATGCCTACAGTCATTGACGTAGATTAAGAACAATAATGGCCCAAGAACGGAGCCCTCAGGCACTCCAGTAACAACTGGCACTGAAGAGGATTTCACGTTTACAACGCACATGGACTACGATCGGCCTATGAGGAAATCACTTACCAAATTGATTAAATTGCCCCTTATCACGCATTCGCCAACCTTGTAGAGTAGCCGGTGGTGTGGGACAATAGCGAAGGCTTTTTGAAGTCTATATAAACAACATCGACAGTGGTATTCTCGTCTGATGACTTGGGCCACTGCTACATTGAATACAGCATATTCGTCAGGCAGCAGTTGTTCCCTCAAAATCCGTGTTGTGCACCGTCAAAGAAATATTTTGGTTTGAGAAACTTCATGGTGGCGTTTTAAATAATCCTTTCCATTACTTTGCAACTAATGCAAGTTAGGCTCGCTGGTCGATGGTTGTTCGCGCTGGTTCTGGATCGGCCCTTGTGAATAGGGTATATGTTCGCAACTTTCCAATCGGATGGGAGGAGGCCTCGATCAAAGGGCAACTGAAAAATGTGCATAAGCGGTCTGAAAAATTCCGAAGCTAGCTCTTGCAGTACTTTTGCTGGTATTTTGTCTGGACCCGGAGACTTAGCTTCATTAAGCGCAAGAAGTTCCTTCCTCACATCTTCTTCTGTGAAATGGAGGTCCTCCATGATTCTGTCGTCACCCTCTGCATGGAAGTCTGTCTGATTAAAATTCAGTGCCTCAATGAAAACTGATGCAAAAAAATACTGCGATGTTCTGCCTTTTCGGGATTGCCAATACTTTCTTCGTTATTTTCACCTTTTAGTACTGCAACTGTGTCTTTATTCTTTTAGCCTGCTGTTGATGTAGCTGAAGAGCAATTTTTGCTTAGTTACTGCCTGATCTATAATTTTCGCTTCATATTCTTTCCGCGATTTTCGAATGCTTGACCTTATATCATTCCGCTTTGGCGAAATTCGTCGTAGTGTGAGAGTGGGCGCGTCGATGCGTACCTCCTCCAGAGTTTGTTCTTGTGGTTAATGTGGCTCTTCAGATTCTGCGTCAACCATGCGGGCCTGCTTGCCTTTTGTACTTTTTTCAGCGGACAGTTTGGATGCGTAACATCACTTATAAGATCCCTGATAGTGTTCCAGTCAGCATCCGGACTACCGGTAAGAATGTCATACTATTTATTGTTGCTAGTTCACTTCTCATTGCGGTTTAATTTCCGCGCCAGAAGTCTAACCGAACCTCCGTATTTTTCGGTTGACTGGTGTTTCAACCGTATTCCCACAGAATCATGACATGGTCACTCTTGCCAAGCGGCGCGATTGACCTAATTTCGTTTGTATAAATCGGGTCTTTCAAAAGCGTGAGGTCCAAACAGTTCACTGTTTATGTTTCTTTTATTCTCGTTGGGAATGCAACATTCTGCACGAGAGAGATGTCCTTCGTTAGCTTTAAGAATCTGGAGATAAAATATTCATGTGAACCTTTAATTTATAACTCATCCAAGCTGATCAATAGGGCGTTAAAATCTCTAGTGATTAGTGCGTTTCCATTCATGCCAGTTCATGCATTAGCCCAAGTATGGTCTCGTCACCCTCTGGAAATGGATTTGGCGGCCTATATACAGTCATGAAATGTAAAGTAGGTGCCCCACGCGTTTTTAATTTAAGCCATAGCGCTTCACGATCATGAGAGGAACTAATTTTGCGTTCTAACGCACTGATGCCTTTCTTGACAAACACTGTTATTCCTCTTCCTCTGCTATGTATCCGGTCCCGACGAAAAACCTGGAACTCCCCGGGTACAATCTCGGCAACCATTACGTCGGCCTATAGCCAGGTCTCTGTAATGGATATGACATCCGGCTATAGGTCAGCTTTACAAAATTTAAGCTCGTCAATCTTCTGAAGCAAACTCTGTGCGTTCGTTCAAATAAAGCGCAGCATCGTCGGTACTGAGTTCTGTGCGATTTGTGGGTGGAGGTAGCTGGATGGTTTTGTGGATTAGCTACTTTATTGCATGAGTTTTGGTCTAGATTCTGTCTGTAAAACTCAGCTTTATTGGCTGTCTCCAGAGGACTGACCTCTGGGCAGTGATGATTTCCCCGTTCCTTATTCGCAGGCTCCTCTCGCCCGCATTGGATCTCCTGTGGAGTTTGGTTTTCAGTTCCCTCTACTTCTCCCTCTCGGCCGGCGAGTATTCCCGCTAAAAAAAATCACGTACTTGTTCCGTAGTTGCGATTTCCGTTCAACAGTAGCCTTACTTGTTCTTCGTGCTTGAGTATGAATTTTTTCGGTCGGGTATGACCCGAGTCCGCATTTGAATTCTTCTTTTGGCCCATCTAAAATCCTTTTAAGATGGGGACCTCAATTTCCTCGTTTTCATGTAGGAGAGGCTTAACATATCCGCGGAATAAATCCATATCGTGGTCAATTCTATTCTTTGAGGTCTCCGAAGTAAATTCAGGCATGATTTGTATGACAGTGCACTGATTATGATTAATAAAGGGCTATGAGGTTTATTACTGGACCCCGCAAATACTTCATACCAATGGATTTCGTCATCATCGTTCGTTCCAGAGGCGACTGCGGTTGTAGAGTTACTGCAGAGCTCCTCTGTTTCGCTCTGTGCGCAGTCAACAATGCCCCTATTTGGAGAGCGCTGAGAGGTGCTTGGTCCTGCTGAAGTGCGGGTTTTCTCGATTTGGGCTGTGATTTCCTTCAGCTTTGGCATTTGATTTTTGGGAGGATCCGACCGCCTCCCTTTCGTGCCAAGGCCACCTTTTTGTGTGGTAATCGGTGGCATCTTGCGCTCTGTCGAAGATGCGAACAGACTAGTTCTTACGGTTATGTTAGAGACCACTTGCGTAGCTTCTGTGGCTATGTTAAGCATGACACCCCCATTCTACTACGAGTTACTCTTTGGGTAGTATCCTCCGGAATAGTAGACCTGTGTAAAAGCTCTTTCATGTTTTTGAATTCTAGTTCGACTTGGTTTAATCTGGCGTCTATCGGCTGGACTATCGTCTGAAATTTCGCCTGGCATCCGGAACACGGCTGGTCTAAATGCGTCGGTTGAGCTATATTTACCTTATTTTCAAATACCTCCTCTCCGACCTGGTATGATAGCGTAGTGGCTAGCGCGTTCTTTTGTAACTGAGGTTGTACTGTGTTCGAGCCCCGGCCGCGCGTCCCTTTCGTCTTCAGAAGTGGAGCATAACGTTTTGCAAAGCTTTTTACAATCAACAAAAATATATTACCTGATCAAGAATATTGCCTTTACTTTGAAGAAAATATACTAGAATAAGGTTCTTTCGATAAAATGAGACTTCAGTAGTTAAGTAGGGTCGTCGTGTTGAGAAAATTAAGTTCCTTTTGGAATTCCAAATGCATAAACTTAGACGAGTACTTTGAGACGATAAAACAACGAAGTTCTTTTTTCAAAAGATTGACTCAGCCTTCGTAGAAGTCCAATTTACAATGTTCGATGGTGGAATGAACTTCTTAGACTAGTAATCAGTAGAGGCGACGATTTTCGAACTCCGAAGGGTCCAATATTTTGCAAGACGTAGATAAGTCCTCCTGAAGTTGGCAACAGGCTGCCAGAGTGTCCTGCAGTCTTAAATCGCTAAGAATTTTAATTTCCTCGGAGACCTAAAATGGAGGTCTAATTTGAAACACGCGCAAGATATTCACTCGTATCTTATAAGATTTACCTATGCAAACTTTATCACGAAATTGAGTCATCTTACGTTTTAGTATCGTAACATTCGAGATCCCGCAACGTTTGTATGCTCTTTACTTTAAAGCATGATCAACTCCGGATTTGCGCACTGAAAGTTCGAACTCCCACCAATCCAAAAAATACATTAAAAGTATGGGACACGTGTAGCAGTTCATGTCAGCCCCAATGCGATGACACCTTCTATCCGTTTCCAATCCTGTACTCACTCGGCCTGTCTGTTACATGCTCTTGCCTAGCCACCCACATTGTCTGTCTCTCAGTCGGGTCGATGCCGCACGTCTTGGCCCTTAGCCTCGCAAACTCGAGAATAATCAGTATGCACCTTTCCTGATTGGCTGAAGTAACAAGGGGTATGTCATGGGTTGTCTATAATCCCGCACGCACAGGCATGCATACATAAAAACTAGTTTGAGGACTGTAGGCAATGCTTTTCTGTTGAGCCCTCTGTGAGCTATTTCTTACAGCATGCACTTTCTAACATTATTAGTCTTACATGACTTCTGAATTGGGGAAACATTCTCGGTGTTCTGGTTTATACAAACGATTCCATAAACATTTCAGCCAGCTTCTAATATTAGAAGGGTTATAAGTGTGGATATCCTTACAACCTCACAGACAGAAAAAGACTGAAGTTAGAAATTGTATTCCATAAGGTGTCACAAGGCAGTGGACTCGTTCATGCGGGTAAAACAGTCTAGATATATCGGTGGAAAACCTAAATGTTTCTGTTTTACGTTGCTCACCGGTTGAAGCTTTTCCGAATGATAACTCACCCATCCATGCAAATACCTAAGAAGCTTTGGTAAATGCAATAAGAACATTTAGGTTAAGAGTTAAACTCTTCCAATATTTAAAATCACCAGCCTGGAGCAAAGGAAAATACAGTACGCTAACCAGAATGGTTTTCGCCGTGATCACTCGTGACTTATAAGTTTTATTAATTCCCAGTAAGGATGGTTAGAATGTTGAAACCATTTATTCTACTTTGAAGAGGTTTCCCATAACTTACTCCATGGGGATTCTTAAGATAATGAAATGTAGACTTCAAACAGATACTCAAAAGCAGGCCAAATACAGGTGCATGCGCAACAGTAAAACCTTAAAGTGACTCATTTAAATAAATATATAAAGACAAGTACTGTGGTATTTAGGTTATATGAGATTTTATGCCCCCCAACTACACGCTAAAAACGGTGTCCAGAATGCAACTAGCTTCATGGAATGGATCAGGCGCCCTTCCATTATGTCTCTTCTTTAAGTTTTAGTTCAGGTCCTTAACACTGTTGGGTAAAAATTTATTGTGAGGCTGCCTAACGGCAAAAGTTCCCTCGCCCCAACTTTCTTACGGAAATCATGGTTAGAGTTTGAATTTTTGCTTAAGGCGTAGTTAATGCCTGTTGACTGTGCAATATGTACTTAGTAGGAAATGAAATGAAGCCACTTGTAATTGTTATACCGAGCCAAAATTTACGTGGATAACATGTGAAAAGAACAAAATCTTTCAAAGTAAACTCTTATTGGACGGCAAATAATTCCTATATGTAAAAGACTAGCCTGGTCTAACTTCTCTCTCTTGGCTGCTTTCATTGCCATAAGCGATGCTCAGTCCTTCGGAAAGGCCTTCAGTCTGATGATCAGCTTGGCCAGTCGCCTGAGGCCATGGAAAAGCTATATTGCCGGTTGAACATTCAACGCACAAGCCGATAGGAGATGGTTGTCGATCAGACGTTTTTTTGGGATAAGAGTGAATGGAACAAATCCTAACCGTTGCCTCAGAGTACGCAAACAAGCATCGAGGTACTTCTACCCTCCTTTCTAATCTTTTGCGTTGAGGACTTACCGAACCATCCTCCAGACCGACGTCGATCACGGCTACTAAAAATGGGTGAGTCTATTTTGAAGATGTTCAAGGGTGTCAAAATAGCCGTGAGAGCGCCTATTGGCTAGTTCGAGTAGGCTGAAATCCAATGTTACATCATGCCAGGGATAATGTTATTCTTCTTTTGTTGCACCCGAAAGGAATTTTTGCCATTTAAATTGTAGGGCATTTAAATTTGAGGTGTGCGCGGCGCTTCACGCCGCGAGCTAACATAAACTGACTCCAGCACGGTAAGATGGACCTCAGGTACGTTTAAGTAGACGACCTCCTAGACGCCATATTTTAACCAGATTCTTAAATTCTATAATAAATAATTTATGAATAATCAAAATGAACACGAAACAAATACGTGGGCAAGTCGCTAGTCAAAGTTACCGTCATGGTGAACGCTCATTGGCTATTCAAAATACCCGTGAAATTCTCTGCAAAGTTCAAGCCACTAAAAATTGGGACCGTTAGCGCACGTCAAAAATCCATAACAACTTAATTGCAAAAAGATATATTGAAACAAGGGAGTCGGTTTTGAACTCATAAATATAGTCCACTAACAATATAAGGACAACTTTTATTGGTTAACATAATCAAGGAAGAATTTGGCTAGGCGGAAATTCGAGCTACCAAAAATGTGGAAGTAGTTTTTATCATTATTACTCACAGAAAGGTGGTCACACAAGAAGGCCCTAAGCACCTATGTTAGAATTTACACTGAATATAGAATGCCAGTTCTGACGTTCCGGTCGAGAAAACTTTGGGTTAAAAATTGATCAGGTTTACTCGAAATTCCTCTCTTAGAGACAAAACGCGCACTAGGCATTCAATATTCTCTGGTGATACTTAAGGAGAAGCAAGCGTAACAGAAACCCAATTCCTGTTACGAAAAATAACGAAGGTATCAAGATCTCCGACTATCAAAACAAAGCCGAACATTTTGCTGAGTTCTTTCGTTCAGTTTTCACCACAGAAACTGCCTTCGTCACAACCAGTGACGAGATCGCGGGAGCGAAACACATTGAAGACATTCTGTTTGGAGAAGAAACGGCTTTTCAAGAACTAAAAAGCTTAAAGGAATGTAAATTTCTCGGTCCAGATGAGATTCCTACGAAATTGCTGCAATCGTTTGCTCGAAAATTGGTTAAATTGCTATCCATGATGTGCCAGCAATCGTTCGATGCTGGAATTCTTCCCCCAGATTGGGAATAGGCACACACTATACCAATTTACAAAAGCGATAGTCGTGCACTTGCGAACAGCTACAGACCCGTGAGTCTGACCTTCATATGCTGCAAGTTAATGGAGAAGTTCATCAAAAAGGAAGTGATGACGTATTGTGAAACTCACAATCTCTTGTCCGGTGCGCCATATGGCTTTCGTAGGGGTAGGTCATGTTGTACGAACTTGCTTTACACAATGCAAAGCTGGACATGGGCAACTGATGCAATAGACACCGAGCACGCGGCCTACATTGTTTTCCGGAAAGCCTTTGGCAGTGTTCCACACCAACGTCTCCTACACAAGTTAAGACTGGTGGGTATCGGAGGCAGACTTCTTATGTGGATTGAGAATTTCCTCGCTAGTCATTCCCAAACTGTGTGTAGGACGATAGAAATCAAGGCAGACAGTCATCGAGTGCGGAGTCCCTCAAGGTTCAGTAATCGAACCGACCCTCTTTCTCTTGTTTGTTAATGGCTGTGTACAGGAATTGCACTGTGAGTGTGCCATGTTTGCAAATGATGTAAAAATATAGAAGTTCATCAAAAATGCCCTCGAGTAAGTTAACTTCCAGGAAAAGTTTGCCAACTAAGTGATTGGTAAAGCAGATGGCTCCTGTCCTTCAATTCGAACAAATGCACTCTGTTGCGTCTGGGAACTCGAAAGCCGTTGCCTGATGCACGATCCTACTATCGGAACCGAATCCCCCTCCAAGAAGCATGAACACAGAAAGATTTCGGCATCTGGATGACAGAAAACGTCAAACCTTCTGCAAAATGCTGTAGGGTGGCTAAAACTGCAACTTTAATATTGTATGCCATCAAGCGGGCATACACGGTTTTTGATGAAGACTACTTCTTTAAAATCTTCGGTACTTTCATGAGGCAACATCTTGAATACGCGATTCAAGCCTGGAGACCGTGGATGCAGCAAGATTATGGTGTACGTGAAAGGGTGCAGCGGCGGACCACAAAATTAATGAGAGGCCAAGCTGTACTGTCATAGGGGATCCGCCTAAATAACCTTTATCTCGATCCCATGAGGTATAGGCAGTTACGCGGAGATTTGATACAAACCTTCCGTATCGTACGTGGCTTGGACTGCGTTCTCACGTGTGATTACTTTTTCCAACTCGCCACTACAAGTAATTTCCGGGACCATCCCTCCAAACTGTATGTGCCCCAAGGACGATTGGATGTATGGAATTATTTTTTCTCTAACCGGATCTTGGACCTGTGGAATAACCTACCTGAGACGGTTGTTATATCGCAATCCGTGGAAACATTCAAACACCAACCTGATGAACATATGTTAGGGCAAAACGTGAACTATGTGGAAAATTAACCTTGAAACATCAATGCATGATGTGACTGTCTATATTTTCTTGACTGAAAACTTGTTTACATTGTTTCTAATTCTTGAGATGATTATGTGACAAATAGGGAGTTCAAAGGCGCAAGCCTTTTTTTACCTCAAATATACTGACTGACTGCTAATGTTAACCTAGAGACGGTTCAGACATATAGCCGCGCGGTCATTCATTGGAAAGAAAACGCGACGTACGCACCTAGACCAAAGGACTTTTTTCTTCAGTCAACGGACAGTCAGATCGTGGGACCAATGTCACACAAACTGCCTACTGTGGCAGCATGATTGGTAATGCCTCTGTCATCATTACAGCATACCTTAGTTCCACATCTAACCGTTCTCGTGTTTGCCTTTAAGTATACTTTAAGTCACTTTATAAAGGGAAGAAGACTTTCACCCTTGAGCTCCCTATTCGTAACCAAGCATCTCAAAATAGGTCCACTGTAACAATAGTACCTAATACAAACGTAGGCTTTAAATCAGCGATAAGTGTGAGCCAGTGGCAAAGTGCTGCTGCTTATTCAATTTGCGTCAGGTTACTTACAAAGCATATTTAACTGATTAAAAGGAAAGCTTTTTAATGTCATAACAATACTCCCCCTTCTAGGACAATGGAGTTCCAAAAAATATTAAAAGGAGGAAAAGGGGGAGTGTTAAACATTGAGTACAAGTTGGTAACAGTCAAAGAAATTGACATGACTGTCAATGCGGGTAAGGAGAGGAGCATGTGCGATAGGAGAATGCTCAGTGCTAGCAAGTGTCAGTGGAGTCGGGGAAATAGTAAATTTGAATTTGCCAAGTGGAGGATTTGTCATTGCTTGGCGCAATCTTTGCACATAATCCCTTGGGTCCAAATCGGCTGAGATTTGAGGATGCCCAAAAAAATCGCCGGATATACGCAGGGTAGTGCCGTAAACAAGCTCAGCAGCCAAGCATTTCAAGTCGGGCTTGGATGCAGTACGGATTCTGAGCATGAGCAAAGGCAGATGCTCCCTCAATGGAAAGGGTTGTCATAAGCTCGGAACGAGGCTTTAAGCTGAAGATGGAAACGCTCGACTAAACCGTTTGATGAGGAGTGGTATGCTGTCAGGCGTATGGAGAACATCCGAGGAGGTTGGTAAGGTTGTTAAGAAGTCTCTACGTAAATGGTTGGCCTCGATTGGCAATAACAGTCGAGGTAGCGCCATAATAGGGGATTGAATGTTCCCAAAAGGTGTGAGCGACCGAATTTGCAGTTATATTAGGTATGGGAGTGGCACTGGGCCAACGAGTTGCAACCACGGGATGTTGGCCAAGGACCTAACACATCGGGCCCGAACCACGAAAAATTTAATTTGCACGGCAATAACCCAAACTAATATAGTTTTAAATCTAATCGGAGTCGCCATACAGGAGATTCACTGATAAGGACCACTAGTCCTTACGCAAACGGCCCCAGCACTTATTTTTTCACCGTTTCCCCCTATCAGTTCCTTTACCCACCCACCTAAACCCACAAACTTCTACATGCCTTCTAGCCTCCCCCCCCCCCCCATTCCTCCCAAATGACCCAGAAGCTTATTTTGGTCTATCCTCTCCTCATTTTCCCATGCCAAAAAGTGAAATCCCTAGATATATCAGACCTTATTAGCCATCCATTATTGGCTACCCATCTACAAATAGCTCCATACCCTTCAGTACTTATTCTCCAAATAACAATGGCCTACAGTTTGCCTACCCACATCCAAATTCTTTTTTATGAATAACGATAGCCATAGTCCCGCCACTCGAAACACACTAGATGTCATAGTGCTTAATGCCACGTCCGTTATAAATAAAATGGCTCAACCTCGAGCTATTGCTTTCGAGATTATGCCCGATGTTATATGCATAACAGAATCTTGGACCTATCCAATCATTTCTGACTCCTGCCTTATCATAGACGAGTATGATCTCTATCGTCATGATCGCATGAATAAGTGTGGTGGTGGTTGTCTTCTCTATAGTAGAACGTCATTTAGGCACTTTTTGTTTTATTAAAATAGCACGTCCTTCTCTGGAAATTACTGTTTCGCTTCCATTATCCTGTCGCCCCGGCAAAAGGCGATAATCGGATGTGTATATACTCCTCCTAACTATTCATCTGAAGAAGATGCAAATCTGTGTGAGATATTCAAATTTATTTCAGAATCCAATTTTGAAGTTAAAATTATTGCTGGAGATTTTAATTTTCCTGAACTTGACTGACTTTTGAACTATTGTCCACCTAGATTTCAGCCTTTCCTAGATAATATTAATTTTTCTAACTGGTCTCAACTGGTTCGTTCCCCAACAAGACAGAATCATATCCTAGATCTGATTTTTACAAACGGTATTGCTCCCCTGTTCGTTTATTTTAAGCAGGACATCTTCCAAAGTGATCACACATTAATTTGCTGTTGTCTTCCGCTTCCTTCTACGGAAAAGGCTAGTGCTGGCCGAACCTATCATGTTTATGACCTCGCAGACATTAATCAATAATTGTATTGACTCATTAGATTGGCAGAGTCTCTCCTCTATTTACGACGCTGCATTTCTTGCTGAACTCATGGCGGTCGTTTCTAATAAAATGCTGAAATTTGTGCCCACTAAAATTGTGAAACCCTACGCACCAGAATCGACCGTCCCTCATTTTCTTTTGCCCCGACTAAAGAAATTTAGGAAGCAGCTAAAAGATCGATCTAGTAGTTCGCCATCTATGCATCTAAGGATCGCAGAGATCTTCGAATTAGCGTCCAAGATTCGTCTTGCGCGTGACCAGCACAGGGAATCTTGCGCCCTGAGCAAGTCAAACTCTGTGAAATCGGTTGCACAACTGTTTTGTCCTAGGTCCTCCGCAAAACGTGGAATTGAAATACCCCCATTTCAAAATGAAAGTAAAACATTTTTACTCGATGAGTCTGACAAGGCTGAATTGTTCAATGCTTTCTTTGCAGAGCATTTAACGACTGAATCCGAACAGGTACCGTCGTTTCAACCATACTCAGACAATACTCTCGGGAAAATTTATTTTGTCATAAAATTAATTCTTAAGCATATACTTCGTCTAAAAAACTCGCACTCTTCGGGAAATGACGGTATTTCCAACTCAGTTATCAAAAGAGTGTCGACCTTTCCCAAAGTACTTAGACATCTATTTGCAGTCTCAAATAGTTTCTTTCCTGATAGTTGGAAGACATCCATTATTCTTCCAGTCTTTAAGTCAGGATCTCGTTCGGACATAAATGGCTACCGTGGTGTTCATAAACCCCGGTACTAGCCAAACTTCTGGAAAAGATCATTTTTAATCCAATTCTCGATTTTTGTCTAGAAAATAAGCTTTTAAGCAACTGGCAGCATGGTTTTCTACCCGGGCGATCATGCGAGACGTGTCACTTGGCTTTTCTTAACCACGTCACTTCCCTCCGTAACGAGCTGCAATCCGTAGTTTTTATCTACTTTGACGTGAGAAAAGCCTTTGACAAGGTACCGCACAGACGACTTCTGGTAAAATAGGAAGCCATTGGCATCCGTCCCCCTCTCCTCCACTTCATCGGCTCCTACTTGTCTAACCACAGCCACAAGGTTTTAGTAGGAAATAGTTACTCCACTGCTCAGCTGATCATGAGTGGCGTTTTTCAAGGCACTGTATTGGGTCCTTTTTATCTCTTCATTCTATATATAAATGAAATGTCGACTGCTCTAAAAAATTCACACAATCTCATTGATGCAAATTACCTCAAATGCATATACTCATTATCTAAGCACACAGCCAATATATGCGTTGATAAAATAAACGCGGTCCTGCTTACACTCTCACGTTGGAGTGCTACCTGGCAGATGGAATTCTCTCCATCCAAGTGTAGTTTCAAGTGTTTCGGCCCCGCCAAGCTACCTCGTCCACTAGTTTTTCAAAAAACTCCACTTTTAGAACGATCCACTATAAAAGACTTAGGTCTAAGCTACAAAAATAAACTAACATTGTCACCTCATGCGGATCGAATATCTGCGAAGGCTGCACAGATATGTGGTTTTATATCACATAATTTCTCCCTGCTGGAAATAAAGTTAAAACTGTATCGCATGTATGTTCTACCCATCCTAGAATACTGCTGTCCCCTCTTTGGTCTAATGAATGCTTCTGACCATGGTAAGGTTGAAAATGTACAGAGGGTGTTTACTCGCAAAATATTCGCTCTTCCTCGATCCACTATTTCTTATACGGAGAGATGTCAGTTAGTGAACATGACATTTCTTTGGGTTAGAAGACTCGAAGCGGGCCTCTGCTTCCCTTTTCGCGTTAACTCTACCCCTAACCTCCCACGAATCGACGCTCTTATTCCCGCAAATAGACCTTATGCCATTCGTACTTCCTCCAGGATTATAACACCTCCTTAAGCTCCACGTCGAACCATTCTCGCTTCTTTGCCTCCAAATATGCCTTCCTCTGGAATAATATTCCCCTCGAACTTAGGCTATTGTCTAGTTTAACAGTTTTTAAATTCAAA
The DNA here is from genome assembly GCA_036362985.1 of Ligula intestinalis. Classification (NCBI taxonomy): domain Eukaryota; kingdom Metazoa; phylum Platyhelminthes; class Cestoda; order Diphyllobothriidea; family Diphyllobothriidae; genus Ligula; species Ligula intestinalis. The sequence continues at coordinate 51,199,194 of JAYGXS010000002.1, forward strand.
TTACGTAAACGCTTAACTTCAGAAGATATAAAGTCCTTGTTATCCGTCTTATTCCCAAACACACAACTTTTGGACTTTGAAAAAAAGGTCCTCCTGGTATTTGAGATGGTTATATTTATATTAAATTGTTTTCCATATATGTCTATTTCTTCCTCTATTAAGTAATATTTGCAACGATGTTTCCTGCCCGTCTCTGTCCAGTCATCATTGCCGTTCACCATTCCTCGTTTTACAACCATTACGATGGGCTTCATAGTCTCTAATCGTGTTCACGGCGGTTCTGTTATTTTCGCCAACTCGTCGCTGGACTCCGTATTCCACAAGGTCACATCTCCGGCGTTTCGCTGATGATCTCATGAACTCTGCCGTTCCCTCATCTTGTCGACCCTGGTGTCCGCGATGGCCTCCCCCAGTCTTACCTCACTGATGGTTGATCATGAAGCCAGGTGGGTGGTGTTACAGCGGTGAACGACAGCCTCTGTTGCTATATAGTTTCTCCAATTGACAGGAAGCGTTTACAACCCTCATACGTTCTCATCAACAGTCCTGTCTCATTGCACTACAATCAATCCTATACACCAACCTCCTAAATTTTGCAGAAGCAGTTTTTTTCTCCTACGTTTTGTTTTTATTTTAAGCGGGGGTCCGCTGAACTCTGTCCCCGTTTTAATGGTTGGAGTTTTTTTTCACTGTTTCCTCCTTAGTTCACCATGTGTATTCAGCGAGTGTTGACTACTCTGTTAAAACGACGATATGTTGGTGGGTATGAATTTTATCTGCCAACACTACTAAACACTCCCGCTGCCTATGTGTTTGCTCACGGAATGCAGCATTTATCAACTTTGTATTTATTTTTCCGCAGCACTAAGTTTGCAATGACGAGGCCCTTCGGGCCTAAAATATCAAATTTTTTATTTTATTTATTGTACTTCGGGGGCGAGAAAAGTTCCAATGGGAGCTTTGTTGTGCTGCCGAACTTTGGCCTTCTGACAAGCCAAACATGAACGGGTCCACTAGTGGATATCAGTGTTCATGCTTGGCCAGATAAAGCGTTCGCTGAAGAGGCGGTGGATGGTTTGGATGCCAGAGCGAGCAAGGTTGTGCAACGGGCCAAAAAGTCTCGTCTCATCTCACTTGGCAATACAGGTCGGGAGGCACCGCGCGTTACGTGACATAAGATTGTACTGGGGGTGGTGGAAAGAGGAATAGCTTTGATCTGAAGACCCGTGTTCAAGGCTTTCAGTGAAAGTCGGTTGGTTTTGCAGTTCTGTCATTCGCTCCGATTCGATGGAAGTGCGGGAAAAGACATTAATTCCAACCCGAAAAAGACACTCAACAACTTAAGCATAAAGACCTTTGAGAAATCTAATAGGAGTGGCATACTAAGAAAGGAAATCGAGATGGCGGGCCTCTTGGATGAATACCTGTCAAAGGAGAGAGTTTGTGATCAGTATCAATATAAAAATATCTGTTCTTAATAAATTACGGAAATGTATAACGGCTTAATAGATTACAAGAGGTTCTGCACCAAAAGTGCCACAGCGAGTCTGTGGTGGTGGTGTCAATTTGGCAGCGTAGATACTGGATGCCCGTGGGTGACTGTTGCTGAAGGGGGACACTTATGGCGCAATTGCGGGCATCGGCAACAAAAGGAGAGCAAGGCATCAGATATAGGGTGAACGAGGACAGTTGCATCCGCAAGAGCCTTTTTGACACGACTGAGAGCGTCTACGGCTGTGTCAGTAAAAGAAAACTCGCGGTCGCTCCCACGTAAGAGGTATGTACGTGGTAAAATTAATTAAGCGCAATGAGGGATGAAAATTCGATAGAAATTGACAAGGCCAATAAAACGACGCACTTGTTGAGAAAAAATGAAGTAGGGAACTCGCGAATAGCTAAAACGTTGACATCAATGGGATGGCAGCCAAAAGCATCTACGCAATGTCCTAGGAAAATCAGCGACGGTAAACCAAAAACGCATTTTTAAACATTAATAAAGACACAAAAATGGCTCAATCGCTCGAAAATGATGCGAAGATGTATGCGCTGATTGAAACTTACTACCAGAACATCATGGACATAGACAAAAACGAAGAGTTGGTCGCGAAGGACTTAGTTGACTTAACGTTGAAAAATTTGAGCTGAGTTACGTGGTCTAAAGGGCATCCTGACAAACTGGAAGAGACCAAAGGTTGTTTAAATTGCCATTTTCGGAATGTATTCTGGAGCAACGGGCATCTGATGGAAAGCTTTGCCTAATTCGGTACTGGAAAACATTGCTGCTCTTGCTAGGCTAGGTGACACGTAATGGAGATGGGATAGTGGATATCTGTCAGGCCCAGTGCATGTGTTCCGTCGTCGGTAATCCCCGCATATGCGCCAGTTATCGAGAGACTTCTGCGCACAATATTTACAGGTGCAGCCCATGAACTATTGGAAACCCAAGCTATGCCGAGCTCCATCATGTGTCTGAACTGAGCTTTGGTGGTAGCTAAACCATTGGCGGCTAAACGACGATGAACACTAAAACCGGATGGTCCGGTAGTTGAAATATAATGCACGACGGAGTGCTTAATATGTTTGTCAAATTCTAAGGGTCGTGTGATAGATAGGACTTCTGAACGTAAACGATGAAGACGAAGGGATTGTTAAAATGGGCATTTTAGATGATTAAAGGATACAATTTGAATATTTATAGTATAAAGAGGTTATAAAATAAACTACTTTATGGGTCTCGATGTCAACGATAAGACTGGAAAGGGATATAAAATCAGTCCCCAGAATGGCAGTATGAACGTCAGCAGTAGAAAATATCCAGTGAACTGAACGTCGTAAACCCGTATCTAGAGTTAGGTATTGTGGACCAAAAGTTGTGCGGGGGGTTTATTAGTTGCTTTAAAAGGAAGAATTGGATGACTAACGGTCAGTAGAATTGAGTCAGATTAGGCTGATGCCAGCAACTTTGCCCAAGAGAAAAGTACGACAGGAACTCCTGTCACAAATTTGGATTAAGCGACTGGGAGATTATGGACCGACCAAGTTCGCCAAATTAACTGGTCGATAGGGATGTTTTCAGAAGAACGAGACTTGTATGTACATGGAGAGTGGCATTGGTGGACATTAGGACCATAATTGTGACGGTACCAACAGAAAATTTCAGCTGTAGGTTGGCCTACAATGAGAGACCTTGGGCGTCGAGTAACCAAAAGACTATGAGGACTATAGACACGAGTGGCCCCAGCTGGGAAATTTGGTGAGAGAGAGTATCCAGGTGTGTCACGACGTCTTCGATTGTAGGTATCGTCTTTGCCGCAGTTTACATACTAGTAATTGCCCGGCTGTTGGATTGGCAGACCATGTCGTGTTCGGCCAAAGGTCATGTAGTGAGGCATGGTCCAGAGGGGGATAAAACGCAGTCCTGCCGTTGGTTAACGATAACGCTGCATGAATTCGTCCATCAAAACAGCTGATAAAGTTGTGGCTACTGAAAGGAAGGGGAAGCATCCGCGTGTGAATTTTAAGCCCGTCTATGTAATAGGAGGCGGAACGATAAATCGGCTCACAAATGTGGGCAACAAAGTATTCTATTTAGAAAACTAAGATAGCAGTATCCCAACAGTTAAAAACTAGTACGTAGGAACAAAGACGTAGGTAACTGAAAGCAGCGGACCTATTCAGCGTCTTATTGCAACCTTTGTCAAGTTAATTACAAAGCATACTTAAGTGAGTAAAACAGAAAGCTGTTTCATGTTGAAAACTAGCACCGCATATATTTCTAATACTTGTGTTTTTAATCGGCCGCTTATATGTGTAAATAGCTGCAAATATACGCAGTCGTGCAGTTAACATCACCGCCTTTAACTGAAAGATAATAGCTTGGTTGACACAAGCGACGGTGACTGCCACACCGACCAGCTCTGTGGAGTGGTTAAAGTCCAAATAACTTTGGCGTGAATTATTTTATATGAAGGAAGTCAACGCCTGCAGCGAAAGTCACAATTCCGCTCAAAAATAGTAAAATGGTTAGAGGCTCAAGAATCATAGCTTGAAAGGTTAAGTGTTGCTGAATTCGAACCTGCTATACAACGTTGGTGTTCTTTATATTTGAAACGGGTTTCACAGCTCAGCTCGAAGCATGCAAAATGAACAGTCCAACTTCCCAGGGCGCTGCTTAGGGCTCAATAATTGAGTTGTTTTCAGAGCATCGCAAAGGTTTTTGAATTAAGTTTCAATGCCTTTAACTAAAACCCTAATTGTAGGAACTGAATTATCCCATAAACGCCTTCAAATTCTATTTGCTTCGAGGCAAATCATACCATTTTTCAGTCTCCCTTATTTGGAATTTATATTCGTTGGCGCCAGGAAGGCACTACAAGAAATACATGAAAGCATTTTGCCTCATAAGTTGAAATAATCTCTTCTGTGAGAAATCTAGTCAAAAGATGGGAATCATCATGGAAAGCCTGTAATATTTTTGTTCATTGACGCGTCGACTTCGATCACCATATTATGGCGACTATTATCGGAACCCGTCGCCATAGGTCACATGAACGTCGCTTACGAGGAGGACTGAAATGGAACTCCTTTGAAAGTAGGTCATGCTTTGTCTTGCGATAAACCCTAATGAATTTCTTGACAGACTTGTCACCGGATCATAATCTATGAACCAACTTGATCTTAAAGAGGCAAAATTGCAGTAAGCACACATATTTAATGCTGTTTACATGTCAGACAATTTTGCACCTTAGAGTATATCCAAAAATCACAGAATTTTTCGATAAATTTGGTCGTTCTTACTCTACCAACACTAGCCCCGAATCGTACTGTAGAAATTCTGGGGCAAGACCTCCCTGTAAACAATAGCCCCATCTGGCCCCACCTAGGTAGCCGGGGCCAGGTGGGGCAACCCGGGTCTAAGGGTTGATTTGGCCCCATCTAATTCAGTGGCACGTGAACTGAATTAGACGGGGCCAAGTCAACCCATTTTGCCCTACCTACGGAAATGATTTTCGCGGCCTGCAGCCCCCATTTGCGCGTTTCAACCCCCGATTGCATCGTTGTATCAGAGAAGAAGATGCAAACTATTGATTTTTGATACTTGCTTTGACAAAAAATAGATTTCCAGAAATTTTACAATAAATTTAGTTAACCCTTAGCCCCGGGTTGCCCCACCTGGCCCCGTCTGTGTCCCCCCCCCCCACAGGTGGGGCCATGTGTTTACAGGGCTAAGTCATAATCTATTGATACCTTGGGTTTCAAGTACTTTGTCGTCGTGTGGCTTCCACGGTTGTTCATCACTTCCCTAACAAGATCTATACTAAGTTTTGGGTCCTGTTTTCTCCGTGGTTGCATAATAAGTTCTCAGAAGAAAGAAAATTTTGTCAAGTTGCGAGCAAGAGAGCGACTATTGATGCATAGGCTCACCTTGAACACCTGTTAACACAAAAGTGGTGTTTAGGACCGGTAAACCAACCTTATATTTTTGCCGCTTGAATATTGGAAGAAGTTCTTTTGAAGCCGTTCAAATTTGCATCAGTATCCTGAATAACGAAAAAAACTTTCGCTCTGGTAACTCTGACACTTTTTGTTATAATCGGTGCGCATCGAGCTTCTAGAATCACACTCATTGGCCCCTCACGTCGCTCAGCAATGTCCGGAGACGCGATTCCTGCTTTGTAAGTTGTTTACTTTTTAATCACTTGTACAGCTGCACACCGACAGTTTTGTGGGCCCAGGATAGAGATTCTATCTTTGTTACGGTGGACTTGGGAGATGTTAAGAATAAGGATGTCAAAATTACCTCAGATAAATTTGTCTTCAGGTACGATAAGTTGCACCATTTCATATCTGTCTAGCGGAAAGGCTGGGGTCCCCAAGGTTCACGATTACGCCGTAACTTTAGAATTCTCCGAACAAGTGGACGCTGATGTATGTTTATCCTGACACTTACTTATATGAAATAGAAAGCCAAAGATATTTCGACAGACAGGGTCATTTCCTACCGGATTCCCAAAAAGGAGGCCAAAACCTGGACCTATTTCCTCAAAAACAAGACGAAACCACACTGGTTGAAAGTAGACTTTGCTCACTGGGTTGATGTAGATGATTCGGACTCCGAGGCGGAGGGCTTCGGCGGAGATGGCAGAAATTTCCAAGATATGCTTTCAATGATGGGCAATAACAAAGATTTTGAAGACGACGACAATGATGCTGATGTGGATTCTGATGACGAAGGTAATTAATTATTTTTTCCTTAACAATCAAAGACCTTCCCGACTTAGATGAGCCCTCGAAGGTCGCAAACGGTGATTCCGCTCCCGTCGTAGAATCCTCAGACGCACCGGCGAAGGATGCCGCTCCAGTTGCGAAGTCGACAGACGCATCGGCCAAGGATGCCGACTCTGACAAAGCACAATCAAAAGAGGAGACCGCTCCTGTCGCGGCAGCCGAGGCATAAGTTTAGCCCCAAACATCCTCCTATGTGACTTTTTATACTGTTATGTGAAGTCCATTTTTCTTTGAACCCGATGGTCCCTGAGCGATAGCTAACAGGTTGTATCGCTTTGTACACAAGTGTCGTTATTGCGCAAGAACTGTTCTGCGTTTACGGTCTTGCCTTTTAAAATAGGTTTGAAACTGCCGTCATTCTCTCTGGTTTCTTCACCGACTTTCTTAGATGTCCTCGTAACTTCTGGTGACTGCATTATTTGTTCGTTCGGTAGACTACCAAGATTGCTTTGTCGAAAGATGGGGCTACGATGTTAACGTTTAGCTAGTGTGGCTTCAGACTACCACGGCTGTGTGGTCCTTCAAGAACGAGTCTTGTTTTTATTTCCCGAGATCGAATGTTATAGGATCTTGAATTTGCAGTTGACTATCCAAATCACATACGTTCCGCTTTCACGTGAACGTAGTCTCTCCCGTGGCCACGACCATACCTGGTTTCCCTTACCCTGACGTTCTAAGTGTGCAGCATCTGGTTTCGTAGATTCTACCAAACGGGGGCTCCACTATCCGCCAAGTGGCTGCTGATAACAAGCCACCATTAGAACGATATCTTTCAGCACTGCGGTGAACTGGCTGCTTGGAACTCGTAGCCCCCTGTGAAAACAATTAACAGTCTAGCATGCTTGTGGGCTGCTTATTGTCTCTGCTTTTTTTGGTACGGAGGGCTTAATTGCCATGATAGAAGAAGCGAGGGAACCTGTTCCCGAGGCCACTTCAAAGACTGCACTGAGCATTACTATAAATCATCAAGCCAGTCAATACACCGCATCAGCCACGGGGAGCGTGTTACCACGTCATTTGGCAGTCTCGCGGGCCAAGACTTCCAGCATATTATGACGCATTTAAGCGTTTCAGGTTTCTTACAAAGGAATGTACTGATTTTTAACGGAAGTGGAGTCTCCAGTGTCATCCTAACCGCCTCTTTCCGCGAACTGGTTGATTGCAGGAACTGATCGGTATTCCTGTACTGGGCTTGACCTCAGTGACTGAAAAAGCTACGACCAGCTCGCCCAGCCCAAAGAACGTGTTCCTTATTGGCGAGGGCTGTGGTTTTATCTGCGAGGTTGGCGTTCAGGCGTGGTGTATGGTCGGCAGTGTTTTAACGCAGATTTCCAAGAGGCCGCATATGAACGAGGCACTCCGTGCGATGATGTAGTAGACTATTAGCAGATGTAAACAGTGCGACAGAATTATGTCGTGGGTTTGGCACTTACTCGACAGTCCGTCCGATGAATTCGCAAGTGTCCGACTAGACGGATGTGTGATTGAAATGAGTTGTAGCAGTCAGCTCAGGTGTAGTCTGTAACTACTGAGTTGGTGTGTATGTTGATAGCAATAGATCTCGTAGTGCTGGTGCTACATGTGTACAGGTGTAGAAGGGAGATTTGGCGTACCGACATTATGGCGAATTCTACTGTCAAGACTACGCATGTGGCCAACCAAACTTAAGTTGTTTCTGTACGTCGTGAAGTATTGTAAATTGAGTTTCCGTAAAAATATAGGCTGGGCCTGCAGGCACTGCTAAGCCGGCTCTTTATGGTGGATTGCAAATGATAGGCAATACCGAGGCGT
>JAYGXS010000002.1:51209825-51312526 GCA_036362985.1 Ligula intestinalis
TTTTGCAACATTTTTCCAGCCTCCTCCGCTGCGAAGGCGTTAGTCATGTTAATCCTAAAGATGGCTCTTTAATCCGTCCAGGTAATTGCCGAAAACCACTTAGTGGGAAGAAGACCCACATTAGCCTTGATCACTTACAGAATTGCATGAACTCCTCTACGAACGACTGTTTTGACATATATCGCCCGTCAAGAGCGACTACCTGGTTGTGGTAGACGTACTGAGTACGTTTTTTTTAGGGACACAGATGAAAGATGGGTGTTGGATCGGGGCGAAGCAGAAGCATCCACCAATGCATTTGTCTGGGACTGTCACTGTATTGATTATGGATTATGATTATGGATACTTGTTTCTACGCTAGCCGTGACTGTAAAAACAGGCCTGTTTGGCGTTACCTATGCTATATCTTTGTGTGTAGCAGTTGTGTATAGTGTACGTGTGGCAGGGTATACTCGTCTAGGTAAGGTGGTGCAAAGTTCATTCAACCGCGTCGACGAAACAACTACAACGTGGGCCCTTGCACACGGCACCCCGTACACCCCCTCCCTAGCTACCTTGGCGCATCGTGTAATCATAGAATAGTCCCGTTTCAGCACAGGTGAGTATAGCTATCGCCGTGGCTTATTTTAACGGGGAAAATCCATGCCGTTGCGATCTTCAGGCGCATTTCCGTATGGGAAGAGGAGAAGTTGGACGCCAGGTGGGAGGGATATTATATTCTGTACAGAGCTAGTGGAAACTAGGTTAAGGGAAGTTGGCCGCTGGACGAGCGCGCCTTCGGCCGGCATCCGAACTGTCTGAGCGCAGAAGTCGTCAAAGCTCTCTAGTGAGGTCAGATTGGTCAGACCGGATTGGGCTCGGTAGACACTGGTGCGCACGTGCAAACAGTCATGAGAGACGAAAAGTTGAGCATTGCACTCGGAGTTGGGCCACTACATATTCCATCAAAGTAATTGTTACTGTCATCAAGTTCAGAGATATCAGTTTTGCAGATGAGGCCTTTTCCTCTGCGGTCACTTATTTACACACATCCAGACTTAAGTATTGATCTTCGTACAATATTTTTTGCAGCCCAACTCAAAATTTCGTGCCCAAAGTAAGTTTTCTGATGCATGCGGATGCATTCGAACGAAGGGCCTTGCAAATGTTGGCAAGACTCCTTCATCCAGCTGCTGCCTCGTAGTACATACTTCGCCAAGCCATCAGTAAAGTAACAGGTTTTCTAATAGAGCGAGTTGTCCGTAAGTACACGGCTTTTCATGGCGAAGCTCAGCTACCTTTTACCATTCAATCATTAGGAAAAATACAACTACTTAAGTGGTTGTTTGAAGTTTCACTCAACGAGTCACGAAACTCCAGCAGGTAGAATTCTTTGCTGCCCTGGTCAGCAGCTAATGCAGTGGTACGGTTACAAGTGAGAGTTGTTGACAAGACAGCACATGTATTCTAGCCTCTGACTGGCTTGTTTCCACAGAATTTATGATTGGCCACTCCCGGCGGATAGATTGGCAAATACATTGTGACTAGTGGTTCTCTAATGGCCCTGTAGCACTTTCGGCGCCACGCCACCCATGACTACATGATTGCAGTGTCGGAGGGGGTTAAGTTAGTTAAACCCTAGACACTGCGATCTTCAGGTCCGATTCCTTAGACGAGGAGAAGTCACGGGAGGACGGAGTGGAAGGAACAATTTTTTCTGTACAGAAGGAATAAATGGACTGTCGGGCCGCACTTCCATCCACTAGAGCGACTTGGTCCGGAGTATCGACCTGTGGACAATCACCGTATTGAGGTCCCTGGACGTTGGCCTTCAGAGCCAATGAGCTGTCGGATTGAGGCCTGGCTACAGGGGATTGAGGTTGGGCTACTTTGAGAGATTTTCGCTTAGTGTGAAGCCGTGCAATAAGTAGGTCGAGGCTTGCCATCATGGCTGTCTGTGCGGAATCGGGCCACTACAACAGAATTTGATCAATCTCTGGAACACCCGATCACAGATGCCGCAGCCTGCGCCAACGCTAACTCCCTTGCCTCTCACGTGGCTCCTAACACATGTGCACTTGTAGGCTGGCCCAATCTGTCTAACCAATTACCTTCAATGCTGACTTACACAACGACCACTCTATAGACATTGTAATAATTGCCACTTCTTTAGGCCAGGGCTCGATTTACTTCATCACAGTGTCTTGTAGCTGGGATCTACCTGAACTGTCATAAAAAATGTAAGGGCTGCTAACGACAACCCCTCTGGCAGCCTGTCCATGTAGGTTTGAAATTGACTCGGACTGTTCGGATTCAAATTCATACAGCTTGGTTCTGCATGCTGGGTGCCGACTTCCTACAAGCACACACATGCCGTATTATGGTGTACTATTTTTACTGGTCGTAGGAAGAATGACCACTCGTACTGTAGGCACATTATTTCCGGCAGCATTATCCTAGTACTCGTAGTCAAAACTTAGTAGAACCGGACAGAGCCTGGTGGGCAAAGCTGAGTGGTCGGAAACCAAGGCACGCCCTCTTCTGCTCCGGGCCTCAAACATGTATTTACTCTGAATAATTTTAACCCAGCTTCACACTTCTCCTTGTGATTGAGGGAATATGAGCGCAACGCTTACTTTAATCAGCGCCCCTTCTGACTGATATTAGCATCAGTAATAGTACGAGTACTATTATCACTCAGCTGCATAGCTGTTTAGTTGTAGTAGAAATAGCCGTAGCAGTGCCAGCCTTGACACCTGCTGAAGATGAATGAGGATAGGTAGTGTGGTAGTACTAGCGCAAAAGCCTAATGTCACTTAGGACTAAGTTAGGTGATGTTTTGGCCTGTATTGGAGAAAGCGGCCTACGCTTGATCCCGTTCGGTCATCTTGACTATGTGTTGTCACTGGTTCAAGCGAGTCGAGGGTTCAGAGTGTGGTGGACAGCTACGCGTCTATTTCACTCAAATCTCATCCCTGACTATAGTCACCCTCCCTGCTCCTGAGCACATGATGGACTCAATCGAAATCGATGGTTGAATCATCACCATCAGTATACATACGTAAGATTACTGAGAAGGTGAATTCACTGGTCAAACGCTGAGACATGCTCGTCCTGCGGTATCCTAGGTTTCAGTCTAAATCTCTCCCGTGGCAGCAGCCCAAAGTAGACGTGAACCAAACATCCCGAGTTATATACAAACTGTTAGTGAGCACTCCAAGTTCCCGCATCAGCGGATACTTACATTAGCAGAGACAGTGGCCATGCAGTTATCTAACGTAATATTGTTCTTGCATAAACCGTGCCTGTAGGCCCTTAGGCTCCTCTGGTCTAAGGCGAACCATGCAGGTGTGTTGTCACCTCTTGCCGCATCGATACAGAGACCTTACTGAGATTGAAGATGCGAGTCCTAGGAAGTAATGGCGAAGAAGTAGATGCCATAGTTGGGGGCAAGACATTTATTCAGCTGAAGTTTTGGCTTCCAACTCAAACCCATCTTTGGCGACAGTATCATATAAGGTTAAGTCGTACAAGCTAATTCTCAAGTCGCGGCTCATTCGATGAGACCCGGCACACATTCAAGTGACCGAGCCATCATCACGCCAAGCTCGAACACGGGTAATTAGTTTTCAGCAGATAATGCCTCACCTGCCGACCACCAAGCGATTAGCGTGCCAGAGAGCAATAGTAATCAATGAAGGAGGGGCGGGGGTGCATTATTTGACATAAGTATGAAGCAGCGAAATGCTTACATCCTATAAGTACTGCAGTTCCCTGCTCACGAAGTACTTGGTTTTGCTACTGTCTCGAAAGCTGTATTCGAGTTGGATTCCGAACCGTCAGGCGAATAAAGTTCTTGTCCCAGCGATCGAGTCCACGTCTTCTCATTGCTGAATTTATCGACGCGAGTGCCACCTTCTGGTACCTTTTTGTAATTACCCAATAGTGCCTCTTAGTAAAAAGCAATATATCGGTATATAAGGGGACTTTTGACTGCTCCTTTTTAAGAGGGTGTTGTCTGTCTCCAAAATATCTCCATTCGACAGTGTGGTGAACTAAACTTTCAATCGCTCTATATTTGCCCACTTAGAAAACTACTCTCTCGTTAAGCCTTTCTCTTCCAAACGTTTTTCTCACCGGTATAAGCGAGACTCATCCTTGGGGGAGGAGGTTATTCTCTGCTAAGCAACAAGGGCCACAGGCTGCTAGGCAGACATTTTTTACTGCGAACTTGGTAGCACTAGTGCTAAAGCAAGCCGTCTCTTTACTATTTGAGTTTGGTGATGTATAAGCTGCATGAGAGAAGGGAATGCGATCTAGGAAACAAAACTATTATTCGTGTTCGATCTGATTATCAGAAACAGTCACCGGTACGGGTGGTGGATGCACCAAAGCTGTGTATTTCACATGCGACCACATGCACCTCTCAGAATTGTATACTCCGCACTCTCGACGGTGAAACTAAAAGACCCCCAGCTACCGTAAGAAGCATCAGAAGTCATCTGTAGGATCTGGTGCAGTTGTTCAGAAGGAAATTACGTTGGGAAAACGCGAAGGCTCCATGGGATGCGAAGTGCCGAACACGCGGCAGCAGCGTGGAGAAATGACGTCAATTCACAAGTTGCGGCTCATTCGGCAAGAGCCGGTCAAACATGCACATTTGACGAGGCCGAAATTCTCGGGAGGGGTGACAGTCTTGCGAGTCGCGAGTTACTTGAGTCATGGTTCACGGGACCCAGTCTATAAACAATGAATTGTCCAATCCCTATTTGGTGCTGAGACTCAGTTTGGACATAGCAGTTCGCCACTCGAGGAAACGCACAGCTCAACGCGTCGTCCAAAGCTAGCGTCAGGGAGCCAGGTGACCGAGCAATCATCACGCCACGCGTGATGAAAGTTCACCAGGTCACGACACACACGCCGGTCATCAGGCAATCAGCACACAAGCGACAAAATTTCCTCGATAAATGGGAGCCGTTAATTGTCATAAGGATGCAGTAGCATAGTGACTGTATCCTATAAATACTGCAAGGCCCTGTGTATGAATTACACGTTTCTGCTTATGTCTCTGACGTAGGATCCACGACGGATTTCGAGAAGTCAGGCAAATAAAATTCTTGTCCCAGCAATCACATCTATTTCTTCTCAGTTACTAACTGGAACTCGCATGTTTGCTTGTATTGATAACTATACTTGGCGAAATGATGTTTACTTACTTGCCCGCGTCCAAGACCTTGCCTGCCGCAATGTCATCATCAGTGTTGGGTACCCGGCAATTTTACATTGGAAGAGGTTTTCCATAGAAGCGAATATATCGACAGGTGTTAAGACTAAGAAGGCCCATGGTTCCTTTAGGTGAGGAGAGAAGACGATGGGAAAGTCAGATTGTTAGGAATAGTGTATTCTGCAGAAGGATGGAAGAATAGATGGAAAGAGTTTTGATTCTCGAAAGACCGCAGTCCGGCTGACAGAGCGTCAATTCCGGAGTCACGATAGCGTCGGGAATAGCCGGTGCATACTTTTTTACAGTAGCCAATCTGGTGGCTAATGTCTCGACTGGCGGTAGGGCACGACCTTGAGATGGGCGAAGGCTGGCGTGGGCGCACAGGCCTTGCAGGACAAAGGCGCCATTCGTCAGCGGCCGATCTTGGGTTCCACGTGGCTGCTAGAGTCCACTACAAATATGCGAGTTCTTGGAGGTTGTTCAGAAGTATAAGATACGATCGCTGGAACAAGAATTTTTCTTGCCTGACGTGTCGGATTCTGTCGAGAATCCTTGATCATAGGTGACCGTAGAATAGCTTGAGTCATGCACAGATTGAGGTGATACATGCACAGCTTGCGCGGCATTTATAGCTCATAGCGGCCACCCGCATGTGCACTATAATTATCAGCTCCTGTAACCACGGTTTGGGGTCATAATTGGTACGGCGATGGCTTGGCAGTTCGCTTTTAGGTCATTGATGTCCGCGATTTCGTTGTCTGTGTTGGATGCGGGCTTGATAAGTGCGCGACAATTATGTTCGCTGCCGTTGAGACCATACAATTCAACCTACGGGACAAAGGCGATGAAACGGAGAATCGCCTTGCACACGCCCAAGTCCTAAGGTTCTGTCTCAAGACTTGTATAGTGTTAGTAGCCTTCCTGAACACTTGGGTTTTTAGGCCACCACCGTCTTTGTGGCAAATGAGGGCATTCAGGAAGGCCAGTTGGTTATTTTTCTTCCTCCATCTTAAACTGAATGTCCAGGAAAGTGGCGTTTAGACGTTCCTTGAATGTCAGCGCCTGATCCCGATCAGTTATGAAGAAGGTGTCGTCCACATACCGAGCCGCGAAATTAGATCTGTGGTATCGGAAAACCAGTGACTCTAACTGTTGCAAAACCGCCTCGGCTATGAGTCCGAAAATTGGCGGACCCGTGGGCTTGCTCTTCACCTGCTCATAGATGGTTCCGTTGAAGGTAACGTACGTCTTAGGACAGAAGCTTAGGAGTTGAAGGATTTGGGCCTGCCTGAGGCTATTCCTTGTTTCATATTATTGCTCTCGTAGGAATAATTGGATGGTCTCAACGACAGCGAACATAATTGTCGCGCAATTATCAAGCCCGCATCCAACACGAACAACGAAATTGCGGCCTTCAATGACTCGCGAGTTAACTGCCAAGCCATTACCGTACCAATAGTGACCCCAAGCGGTGGTACAGGAGCTGATAATCGTAGTGAGCATGCAGTTGGCCGCTACTAACGATAAATACCACAGAATCTGGGCATATATCAGCCCAATTGATGCATGCCTCACACTATTCTACGGTTACCTATGATTAGGAATTATCGACAGAATCCGAAGCGTCAGGCAAATAAAATTATTGTTTCAGCGATTGCATCTTCTACTCCTGAAATGCAGACGGTGTTCGACCGCGCGTGGTCAAGTAATCTACTTTGGCAAAGTGTCAGCCCAGTATATGGAGGGGAAGAGGCTACTGCTTTGTTTTAAGTCGATTGTGGCCCGAAAACACGATTCTCCACTAACGCGGCTGTCCCCTTGTGATAATTTCGGTGTAGTCAAACTTCAAGGCATAGCTGGGTACCGTCGAATGAACTTGGACCTCAGAGCTAACATAAATCATCTTCACTGTTGCAGCATGTTTGAACACCTGCATCCAGAGTAACCTCCAATTTTTTTCTCCCGAAGTAGTTGATTTGGCCTTCACTGCACCAAATCAGATAAAAGACTTCAGGAGTTTCCCACCTTGACAACGGGTCTGTAGTCTTCATTCCTTAGCACCTGACAATGGTCTCTGGTCTGTGTACAATGCCATTACCAGCGATCGCACCTCCCTTGCCTCAGCTGATTCCTGAAACTTACCGTTTCTATTGATCGTCAGTTTTGTATGTCGTACAACTATTCCCACGTTTATTTTGAAAAGTCGATTTGGCAACCGCATGATTTTAGCAACTTTTCATCAGGCCAGTATATTTGCAGAGGTAAGGAAAATCATACATGCGCAGATAAGGATAAGGATTCTCGAACAGGGTTAATAAGTCTACTTTGATTGCAACTCATCGTTTTCACGCCGCCCGCATGGTGAGATCGGCGTGTAGAGGTCCTCGTGCTGGGGGAGGGGAGGAAATTGGGTCAGGTTGTGGATATTGGTCAGGGGTCAGGTACATGGAGTGATAATTACTGTCATTTGCACGGAGCGAACGACTGCCACTAGGGCGTGGGGGCGATCGCCACCTGGCATTGGGTTCGGCCGCGGGAGTGTAAGTGCTTATGTTAGCGGCTTCTGGCTGGACTCACTAGCCGTATAGTCACTACTTCGGCTGTTGCAAATACCCCTCGGGGCAGGCCCTTGGAGAAGTTAGTTTATCGAGAAGAAGAAGCCGTGTCGATCACCGGAATCATAATTTTATTAGCCTGAGCTTTCGAACTTTTGCGGGAGTCAGTCGTCAGAGAAAAAATCGCCAACGAAAAACAAGCAACATTTATAGGGGGGGGGGGGCAATCAACCGTCATAAGAGCAGGGGGAGAGGACAAATTAACCACCGTTGACGATTTTATCTCTGATGATGGACTCTAGGAAGAGTTTCAAAGCTAAGACTAATTAAACGTTGATTCAGGTGATCAACACAGCTGCTTCTTCTCGATCTAATACGTCTCTGGGATGCAAACATTTGCTTCAATTCGTAAGTTAGCTAGTATCCGGTAGACAACCCGAAAGACTTCATGAGTATCGACTTGATGATTCGCATCAACAAGGTGTGCGAGAATAGGATTCGAGATTGATCTAGTTTCACCTTGACTTAACCAGACCGGTGTGTGCTCAAATACCTTCTTTTCCGTGCGCTTCGTTGTTCGGCCAATGCATCCTGCTCTACAGAAGCAAGCGAAAGAGTTAATGCACATGGATGTGAGCATCAAAAAAAGTCCATCTTTATCTCCCAAACGTTAGAGGGGAGAGTTCGTGAAGAACACGTGTAATTTTACCGCGGGAAAGCGCATGCAATCGGAGTCTTCAGGCATCGTCTTACGACCTCGCCTAGGAAAGGCAATCTTATAAACACGTCTTTTTTTCCGCAGTTGACGTTGTAGGTGCGTACGCCGATATTTCTGAGTCAGGTAAAGTTTGCTAAGGGAAATATAGGTAAACACCTCTGTGCTCCCTCGTCGAGATGGTTTGTACGATATATGCAACAGGCAGTTGCTCTCTTTCTGCATTCAGCCACCGATTGAAGATATCCAAGTGAAGTGTAGTGGAGACTAGCATGGAGCACAGTGGCCTCCTTATTAGGGCGGCAACGTAGGCTGTACGTAGTCAAGACCTGGTGACGTTGAGATAGCAGACATCCAACCAGAAACGGGTGCCCACCGAGCTACCGGTTTCCCTAGGTAAATCATTTCCGTGTGGGTGACAAAAGTGACGAACTGACAACCAACTGTCAAGGCAAAGTCAACCAAGTTATGTATTTGCAAAGTGGAAAAATGGCAGAAATTCGAATAGACTGATACCGTACTGGTTCGGGATTATTCTGCCTTCATTCAACCAAGAATAATCCGATCTGCAGCGGTGGAGGATGTTAGGTGGCGAGGCAATGATGAACTTCAGTTCAATTAAGTGCTTAGGACCGGTGATGGCTTGCAGTTGGTACAACAGGGACCTCACCCAGTCTTCTCACATGTTCTGGCATGAAGATCCAGACGGCTGCAGGTGAGCCTGGATGCAATGATTAATCGGGCATTCGTTGTTATTTCCGTGTCATGAAGTAAACTTCGCTCCTACTCCTCCTCATACTACTACTACTACTACTACTACTACTACTACTACTACTACTACAATACTGATTGTTCGAACATCGAGTTCCATGAAGTCCACCATATTCACCAACAGGTTGGTGTAGTGATGGGGACTGGCCACAAGGGGTAACTTTAAAGTGATAGCAGAAGTACTTAGCGCCAACCGCACTCTTCACCTTCACCATAAGTCAAGAAGACCAGACTAGATCCGGCGTTGGGCGCTTTCTCCAATGCAAGGCAGAAACACTACCAAACTTAGTTTTAAGTAACAGTAGACTTTGCGTAGGTACTAACGCACTACCTACCCTCACTCCCCTTCAGTAGGTGTCAAGACAGGTTCAATGAGACTGATACTGATATGGCTACTACTACTACTACTACTACTACTACTACTACTACTAATACTACTACTACTACTACTACTACTACTACTACTACTATTACTAATACTACTACTACTACTACTACAAACTAGCAATGCAGCTGAGTGTTTGTAGTACTGGCACTTTTTCTGACGCTAGTATTAATCAGAGGTGATGCGTATTCAAAATCACACTGGGGCTGTCACCCCCTTTATCTCAACAAGAAGTGTGAATGTGGGTTTAAGCTTTACCGAGTAAATACATGTTCGAGACCTGAGCACATCAGGGCTTGCCTTGGTTTCCACCCTCTCAACTCTATCTAGCAAAACACTTCACATTCTATTTAGTTTTGGGCCTGGATGCTGCTGTTAGAGGTAATATGCCACCGCCAAGCGTGCTAATGCTGGTAATCATGTAGTGGGTCGTGCCTGGCCGACTAGCTCGCATCGAAGTGCACTTTCTCAAAGGCTCACCGATGCGCTTTCTCGACGTCCCGATCAGCCAATCACGGTTCGCGCATCTACGTGGTTTGAGCCAAGCGACGAATAGCGAGCTTGCACGCGTTCCCGACGTAAGCTGCCTCTTTGCCCAAAATCCCCTGGCCGACCTAGCCAATGGATGCTCTCTCTCTGTCTGCTGTCCTGACTGCTCTCAACAGTCACTTGGGACGCGGTCAATCTTCTGAGCAGACGTGTTCTCCCAAGTAAGACTTCCTCTATCTATTCTCCTTTCCATTGTGTACACAATACATTCTTCCTACTACTTCGGCCTTCACCGACTTCTCTTTTCTCCACTAAGTAACCATAATCTGAAGATCGCAGTTGCATGGTTTAGCTCACTTAACCGCCTGCGATAATTATACGTCAAGGGGACAGCATACTCTGGCAATGCATTCCTATAATTGTATCAATAGCTGATATACATCCTATTTTTGCACCAACCATAACAGATGGGAATATGAGCTTACCCGCGTCCTAAACTTCACCTGGGTTGATTTGTACGACACCCAGGCAAGCGTTCACGTCCGGTAGGGAGGTACTACTGCTACTGCTACTACTACTACTACTACTACTACTACTACTACTACTACTACTACTACTACTACTACTACTACTACTACTACTACTACTACTACTACTACTACTAATTCTACTACTACTACCACTACTACTAATACTACCACTACTAGTACTAATAATACTAATAATACTTCTAATAATAATAATAGCCCCCTCTCCGCACCATCTCTGCCCACTTTTCCCGCCCATTCCTGCTCTCACCCTTCCTCTCACACCCCCCTTCCTCGCACCCTCTTCACACTCTACTCTCTCCCATCACAGTCGAAAAGCCCTACGGCGAGGGCAACATGCAATCACGTAGGCGGCTCCGGCCCACCGAGTCGTTCTCCCACTAAGCTCATTAACTTAAATATTATTTCAAAGGCACGTTACAACACAACCCATAAAATATATGCCCAACGGTTAAGTGTGGACAAATGTACACTTTGAAGAAAGGCAAAGGCGATCAAATACGCTGAATTTAATGTCGTCAGAAAATTTAGTGACCTCGTATTCGACTGCATAGGCTCATTGCCAATTAAAAAAGATACGATAAACTATCTAATTAAATATCGACCCAAACTGTTGGTCTGATATACAGGTGCAAATGGTGAGAGAGAAAGGAGAGGGAGATTATCCAGGCCAGCTAGTTCAGATTACAGGAAAAGCCTGTCGAGCGTGAGAAGACTGCGACGCGTGAGGCAGCAGTCAGTCGTGCATAGGGGGAGTGAGGGGACGGGAGAGAGAACGAGGTTACGTCCAGTATCGATCCTTAACAATCCAATGCGAAATTAATAACAGGATTCAGCTGCTTACAAAATGCTGGTTCTCTCCTCCGTTTTGAATTTGTCCTTGCAAAGCACACGAGGCGTATCGTCGTCACCCGAAGGACGACCTTAAATGCAACTATTGGGTTCACCGTATGGCGAGTGTCCGCTAAGTTCTTCGTAGTTGAAGTCTTAGGTACCTTATCTTCCGCCCTTAGCAGTCATTTCGCATATATTCATTTGCCGAATTGCTACCTGTTTTTGTTTGCGCCCAATCTATCCATATCCGAAACTTCACGTGAGCTCGTAAATACGGTTTGATGTGGCGTACATAGGCAGACTGCCTTTAATTAGTCTAACTTGAATAGATTTTTTAGTGCTTATGAATAATAAGTTAAAGGTGACGTACGTTCGTTAAATCATGCATGGAAGCCGTCGCTTGATCACTTTCGATGCTCACCGGCTTTTTGTAGGAACTTTTCTGCAGGATTTTCTTGCCTAAGATGGTGATACTTATGGACAATTTTCTCAGGGTACCCGTTTCCAAGAGAAAACTTCCCTCGGGAAAACGCTCTCATCGTTGGCCATATCAGAGGAGCAAATTATAGTGGCTCTCTTGAATAAGCACAAAACCAAGTTTCGTTCTCTTTGAAGTGGAGCGAAATTAATGAAGTGCCTGCATAGTCTCTTTCGGGTGGTTTTTAGATAGGCGTATCTCTCAGTGGAACTACCCCACCGCCTACGAACATGGATGTTTAAAAAAGCAGTGTCTCAGTCTCCTAATGCTTGATCCCGAATCTGATCTTTGCATGTACCTTGTACATAGCCTCGAGCGGTAATTCTCAGCAGGGTGGGTTTTTGACTTTAGCGAAGATGTCATCCATACGCCGTCTATAGAATGTAGTTAACTCTAAGTTTTGGGCTAATTTTCGTTTGAAGTTTGACCGGAAATTCTCCGCTAGGACTGGCCCTAACAGACCACCCTTAGCTACACCATCGATCTATCGATACAACTGTTCGCTGAAGAGGAAATATACGTTGATTGCGCATATCTATAATAGTTCCCGCAGCAGCTCTTGCTCCACACAAGTCTCAGCCGCATGTTCCCAAATTAGGTCCAGTGGCACGTTTGTGAGCGTCAAGCGAGACCATGGGCCTGTCCAGTAAAAATAGAACGTGATCAGAAGACCGATGGACCATAAAAACCTACTGAAGTCGTGCTGATTACGTGTCAGATGCTCTCATTGACGCATGTTCACAGGAGTCGCACCTCAAAGGACCATTATCGAGCGCCTGTGAACGAAGCGTGTGCCGACTTAATAATAACCAAAACGGTGAACACCTCCTCCAAGTTGACTAGTATGTCCAACCGCAAACACAACCAGCAAAAGACGAAGAAACCGATTAGCATAAGCATGAAACCCGTGGCTTGTATGCAGACCACACACACGCACCCGACGAAACGTTCCGGTCATTTGTTTTGTCTTAACTAGAATTACAGCCTTGTGGTTGTACTTTGCCGTACTTTTATTTCTACACGACTTTCTAGGCAACTCCTGCATCCCACTCCTGAAGCTCAGCTATCTCTGATGGTATATGCTTAGACCGTAGCCATAGATGCGGTGCTGCATCAACGCCTTGTTGGTTCAAGTCAACCGTTGGCCTTCTTCTCATAGAAACTTTTACCAGCTGAGACACGCTACAGTACCTTTTGTCGTTAACTTCTGGTCATTTACATGACTGTGAAACAGTTCAGACATTTTCTCGAGATCCGGGAATTCACCATCTTAACGGACCACAAGCCAATGACTTTGGCTCTTCGGTCTCACTCTGACAAGTTACAACCCCAGAAAGATTGCACACCTAGACTGCATGTCGCAGTTCACCACCGACATCCGCCACATTTGGGGGCACGAAGAATGAATTGGCCGACCTTCTGCCTAAGCCTTCCCTCTCTGCACTTCAACTCGCACAAGAGATCGGCATTAGCTCTATGGCTGCTTAACAAACACAAGTCGGTTGTCCTTTCGACGAATCCGTTAGTGGGCTCCAGCTCGTAGACCATCCACTAACCACCGAGACTGGCAACATCCTCTGTGATGTCTTGATGCGTCGAGCTGGGTTTCACACTCCTCATTGACTCTCTCACCAATATGAGCTGAGCCTAACAAAAGTTTCTTGCTGTAAGGCCCGTCTGGTCTGGCATGTCGATTGGGTCAAGGCTGCTGTCGCCGAGGAGCTGCCGAAATTTCCTCAGGGGCAACACTGTACTGACCGCCTACCCCGTGTTCTGCCACCTCTAGCCCCTACCCCATCTTCCCTATGCGTTCCTATCGCCACCACCTCCCGATCCTGACTCTTCTGATGCCATTGACATTCGCACTTCGCGTAGCGGTCATCGAATCCACTTTCGAGAATTTGTATCACTCATGTGTTCTTACACCGTCCTTACCTTCGGCGTCACTATAAGCTGGACTTCGGTCTAGGCAGGGAGTACTGTGGCAGCTCTTTACCATACTTGTATTTATCTTAAACGCTGTTGTACTTTTACTTCCACCCAAATTTCTAGACGCATCTCCTTACCTTCCATTTATCACTTTTTGTTTAAGTTCGTGTACTGACTGTTACGCGCTACACTTCAACTGATGTGAATTGCGGCATCAATAGCTGGGATCTGACTCACTGTTTCTGTCCCTCACTGGCCGGTGTAGGCAGTTGATTTCTCAATATCGTGGCTATCTTGCTCGGCTTATCTTGACTTTTTCGAAGTGTGAGATCGCATAATCAATCGTTTCTATTCGCTAAAGCATACCCTCTTATTTTCTTTTTCATGAACACACTCCTTTTTTGCTAAGAATTGAATTTATTATCTACAAATGGACTTTTGGACCTTAATCCGAGCACAGAAGCTCTGATTGGTGAACGCGTTAATGGAAGAAGAGGTTGTTGACTGTAGCTGAGTGCAGTTTTTGCCATAAACACACATTTTCCCTGTGTTCACAAAAATGCTGTTCTTTAAACTATTCGAGAAAGAAGAAAAGGAAATATATTTTGCGACAATTTGGATGCAATTTATTTTCAAGTAAGGAGGAAGGAAAGCGCCTGTGCGTGTGTGTGAATCCGTTCAGATTTATAAGGACTTCCTCTACTGGAATTCTTCATCCACAATCGGCGTCGCTTCGGGAAGGTTCTTCACGGTCTTCTCGAATAGGGCCAGTTGTTCGAGACAGTGCCAGTTCGGACGCAGAGCAAGATATACGCATTTCATGTAGCGCCATGCCTCCTAAAAATAAGACACAATTCCAAAAGTGATTTCGACAGCTCAGAAGCATCCACATTCAAAGACTGCTTTAGTTTGCGGAGGGTTTTATAGAAAAAAACACCTGCCCCGAGTACTTTAATATGACGACAACATAAGCACTAACTGAAGACCCAATTACATGGTTCGGAATCAGACTACAAATTTATCTGGACTGATTGAAGAAAAAAACTAATTTGTGGACAGTGCCTGCTGCAAGTATAGTACTCCAAAATTATAAATACGCAAGAAGAAGGTGTATAGGACAGGAGTTTAACAAAAGCCGTGAACTAGTGCTGCACATTCGCAGTTAGAGTAGACAGTAAAATTTTTATAGACTCAAGTTGGCTTATGAGTTTAGAAATTTCTCGATTCGATACAAATGTACATAGGTCACTTGTGTTCTACAGAAGTACTTACTGCAGTGTGCCGGTTACCAATAAATTCTGCTAATTTACACTGCATGGGCGTTCAAGAAATAAAATCACCTGCGAACATGTTGTTATCAGGTCCTCCGGATGAAAAAATGATGACCAAACCTCTTGGGACTCTGAGGCTGTTTATAATTACTCGGTCTTTTAACTATAAACGATCCATAGGAGTCTCCGCTCAGCTACTTCTCGACTTTACGCTAGCGGTGACAGGCACCATCCAGGATTTAAACTAGTGATGTGCCTGAAAAAAATTACTGTTGTTAGAGGCCATACAGTAATTTACGGCGGCAAAATAACTCTCAAATATCATTGTAGTTAACGCTGTGGAGTACAACCATACCGAGAGGAGAGCGGCCCACCTATGAGTGGTTCCTGACAGATAGCTAACCCCTTTGACGATGTTTTTAAAACAGGCGGATTATTTCTGAATGTTTAAGGTTTCTCCCAAATTCTTCTGTTCACTGTGGACAGTTCACAGAAGAGACAATGGAACCTTAGTTAACGGGTTTAATCCGTTCAACATTGATCTCTTCATGTGAAACGTTCGTCTTGTGAAAAGTAGCCGATCAAATTGAACTATTTTACTGATTGGCTGCAGGTAACCAAGGGCCAGCGCCCTCAGGCGGACACAGGCATACACCCGAGGCTCCGCTGTACGCGTGTTTTTGGTGCTACTTTGCCACCTTACTTTTCTATTGAAAATCAAATTAGCATTCTTCCCGCGTTCCCACGACTATCGATTTATCTGGGAAGATTTCTGTTCAGCAAACTCGTGCATAATGAAAAGGAGACACTAAGTCATCAGAGTTAAAATGGACACATTTTTAACTTACTCACCTTTAATGTCATATTTTCTTCCTTTATCAGGTAGGCCATAGCAAGTGTTGGTCCACGACTGAGATACTTGTCTGCAACTATGAGTACCCGATGGACGCGATTTTTATTCATTTCTACAAAAAAGTAAACCCAAAGAAACAGGAAAAAATATCACCAGTCTGTACTTTTATAAACTAATTACTTTTTTGGCGTAGGTTTTCGAAGTACGAAACGCAGCCCAACAACGCCCATCATGGGAAGGACAAAACCATCAATCTCTCATATTTGCACCGGCTGCTCTAACTAGCTGAGATGCTGCGCGAAAACTCAACACATGATTAGGACCTGCATTTTCTGGCGGCGCGAGCCTTGCGCTTTTATTATGCTGGATCAAAAGACGTTTGTGAATACAAGTGAAAATGTGCGCCCCAGGAAGCAATTGAGAAGAAGATGCAGGCAGTATCGCTGGGCGAGAACTTTATTCGTCTGACGTTTCGGAGTCCAGCTCGAAGTAATCTTCAGAGAAAACATCAGACGAGGGTAGTCCTTGGAAAGGATGCTATAGTATTTATTAGACTGCAATCGCTGGACTTCTATGTAGTTATGGTAATTAACGGCCCCCTTCAGATGTAGAAGGTGCAGTCTATTTGCCTGACGGTTCGGATTTTGTGGAGAATCCTTAATCATAGGTTACTGTAGAATAATGTGAGACATGCACAGATTGGGCAGCATTTGCAGGTTGTAGCGGCCATCCAGATGCGCAGTATAATTATCAGCTCCTGTAATCACCACGGGGTCGCAACTGCTGCAGTGGTGGTTTGACAGTTCGCTTTCGAGCCATTAATTACCGCGATTTCGTTGTCCGTGCTGGATTTGGGCATGATAATTGCTCGAAAATCATGTTTGTTGTCTTCGGAGGTGTTGATGAGCTCGGTTCTTCCCACGTGACAGATTCTCCTGCTCAGGCAGTGTCTCAGTACGCAGTATAGGAACGCCAAGTCGTTGCGCTTGTTGATGGACGGTGAACCTGGGAACCATGACTCGAGCAGCTCACGGCTCACGCGACTGTCACCTCTTGCGAGAATTTCGGCCTCATTAAACTTGAAAACATGGCTGGGTCTCGTCGAGTGAACTACAGCCTGAGAGTTAGTTTTTTTCCTCCGCACCGCCGGTGTATGCTCGACTATTTGCGTCCGGAGTAATCGCCCGGTTTCTTCGACGTAGTTGCTCCGTCCACAACTGCACCGAATCCGGTAAACGACTCCAACCGTTTCCTGCCGTGGCAGTTGGTCTTTCGATCTCATGAGCCGGCGCATAGTGGTTGCTTCTGGCCTGTGCGCAACTCTTACTCCAAGTTCGGTGCACCATCCCTATCTGTGCATGTCTCACACTATTCTACGATTACCTATGATTTAGGATTCCCGACAGAATCCGAAACGTCAGGCGAATACACTTATTGTTCCAGCGATCGTATCCCTTAATTCTACACTGCTTCCTGACGGAGCAGCCCCTCCCGACAAAGCTGCTCTTCCTCCTGTTGCCGGCATGCGGATTGCTATCTGCTAAAAGTTAATCACCCGTGTTGGAGGTTGGCTTCATAATGGTCCGCTTACCTGACTCACCGACCTTGGCGGTGAAAAATGCGCGGATAATTACCTCGGCCAACCCTAATCTCAGCACTGAATATGGATTGGGGGAGATCCCTGCGCTTGTCAACAAACCAGAGCCGCGTAAATATAACATAGGTTACTCGATTTTCACCTATTGTAAACTTGGATTTGTGGCCCGGTCTCATCGAATTGAGAATTGGTTTGTATGAACAACGCTTATCTGATATTGTATCTTTTCCCAACGATCACGTTCACTTCTTCTGTTTAACATTTGTTAACTGCCTACCACATGCGAGGCAGCACTTAATAACCACCAATCTACGACAATCCAGTATTTTGACCAATTGGGGTGTTACCATTTTTGGCAAATATTAAAGCATGACCCTATTCCGAGGTTCCTAGTTCGATTAGCAAGGTTTGAGTTATGCACCGTATTTGTCAGGCGATAAGGCTCTTACTTCAACAATCACGTCTAATTATAAAAAAGCATTTGGAATAAAATGGCTAACTTGCATGGGTGATTTTTCACCAATTTTCAAAAAGAAATCGGGAGGATATCCACTAAGGTTAACAGTACAGGAATGAACCTACTTGACAAGGATATGGCAGCAAAAGCTCTGTTGGTGGGTATTAATGCTGCATAGTTGACTTCAGACTTTAGCAAAACTGGCTAGGGTACTAGCAACAAGAATTTCCAAGATCAACGGTTCAGCTGGTCGACAGAACAGCTTATTAATGACTTGGCAGCGTGTTCCCACTTAAACATAAGCGTCCTTGCATTGGCACAGACGCTGCAAGACCATGCTAACTTTCGGGCAAGCATCACACGCGTCAGCAACCAATACGCGGGCCTAAGGATGTTCATCCCCATCATGTAGGATTTATGCTGAGCAATGGTGCATCCTTGCTGATTGGTTCTCGTTGGTCCATTTCCGTAAGCAACACTTGCTTGCACTCGTTACCACTAAAAACTCGGGTAAATTGACCCACGTGTGATTAAACTCGCGGCTCTCGGCGGGAACCTCATAGTTAATTTGGCTAGAGCATTGGCTGCATTAAAGCCTCCACCTTTTCATACTTGGGTCAAGTCAATGAAGACTGTACAGTTATGCATAGCACCACAATTCCTGAGTTGGGAGCGTATTGATGTCCTGGTTGGCACGCAAAGAACAGCCGATAACTGAAAAAATATGCGCTTCATGGAAAAATATCAAGGGCATGGTACGCTGCAAATATCAGAACTATTGAATAGCAAAATAAAAAGAACGCTGGAACATCCAGTATTTGGCACTTCCCGGTTAGGTACTTGCCATTGCTCTTTTTAGGTATTGCGAACTCGATTAAACACGACGTGCTAAGTTTATGAGACTTACTTAAAAATTCACAGCAGTCATTCAGATAGTTGAACATATCATGGTCCCTTGAGGTTTCTAGGGGAAATGCGAAATGCAGTTTCATTGCTTCGTCAGCCCTAATAAAAAGAACTTGTAATAAAATTTCAAGCTATAAATGATTTTAATTGAGAAGATTTGGGGGGTTAAGGTCCAACTAGAAGCATACCTGGATACAAATAGCGGAAGATGACCAAAAAGTCATTAAAAGGCAGCAGTTGATATGCATTTCTAGAGTCAGCAGCAATTGTGGACCATCAAGATTTAATCTTAAATGGTGTGCCGGCAAAATGCCGGGAGTTTTATTTTCTTCCAATGTAGCTTGCTTAATTAAAATGCCGAATACTTTTTGAATCTATACGTTCCGTTCACCCAATGTACAACAATCTAACACAGATACGCGACTATAGTAACCATAATGCAGTTGCGCCTTAATATTAAAATTCTCATATTCCAGGTGAGATTTTCGACAAACAAAAGAAACCACCGAGCACCACAACGAACACAGAGGACCACAGAAGACGCGTCTTCGACGCGTTCCTACCGGCCCTCACAGCGGCCAGGATCTGCTATACCAATCTCCCTGCGGTGGATCTATCTCCCCTCTTCTCCATCTCGATTTTTCATGACGAAGCAACCCCTCCGGACCAAGCTGCCCCTTCTCGCCGCCAGGATTGAGGCCAATCCAGCGAGACTCCTGATCCAACAAGGGCTACTAGCCAGCCGACCACGAACATATGTTTTGAAAAGCAGAATGTTTGTCTAACTGGATTGGGCAACTAGGAGAGTACGTCAAGAAGGCTACTTCTATTTGGAGCTGACAGAGATGAAAATAATTGTCTAGCCCGCCATTCCAATATGCAATAGAACCAACATCACAACTACGCATTAAAGGTGAAAACCACCGAGCATCGGAACCAACGAAATCCAGCAATACCTGCCCAGGTTTATTACTTACTCCCAAGCAAGCAGGACTTTGGTTTAACAGTGAGTCTGCGCACAGCGTCAGGCACCGAAATAATTTGGGGGAAACTGGAATTCAAAATGACAATGGTTTACTTGCAAGGTACAGCAAAACCCCCCCCTTCATTGCAGATGTTTCTGATGAATGGGACTGCGCACTATTTATGGAATGAAGTTACTATCCGAACACATCGATCCAACTTAACAGTTCCCGCGTTCCTGGCGGTGACGGCTTGACCTCTCACAATAAAGACTTTGTCAATCAGCATCTCATAAACGCTGTCATTACAAGTAGTGCTCGCTCGTGCGCAAGGGCGCTGACTTATCACTTCGCTCAAGTAGTCTTGAAACTGCAAAATGTATACAGATATAATTGTCCTCCGATGACGGAATACGGGCTAGAGAATCGAGCTTCAAACAGTTTCCTGCTCCGTCATATTGCGTGTGAATAGTAATTTTGTTAGGAAAGCAGATGTGATCACTGGAACAAGCATTTCATTCGTCTGACGTTTCGAAATTCGTTGAGGATCCATCGTCCTTTACTAATGTCTCTGTGGAAGGAGCCACGACAGAGTTTACAACGTCAGGCAAATAAAATTCTAGTCCCAGCGATAACATGGGTTTCTTCTCAATAACTTCCTGGAACTTGCATGTTTGCCGGGTACTTTCCTATGCACTGTGAATTTAAATGCCCTGAATTCATGCTTGGCTCGTGCCAGGGCATCAAAGTGGGGTCAACAAGAAAGGTTGGCAATACTATTTCATGGAGTTGCTTGCCTCTAATTTGTCCTAAGTAGCGAGACATGATACTTGGCAAAAATCCGGTTCTCCTTGGTAATTTACGAGAAAAAATTTTTCCAGTGGCTTCCATTTCTTATAAGTTTTAGCGATTATGGCATTCGTCCCCGGGAAACCCATATATGCATTATTATTGAAAACTGTCAGACATTCAGCCAGAGACTTCTTAATATTTACCGATTGAGTTTAATTATATTTGTAATAATTGCAGTCTCAGTCATCTCTACCCAGTGGCTTCAAACACTGTGTTTCTCATAATACAGACAAAGCAGAAGGTTTAGGTCATTCGCAGACGGCTGTTTTTTGACACGATAAGTAAAAAGAAACTTAAAAGTCATTACTGGTCAGAACATCTTAATTAGTTCGTTCAGCTCGTATACAAGTTTGTCATATATATTCTAAACAGGGATTACTGTCTGGGTTAGTCGAGTATCGGAAGTTTACTATGCGCATTATTCGAATAATGATGAATGCGGATCCTTGAAACGAAAATCACACGTCCTGAGAATCTTGAAGAGTGAGGTTATAAGATATGTGTATGCTTATTTTATGATTTTTGACTGCTGTGACTGAGCCATTTTATTTTCAGTTTCCTGCATGTAAGTCATATATGTATATTTAACGTTAATATTTGTTTTCTAAGAAAAGTGCGAGCTTTTGTGCTCAATAAACTCCCTGTACGCAAATTAAATGGCAAACAGACTGTTTTCTAAGGTTTCATAGAGATGTTCTCAGGTGATTCCAACTGAGCAGAAGAGGAGAAAAAAACATAGGTAGTATTTTAAGTGTACTTGTCATGGCTGTGATCATGCCTGATCTAGCCGGCCTCGATAATGTCACGGACGGTACCTCTCCTTGTCTGACGATTGGCGGCAGCAGATCTGGGCGGTTCTGTCCAGCCGCTTCTCCAGCGCCAAAGACCGAATACAGAAGGTCCAAGAACCGCTTCCATGTCCTGACGGACTGAGTCAAGCCAGGTTTTGAGTTGAACCCCACTTAGACGTTTCAAATTAGGTAATGGTTACAGGTCGAGGGCAGTGAGCTCCTGAGGCTGACGGCGAAGAACGTATCGAAACCATCTCCGTCGTCTTTCCTGAATAGCCTGGGATATCCTTGTGGTTTTATCGCAGCAAGTGCGGACTGTCATTAGAGACTAAGTTGGTGAACTGCACTCAAAGGATGCTCTTCAAGCCGTAATGGCCAACGACTTCTAGCTTCCGTTCATCTTCTAGGCGCATAGCCCAACAATCGCATCCCTAGAGAAGAACGAACCACACAGATGCACGGTACATGCGGATCCTTGTGGTGATAAAAATATCACGTCGGGTCCATAAGCACTTTCGAAGTCTGGAGAACACTCATCGTGCTGTGTCGATTCAGGAGGCAGTGCGATCTTTTCTCTGTCCATTCAGTAGCAACCTAGCTCCGAGGTATTTGAAACCGTCTACTTCTTCAAGTTGACAGCCACTCAGCTCGAGAGGTGCCTTATCTTGTGCAGGGATGCAGCATTAAAACACGTTGGTCTTCCAAAGGTTTATAAACAAACCAACCGATTTCGCGACCACGTTCACTCGTGACAATATAGACTGGAGATCGCCAATGCTTGAAGCTAATGAAGCGATATCATCGGCAAAGTCGAGGTCAGTCAACCGGCGACCGGGTGCAAGCTCAATAGCATCATTTTCCTGTAAGGCCTTCCTGAGAACCCAGTCAGCGACGTAGTTAACAAGGATGGATGACAGGACACAGCCTTGCCGAACGCCAGACCGAATAATAAAGGGTTCTGAGAGGTTTTTATGGACTAGAACCCGCGCAGTGGTGGAGCGGTAGTATGCCTTGATCATGGCGATTATTTTTGGTGGTACACCATCTAATGCCATTATACGCCAAAGGGAGTCACAACCGACGGATTCGAACGCAGTGGCAAAGTCAACAAAGCAGATGGCCGTTGGTTGTTGGAAGCTATGGAAAAATTCAAGGATCCGCCTCAATGTGAGTATCTGATCCACACATTCATGCCCAGCGTGAAATCCGGCTTGGTTGGATCGCGTCCTAGAGTCGCGCACAGACTAGAACAGCCTGAGGAGAACAATGGCGAAAATCTTCGCAGCAATGTCGATGAGGCTTATGCCGCGGTAGTTCTCACGTCTCGTATTATCTCACTTTTTGTGCACAGGCACAAAGATACCTGAGCCCCAGTCATTAACAACGGCCTCGTCTCTCCATGCTTGTCCAATCACCTCACGGAGCCAAGGCGCCAGAGTGTCGACAAAAGACTTGTATATTTCAGCGAGTATGCTGTCCTCCCCAGGTGCCTTTTTGTTGCGCAGCCTTTTGATGGCATCAGCGATTTCTTCTTCAGAAGAGGGTCACATGACACTAGATAAGTGAGAAATGGCGAAGGCTCGGTTTAAGATGGGAGCAGGAGGGGGGGGGGGTGGGCTCCGTGTCAGAGTCGAAGAGTTGCTTGAAATGCTCACGCCAATGTTCGATCTTGGTCGCATTGTCAGCAATAAAGCCGTTATTCAAATCACGAACTCAGTCACTCAGTGAAGACAGCTTACCACTAGTCTTGCAAAGAAGTTAGGAGAGCTTTCGAGTATCATCAACATTCGAGGCCTGCTCCACGGAGGTTGCTATTTTTTTCCCAGTATTTCTTCCGGTCTTCTCTGACAGATTTTGCTGTCTACTTTCTTAGTTGGTAGAATGTATCAACATTACGGCTCCTAGCTCGGGCTGGTTCCACAGACAACTGATTGCAAAGAAAGTTGAATACATTCATCGAATAGGATATTATTGTTATTTAACTGCATAAAAAGCATTTAGCGAAAATATTATGAGCTTGTCCTAGATGTAAAGTCGCTGAAGATAATGATCATATGCGAGTGCAAACATAAATCTCTATAACAAGCACGCATTTTAAAAGTAATCACATACCTAATAAATAGACCAACGTAGTTAAAATTTCCAGATAAGACACTTGTCAGTTGTTGCATTAAATTCAAACCTATTGAAATGTGTAATCTAGTACGAATTACACAACTAGGTCTTTAAAAAAACGAAAACTAGAAAGTGGGTCATAACGTAAAATTTATTATGAGATAGCAATCTGAAGGTTGAAAAGAAGGAAGGACAAATTATAATTATATAAGTGCTTTTGTTGATCATCGTGAAGTAAAAACGAGTCAAAATACCTCACGGTTTCTTCTGAGTAGAGAAAAACCTTGGCAGATATTCGTAAATCTCTCAATGCTTCTTCAGTTTCCGAACTTTTCTTAACCGAAAGGTATATAAAGTCTGGTATGACCTCCAAAGGATAAGTAATCTCACATTCGATTTCCTAAAAGAAATGAACACTCAATGCATAATCACCCTTGGCAGATAAAAGATCTTTTGGGTGCTCATAAACGGGTACAGTTTTGTGAAATATCGGTAGCCACCTAGTAATTGTGGAACATTGGCTAAGTCCTACCCCTAAGGACCCTGACTGCACAGAACGCGCCATTATTCATCAAAAAATTTCGGGCAGCTGCGACGTGACCTGAAAGGAGAATGACCATTATTGGTTACTCACTGTCAATAGGGAGATTGAACGTGTCTTGATCATAAACTATGATATTCCATTTCCATTCCAAGCCGATCCCAAAGGGCAATTGAAATTTGTTTTCACTGTTCTTGATCAATAACAATGGGAGTAATTCCTAACCATTTTCAAGTTGATAGCATGTCTTATGTGGGCTTCGTTGTACTGTTCGGGCTTTCTCACATCTCTCAATGAGCTTAGATTTAAGTGGCTTACCAACAAGAAGAATAAAGTAAGGGTCACTCAGGTACGCATTAAAGACGACTTGGTTGAGTAGATTGTACAAAGTTCGGGCCTCAATATATTTTCCCATAGTGCGCGGCCGCGTTCAGTTCAGCTAAAATCAATTTTGTAGGCAAAAGCATCGTGAGTAATGAAAGTTATATTTAAAAATTAAAAAAATTAAATACACTGACAACACAGACGATGGAGGAAAACGGGGGTTAACAGGGAAATGTGGGGTAAACGGGAATGAAAATTTTTGATTCAATGAATATATTGAGAGAATGCATTTTAGAACTATACTTTTTATCAAAAAAATATTGAGTACTTTATTCTTCAGCATAATCATTAATTTGGAGGCTTAAGAATGATAAAAAGGTATTATAATAGCTGAACGAATGTAAACTGGATAATAAATTAAAGGGACAAAATATGAGTATGCTATTATTGATTCTGATTTCAATATGAATATAAAATCGAGAAGTTCCAACAAATATAATTTTATGGAATAATCCTTCCTATAGATTACTTACAGAATATTTATATGATGGGTTAAACCGTCAGCTTAACACGTCCACCTGGGTTTAAATTATTCAATATATACCATAGCATTCCATTTCCTTTTTGAGCAGGTAGTCGTTATTAAGGGGCTAAGAAGAAACTTGATAATAACAACGTGAATAATATTGATATCAATATCAATACTAGTCAGGTCCAAGTTTAATATACAAAAAACGCGCATTAAAGCGCGCGTCTTCAATAACCTTGAAATGCCATAGTTACATGTGTTCGAGGTAAATAAGTCTTTTAAAATGCTGGTCAAGGTTGCAGCTAAGGCTAAATATTGAATGCCCAAATAATTTCGCGCTTTTCCAACGAAACACAGAGCGATTCTTGAAGAAAGTTCAATTGTTACTTATTTAAATGACACTTTAATGCGGATATCAGGGAGCAATGCGAGGAGTTTGAAAATTTCCAACTCCCACTAACACACAATCTGCAATACTATAAAGGTATAGGCAATGAAATAATGCAATGTAATGTGAAGAAGAATAAATAACTAACCAAAAGGTAAACGTGCAAATTTAGTTATGGGCTGCAGGTCAAGCCGTCTATTATGCCATTGGTAATCTACATGCGGCGACGCTCGAATAAGTTTTGTGGAACGACGCTTGCGAGGTAAATTAATGGCACAGGCGATGTGGCAGTAGAGTTTTGGAACTGCAAGTTATATTATTTTGTTAAATAATCTGATAATTGGAATAGTATTCAAAATTGTAGGTCTTTTCAGCTTAATTTTTTAAACTGATTTTGAACGTTTTTGATGTCTGCTTGACCAGCCCATCTCTTAGCATTTCATTTATGAAGTATGTTGGTTTGTTTTCAAAAATACTTTGGTAAGTATGCCCCTTTATTTAAAAATATGTAATATACCAATTAGTTAATGAGTGCCCTGTATTAACGCTCTTCCATGTAATCGTCGAGAAGGTCAACATTGACGTATGCTTTGGGTGCAATTTATACTTGATGGGCGACACAGCGGTAAATAGTACTGCGAACAATGCGGAGAGAGAAACTGAGGGTTCTGCACCTCCAGCAAACGGAGTGCCACCAGATGAAGGACAAAAAGGAGAAGCGCCGCAGGCCCAAACTAATGAAGAGAAACCTAATGAAGGCGAGAATGTGCAGACAGAGACAGATGGTGAGAATCACAAAGAACCTGGTAATAACGAAGCAAAAGAAAATTATGCCGACGAGTTGCCCCATGATGAAAAAAAGCGCAAATCTGTCAGCAGTGCTGCTGAACCAAAAGACACTTCGGTGGAGGAATATATTTTTGAATGTACAAAACGTGGTGTTGTCCCACTGGGTTATTATATTAGACATATGCAAGAGAGTGAATTGACCATGCGGCACGCAGATATAAGCCCAGAAGATTTTAAGCCGCTCTCCATTAGCTTATGCCAGAGCAAATTCATTACTAAACTCGATCTAAGTCACAACTGGTTAGGCGATGAAGTAAGTCGTCATCTGAAGAAATATATAGTTGTAAATTTTATGCATTTTTGTACCAGAATATTTTTTCATGATTAAAATTTTTTCTCGCATTTTACTGAGGTGGTCAAATCAAAAATTGCCGTCGCATCACTTGATTTTCGTTTCCCGGCCTGCGAGCGCCGCCACGACTTGGCCTGTCTGGATAATAATTACTATATGTTAGATTCTTCCTAAAAAGATGAGGGCCATTAGAAATGTTTTCAGTTTCGAATGTGTTATATTTGCGCAAAACCTTCATATAACTCAGCCTTCTTCTCCAGTAGTCGCAGTCAAACCGAAGTAATTAACAGGGGGATCAGCAGATAGGATAATGGGTGACTTCCAATAAATTTAACTTGTTCTTATAATTTAGTCACCTAAGTTGATTTTAGTATCAGTAAAAACATTGAAAGTAGGCCTCAATTTTTGTAAGCCATAATGGTGTACCCATATGTGGAACAGAGGAGTTATTCACACGGGTTATCCCTGGCAGGTTTATAAGCGGTAATAATACGAGTTACTCGTCGTCGGTTTTGATGTCCTCTTGTCCAGGGTGTTTGTAAAATTTTTGATCAAATGATAAGATGTTTTTAGACGACTTGGGTAATTGGGTGAATAACAGTACTATCTTTATTCTGAAGTAGATTACGTTTGAGGAATATCTTCTTATATTTTTTTCTATAGAAGGGAGCCAACAAATCTTCTTCATAGATTTATTTATTTAAAAGTACAATTGCCACAGCCTCCTTAGCTAAATAGCTTTAAGTTGTCTCTGCATACAATACTTTGTTTTACGTTTTTGATTTTCTATTTTTGGTCACACTGAATCCTAATATTTTTGTAAACTCTGGTTTTTTAACTTTTGTCCAGTCTACTGGATGGCATATTCTTCCATTAACA
Organism: Ligula intestinalis; assembly: GCA_036362985.1. Classification (NCBI taxonomy): domain Eukaryota; kingdom Metazoa; phylum Platyhelminthes; class Cestoda; order Diphyllobothriidea; family Diphyllobothriidae; genus Ligula; species Ligula intestinalis. The sequence continues at coordinate 51,237,339 of JAYGXS010000002.1, forward strand.
TAAAATAACGTTTCGAACTTGGCCTTTCTTTCTCTTGTGCAGCGTAAATCAAAATAATATTTTTTAATGGCTTTAGCATAAACTTAAAACGAAATTTTTTAAAAGATGGTGGCCTGTGTAAGTAAGGAAATACCTTGCGTTAAACTACTCGTTTTTAATCTAAAAATATTCAAAACGTTTTTCTCTATCCATTCTGGCTTTCATGCGTTTTTTGAACACCGTATTTGCGGAAACTTCAACTATGGCCTACTAGAACACTTAAAATAGTTAAAAGGAAACAGCTTAGTAAGTTTAAGTGCTCAGTTATAACTTCATTCACAAGACTTTGACTCTTCATTTAAACTGATGCTTTCTAAAAAAAATAACTTCTATCCTATCTAATAGAGCGTCCCAGCACTGTGCCAAATGTTTTCTGAAAACACGTTTATTGAGCATTTATCGCTGGCGGATAATCATTTTACGGATGCAAAGACCGAAGAAATGTGCGATACCCTTGCGTCTGTAGCTCAGCTAACCAGACTAGATCTGAGCGAAAATGGTTTCGGCGACGAATCGGCGGCCTTCTTTTCGGACTTAATGGCCGTAAGTCTTGTCGTTCAGTAAAATTTTGTCGGTTTCAAAATCCTGAATTAACAATGCCGCAATAATTTTTAACTGTCTATCTTAAAATTTGTACAAAAAATAGACTCTTACGAACATTCCAAAATAATAAAAATTACAAAGTATTTTTATCTGAAGTCTAAACTAGTAGCAACCATTTTATGGCTAATCATTTTGTAAAAAACAATCTTTTTCCTTATCTGCCTCTCATAATTTGTAACAAAACGGTGGAAAATGCCAAGAACTCTTTTATGCTTTTATTCTATTTTCAAAATCGATAATATTGTATTACAATTGAAAGAGAATTTTACTTTTCAGTTCTTCACCTAGAAAGAAGCACATCGAGTTATAGTTTGATTTCCTGCCTGATAACTATTATACCTACATGATTTTTAGTCAAATTCGGTCCCTGTTAAACGAAGCTTTGTATTCTTAATGTAATGATGTTTCGTTATCTTAGTAAATCGGACTTGATTTGAAAGCTCGTAGCTTCTATATCTTGTAATTTTATATAGATATAGCATACGTGTGTATATAATACGTTATATAATTTATAAAAAATTCCAGAATATAAGACGTGTTCAACAATTAACTTCACCCTTTATTCTTTTATACTGGAAGTGGCTTAACCGAAAGGATACACTTTCCTCAGGTATAAAATTGGACGGATGTATAATTTTTTTCTGCAGAAGTTTGCATGAACAAAATACCTTCGCGTTTGTTTTTCACAAAGTACAGTTGCATTCAAAAGGGCCTTTAAAATCAGTGAGAAAAACGCATACCATCTAAGCAGGCATTTTTCTACAGAATTTAAATCAAGTAGGCAGTTATGAAGTTCGCTCTAAAACTCGCATTATGACGTGAATAAAGGATACCGGGACTAGACTACAGGAGCAATATACTCAAATAATTTGTTCGAGTCCAAAATTCATTGAATGAGGTAGGAAATCCACTGCACTCTTGTTGACTTACTGTGTGAAGAACAGATATTCTGCTGTTGGGGTTTGTCAGTCTTGATATCTCGCCATTTGTAGCCTAAGGATCCGGTAGATTTACTTCTATCAGCAGAACTCCATAAAAGGCACAATTTTTCCCTCTCAACCCTTGAATATCAAAAAAGCAGATCTCATCACAGTATTACAACTTTTCGTTGATGGTAAGAGCTTTGTTTCGCACTATAACCGGCCGTTAAGAAAACTAAGCTGCTTCTGGCCATTGCAAACTCTCCTCCCCCCTGGATGACCGTTCACCTGACTACTAACGGAACTCATCTGTCCCGCTCTGCCCAGGGCCTCGTCAGAGACCCTGACAGTCGTAGCAGCTAAAAGTAGGCAGATTGTGTTACCGGCAAAGACAAGAGAGGCTAGAATGGTCATTTCTGGCTTATTAGCCGTCGTCAGCCAAGCATGCCCAGACCCAATTGGTTTCCCACCGGAGCCTCGATCTCGTGACCTTTTTCATTCAAATAAAATGCCCTAACCATTGAGCCACGAGCTCGTCCTCCTGCCGATTTACGGCAGGGTATATTAATACTCATTGATGAACGTTCATCCGTCCACTAACGGAACTCTTATGTCCGGCTCTGATCAAAACGTTTGCGAGTTCGATGCTCGGGTAAGGCACCACTTGGATCTGCATATGACTGGCTGACGACGGCTAATAAGCCAGAAATAGTCATTCTAGTCTCCTTCGTCTTTGCTGGCAATACAATCTGACTTCTTCCAGCTTTTACGGCTATCGGGACCTCTGTCGAGGCTCAGAGCAGTGCGGGATAGATAAGTTCCGTTAGTAGTTTTTTCTGTATTTCCAACTGCGGCATACCTGAAAGTTATAGCTGTTTGCGTACAATCTGCACACAATGTTTTACCGAAATTATAGGCGTCCGTGGAGTATCGTGCACTCTAAAAGGAAAAAAAGCATTAAGTACAGTAGATTTCCTATTAAGGGAAATTTTACATGTATAACGATTGTTTTATTAATAAGTAGTAGATTCATTATGGTGTGCTCAGTATATATATATACAGGGGCGCAAACCTCTATCTGAGGATTATAACTGAGGATATTATGCTCAGACGCAAATAGGAATCAGCTACACAAAAACAACCACCTATGGATTCATATCAGATATAATCGTCTTGGTTTCGCCAAGAAGAACGCCTAGGCAAGTAGCATACAGCGCCTGCCTGGCCTCCGAGACGCCAGTCGGAAAACCTACAATTCCGAAAACGTGAAAAATCGTTTTAACTGTGACCAATAAAGTTCAATAGAATTGTAGGGTGAACTCGTAGCCATACCATTTTGTATATGTTAAGGGAACTTTCCTTTTATCAAATGTCTTTATAGGTACCACTGGTATTGGATTATAAGTAGCTTCAAATCGTCCTTGAAATTGTGGCCAATACTTTACGATTGTCCGCGTTTTCAAACTTCTTTTCCATAAATTTATATTGCGTCCTACGTATTTATCAAATTCTTTAAGAAAATATATTTCTCAAAACCATTCGCCGAGGTAATCAGTCTTTAGATAATATGTTTTCAGTGCAGATAGCCATTTTGGTCATTTTTATAGACTTACCCAAACACAGAAATTAATCGTCGAAAAACTGAACGCCCACAACAAAATTTGGTAATCGATATGCCTAAAATTGATTAAAAGAACTTTGTATAACAAGTTGTCTCTTTTACAAACACCTCAATTGGATATTCAGCTAACGAGTTTCTGTGTAATTTACATTTTTCCAATGAAACGTCAAAGTAGAAATGAGGGCCTCTGATTGGTTTATGGATTTTCCCGAAAAGTGGTGATATACTGTCTGCTGAAAATGAAATAATTAACTTCTCTCCTTATATGAAAGCGTATTTCGTCATATCTGATTACGTTAAGGTCCTTTTCTAAGATTAAAAATGCACCAAAGAGTAGCCGAGTGCTAATTTTATCAACTTCGACATCGACTTCTTCAATACCGCGATGATCATTTGACGTGTAAAGCTAAGGACACTGTTGAACAAGGGTTCGACCGTCGATTTCCACGATGTCCGCCACGAGTTTCAGCAAGCTGAAGGCAGACGCGGGACAACAGCTGGATTATATTAAAAGTAGACTCACCGGATCTACCCCACTCTCTGACAACTCACACACCTGTGTCCAATGTAACAACAAAAGTCAATAAGACCGGAGATGGAGGAGAGCGCAGGCGACTGACACGACCGACACTCATGCGCGTACCAACAACAGGCTTCCGTTTACGTGGGAGCGACACACACACACTGAGGGTCGACCTCACTCTCCACTTCCGCCAGCAACAAGCCGTCGCCTAGCTAATCGATGGCTTGAGGTGAGTGGGTAGTGTGGAGACCCATACTGCCGTACACAGCCATGCATACAACCTGGTCCCTAGGGTATGTACCAGTCTACGCTAACGGCGCCTCGGATTTCGTATCACTGGCAGTACCATATAACCAAATTAGTAGGCGCCAATGCAGCTTGACTAGAAGTCTACCAGTCATCTAACTATCTCTCACGAAGACCGACTTATCTACTGTGCTGGAGTCATGATAGATTCAAACGAGTCAGACTTATCATATTCTGAAGTGCACTGATGGACCGTGGGGATAAAGGCCCCAGTGTCTGTATCACTATCTTTTCCTCTTTCGAGGACCAATCGGCTGTTCGGGCCTGTCAACCAGCAAATACAGTAATCGGTTGTGTTGCCTGACGCGGCGTGAAGGCTGAAGACTAAGTCGAGTTACACACACGTACGACAGTAGTTATGGGTTCGCGTGAGCCCAGTGAATCCGACTACCGTTTCATCCTTCGATGGAACCAAGGCTGCCTGTGAAAGACCACCATCACAACCGTTTTGAAAATGGCCTGTCGAACAAGGACAGCGAGCATTAATCATATAGGTCAGTCAACTCTCGGTTGGGCTATCTGAAATAGTGGTTGGACAAGCCGACATATTAGGCGAGGTTACTGATGTAAAGTTTTTCAATCGCGCGTGGTCGAGATCAGTTCGTTTTTTTATAAAATACAAAAAGAGACTGTCTACTCATAACCAAAGGACATTTTGTTAAGTGCTTCCTATATCTTGCATTCTAGACGTCCCTTCAACTGGTTTACCTAAACCTGTCCAAAAACAATTTCGGGGAGGGAACTCCAATTCCCTTTGGACGTGGTATTGCTCAGTCTGAATGTCTGCAGGAACTGGACATCAGTTGGAACCACATTCGCGGCAAGGGCATGAAACAACTGTGCCAAGGCATTGCCGTAAGTAGAACTTTGAAGGACAACTTGTACCCATCTATCTAAAATTTTGTCGTGACTGATTGCGCACTGAACTTCTGGAATCCAAGTTATTTAAGGCATTTTCGAAATGTGACCATAAAATCTTTAAAGTCCTTGGGAGGGGGAGGATTACATATATGCGATGTGTAAAGAGAAACTATGTGATGCTGAGGCTTAAAGAAGATAATTTAAAGTTGAAAATAAGAACGGAAGACGTTTTGTCACCAACAATAAACTTAAGGTGCAACCGAACGTGGTCATCTCCGTGCAAGATTATGGAATGTCCCGGATTTACAGCATAGCTTTGTTTTCTGTATGTCCCTCGAATGTGCATCTTCTAAATTTTAGTCTACAGTCAGTTTTCAAATTTCTTTTTTTATCTGTGGTATCAGGCTGTTTCCAAACTTGTCCTTCCGAGCTTGCTTTCGGGGCCTTTGTCTTTCAAACTTTTATTTTCTACGTAATCATCAGTAATCTGGACAGATGAAAAGTAGCCAATATAATGATTTCACCAACAACAGCTTACCACAGAAAATTAAATAGGGAATTTATTGAAAAGAAAAAGCAGTAAATGTGATCGCTAGAACGAAAATTTTATTCGCCTGACATTTCGAAATCCATTGTGGATCCTTCATCTGAAACAAAAGCAAAAACGGGTATTTCTCCGACGAAAGACCCGCGACTGATTTAGAAACCTCAGGCGAATAAAATTCGTGTTCCAGCGCTCACATTTACTTCTTCTAAATTACTTACTGGGACTCACATGCTCGTTTGTATAGGAGAATTTATGCTTGTAGGGGTCCAAGTAATGGTTGTACTCGGATCAATAAAATCATCAGATCGAATCCCAGCTTGGAAGTTAAAAAGGCAGAAGTCACCAGAAGGAGGGATTTGTTGTGTACAGAATAACCAATTGCTGTTAGAGGTGGCCGTGGCCACTGAGGAAGCTTAGGCTAACGTTGACTGCGTCCAGCCAGACCTGAGAGAGCGTGAGACAGTGGTGGCAGCTGCTTAAGTAGGATTGCGGAGCAGGTTCAAGTGTTCTGTTATTGATGTGTTGCAATTGCCCGAGGGGACGCGCGTGTATGCGCGGGTGTGTGCGACGTGTGTGCGTGATTGAGTAAGCTGAGGTCAACTGTGGGGGGCCGCCGGAAAGCTGAAGGACAGGGGACGCTGGAGCAGCTGTTATCAGTTAGCCAGAAGTAGCTGCGAAGTCAATCCTCGGGGACGGGGGCGCCCGTAAAAGAAAGCATTGGAACGGTTGTTTGTGACCACGCACGAATTCGGGTAGCAGGCCCTGGAGAACGAAGGGGGAACAGGCATGGTGGCCGTCCACCGCATGCTTAACCTGCCCAATAGTAATGCTGCAGTCAAGAAGACAGAGGGATGGTGGTAAGGCGAAGGTCCCAGGCATCACGTTAGAATGCGCACAGTAGTCCAGTGTCCTAAACCGACCCGGTTCACCAGAAGAATTTACCGTCATCGTCGTTGTCAGTCAAATCAACTACTCACTAGTCGCTCTACATGGGTACGCACTAGAATGCGGTCAGTGACAACAATAAATGGTTATTCGGGGGGGGGGTTGGCAGATTTGCTTGATTAAGTTAACCCAATTAGGAAAAATTCGCGGCCTCGGTGGGAGTTGAACCCACAGAGCAGGGAAGACTTTTGCGCAGCCAACGATCTACATCTGAGCTACGAGCCTCACCGGAAACTATGAATATATGCGCATGACTATGACTATGCTACTATCACCTATGATTAAGGATTCCCGATGGAATCCGAAACGTCAAGAACATAAAACTCTTGTTCCAATGATCGCTTCCTCTTCTTCTGAACTTAGGTTGATTTTATCCGCCCAACTGCAGAGCGCAGCAACCCATTGCGACCTTTCTTTACCCTGTCCAACAGTAATGCTGCAGTCAAGAAGACAGAGGGATGGCGGTAAGGCGAAAGTCCGAGGCATCACGTTAGAATGCGCTCAGTAGTCCAGTGCTCTAAACCAGCCCGGTTCACAGAACAAGTTACCCATGACCATTGCGCATGACCATGACTTTGTTATCATAACCTATGATTAAGGTTTCCCGAAGGAATCCCGGACGTCAGGAAAATAAAGCCCTGGTTCCAGTGATCGCATCTTCTTCTGAACTGCTTCCTGGGACCAGAATATTCTCCTCTATTTGCTAATAAACTACTGCCGTCAAATAGATTATTGACTAGTCAATCTCTCCACGGATACCCGTTAGAAGGCGGTCGGCAATAATAATAAAAACTGATTATGCAAAACAGACTGGCAACTGAGTTACAATTAGAGTGGTTGGTGTTCCAGAATACAGGAAATCGTCGACGTCTACAACGCATCCATCGGAACGGAGCATCCTAACAAAAGGGGTCAGTTTGCAAAGTGGACGATGGAGTAGGGGGTGGGATGAAAGGACACAAAGGGCCAATCGCAATTTTTTGTTTGGAATGTGAGCAGTTAGGGTTAGAGGCCGACGATCCTATTTTATGGAAGTGTGTCACTAAGGCGTGGATTCTGATCCATTGGCCGCTCAAACAACAAGTTACAATCCAATGAAAATCTTGAAGCATTAGTCATCCAGTCACTGAGAGAAAAATTGCACACCAGCTTCGGGTCGGTAGGCCGTATTCTAAACTCCACATTCATAGAATGCCCTCTGTTAGACATGAGCAGATTAACAGTACGATCAAACGACTGATTTCATCTGTGAAATGAAGGCTTGTACACGAACACTTGGTTATTGCGAGTAGCCGGAGGCAGCATGCGGGAGGTTGTGTCAACGACTAGACCGATTTAGAGCACAATGCAGTATCAAAGTGGCCTAAGTTAATAGGTTAAACTCCTTCCACTGCGACGTTCAGGCCCGATTCCATATGGGAAAAATTGAGGTGAGGCATCAGATGGGAGAAATAGATGATTCTGCACAGAAGTAGTAGGGAATAAATTGGAGTAAGTGAACTGTCGAACGAATGTAAGTCCGGCTGCGAGGGGGCCGGGTCCGACGTGTGTGAGCGTGACAGTCAGCCTTAAAGGTGATTGTCCAGAGCGGGGGAGGCCGATACTAGTACATACGCATCTGCTAGCAGCCGTGGGTAGCAAGCGTTGCGCACAGTTTGCGGCTGCTCTAGGATCAGGCCGAGGAATACAATCACGTGACCTCATGCGTGTCTTGGCGTTGCGTGGCGCGGGAGGTGGAAGGCACCACAGGGTCACTACAGCAGACTAGTGTGGCATTTGGGGAAGTGGATGGTAGGACGGTGAACCAGACACCCGGTAGAGTGCGTTGTGTCCCAGGGGCAGGTAGGTGAACACTCAACAGGGGGGCGGGGAGCTTTGAATGCACCCCTCATTGTGGATTCAGTAAGTTTTACGTGGCCATTGCCTTCAGGACAGCACGGCGTGTGGTGACAGTTACGGAAGTCGGTCAGTTTGCTCACTTCATCCCACATTCGTTATTCTGCTGGGCTAGCGCGGTCGAAATGAAGTTATTCGGGTGCACCACGATAGTAGACCCACATGGCTGTGAAGGTATTAGTTTGCAGATGGTATATTACCTCACAAGGTTTAACAAATACCGCTATCGAATAAACGCGAAGGTTCGCATTCCAGGTGTTTGCATGAGAAGGCTGATACAGTACCGAAACAGCTAGTTTATAAGAAAATATGTGTACACCGATCATATGCAGGGCACACCTGCCCTGGTATTTAATGCCTTTCAGCTGTCATGCGAGGATGTGAGTCACACAACCGTTTGCCACATGACTATGTATATATTGTTTAATATGTGTCAGTAGCATAGTTATTTTAGGCATTACCGGCAGCAACATTGGGACTTGCATGATACGTATTTCGACCTTATTAGGTCCCATCAGATGCAGATACCAAACTCCAGTGTAGCCACGGAAATTGCTGCCACACCCGAGATTTGAACCCGCGTCACTCTGGTCAGGGGCGAACGCCCTAACCCCTGAGCTATCGGGTTCGATGTTTTGCCGGTTGTTGATTGGGATATAGATTAGAACATATGTGTACACCGATCATATGCAGGGCACACCTGCCCTGGTATTTATTGTTCTGAGTTTTCAAACTCGTACAGGAGTTCATCGTCAGAGGTAACTGCAGCAACATAAAGGCGGCAATTCTAGGAACTGTAAGCTAATCCACTACCAGAGACGCACATTTCGAAGTGACTGCGCAGGGCTCTGTACGTCGGCACCAAATTGATACATCGATCGCTTGAGTTCCCATTCGTGAACTGGGCTTCAATCAGTTCTCAGCTCGTCTTGTTTCCGGCGTGGGCAATTATCTTGACGGCTGCGAAGTTGACCTCATGGCCCGTTCAGTAGGTATGAGCAGCAACCTGCGATAGTTTGTTGCCTTGTCACACAGCCAGCTTATTTTCATTTTTTGCGCGGTCAGAGTATGCATTCAGCTTGACCTGTGTAATTACGAGGTCAGATTAACCATAAGATGCGATACACTATACCAAATTGATCGTTGGGGTTTAGTCGGTCTTTGGTTTTCATTATCTTGTTGCGCATGATAGCTCTGGGTCGGTGTGTAATTCCAAAACTTAGTCCCATAGCGATGTGCTCAGTCACTTGTGAAACGTTCCTGATGTAAGGCAGAGGCTGTGAGGCTATCTATACTGTTACAAAAAGACACGGTAGAGGCTCAGAAACTGAACACCAGCGGGGCCCTATGGGACTCAATTAGGGTGCCAATCCAGGAGTGAGGTTCTCCACTTCTATATTCACGTACGCAGTGCCTCTTCTCGGAACAGTTAAGTCTCCGTCGTGTGGTGAAGTCGGTCCTCGCTCCTTTAGGCTCTCCAACTTAACAGTGCATTCGCCTGGAGCTTTGCGAATATTCACAAGGGGATACTGAATCCACGATCAGAGGCCTACGCTTTACGAAGGAACAGACCCGAAAACAATTCAATGAAACCAATAACTGATGATGATGAAAGGAGTGGGAACTGCGTTTAGGTTATGCCGTTTGGCACGTGTGTTAGGCATGAAAAAATGTCTAAATTAGGATTCGGAATCGGCTGTCCTTCTAACTCGCTGACGAACTTTCACCCGACCGCTAACGGAACTCATCTGTCCCGCTCTGCCCGCAGCCTCGACAGAGTCACTGACAGCCGTCACAGTGGGTAGTATAGGCAGATAGTATTACCGACCAAGACAAGGGAGACTGAATTGGCCGTGTGTGGCTTATTAGCCGTCGTCAGCCAGTCGCATTCAGACCCAAGTGGCGTTCCATCCGAGCCTTGAACTCGCGACATTTTTGACCAGAGTCAAACTGCAATACTACCTGCCTATACTAACAGCTGATACGGGTGTCAGGACTCTGCCAAGGCCCTAGGCAGAGCGGGAAAAATGAGGTCCGTTAGCGATCGGGTTAACGTTTGTCAACGCGTGCCAATATCCCGATCTAAAACCGGTAAGACAACAAGCTCGTGGCTCAATGAATAGGGCATTTGACTCTGACCAAACAGGTTGCGAGTTTGAGGCTGGGATAGAACGCCATTTGGGTCTGGGTATAACTGGCTGACGACGGGTATTAAGCCAGAAATGGTCATTCCAGTCTCCCTTGTCTTTGCCGGCAATAGTATCTGCTCTTCTATATGTAGATATTGCTGGTTACTTCTGTTAAAACCAAACATCTCTTACGTTGATGACTTCAGATCGCTTCTCAGTCCTCGGTGGTTGTTAAAGACAAGGTCATTAGTCACAGTAATTGGCAGCCATTGGTTGGTTAGGATTTAAGGCATCAAACATAAAACAGTTAGACCTTTGACTTGACGTCTTGGGTTTAAAATTACGTTTGTGACCAAGAGTCTATTGGGTTACAAGCGTCTTCTTTTTCTTGCTTCATCGGAGTAGAAGATTTACTTTCCACCGTTTGCAAAAAATCCATTGCAAATTTTGTTTCACTTTTGCGGAGCGAAGCCACACCCTCCTTCAGTTTCAGAACTGCCATGAATCCCTCGATGAGTGCTTGACCATAACCGTGGTGTTTGTTTGCAGTTTCATCAAAAGATTCTCCGAAATTGGTTGCCCGTTATTATTGCAAAATCTTTATACCGAAGCCGGTAAAATCGTATACTGGGAACAAATTTAGCAGAACCCTCTTTTTCCACTTCGTTGAGTCGAAATGGATTTTTTAAAATTTAAGACTGTTCGCCGTAAATGATACTGTGTAAAAGCAAGAAGTTTGACACACACTTCATACAAAGTCTCGCGGTCATCTTACTTAGAAGCAAGTTTACCTCCACAAGTCCAACTAGTTTAAATGGCGAATCCATTCTTGTTAACTGGCAACTCTAAATGAACGAGCAATGGGAGAGGATGGCACTCCTAAGCGGCATGCTTCGACCCAGAATTCCCAAGATTTAATATTTATAAGATTAATTATTTATGCTATGTTTATATCAATCCCAAAGAGGCTTTGGGATTGTGTTTTGGAAAAAATATGCACCTTCGAATAAAAGTGGCTCGCGAAGGCCCTCAGGCTGCCTTGTCCTTTGACATCGGTTAATGCTGGAATGGTAACTTTGAACAGATCGAACTTCCCAAGTGCTTAAATGGTGAAGCTTCTGGGCAGCTGTCTGAAACTCCTGGATGCGCGTTTATCCTTCTTGATATCTTGGTGACCCAGTTTTCACAAACTTCGTTGTTCATCGCCCCACGCCGCCCTGGCAGTCAGCTGAGACGAATAAAGAGTCATCGACTATTTTATCGCATGCCTCGGTAGTTTTGGATGCACTTTCAACTAATTGCAGTGCTAAACACACAACCTTTTTGACACTATACGTTGCTAGGCTACATACCGAGGGGCAGGAGAAATGAGCGCGGTCCTGTGTGCCTTAGTCAAGACACATTCAGGTCCATTTTGAGCATTCTCCTGCCCCACCTTGTGGACACCAGCCGTAAGACAGCAGCCGAAAAGGCCCTTCAGATTGGCGGTTCGTTGGTCAAAACTCTGCTGAGGTCGCAGCACAGTCCAACTCAGGAAATGAAAGTTTAATGACTACTAAGCAGCGTCATTTGCACATATTTCACAACTGATGAAGTTTTGTTGCACAAAATCTCAGCTAGAGTAGAAACTGACTGCTGACATCGATGGCAAAGAGCAGGAGACGCTACCATTAAACTATCTGTGTTTGAGGTGTCTGAGCGCTTGAGTACTATTAGTGTGCTTAACGCGCACCGAAAGTACAGTACATCAGTGCCGCCCTGAGGACAAAGCCGCATCACCAGTGTACGAACCTATCATATACAGTGGAACTCCAGGCGACGAGCAGTCCCACCTACAAGTATTTCAGATAAACAGCGAGCCACTAACAGAAAAACTGTTTCGATAACTGAGCTTCCGTTCAATTAACGAGTTGACAGTGCATGTGATTGTGTGTGGCTGCGTACGCCGTTGAGTTTTGCTTCCAGGGCGTGGATCCTTGATTGCTTGCAACCAATAAGTGAACTGATGCACTTTGATTGGCTATGCTTCGCAAGACGAGTGTTTCACGCGACAAGCTTGGTGCCGGAACGGATTAAACTTGTTAACCGAGGTTCCAATGTCTAAACAAAATGTGCGCTCACTGGAAATGGCTAAAGCTTCTTCTGTAATGCTTTCTGGCCTTTGTAGTTTTTTTCAGTTGCACAGGAATTTTTTGTACCATGTTCCTAGCAGAGGTTCCAGCCCGAAACGCAGCTGCACATTCTGCCCCTTTACTGTACCTGCATGGTGTACCCGTTAATATTCGGCTCGCTAGAGGGTTTCCTAGGATTCCGATGCCTTTTCTGGAATAAATTTACTGGTAAATTGCGGTTTACAGTTTTGTCCAAAGTGCTGAATGAGCTAGGTCCAAAGATGTCAGCACAATTTTCAGATCTTGCCCCGACGACTGCGCTTGCATTCATTTGGATGCCACCACCTTCGAGTAGTATCTTTCTCTGAACAACTTATGAACTGCTAATTGGGAATGTTTCTTATTCATGACAGGGATGCAGGTTTATTGGGGGGAGGAGATTATGTTAATGAATGAAACCCTTGCCAAAACAATCTTCAGGCCCAGTTCCTTGTGGAAAGGAGAAGAAGTTGGAAGCCACAGTGGAAGGCATAGTTTTTTACCGTACAGAAGAATTGGAAAATAGGTAGGAGAATAGTGACACTCGGAAAAGCATGCATCCGGCCATAAGGGCTGGCAGCCGACGTGTGAAAGCGCAGGGTCGTCATAAGCGCCTACAAAGCGGCATTTGTGTGAGTCCACCTCCGGGGGATGATTAACCAGACCTGGTGAGGCAAACGTTGGTATGTGCACACATCGGCGGTGGTGAGGGATAGCGCAATTGCGCAGTTTGTGGCACCTTTTATTGGCTGTCTCATGGAAGACCGAGATTGCCATCACATTAACTGATGTCTGGCGTGACGCTGGGGAGGAAATGGTGCTAGAGATCCACTAAAGGTTCACTCAGTGGCAAGAGGCCAAAAACTATGCTTAATTGCTTTTATTGAGCATTCTGATTGCATACCTTTTCCAAAGAAGGTCTAGGATGAGTATCACAACTTCAACCATGTGGCAATGTGTACCAATGAGTGCAATTGAAAAGACTTTTCACTTGTGAAGACTGCTCTTTTCAACAGCTTTTTAAAGTTCCTTGTGTTTATTTTCAAGTCCTCATGCAAAAATTAGGTTTTCTTCACTACACACCCCTGTCACAAAAGCACAAATTCAGACAATACTTGAGAGTCTTTTCTGAAGAGTCCTCGTCATGATTAAAACCAAAGATTTTACTTTAAAAGCCCGTCAACAGAAGAAGAGGGATTTAATCTGTTTGGGAGGCCCATGGACTATCAGACTTCCATATTCCGCTGGAGAATTAATACTTGGGAGTGCTATTAGGGCGATGAAAATGATAGCTCTTCTTACCCACCCTGTTTTGAATACAGAAATGATGTTGCTGAATAGTGACACCATAGGCGCCTGATTAGAGACAGCACGCTGTCTTACGAGTTGGTAGTTGGTAATAAGGTGGAGCCCCGGGTAACGAGCAGCCCTGTCTATGAGGATTTCAGGTAACGAACGGGGTACTAGCAGACAATTTGCTTCGATTGATGAGTTTCCGCTACATCCAGGAGTTGTCAGTGCGTGTGTATATATGTGTGTGTGCCTGTTTCCGCTATTGGGTCCTGCTTCCAGGGCGTGGGTTCTTGGTCGCTTGCAGCGACGCCGTGAACCCTCTTGTCCTCTTGTTCTCCCCTATATCGCTTTCATAAAATAAAGTACAACTAAAAACAGTACTCAAAGCATTTATACTACTTACAGCCATTATCATTACACTATCAAATTTCAGTGATGTTTCTCGGGTGTGTAACGGATTAATTCTATTTACATTATTGCCTATGGGGAAAACTAGTTTCTTAGGGCACAATAAGAAGGGCGTAACTTTGAAAGCCGCCTGGAGGAAAGTTTATCGCTTACAAAACCCTAAGTGCTGTCTCGAGTGGCAGTTGTGTTGCTGGCTATTGTCCAGCGCTGAATGTCTGGCCGCTGGCGAAGCTCGGCCCTGAGGCGGACTGGCGGTGTCTTTGTCAGTCAGTGCTGCAATTCATTGTCTGAGATGTGACAGTTGCTTATAAGTAATTGTCAAGGGCGTTTGCTTGTGGCATGATTGGGCGAATTTGAATAAGCTCACCTGCCGTCTGGCGTACCTAAGTGGCCCTTGAGGAACTGCGACTAGTTGGGCACGCGCGTGGACTCGCGTGTGTGTGCGCACGCGTGCGTGTGTGTGTGTCCGGTCTAGCGGTCTAAGGTCATCGAGTGGGGTCAGTCACAGCGAAGGCATATGACCTTGCGGCAGTTCGCTGTTGACGAAGGAATCGCTGTTCGCAGTCGGCCGCAGGCGCGACGCCTAAGGACTGCCTACAAGGTCGTTAATCGAGGCTTCGTTATATTTAGCAGTTTGCTTTGGGGCTGCGCAGAGCATGCACAGCTCCGAACTGTAAGTGTATAAGGGACACACCCGAGGACAGCTAACACTGCTTAATAAACTTATGAGCGAAAATTCATTTTCCTTGACTTCCGGATCTATTGTTTTATAGGCCTCCCCTCTGAAAAAACTCAACTTAGCCTACAATGGTCTTGGCCCCATAAATGGTTGCAAGGAGTTGGCCATAGGAATCAAAGCCAATTTGGTGCTTGAAGAGCTTGATCTCAGGTATGTTTGTTTTGGGGTGAAACGGGTTGACATAAACCATATACAGCAGTTCCTTTTGCATCAAGAAAGGTAGGATACGCAGTTTTCAAGATTTGAGCGGATGTAACCCAAAACCGCAGGCGTCAGACCCATATTCAGAAGAAGACGACTCGATCGCTGCCGTCGAGTTGTTTTCTTCTCAATTACTTCCTGGGGCTCGCATGTTCGTTTTTTTTAGACCCATATATTGCCCAATCGTATTTCAAGCACAAACAGTTATTTTATGTGTGGCATTTTGGGAGTTAGAGCATAAGCCGTAAACACTTTTATACTGAGGAAGGGTTCATCTTGGACGCAAACCTTCACTTAAGAGAGCAGCATTAGAAGCGAAAGAGGAATATAATATGTTTAATGCGTAGCTCTAGTTTATTTACCTCAAACAAAAAAGTTCAAGCCAAATATTTGCTCTCACTGTATAAGTGTGCAGGGCATCGACTTTTGGGAGTCCGAATATCGTCACTCCTTGACTGGTTGTTAGTCCATTTCTGGTGTATTTCCAATATCTCAAAAGAGTTATTAATCGGCTTGCCTTTCTTGGTAGTACCTACAAGAGTTAACTACGCGAATGGATATGAAAGTTCACGTTCGAGGTATTTGCATGAGTAAAAAAGAAGACTGGTCGAGTACCGGAACATTAGTTGGTCTAACATTCAAGATTTTCTTACAAGATGATTTTCCCACGGCCAATCAACGACCGACGTGCTATAAGCTGGCATCTTGCAGAACACTCATGGCTCCAAATAAAAAGAGACACATGCAATAAGAAAAACTCCGTGTGCTCGCAGACTGAGAAAACAGTATCTAAGCAGAATGTATTGTCGGCGAAGACAGGAAGGACTGGAATGATCATTTCGTGCTGATTAATCGTCGTCAGCCAGTTATACCCAACCTCAACTGAGTTTCGTTAGCGGTCGGTGAACATTACTCATCGGAGTTACATTGGCTTGTTTAGCTTAGATTTATGTAGCAGATTTCCTTCATCTTTATGGTAAAATCCTCAAGTTCTCAGTTGTTAGTCCAATAGGGCTACTTTGAAGAGGACAGGTCTGCATCACACCAGAAATAATATTAGACACCTGCCATGAGGTAAACTTTTGTCATCTTACTATCAGAAAAGGGGGGGGGTGTGCTATTCTATTCTATAATTCCAAAGTTTTCCATTTATCTCCATATCATTAGTCATTATAATTTCGAAGTCTACTTGAACGGTAACCACTCAAGAGTTATCTGTCTAAACAACGTTGACATGCTGAAGGAGAATCAGTCTATAACTGCGTTTCGGTTACACTTAAAAACAACACAAGGCAACCACGGGGATTTTTTTCATGAGGGGAAGCCGCTTTGGGGCCACTATGCCCAAAGCGATCATACTCTGCGTTAAGTTCCTTTCTCAGATACTCCTCATAAATATCTCGTCTGAATGTGCGTTTCATCATAATTTGTGATTTTTTTCAAAATCCAGGTTGATAGGTTTTGGAAGCTGTGCCTGTAATTCAAAAGTCTTTGTTACCTTCCGATGTTGCGAATTTAATGCAGATATTCTCGGGAAACTTGAATGGTCCCGTATCTCAGTTTTCTCTTGTCGCATCTCAACCAAAGTGAGCTCGAATATCATCTGGAAATTTTGAAAATATCCTTATTGTGTTTGTCGTCCTAAAGATTGGGAAAGTACCTCCTTTCACTTTTGAAACCGCTGGTGGACAGGCACAACGCTGGGGTGGATGCATTCTCATTCGTTATTCCGTTTCGCCGGAGTTTGCCAGAAAATTGTTTATTCATTGCACTTTCTCAGCACAGACCGCAAAAAAAGCTTATTTTACCTTCTTCTTTCAGCGACAATAGAATCTCTCCAGAGGGTGCAGTTCTCCTTGGTAAGGGACTCCAGGTCAACCCAGCCCTGAAGGTCCTTAAGGTAAGTGTTTATAGCTACTGATATAATTCAGTAGATCTTATTGTTCAGATATGTTATTCCATAGGATAAGCTAAATACACTCAGGATTCACGCGCACGTGGCGTTGGAAGAAGGCTTCTATAGTTACCAAGAGTAGACTTAAAGCATAAGATTTATGAAGTCTCGCTTGAAAGTGATGAAGCAGACAATATTTCGGTGACATCGGTCCTCCTTATTCCCTGGCTCTGAGCCTGTCGGCAACTGTGAATTTCAGTCTCTGCGGCAAGCCTCGGCAATTATTCTTGATGAGACAAGTCAGGAAGTTCGTTAGTCATCGCATTCATCTTTTTAAAATTTTTTTATTGATGGACCTCTATGGCTGTATATTTTTGCTGCGGTTTTGGAAAATTTGAGTCCCTAGTTTTTTATTTTTGCATCGAAAATGGGTGGTTTCTTCCGTATTCGCTTGATTAAAATTTCCTAGACAAATGTTCGCAGATGCTTGTCTATATTAATCTGACATGTAAATAGACTTTTTCCACGATCTACGGTTTGTTTGAAACCAAGCCGTCTATGGAAACCTGGGACCTGGAAGTTGAAGGACAGCTTACCGAATTTAGACGAACACCGACAGTTAAAATATGTTATTTTTGGTGGCTTATACAGTGTCCGACTCCTCCAGGTCGTCCCTACTTCTCTGGAAAATCTGCCATTTTAGCCGACCAGTCCGAACTGCAACTACCCCCAATTGCGATTTAGTGATGATGCATGACTTGCCTTTCAAGTTCTACTATTATAAACTTCTGTAGGATAAATGTTCTTCGTCTTTCTCTATCGTTGCACATCTCTAAGTTTCATTTATACTGCAGTAAGAGTGTTTTTCAGGATGGCCTGAGGTAAATATATTGGGGAAAAAAAGTTACAGATAGTCACGCATACACTTACTGTTAAACGTATAGCGCTCTCTTTGAGGCTTTAATTCCAGTCCTAATCTGAAACATTCCTGAACCAGTCTAGAGCGTCCAAAGACATCAATCATTTCGCCCTTGTCGTGCCCTTTGTATTTATTAAAAATAGTGTTCATGTGATCAGAGTCTTTATCTTCACTGCCGTTACCGCATTCTTTCTTTTTGTAGATGGATCGAAATCCCCTACAGTCCGCTGGCTGCTATGTTATTCTCAACTTTATCCTCAAGAATGCCAACAAGACCATGAAGGTCCTGACCTTTGAGGTACGTACTTGCGCATAAGGTCCATGCTTTTTGTTACATTGTTATCCAGAGTTCAATAATTGAAGCCTGGTTTTACTCATTTGTCTGTGTTATTTACCTGTTATGTCATATCTTTCCCATCACTGAATATTCGTCAGTTAAAACACTTTCAGCGGCAGTGGGTTTTTTCGTTAACTTTGTATGAATTAGGGAGGCGTGCAATTTTTCGGTGACGCAGTCCATTTCTTGTAAACTCCCCGCATTATATGCCTTTTAGTAAGGGCAAAATGTTGCACAGACTTCTTCTAACCATTATCGGTGATCCTATTCCAGATCGTTTGATCTAAGGCTGCTTGCTGGCTCGAGTTCATAACATCTCAGTAATTACAAAGAGCCTGCTGTTCCAATCCATTTTCGTGATATTCGTTTTCTCCGGCAGTGCTCAAGCTTTCTTTTCATCATGACAGCCTATGAGGATTTAACACCGTTTGGTGTGAGATACCCTCGAAGTGGCGACAACCGAATCAGCTACGCGTACTCGGATTCTTGATAAATTACAGACAAGGCCCTCAGCTGTGTCAAGTAATCAATATTCCCTTTTTCATGACTTATGAGACGGGCTTGTCATTACTTTTTGTCGACTGGTTTGTTGGGGTTGTAAGGCACATTTCTCATGCACAAAAGGTTGACAAACATATCCGATAATGCATCACAGACTAATTATTATCAACGAAAATTTTTTTGTGAGGACATACTGTAGAACATATCGAACCCAAAGAAAAGAGATGTTGGCTGTCAGTCGGATCGAACCGTTGCCCATGCAGTTCACAGATAATGTGCTTAGACTTCAGGAATGAACTCTTCGCGATAGCCAGAAAGAACAACTTCTTGGTGAGTGCATGCACCCAACAGACGTGGTTATGCTCGCTTAAGCGTATAGCAGCTCATTCATTTTCGACAGTAGATCGTTACATTCAAATTTACAACAAAAACTGTTACTGTGTGAGTTGGTTGATTCCCATTGACTGCCTTCGTAAAAACAATCTCTTTTTACTTGAATTTGCGGACTGCAAGAAAGAATCTGACGCACTTTAAATTATACTATTTCAATAATTTTATGGGAGGTACTGTCAACTCTTGCATTCGACGCCAGGTACTGGAAGACAGTCGATCAGTTTCGACCGTCGATTTCGACCATATCCACCGTGTGCTTCAACAAGCTGACGGCGACGGCAGTGACTTTCGCGTGAATAAGTTTTAATTGATAGTAAACTATCTTTTCTCTCACCCAACCATGCCCGGTATCAAGAGAGAGCCAAGAAGACTGGAGATGGGCTCAGGCGCAGGTGGATGGCACGACCGAGGTCACCCCTAGGCTTGCCACCACGCCCCCTCCCCCCCCCATGTTCGGTGCTTTTTATCGGAGCGCAACCCGAATAAGGCCTGCCGTACCGTGATCTGGCCCCCCATATTGGTCCAGCGCACTTATCACGCGGTCCGCTTAAGGGGCTCACTGGAAGGCAGCACGTGGACCTTAATAAACAGCCCTGATTTATTTACCAAGCCTTCCTACTTAAACATTATCCTGCACAAACTGAACATTGCAAAATTACTCACCGACCCCAGTCAGCAGGATACAACATCGCAGGTACTTTTCAGGCATCCTCCGAACATGATTCAGCCAGCGTAAAGCACATATGCCAATTATCCTGTCAACCGAGCGAATTCTACTGTCAGTGAACTCTCCTTGTTATGTTTTTAGCCGCACCGACCGCACAACAATTCTCACACGCGGATAGTCTGTAACTGTCAGTTTAAGTCGTTCTTTCGGTTCTACCAACTACGTTTAATATCCGTTTACGTTGAGGTAAACGTTGCATGCCCAAAGTTTCAGAGCTCTTCAGGGCTTCCTCTGTGCATTGCCTTGCTACATCAAGTAGTATGGAGGTGAACAGGGAAACAACGTCGAATGAGACCATTATTTCATCATCGGAGACCGTGATTCTCCTTAGTTTCTGTAGAAACTCCGTACAGTTCTGAATGGAAGTCTGACAATCTTTCGTAAGTGGATGAAGTTGTCGGAATAGCCACTCAGAGATTTTATAGTTCGGTGCACCGATTAATGATACTATCGGTGGTAGAGGGACTTCCGGTTTTTGAACTTTGGGTAATCCGTAGATCGTCGCGATGTTTGCCTAGTATCATTAACCAGTGCACCGAACTATGAAATCTCTAAGTGGCTATTCCGAAAACTTCATCCACTTACGAAAGATTGTCAGACTTGCATTCAGAACTGTACGGAGTTTCAACAGAAAAAAAGGGGAATCACGGTCTCCAATGATGAAATAATGGTCTCCTTCGACGTCGTTTCCCTGTTCACTTCCATACCACTTGATGTAGCAAAGCAATGCACAGAGGAAGCCCTGAAGAGCTCTGAAACGAAGGTTTCTGCAACTGCCTTACTTGATCTCGTCGACCTTTGCCTAGAAAACTATTTTTCATTTGATCATCAGTACTATCAACAACTAAAAGGAGCTCCAATGGGGTCACCCATATCTGGATTCCTTGCCGAAATAACCCTGCGGAGGCTAGAATCAATGACCCTTCCATCGATTAACCCTAAGTTATGGGTACGCTATGTAGACGACATATTTGTTGTCGTTAAAAAGGACCATCTTGAAGCACTCCACAAGACCATCAACTCAACCATTCCGGGCATTCAATTCACGCTCGAGAAGGAAGTTAACAGCAAACTCCCATTTCTGGATGTTCTCGTGCGGTGAAATGCTGACGGAACAAAACAAACGTCCGTTTACAGCAAAGACACACATGCGGAAGTTATTCTTAACTATGAGAGCAACAACCCCATCTCTCACAAAAAAAGTGCCGTCCACAGCCTGCTACGCCGAGCGACGACACACTGTTCTGACGAAGACACCTACCGAAAAGAGCTCAATTACTTATTTAAATTGTTTTCCCGCAATGGTTACCCCAGAGACTTTATACGCCGATGCATGAGACAGCAACAATACAAGAAAAAAGGAACCGGATAGTTCCACTCAGGCGCCCAAAACGAACACATGGCGAGTCCTTCCTTACATAAGGAACGTGTCTGAACTCGTTGAAAGACACTTGCGGAAACACCAAATAAAAGTGGCGCACAAACCGATGGCTACTTTACGCACTCAGTTAGTACCCCTTATGGTAGGGTTGGCTACCTCGATAAAAAAGAAGCCATCTACAAAATCCAATGTTAAGCTTGTGATAAGGTAGATTGTAGCCAAACAGGAAGATCAGTCTCTACACGCATCCGCGAGCACCAATCGGCAGCGAAGAGCCATAACCGTTTTCCCGAAGTGGCTATGCATTGCCTTGACACAGGAAATATTTTGCATGGGACAAAACACGCATCGTTGGAGTTTGCCCCTCAAAAAAAGGCCGAGAATTTCTTAAGGCCATGCACTCCGATGACTCATGCATCAACCGGGGTATTGATTTAGCCGGAGTGTACAAACACCTCAAAGAAAAGTGGAAAAGACTGCAGCCAACAAAAAAATGGACCACCATGAACCGCAATTAGCGTCCACACCGGATAACGTGGACTGACCTCGGACTAACTCAAATTACAGTTGCTCATTAGTCATTACGGTATTGCGACTGATAATCATGTCCATCACGATGTGACGCAAATTGTAACCAAAAATTAACACCCACACCAGACTGACTATATAACTGTATGAGCACTTTGAAATTCTAACTGTTGTTTGCAAATTTCTCTCAAGTCTGACGACGAACTGGGGATACAGTGTCGAAAATTTACTCAATAAACTAACTTATTTCCCAAATGATGCCTTTCCATGAAAATACATTTTTTGAGATGCCTGCCATTCAGTTCATACGAAAAAATTCGGTTGACCCGATTATGAAAAATGCGCGCCCTCTGTGGGGGTCAAACCCACACAGCAGGGAAGGCCTATGCGCTGCCAACGCTCTACTATTGAGCTACGAGCCTAGTAGTCATTCTGGTGGATTCTAGATGATTGCTTACGGACTCCTGCCTGGATAGTCAGCTTTGTTTATCCGTAATGGTGTGTTCTATACGAGCAGTGAGTTGAGCGGATATATACACCCAAGTGGAATTGAATTCCTGGCTCACGGTGAGCCTCATAGCTCAATAGTAGAGCGTTGGCTGCGCAAGAGCCTTCCCTACTGTGTGGGTTCGACTCCCACTGAGGCCGCGAATTTTTCCCAATGGGGTCAACTGAGTTTTGGGTTACGTTATCGTCGTGAGCCAGTCACACTCAGGGCCCGATCACAAGACCAGAAACCTGAACATGGGTCCATAGGGATCATTTGTGTGTCCGCTCCCCCCCCCCACTTCCCGGCAAGACGACCACTAGAAATGCCCGTAGTAAGTGTGGCTTTGTGCCAAATTTCAGAGGACTTAGGGTTAAGGTTGAGTTTAAGATTGGTATCAAGATTAGAGTTACGGGAAGGTTTGAGTCAGGACTATTGTTAGAGTTAGGAACCAGAAGCATGTTGTGCTCACCGGAAAGAGTTTATTCTTTCGCTGACGTTTCGGGCAGTTGGGTCAGTTGTCCTTTGTCAAAGCGTTAACTGGCTTCATCGATCAAAAATTTGAAGTTGTGGCTGTACGAGTCGGTCGCGGGCTTATCGAATTTTCATCGTTCCCTGCTTGGCTCTTCGCGTGGTTTTTGGCATGGCTTGACGGTAGGTGGCAGTTAGCGTTGGGTTTCGTCTTAACGGTAGAGGGTGCTGGCATTACTGCTTCCTCTTCCGGTGTTTCCGTCACAGGACCGTATTCGATTGTAATTCTTAAGTTCTGTTTGACCTTGTCATGTTCTTCACTCACGTAATGGCGTAGGACTTTGAAGGCTGCGGGAAAGTCCAGATGCCTGTTGACGGAGCTGGCATGTGAGTACCATGCCTCTAGCGTCATTCTTTCCGGCTTTGAGGCTCCTCGGCCGACGATGGTCGCTCCCTGAATATCGAAGTCATTCAGATATGTGTTGAAAGCTGCGAGTTTGGGTCTATCCTCCGAGCCGCAAGTTTGGGTTCGTGTTGGCGGTTCTGCAAGTTTCGGTCTGTTTATCCGTTGTAATTGCAGTACCCATCGCTGCAACGCATCTTGTAAACAACTGAGGAGGTTTCAGTAGGGGGCATGCTGCCTTCAGGATGCATCACACGGTGGCATGTTTTCGCCCGTGGACAAGCCATGCCAAAATCCACACGCGGGTCCAAGCAGCGACCGAAGAAAAACCGATCAGCTCACGATCGACTCGTACAGCCAAAACTTAAAATCGTTGATCGTTAAGTTCAGTTCACGGTTTGACAAAGGAGAGCCAGCCCAGCCAGGCCAGCTGGCTGAAGCATCAGCGAACAAATAAACTCACTCCGGCAAGCACAACATTATCTATGATTCATATCCCGGAATTCTGACTTTTACAAACTTGAACAAACAATGATCCTAAAATATAATGAATTGCCACCTGGGTGTAGGGCGTGTTAATAATTCTTGTCCTAACGGGGCTAGGGGGAGGGGGTGTGTTGGGGACGCGCAATTCCGCTTCCGATCCCTTGGTCTACTCGATCATTGAGTTTGACGCCTTTTTGACTGAACCATTACCTCACGCTCTCTCAGCGCCTATCAGGGATACTTACTATGACTAAAATTAGGATGTTCCGTTCTAGCATCCTCAGAGGTAGGGGTATAATTTTCAGTCATCCCTAGACAAGTGGCATTATCGACAAGTACATGTGAAGTGAAATTGACTTTTTTCCTTGTGGAAAGAAAAGGACCAGCTCTACAAGAAGGATCACGTTAAATACGGGAACCATCATTGTCTTGTTGGTTCCGCCCATAATTGAAACGCTTTGGGGGTGGCAAAGGCGATTACTTTGGAAAAACGATCAACATTTGCATTAGGTACACATTGCATCTAACGTTTTACTTTAAAGACATCTAACTAAATAGACGCGCAGGTTGCTCGTTCCTCCTAACGGAATTGACTGGGGCAAATTTAAACGTTGAATTTTCAATGCTGGATGGGAGTTTAAAAAGTAAGACTGCCTGCATGCTTGTAAGATGGCTCGACATCGCTTCCAACCACGTGTGTACAAACCGTACCCAGTGGCATTAAACACAGGTGTACATTAGCTCGCCACATTTTCAAACGAACCTAGTGAGTGCGCATTGGGTATTAGTGCTAATAATTGCTGATAAAACGATGGCCCCGATAGTTGAACTCTTCAAGGACCGATACATCTTCGGGGGGCGGGGAGGACAAGGATGGTTTACGCATGGTTTAGACTGCATTGAGGCAGTATATACCCTTCACTCTCTATCTCCCAACCTCTTTCGTTGTCCTTCTTCTCTAGTCTCTCTTCACACACCCAAAATGTGTCATTGGTAAGACAACGTCAATACAACTTTAGAGTGCCTTCTGATTGACATCTGATTTGAAGTAAGACTTTCATTTAGTCATGCCTATTATACTCTGATCTGTCAGCCCACGCAACCCAAAATGATTAACCCGGATCTCGTATCACTGACACTGTTTTTTACTTTTCTGACTCTGAATCCAGCAGTTACGCGTACATCAGAACCAAATGATAACAAATATCAAGGCATTGTACGTGACTACTGATTAAGGAGTCACAAAGAAGTCAAGAAAGACGAAACAGTACTTAAAAATGGATACACACAGTCAAGACAAAAGGGAGTCGACCAAATTGCCCGACTTTAGACAAAGGAACAACACAAGTTCAACAACAACGCCAGACAGGGCGAAACCAGTCTTGAGAGAGCATGTGTGTGTTCATGAGAGAGAGGGCGCCTGTTAGTTTTATGTGACTTAAGGAGACAGTTCATGCGGCATCCTATTGGTCTGAAACACCAGCGCGAAAGGGGGAGTTCATGAACAGAGGCAGCAGCGAGTGGCCCCATAAGGAAAAGGGGGCAGACAACATCGTTGCCTATCCACCACAAAGCAGCCATGGTTCTTCATCTCAGCGAGTAAAAATGTCTCTTGAGGCAGCTTGGGCCGACAGTATTGTGGGAAAAGGGGATAAAATACAAAGAAGTTGAACAGGAGGCTGGGGGCAGTATTTAGTCGTGTGTAATCGAGTGAAAATGTTCAATAAGGGAGAGCGGCCAGCATTCGAGGGGGGAAGGGAACACGGACACGCGGCTCAGAGGAAGGGAAACAGATTTTGTAAGAGGAAAATAATCATATGTAGGTCGAACAGGAATTTCGCTGGAGAAGGATCGTGGAGAATTTAAAATTTATTCAGCCGAAAATAACAGACACTTTGCACAAAAATTGTTTACCCTCTTAACCTTTTCCACTGTCCTTCTTCTCTAATCTCTCTTCCCATACTACTAATGTATCGGTGGTAAGACGATGTCAATAAAACGTGAGGTTGGCTTGCGATCGACACCTGATTTGAAGTTAGACTTCCACCTAGTCATAATACCTATTATGCTCCGATTTGCCAGCGCACGCGAACCAGAGTAATTAACCCGGAGTGCCTATCAGTGACAAGTTGCACACAAAGTGAAGGAAAAAGCAGATCCGGCAATCTGCCCGTTGGCAACCTCCAAGCTCTCTTTTTTAGTTGATTGCGGTTGCTCGAAAGCAGAACAGAAAGGTCACCACTCCTTGTCGCATATCCGTTTAAAGTGTAATTCAACTCAAGTCAAGTCAGCTCCTTGCCCATTTTGAAAGCACAGAAATTATACCAATACGATACCGTCAACTAACCGGCCCCACTTCGGGGGCATTTGATTAGTTCTTGTTCGTGTCATGAGGTAACATGCAATTCAATTAAGACTGCATAGACGCATTCGTATGCAAGCTTCCGCCTAAAGTAGACCCGACTGCACTGTCAGGAAAAGCATACTTTAGCGAGCTCAGACCCGTCTCCTCTGATGGCCCTAAAGCAGCACATCTATCACAGAGTGTAAAGTAAGTTAAAACCTAGTAACTGCGATCTTCGGGCCAGATTCCTTAAAAGAAGAAAAACCACGGAAGGCCAAAGTGCTAGGAAGAGTTTATTATGTACAGAAGGAATGGGAGAATAAACATTACGAAATTGACTGTCAGACGACCGCACAACCGCAAGCTAACCGACGGCACCCGAAGTGATGTCTGCTCGGCAGTCGTCACATGAGGTCCTCTGTGAGTCGGTCTGTTACTGTCTGTTCCAGAGCCCCCAAGCAGCAAGCGTTTACAAATACACTTCGACTTGAACTAGTTACAACAAGCGTTCACAAGTGCACTTTGCGTGGAGCTAGTCACTACACATCGGCCGGCTTTAGTTGACTTGTTAAAATCCACCCACTGACTGCTTTCATACTTTATATCCCTTGTTTTATTATCTTTATGGTTTTTCTGTTGCTCTCTCGCTCCAGGACATTAAAGTCAATGAAGGCTTCAGGCTGCTTCAGAGTTAGGCCGTTACTGCTATCTTTCTATCTGTCTTTCTTTCGCTCTCTAAACCTCTTTTACTGTCCTTCTTCTCTGTTCTCTCTTCCCAGTGTCAGTGGTAAGTCAATGTCGATACAACTTGAGGCTGGCTTGTGATCGACACCTGATTCGAAGTAAGACTTCCACCTAGTCATGCCTATGATGCTCTGATTTGCCAACCCACGCGAACCAGAGTAATCAACCCGGATTGCGTATCAGTGACAATTTGCACAAAAAGGGAAAGAAAAAGCTGATCCTGCAATCTATTCGTTGGCAACCCCTAAAGTTGTCTTTTTTAGGTGATTGTGGTAGCTCAAAAGCACGTTTGAAAGGTTATCACCCCTAGGTAGCGTGTTGCATACCTGTCTCATTTCTAACGCAACAAATCGTTGCCCATTTTGGAAATGAAGTGAAACTGACCTGCCTCTTTGTTTTACTTGGTTAAATATGCCTTGCATGAACTTGGAAATTTTTAAATAAGGCTTTGAAAAAGCACGTGCTTTTATCTGCAAACGATTTTGTTCTTATTTACTGGTTCGTAACAGTTGGGGCACTCCTATCTCAGGTTCTTGGGTGGACTCTTCCGTATCCCTCAGAAACTTCGGAATTCTACCAACACGATACCGTCAACTAACCGGCCCCACTTCGGGGGCATTCGATTAGTTTTTGTTCGTGTCACGAGGTAACATGCAATCCAATTTAGACTGCATAGACGCATTCGTAGGCAAGCTTCCGCCTAAAGTATTCCCGATCGCACTGTCAGGAAAATCATATTTAAACTAGCTCAGACCCGTCTCCTCTGATGGCCCCACAGAAGCGGCACATCGGCCGATCCACTCAGTGGCTACTTTCATACTTTAAATCCCTTGCTTTAGTATCTTTTGGTTTGCTCTCTCGCTCCAGGACATTGAAGTACATGAAGGCTTCAGGCTGCTTCAGGGCCAGGCTCTTACTGCGCTGCCAGAGCTTACGATCGTTTGCGGTCCCAAGAGTTTGAACAGGGAACTTGCATGGTACTCTCTTTCCTTCTACGTGCGAGATCCGTCCGAGCCACGCAAATACACGGCGGTTGTGAAAAGCTTTGCCCGCATATTTCATAAGGATTTCAAGCCCTTTCTTCTGCGAGCCGACCAGGACAACGACATGAAGCTCTCGCGTCCTGAATTCACACAAGCACTGGAGGTAGGCTCAGACGAACTCTATTCGTCTACTGTTTGTTGAATTAACCAAGTCACACGATTTACGCTCACAACAAAGGACAAAATACTTTATCCCCTCCTCCCCCTGTTAGGTGCCAAGTCAAGTTTATTAAAGGAAATATAGGTAAACGCCTTTGAACTCCCTATTGGTACATGGTATTTAAGACATGCATTGGCACAGCCGAACATTTCAAAGGAGTCGTTTACACAATTTTAGGCGACTACTTGCTTGTTTCAAGTAATATACTGGCATGTGGTGATGTCAGTTAATACGAGCCAGCAGTGTAACTGAGCAAGACGAGCAGACAGTGGAAAAACTCCTAAGGCATGGCTCAAAATTCAAAATGGAATGTCATTTGTGGTTCTTAGGAGAAAAGCTGTCGCTCGTGGGAGAAAGTATGCAAAAGATATGATCAGCTTGCTGCTGCGAATGTTGGCGGCAGCCATGGGGTCCATGCCGAGTAATATCTACATCCGAAGGGCCACACGAGGAGGAGACCTCAGAGTCATGAGAACGTCCATAAGAACCGGAGATGCGACAATAACACGCCCTTGCTGTGACAAAAGCAGAGGAACCCGTCACGTCGTCAGCAGTCGGTTTTTATATCGATAGGAGAAAGAGCGTGACAGGGCTGCGTAGCCTAGGACCATAGGTGCGGTATATGTGACTGAAGACGCGATCATCACAGTTCGCATAGTGAGAAGAGGAGTCGGACATGGCTAACTATGGTTAAAACATATTTTAATGAAATAATAGTAATACTAATTAAAATTACTATCATTATATATTTAAAGCATTCATGACAGTTCAGTGTTTTATTTCGGAGAACTCAGTTGCCATGGTGGCACGTAAGATGGTGCTGATCAAGCTTTGTCTTAAAGGTGCCAACGAATGGGGACATGATAATGTCCGCAGAGAGGGCATTCCATGCCTGAATTACTCTCCTAGAGAAAACGAATTTTCTTGGGCCAAGTCTTGCCTCAGTCACACGTAATTTGAGAGGGTGTCCACGCAACCTAGAGGTGGTGGCCCGCTCAAAAAATTCATTTGTTTCGAGGCGACAATTGTGACCACGCAACATGCAAAATGTCTGGATTAGATCCCCGCGTAGCTGCCTGTAACCCAGAAGAAACAAGTCAAGATTAACCAAGCGGGTTTTACAAGGGAGGTTCCGTTGGCCTTGTACTAATTTTGTTGCGCGTCTTTGTACTATTTCGAGGTTTTTTCGGTCTTTGGCTGTCCAAAGTCGCCAGGCTTGGATGGCAAATTCCAGATGGGGTCGCACGAACGTGCCGAAGAACCCGCAAAGGGTCCTCCTGCCTGATCTTAGCGTGCTGTTGTCTAGCTTGCTGAATGAGAGCATCGTATCATCCTCATTTTTGCTAATGAACTGAGCTCAAAGTCCTAGATTTCCAAAATTATTAAAAGGGGATTGTCAGATTTAAATAATTCATTTGACTCAATTGGGAAAATCTCGGCGGCGTTGGTGGGATTCGAGCACACGCCAGCGAGCGAAGGGTTTAGCACAGCCAACGCTCTACCTAACTGAGCTATCTAAGCCCCACCAGGAGCCGAGAGTTTAACCAGACTTGGATCGATTTACCCGTTCGAGTGGGTTGGGCAGATAAATCGACCTAAGTATCGTTAAACTAACGGCCCTTGGTGGGATCTCGTGGCTCAGTTGGCCACAAAGTTCCTCTTGCCAGCCTGAGTTTGAATCCCACCGAGGTTTTCACGATTGGATCAAATTAATATCAAAAACTCCTCGAAAATTATCGTACAGTGGTTCGTAGAGCATGACAGTTTTTTTACAAAAATGGAGAATGTACAATGAAGTTACGGATTCGGCTGGATCTGCAGGAGAAGCAGTAGATATGCTTATACACTGCAGTGGGGCTATGCTTGTGGATTTTTTCTGGTCGCTAGACTGAAAACCGCAGAGAAAAGTGTGAACATATTTATGCATTTTATCGCATTTTTTAACTACTTCTCCTAAATGGGAAAAGTGAAGTTCATCAGAATGCCGCTACAGGTGAAAATGCGAGTCCCGGGAAGTAATTGAGAAGAAGTAGACGTGATAGCTTGGACAAGAACTTTGTTTGTCTGACGTTTCGGATTCCATCTCAAACCCATCGTCCGAGACAGCCTCAGATACGGTGCTGATGCCGTCTCTGATGATAGGTTTGAGAGTAAGTCTGGAACGCTGGGTGATTGCGCCTATTTCTTCTTAGGTCATCAGATAGTCTCTGGTAAACTATTCAACCCCAGTATACATTTAGGCCCCCAATAAATGTTTCGATAAAGGTTTGGTGAATCAATTAGTTCATGAGCCTAATCTGCATTTTTATTTTATCCGTAGAATTGGGAAATAAGCTAACTCCTCCGTCGTGTCTATAAGAGTACATTTAAATCGACTATGAATACAATTATTGTCATAAATCACAACAGCTCTAAAAAATAGGATACGCGAGGAGAGCGAATGTGTCTGAAGTCCGACAATTATTAAAATATCCTTTGGAATATCGATAAAGGGAATTTTTTGTTACTGTATAATAGAATATCTAAATTGGAGAACATTTCTGTACGTTAAGAATTTATCAGAACTCATTGGAAGACACCTGTGGAAGTGCCAAATCCAAGTGGCACATAAACCGACGACTACACTGCGAGACAAGCATGCCCACCCTATGGATAGGGTTAGCTATTTGGGCAAATCCTTTCGCTTACAGGAGTCTTTGTGGCAGTCGCTGTGCGGTGTATTGTATCCAAACAGCAAAACCAACCTCTACACGCCTACACGAACACCAGTTAATAGTAAATTTGCGAGACCGCTTGTTTCAAGTTTTCATGTATACACTAGAAACTCGACACAAATTTGCAGTGTTAGTTTTTATGCATTTAAGAAAGGTCGCAACTTTTTGGAGATCATTCACTCCGATGACTCGTACATTAATCGACACATGGAATTCGACCCCGTACAAAGAAATCACAAAGAAAAACGGAGAACGTGGCAGTCATTCCAAACGAACTATCGACCCGCCGTGACAACAGGAATGGCTAAGAACTATCGATTTTTTCAGACACGCTTAAAACTTTGGCTGTTTTGTGCACTCATTGCACAGAACCCACTTTCTTTTGAAATATAAACGGTACCTGATACGCGAGCTTGTCACGCACGGCGTTTGTTTATTTATTACACCGCTTCTTTCCACAAACACGAATTAAGTCGTGGGTCTGTTAAAAAAATATACGTAGTTCTTTCCTTGAACCCTACAAATTAATCTACATTCCTTACACTATGCTGACGCTGCTCTTGCTTTTGGAAAAGAATATGAAAAAAACAACAAGTTACGTAATCCAGGAATCACTTCCAAGATGCAGGCAGTGGAAAATACTACGGAAATTGTTTTGGGGTATATTATTGCGCTATTAAATACTCTACTAAACTGTTCCTACGCGCTTAGCGGCCGCTCGTCACTACTGCGCGCACGTTGAAATAAACAGTGTTTCATTTCTATGCTTTATGGCTAGAAGGTTGGATTAATGATAACTTTTGAGATGGAGGCAGACTCAAAAGAATACCTCCTAACGCACTAAGCTATTTTGCTTTCGAAACTTCAATCTGTTAACACGCTTAGTAATATCCTGTGAGTTCTTTACCCCCTATAAACTGCCTAAAATCTATGTTTTACTTACTTCTTTATTATTATTTTCCCCCCTTTGTAGCGTTACCTTGGGGTAAGTTAACTAAGCTCGCATAAATTCTGGTCCAAACTTTCAAAAAACCCACACAGCCATGATTTGACATTTTTGATGAGGCACCTTCGTAGTGTCTGGCTTCAGTCTGCAGTACTTTATCCACTATGGTTACAAATGCCTTCTTCCTTACCTGCTTCATCATCTTAAGGCTTCTTTTTCAAATCAAAAGTTATCCGTGTTAGTGGAACAAACTAACGCGAGCTTTGGCTGTATGAGTCAGTCATGGGCTTACCGATTTTTCTTCGTTCGCTGTTTGGCCCTTCGTGAGCATTTTAGCATAGCTTAAACACAGGAGGCAGTTAGTGTTGGGTTTCTTCTTCACGGTAGAGGATGCTGGCAATCCTACTTCCTCTGCCCGTGTTTTCGTCACAGGGCCGTATCCGCTTGCAATTGCTAAGTTCGGTTTCGCCTTTTCCTGTCATTCACTCACGTAATGACGTAGGACTTTGAGGGCAACGGGAAGGTCCGTATGCCTGTTGAAGGAGCTGGCATTTGAGTGCCATGCCTCTAGCGTCAGTTTTTGCGCCTTTGAGGCTCCTCGGTCTACGATGGTCGCTCCTAGAATATCAAATTTGTGTCCAGTCTCTCAGATATTTGTTGCGAACTGCGAGTTTGGGTCTAGCCTCCGAGCCGCAAGGTTGTGGTCGTGTTGGTGGATCTGCAAGTTTCGGTCTGTTTATCCATTTTAATTGCATATCCTATCGTTGCAGCGCATCTTGTAAACAACTGCGGAGGTTTCAGTAGGGGGCATGCTGTCTTCAGGATGCATCACACGGTGGCATGTTTTCGCCCATGGTCAAGCCATGCCAAAATCCACACGCGGGTCCAAGCAGCGACCGAAGAAAAACCGATCAGCTTACGATCGACTCGTACAGCCAAAACTTAAAATTGTTGATCGGTAAGTTCAGTTCACGCTTTGACAAAGGAGAGCCGGCCCAGCTGGCTGAAACGTCAGCGAACAAATAAACTCAGTCCGGTGAGCACAACATGTTCTGAGGAACTGGAATGCCATCAGAATTCAATTGCACCTGGGGTATCCTGCCATTTAACTGTAATCGGATCTTATCGTATACTTTAGTTTGGACTTCCTTTTCTCAAAGTGCCTGTAATTGTTTGTTGAGCCATTCGGTGGCTAATAGCTACAATAAATGACTAATTTCATGAAATTTTGACCAAAAATCTGAACTGTGTTCTTAATTGGAAAAGTGTTTTCGATCGCAGGTGACAGGGGTAGGAATTTATGTTTGTTAAAGTAAGAGTTCCGGGATAGACATCTGAGAATATGGTAATGCCCGCCGGCACGGGTTTTCGTTTCCGCTGACATGTCGATGAGCAACGGACGGAGACACCGGAAGAGGAAGCAGGATTACCAACATCCTCCACCGTGGGAGCAAAGCGCAACACCAACTGCCGTCAACTTTGGCCAACGTCCATACGAGGGGCGAGGTAGCAAACGAGAAAAAATCGATCGCTCCAAGGCCGACAAGTGCATCCTCACGTGCAAAGCACTGATCGATAGTGGCAGTATACGCGTTGAAAAAGGCAAGCCGGTCCAACTCTCCGAGACCTCAGCAAAAACAAAAGCCCGTTCCGTTCATGTTCTCAGAGGCAGGAGCACCTGTCAGCACCTGTCGCACACTCGGTCCTGAAACCAGACCAAAGCTATGGGCCCTACAATAATGTGCAAAAACACTGCTTTAAATTGCTTTCTTTAATGATTGGGTACTGTAAAAAACCTTGTATATCTGCACGCGAACCAGAATTTGTAGTTACTATGGCGTTCTGAAGGGCCAATCCCTCGTCTCTTGTCCCTATGCGTGATGTTTGCTGTGTCTTCTAGCGTCCGTCATTTCTTTTCTGCGCCCCACCAACACGGAGTTTATACCTCTTTCTTCCACTTTATGCTTGTAGACTCTTCAGGTTGGCATAAAGTCTGATGAACTGAAATACCTGCTCCAGGAACTGGATCCAGACAACGAAAACGAGGTGGATATGGCGTAAGTTACCTAACGGTTAATTTTCAACTTTGACCACGAACTTCAATACTTTTCTTTGACGATCAACGCAGGACAGTAGACATCTTGTCCTGTATTTCCAGTAGATTCAGCTCTGAAAACAAAATATTTAGCTTGAATATATGGCTTGATATCGCCGAAAACCAATGCAGAAAGCCGTCCCTCGTTTAAGACAGCGGAGCTTATTCTATCTCATCGGCCCTCTCGCTTCCGTTCACTCGAATCCTAGTTGCACCGAGGTGTGACAGTGCTGGTAATTTTGCGAAAATTCGACTCCTCATGGGCGGCGGGGGCAGGGGGAGGCTTTCACGTTGCGAGCCACGCTCTTCACATGGCAATGATAAACATTGAGGCCTGGCTCTGCCGAGAATTTTGTTTCGCTCTTGAACCGATGTTTGCGTGACATACTGATTCCCTTGAACGCCCGCTAAAATTGAACAGAATCGGATAAGATTGCTGACGGCAGCCTTTAAAACCCATGTATCACCAAGACCTGCGCATAGACGTCACTGTACCAATCGCAGTGGGTTAATTTAAAAGCGAGACCCTCGCCGCTGCGATCCGCTGTCCCGTCTCCGTGTAAGAAGAGAAGCAGTGGGACGCCAGATGGGAAGAATAGTATATTCCCTACAGAAATAGTGGGGAATAGGTTTCAGAAAGTTGGTAGCAAGGGGGCCGCGTCCGAGGTGTGAGAGCACGGTGTTCATCACAGCACCTCCAGTGAGGTCATGTGTGAATCCTCCTCAGGAAGATGATTGGCCACACCTGATTGAGGTCGGCAGACACTGGTGCGCAAGTGCTAACCATCGCGACAGGTGACAGGTTAAGCGTTACACGCGGAATTTGGTCACTGCATACCTTCTAGTTTGTACACTTAACTGCAACTTGTTGAAACTGAAATTTTATAATCAGGCGGCCTAACCGAGGGCTCAATTTAGGTACTAAAAAGTAGAACATAAACAAGGAAATGACCTTTCAGAGGTCTTTCTTTGCATGTAAAACAATTTTCCAAGGCTATGACAACTAATTAAATCGCCTCCTAGTCTGAGTTAGTTGACGGTAATGAATTTTAGGGATTGATTTTGGATTTGCGTCCTTTGGCCGACATTACTGATCCCGGAACACCCAGAATGGCGTTGGGAGGATGGATTTCTCTCTTGGGCAGGACTCGCGTGCACTCGTACTGAGTTTAGTATCTCAAACTGCAATCGACCACCGCTCAGTATGCTGCAGTTAACTTTGCATTGGATTGCTGTGAATCAGCCGCGGTTTTCGCAGATGGACCGCTCTTATGAAGATTCAATAGGATTAAAGATAAAATTCTCAGCCAAATATGAACAGAAGTACCGTGTCTACATTTTAGTAAACTATTTAAAAAAAACAACAACTGTCTGTTAATGTTGAATTTCCGTGTGATACAGACTTTCGCACTGCAGTTCAATTGAGAGACCCCTGAACGATTTCACAACCTCTACCCTCCGACCCACTCACTATACGCAGAAGTAAATATCCGAGGAATTGAAAGGAGTCTTTGTAGGTTTGCATACGTATGCACTCTAGCGGTGTCTTATGCAAGTAACTGCACGGAAGTATGATCTTCATGGAAGAGGCTGATCCACAAGGTGAAGGGGCGAATCCCAGGGTCTTTCTGATATAAAAAGCATAGAAGTCGATCACTGGAACCGTTGACATATTTGTCTGGGTTTTCAAATCCACCCAAGAGTCCGCCACTAGAAACAGTGAAAAAGTGCAAGAAACCGGTGCATTGCCAACCTCGAGCGTCATCGATTGGCAACTTGGTCGCGTCATTTGTTGCTAGCGCAACAACGCGTGATAAGAGGGGGCCAGCTCGATTTACCTGTTTAGGGTCTTGCTCTCCGGCGGTCAGGGCCTCTAACAACACCGAGTCTTTCATTTTACCGACTCACGCCAGCATCATTGTGTCAAAGAAGCCGAATTCGTGCTTTTCTTTTATATTTCCGTTTTTTGGTATGTTTGCTTAGTCGACAATGTTGAAATTGGCAGGGACTACAGCCTCGCTACTACGGCTAGTCTAACAGTACTATATATTTACGTCATGTTACAGTCCAGGCTTTTCATTTACTAACATGAGGCGCGGCCTTGTAGGTACAGACCGCGCGTATCTTGGGTTACCTCAAATAACCTTGTAAATAGCTTATTGAAAACTTTCCAATTCATTGAAATGTCACATGGCACTGAATATGCAGGAGATAGATGTGTATATTCGATTTGAACACAGCCAGAGGTTGGGCGGAATGCATTTTCGCTACAAATGATTGTAATCCACTCACACGAGGTGACAATAGAACTTACACTTTTAAAAAGCAACTTCCTGAAGGTGCCCTGATAAACTTGAGCAGTAGCTCTAATAAGTCAGGAATATATCACTTGGAGACGTGTGTTGGCTAATCGGAGATTCGCACAGGTAGGGTCAAATGTAAATGTTTTTTTCCAAGATTTATAAACCCCCTCACATGTGTCGTTCAGTTTTATTTCTTCAATTTGCAATTGCTGTCCTGGCTGCGAAAATGAACAGCGGACCGCATTTTTGAAACGCTAGAAATTTTATCTGTTTCTATCGGAGCCCAGACACCGTGGTAGCTCAGCTCAGGTTTCCTTTCTTCAAATCCGCCATCCCCTAACTAATTGCCACACCCTCTTTGTCCTTCCCCCGCCTTCCCCATTCCGTCGGCTTGTCTTCTAGTCATGCGCAAGGTATGCGCGGGGACGAACGTCGGCGGCAATTCATTTGGCCGTCTGTCTTGCCTGATGTGTAATCGGACGCGCGCGCGCACGCGCGGCGGGCTGGTTGCGCGCGTTTACTGGCTGCGCCTTGGCATCCACACGTGCGGCCGACGTCGAGTCGCGCGCACCGTACGTATCGATTTTTTGTCGACGTACCGCAGCGCGCTCGGCGGGAACTTTCTCCACATGGTCATGACTGTCATGCTTTGTTTACGAAGCCACGCCACTGCTTCAAACGTTCGAACTCGTGTCGTTCTGCCAATGCAGTCACAGCAACGGGACATTGAGGCACTTCTAAATCGGCCCCTCGTGGCTCTTTCTACCCATCAATGTTGCCGTTGAAGCTGTGCATACTACGAATGCGAAGGGAAGCATAGAACACTTTATTGATGCTTCGGATGCTTGTTTCGAGTGTGTAGTCTTTTGAACGGTAACCAAATCTCGTCGTTCTGTCCAATCCAAAATTGACGTCTCAAAGTTTTCCATGTGCCTTTCAGTCGGTCATCAAGCGCGTAACTAGGCTCAGCCTAAAAGTGTCTGCATTGTTTAGAGACGACAGATTATGATTGGTCCTGCAGTGGATGCCTCGCTACCTACGGGTTTGTTCGTTGAAAGCAGCGCACGTTGGAGGGGACAACAAGTGGCCGAACAATTGCATGGAAGACTAGATGGTGAATTCTCCTTCCCATCCAATACAAGCCTAGATTATGTTAAACAAACTGATGGCTTTTTCATAAGTCCTGAGGTTACCTTGAAACCCAGCATCTCTTCAGTTCGGTGTATCCTCTCTCTCTTTCCTTATCTTTAACTCTTTCTGATGAAAACACAATTTTGATATCGCATTTATGCAACTCTCAAACATTCACTCTGCCTGTTTCCTGGCTGTATTTCTCCCCATGATATTTTTCCAAATACCACATTCCCTTATCATGTTTTCCGCAACAAGTTCTTCTTGTTTTCTGTGCCCACCTATTCTGCAATCTTAACTGATAATTAAAGTACTGAGTAGCCCTTCGTGCGAGAGTTGGCTGAGCAGATACTTTTGTGCGCTACCTGGTGTATAAATCACTGCACTCTCTCTTACTTCCTTCTTGCAGGGTATTTCTGGATGAACCAGGGAAGGCGTCGCCCGTTACGACAGCATAGGAGGCATGCATGTGAAGAGCCGCCCGTGAACCACTAGTAGTATGCAGACGCTTGATGAAATTGTACATGAAAAATGTATTTGAAAAATGCACTCTTTTAAACTTGCAGACTCCTCCTCCTGCCATTGCTGTCTGAATA
Organism: Ligula intestinalis; assembly: GCA_036362985.1. Classification (NCBI taxonomy): domain Eukaryota; kingdom Metazoa; phylum Platyhelminthes; class Cestoda; order Diphyllobothriidea; family Diphyllobothriidae; genus Ligula; species Ligula intestinalis. The sequence continues at coordinate 51,275,123 of JAYGXS010000002.1, forward strand.
AATGGTGTGAAAGCATGCCCCGGGCTGCGATAAGACTCCACGGTCATTGGAATTGGGGCAGTGGAAAGTTCGGTTGCCATAAGGGTGGATTTATAACAAGAAAGACTACAGGCTTCGCTTATTTCGTTGTACGATCAAGTCTCATCTTGTTCAACTCTGCCTTCGCGTGACATTTGACAGTTCCGGTCGACGCCGTCGACAGGGCGTTAGCCCATTGTCCAATTTGGTTTTGGTGTAGATCTTAGTTGGCGGTCGAAAATAAGCCCAAAGTCCATATCGATAATATAGAATCCAGTCTTCTGCCCAAAATAAAAAAGAGGATACAAAGGAGGCCTTGACACCATGTTGGGTGGCAATATCTGCCTTCGCGGAAGCTTCGAGGAGACGTACACCGCTGTATTTCTCGAACTTTGTCTTATATACCTTCGTAAGAGCGGGCACAAGGATGGCCGGATCTCAGTGATCGAAAAAGAGCTTGACTCTCAAAGCTTGCTTAGTTAGTGCATGAAACCAGGATGGCAGAGTGTCAGTCCAAGACCTAGGATTCGGAATAAATACGATCCTCTCCGGGTTCTTGTTGTTGCGTGGTCTTAGTATTGTATTGGGGATTTCTTATGGCCAACGCTAGGATGGTAGAAAATGAGTCCGTTGTCGATGCGAAAGGGGGCGAGATTTTACAATGGGTTAGTCGTCTAATTTGAGGCGATCGAGGTGCTTGCACCAGCACCTGACCTTGGCCAGCGTTTTGATAGTAGAGCTTTCACGCCAAACAAGAAAAGTCGCTAAGTGCAGATGGCCTGCTACTAGGTTTGTGAGTAATTTGACAGGATTTCCGACTGTCATCGACGTTTGGGGATTGCTCTGAAAAAGCTGCCACTTCTGTCCACAGGCACTTACGATAGTCGCTAGCCAAGATCACCATCATTCTACGGAATTTGTGGAAGGAATAGGCGAAAGGCCTTTGAGCTGATCCATTCATCGTGTCGTCAACGCGTAGATCAGAGGATTCTTCCAACTATCAAGTGGGACGAAAACAATCCTGATGGCTATCTACTACCACCTTGTCCTCTCACTCAAGTTTTAGTTGCAGTTTTGGTGCGGATGAAAGGTGAACTTCTAATCGTGTGCAAGTGAGGACTTGGTCTGACCCATCCAGGTCACCGGTTTTGGCGCCATAAACTGCTCTGATCTTCTGAGACTTGGATCGATCCAGGCTGGTCGGCCAAATTCCATTTTTTGAATACCAGATCAGCATGTGTTTGTGATTCTGAATAGTAAAACTCGACTTTATCTCGCCATTGTTGTTGCGAGCTTAAAATGGAACGTGAAGTGCCTGTTTATGGATTCACCTAACCCAATCTGGCTATCATTATCCTCAGCAAATTACATAAAAAAGAGTCTTGAAATTAATCCCTGCGGTTTTGCGTAGGTCTCTAGATGACCCTGGTTGGTAGCTTAAGTTAGTGCGCACACGGAAGACAAGAATGGGGATAAAGTGACTTTCCAGTGGCAGCTAAGCAAGCTGGTCATTGACTGGTTCCCCGCAAACAATTCGTGGTTTGCTTTTTTGAGAGGTCGATCGTCACACCGTGTTTACCAGGGGAGTTGTGGTGGTCCTTGGATCAGCGCCGCTATAGCTGACTCACATTTTTTCGGCTGGCTGGCCTAGTGATAATTTTGCCGTCTGTGGCCGGTCCGTCACACACTCATTGTTGAGCCACCCGTATTGTCTGCCTCTCGGTCGAGTCAATGTCTCGCGTTTTCGCCCTTTGGCCTAGCGGTCTTGAGGTCAATCACTGAGGACAATTTCCTGATTGGCTGGAGGACGTCCCGGATCCCGCAACCCTGCGCAGAAGCACAGAGCCCACACGTCAACCGGCCTGTTTACTATGAGCAGCATGCTTCTGCTGAGCCTTTTGTTAACTCTTTCTTACAGTACACTGTCCAAGCTAATTAGTCTTACCTGACTTCTAACTTGGGGGACCTTATGTAGTCGAAGATATTTCTTTCGATAGAGTTACGTATGTCAACGTGGTAGACTAAAATGAAATGTTAGCTGCAAGATCTTGATTCTCGGAGCTTGAGCTGACGAGTTGAACATCAGACAGGCAGTAGAATTAAACATCACAGTGGTGCAGAATGTGTTGTCATATGTTTGAAATCGGGGTTGAGGAACGTGCACACATTCGCGACTCCAATAAAAAGAGTCCATCTTCGATTGATTGATTGGTTTGGTGCATATACGATTTTCTGCTACACTGAGCCAGAGTTGCGGAGTGTATCCGTTCTCATGGACGCTATAAAATAGATTGTTACGTTTGGATCGACATTTTCGATAGTTTCATTTGAATTTTGCATGAAAATAGGTTTCCAACACTAGCTCCGATTGTTGGTTTGAGGTCTCATCTGGCAATTTTGCTCCAGCACCTAACTACAAGGTAAGGTTAGCAGGCCACTACTGACGGTTTACGTTAAAACCCTCGTCGTTTTGTTGTATTTTGTGGGACAGTTGGCGTGCTAGAAGTCAGCTCTCTACTCCTAACAGAATTGTCACTGCGGGCGCGCGGCTACCTATCCGTCGAACCCAAACTTCTACTTACTGTGGGGCTAACTTTCGTTGAATGTCGTTTCACCAGCCTTGAGTGTGCTGGACAGCCAACAGCTGGGTTTATTGACTCACTCACACGCGAATGCTCACGGCTGCTGAGGTCGGCCTCTGGAACAGCCAAGCACAGGTGTGCCTGCCTCCCATGTCTGGCCTATCATCTTTCAAGATTGACTCACAAAGACCACTCTGGGCGCTGATAATGATTTTCGCGCTCACCTCACACCGAATGCCATCCCGCTAGGGAGCAGACTGCATTCGTCTGGGGGTCAACTTTCTTCAACCTAATCTCCACTTTTCCGAACAGAATAAACACTTCTTACCACTCTGGTCCCCCATACATTCTCTTCCCCCGAGGCAGCCGGCCTGAAGATCGCACCTATAAGAGTTTAACCTATTAACTTAACCTCCTGCAACGGGGTCACTGGGTGAACTATCTTCCCCGTTTTGGTCAGGGGATATTGACACTTGGCTGTCAGGACCTCAGTCAAGGCCCAAGGCAGAGCGGGACAAATTAACTCCGTTAGCGGTTGGGTGAACGTTCATTTACGAGTGGCAATATCCCCCGAAGCAAACCGGCAAAACAACGAACGCATGGCTCAGTGGTTAGGGCATTTGACTCTGATCAAAACGGTTGCGAGTTTGAGGCTCGGTTGGGCCTCCACTTGAGTCTGGACTTGACTGGCTGATGACGACTAATAAACCAAAAATGGCCATTCCAGCCTCCTTTGTCTTTGCCGGCAGTAATATCCGCCTATATTCCAGCTGCTACGACTGTGACCTGATTGTTGCGTCCAGTGCTACCGGATAGTGGAGCAGTCCTCGGTGGAGGTTAGCGACGAATACAGGCACTAGCAAATGTGAAGTTATCCAGGTTTGAAATTTTACCGGTCTTCATTGGTGTAGAAGGTGGTGATAAGCAACCAAACGTCTTTGCAAGTGGCTGTCAACAGTGACTGTAAGTCGGATACTGTGCAGTAATTTGCTTTGGGGTTCCACAGGGAAGATCGTAGTAAGTCGCCTCATTTGTGTCGTACAGAGGGTGACTAATCTCCGCGGTTCTTAACTCGCAGCTGTAGCTTCCCGAATGCAGGCTCTGTCCCGCCGGTAACCACCCTGACCAGTGGGCTAAACCAGAAGAGAATAGTCGGCCCACGCTAACTTCAGCCATTCTTCCGTTAAATAAAGCCGGGCCCTATAATGGAGTTTGGCAGGCCCATCCACATGCGGAAGGGGACTAGAAAAGGTGCTCTAAATAAATGCTGGGATCACTTCCCCGGCATGCTGACTGTGGTTCACAGATGTAAAGCTCACGATGGAAATCACGAAATGCAGAGCAATCCCCGTTCCAGGCCACGCAACCCCACCCCACAGACGAATAGAACGCGTCGACCCTTTCTGGCAGCCTAGAATTGTCGATCTATTCTAGACAATCCGAGTAGCAACCACCTGGAGAGGACGGTGCTAGTTCCTCGAGAGCTAGCGTGCTAAAAACTGGACACTAATGCTTTCAGCGAGAACCGAGTCTCCGTACGGTGTCAGCTAAAGGTGCGCGTTTGTGCGCCGATTAAACCTTCTGCTGGAGCCACCACACAAAGGCAGGTCGGTGCTGCGTTAGCGTTGCCTTTGTCACCGTGAGATGATTGACCTGTCTGCCACAGGGCATCAAAGACCGATAGATGACCCGGTGCCCGCTTCGTCGGGGATCTAAATGCGTCTCCATTCTCAGCATCTACGGTCCCAGAGACTACGGATAAATCCTAAGAGGACCTTCGCGCCCTTCTGACGACTGTACCTGCCTGTCCCTGGCGACTTGAACGTTCGCGTCTGGACAAACCACGCTATCTGCGTTCCCATGCTCTCGATAGCTGCAACGATCACGTCCTCCTTCTGCTTCTTCTTCTTTTTCTTCTTCTTCTTCTTCTTCTCCCTCTTTTTCTTCTTCTTCTTCTTCTTCTTCTTCTTCTTCTTCTCCTCCCTCTTCTTCTTTTTCTTCTTCTCCCTCTTCTTCTTCTTCTTCTTCTCCTTCTTCTGTGAGGAGGTCTCCTGATGACCAACGTCTTCTTCCACCTTCCGATACGGACGAGGACAACGCGGATGTATCCTTGATCACGATACTGGCAGCTGCTAGACTATACTCTCATCCAGAGGCGGGATAGACAAGACATGTTGTTGACCAAAGTGATAAGCAACACCGATGGCTAGACGGATGACTGCACCGGCATCTCGAAGGTGAGGTTGCAAAATCCGCCTCGTAAGAGGCCTCAGAGTAGGTGACCAACAGGTCAATAGCATAACATTCTGTTGAATTTTCTTGTTTAACGCTTTGATTCCGGCAAACAACCGGTCCAGCAACTAAAAGACTTACAGACTCTAGATGATAGCGCCACCATGGATGGATGGTGATGTCACCTGCGGAACGTCATCCACTTCACAGCCGTGAACGCTCAAGTTATTGAATAGTTTGACGACTATTATGCAGATATCCGAAAATATTAGCTAAGGGCAGATTGCACAAGGCCCACATGGCCCGTCGGATCGAAACCAAATAAAACGACCTTTTTCAGCTGTGTTTCCTTGCAAAGATCATCAACTAGGACAGACACCTGCCTGAAGCGACTGCGCATCAACCCGGAGACCCGAGAGGACCTAGCCCTGGACTGATCGGTCTGTAAGAGCAATAAATAAAGCCAAGTGGGTTATTGCTGCTGAAGTCGGAAGGGCGGCTTGCGAGTCATAAATACCTCCGATACACAATTTCAGCACCAAAACTCACCCAACACGTTGCCAAAGAATATTCCGTGTTTCAACCGACCTCGTTGGACATCTCCGGACCTAATACAAGAAAAACGCGGCAATCCTAACTGTCGAGTCCCTTGTTTTCACCTTTGATCCAACCCCCACCACTGGTTACTACACTCCTTAAGCCCCGCCCCTAATGATTACCGTCAGCATTCAACGTACGGACATTGGTGTAGCAGACCTTGGCCGCTGTGAAGCGGGTGGGAACGCGAGGCTTTAGCGGGCACACCCTGGGGCTGCGCAAAAGAGACCTTGGCGACCACATTCAAAGCGCTGGCCAAGTCGCACCTCACTTATGCGGACCAAATCTGGTCTCCTAAGATCAGCTCTTCCACCAACTTCAGTCAACACAGAACGCTGCCCTCCGCACAATCACGGGTTACTATAAAAAGGTCACCCATCGATCATCTTCATGCAGAGACCTCTATCCTGCCGGTCCCTCCTCACAAGGCACTCCTTGACCAACAGTTCTGATAGACCGGTTCACAACCCGGCCATCCTAAGCACCACCGTTGCCACACTCCTGAACCCAGCCGCAGCGTTCGGTCGTCCAGCCGAGCTCTCCACAAGAAAGCTGTCACCTTGGGTCTGTCAAATCTACCCATGAATGGTTCTGCCATCATGACAGACTTCCAGCGTCTTCACCAGGGAGCCTTTGTCGAATAAAAACTAAGTTACTACTCCTGATCCTTTTGCGCGGCTATCCACCCTCGATTACGGCCTCAGAACTACTCCTGAGGGTCACTTGCTGTACCTTGGCTCAACTACGCGATGGCTACTCAATGCTCCTTCACTAGTACCAACACCAGCTCGACCCGTCCACACCCGACTGCGGCGTTTCACCGCACGACTGTAAGCATCTGTTCGCCTGCAGTTCCCGGCCAGGCACCAAACTCACCTCCGCGGACCTTTGGCTCAAGCTGGTCGAGGTCTCCGCTTTTCTCTGTGTTCCAACTACAACTAATTTGGACTCCGGCGGGGACTCCTGGTCCAACAAGGGCTACGCCACACAGTCATCACCACTGTCGCCCCAACCCCGAGGGAAAAGCTATTACTATCACCAGCTGACGGGTCAAATGGGACCCCAGTCAGGCCAGCGTGCTTTTGTGGAGTGACCGACTGGTGAAATTAGTAAGGCTGTAATGAGTAATTAATGTGGATTCTATGGCACTGGCACTTAAGAGGGTTCGAGCTGGCGTGTCGGTGCGCTTAAGTGCGGTTGCGGCCGTGCCAGCCATCTGCACACTCTTTTGTCAACAGTTTACTTGATTTATTCATAACGCTGACTACATGTAGAGGAGGAAAGTTCGGTAGATATAGCGACAGCCTACTATGACTGCAAAATAATTCACGCGCAAGTTCCCGTCTATGCGCCACCATTGGATCTCGTCAAAATCGGTGGTAGAACTGCCGATATATTCCGCTAAAAGACGAGAGATGTTAAATCAACGTCAGGCCTCCCTGGCGCAAGAAAAAAAGGGAGTTGGAAGTATTAAGAAACTTTATTCAACCCTATTTTTCATTTAGGAACAGTTTTCAGAACCACTGACAGTCAAATGGACGATGCTCAGTGTTATTTGGCGCGATGTTAGCAAAAACAAAAGGCTATATTAGGAACAACAATGGCCGGTTCACTTAATGTTGAGGAGGCGTTTGACTGTGGTAACTACATTAGAGGCATTAGAAAGACAAGCGTGCTCGAGATTTGCAGCGTATGGCATGGGTACATCAGCTCCAGTCACGCGATAAACAGGGGCGTCAAGATAGTGGAAAGCGTCACCTGTAAGAAAAAACAAGCCATAAGAGGAGCAAAGAGCCACCGAATTCCAAAATTCAGTGGGCCGAGGGTGCAATGAAGACGTAAGTAAATCCTAACTCAATTCGGACCTCCACAAAAATTTGAAATAACATGTACTAAAAAGTAAATAAGTGAAGGCAAAAAAATCAGGACGCTTGGATTGCCGGATCACTACAATCTGGCGTAAAGCAGACATTAATTAATATAACAAGCTTCAAAATTAGGATGAGTAGAGTAGGTCGGTTTTAGGGTGTCGCTCACTTTCCATCACACGGGCACAGAGTTCGGCACCGATGCCGCATGAGGGCCATGCACGATCGACGGTGACAAGTCGATGGGTCTTCTTAACTGAATTTAAGATTGTTTCGTCATCGATTGGCCGTAGACTGCGCATATTTATAACCTCTGCGCTAACGCCTATTTTAGCGAGCTCATCGGCAGCTTGTAGACAGTCACCCACGCTGATGGAATACGAGACAATGGTGATATCAGTACCTGGAAAAGATAGGAAGCCAATCCATTAAGCAGCGGCAGGCATGATAGAGATATCGATAAATGCATCAGTAGGCTAGTCAATTTAAAAGAAACCGACATTAGCTATAACGTATGTTCAAAAGCGGAATTAAAACAATGCGGAACGGTCTGTAGGCAATTGCTATGTCGTAATTTTTGTGGGCAAATAATTTTTTTATATTTTTCCCCTCCTTTTGGTATTCGCGATAATAAAAGACGAGAGCGAAATCTCACATACAAAGTAAAATACATATAAATTATTAAAAGTTGCGAGGCTTACCCTCTCTCTCGATTTTGGCTTTTCCTATTGGTATAAGGAAGTCAGGAGACATCGCCTCGTCGGAAACGTCAAAGGGAACGGAATACATGAGTTCGTTCTCCAGAATGACGACTAAAACCAAATATGCATGGGAAACATTTTCAGCGGTCTTTTGGTAAGCATGTTGCGAATCCAAATATGCACTTGTTGGTATAATAATCAAAGCAGTTACATACTCCCGACTACCAGAATATGGAATAGGATTCGCAAGCGGCTACAACTACGGACCTGAACATCTAAGCGAAGGAATGAGCAATTCCCCTAAGCAGGATGCGTACAAAACAGTTATTTTGTGGTATGTTAGGAGAAGGACTTCAAGTCCGTTGAAAAAAAAGGAATATTAATTTCGGTTGACCTGTAATTCGAAGTCTCTATGGCGAACTGCTCCAGTGAGTAAATTGCGTTACTGCGGAAAAAAATACAGCAAATCCCGACTAGCCAGTTGTACAAGAGGACTTCAGAGGCAAATAAAAAACCACAACTACAGACCGAAAAACAACACCTTGCACCCAAACGACTTCTAGGGGAAATTACATACTGATTGTGGTTGTCTGTCTGAAGAAGTAGTTCATCAATGAACGAACCTGGATCGGGGTCACGAACGGCTGTTTTTAGCAAGCCTCGAGCATCCTCACAGCTGTATGGGGAAAGGACTTTGAGACCAGGGCAGCTTGCGTACCAAGGGGCGTAATCCTGACTGTGTTGTGCAGCAACGCCGGATGCGGCACCATTTGGTCCACGAAAAACGACAGGAACGCTGACCTACGCGTGGTCAAAAGAATTTAGGATGTCTTATAAGCTCAGAAAGGGACACTAGCATGCAGGCTAGGAAGGAAAGTGACGACCAATACAGCTAAATATGTCCCACAACTTTATAAAGTGGCACTGTTTTACTCCCGAGTTTTGTTGTGAGTTATTCTTGTACGGACACTATACAGGAGAAATTCCAACTTAACATAAGACATCCATCCGAACGAAATGAACGTGGAGTGAAGACGAATATGCTGCGCTGGAATGGCTTATCGTTCGGATTGATAGGCTACAAGGATACCGTGCTAATTATCACGTTTTTATAACTTGATCTAAACATAGGTAATCATTGGTTTTTTGGAAATATTTGACTCCGAACAATCTATAGATGCAGTAAGTGAATGCAACCATTGTGCGACTCGCCAGACTTCGAAAACTCGCGCACTATTTACGAACGGCGACGTGTGTAGTCGTAAGCACGAGTTCGGATGACGGCATCATTTCTAACCAGACCTACAGGTTTTCTGAAGTTAAGAGCATGCAGCCGCGTTGAAACGACAGCGAGCATGGAAGAGGGTGACGGAAGCATTCCTTATAACGGACAGACCAACAAGACTGTAATACCCAAAAGCAAAGTATTTTAAAGAATCTAGGTCTAGAGCGAGCGCTGGAGCATTATCGCTGCCAGAATTAGGGAGCTGTTCCTTGTTCTGTCGTTATAATTAGGCATCAACAATTTTACTCAAATTTCCCTCTAAAATCCGACTAAACCAAGAGATAAATAGGGCATACCTTTCCCGCTGACATGTAGTGAGTCTTGGCGGCGGAATTGATAATTTGATCAATTGCTTGCATGGCGAAATTAAATGTCATGAATTCGCAGATTGGTTTCGCACCAGCCATGGCGGCGCCAACGGCAATACCGGCAAATCCCATCTAGAAAATCGAAAAGGGGTTGATCATGAGTTACCTCGGTAATTGGTGTATCAATAACCCGGTCGTCACCAAAAGTTTTCCACAAATTTTTTGTAACCTAAACATAATAAAGAAGAAGAGCAATTACTTTGTATGCACCGTCGTATTGAGCAACTTCTTCGCCAAGAATAAACACTGACTTATCGCGCTCTAACTCCTCTTTCAATGCGCTATTCAAGGCATCTCGCACGGTCATTTTTGTGGCGAGCAACGAGTGGGTGGTGGAGAGCGTTCGGACATTTTGAGCAGCCTTGTGAGCGAACTAGCAAAGAAATTAATTTAAGAGTAGTAAGCCAAACCCGAGAGAGAGCAACAGCGGAGCGCAACATAATTACGAAAGTGTCTTCCCGGGGGAATGGACGAACGCACAAGTGATGTAGTTTAACAACGGCGTCAATAAAGATATTGATTAGGATCCGATTTGAAGATTTGGAGGCTAAGTTTAATTATTCTGAAACTCTAAATTTTGTTGCTACCTTAGCTGTTAAGTGAGTATCATTCAGTGGAGATCCATGGGAAAATTGTTATGGGTATGTTTGTGGGTGAATTCGGCGTACCGCGTGCCAACAAAATCCTGGGTTTTCTGCATCTGTCCGATGACTTATTCGTATGAACTCTTTTAAATGTGTGCATACCAATTCCATCCGTAGATTGCATTGAGGAAGAGGCCAGATCAAGCTCTTGATAGGGGCCTTTGTCTTTGGCTTCTAGAAGACCTTTGCTAATGTACCACGGAAGGGTTTGGACGTAGAAATTCCAGGAAGAATGTTTAAATGGATCAAAAGTTTTTGATCCCTCAGAAAACGCAGATTCATTGTCGGACAATCATCCTCAGAATAGGCAAAAGAGGAGAGTTGTGTCCCATAGAGCTCTGTTATTTGCGAGCTACTCTTCCTACTCTATGTAAATGACCACCTCAGTGACTTGGATTTTCAAACTGTCGTGTTTGCTGATGAAATAAAAGTATGGAGTAGAGTAAGTTGTGCTTAGGAGGCTAAAATATTACGATCGAATATCAACAAAATGATATTCTGTTAGACTGCACAACTTTTTAAGCTTAATGTACCCAAGTGGGTGGTCTTACACCTTACATCGGGTCGAAAAGTATCGCAGGTACACGAGTATTTTATAAATGGCACAGAAAGGAAGAAATTGGAAACAATTTTTTCAGTTCAGCATTGCTCAGTGTATGTTACGGAGATAGGCCGGGCCTTTGAAAACCCTATTTACGCATAGATTCTGTCAAATCATGCATATGTTTTATGGCCATGGAAGTACATTAAAGCAGTCGTTGGTGTCTATCGAGTTAAGTTTTATTATTCAGTATATTCAGTTTATAATTAAGTATATGTAAGGGAGAGAGGCAAATCCTTTAAAAACCCTATTTACGTATAGATGCTGTCAGATCATGCACATTGTTCCAAGTCATATATACACTGCATACAACTATATAAATTGTTGTTGTCTTCCAAATGTATGACCAGCAAGCAAAGTAAGTTAATAATAATAATTATAATAAAAAGTTTTATCAGAAAGACGCCTCTTGGATGCCGTCAAAATCCTTGGAAAACAGGAAAAAATCTAAAACAAACCCCTTCTTTTGCACACAAATATTGGATCTGATAAGTCAATCGTGTGCAAGATCGGGAGTTTGTTCTAAGAAAAAAACCTGTTTGCAAAGGTACAATAAGATCAAAACTGGAAAATAATATCCATGCAGTAAATATGTTAGAGGTTTCAGAGTAAGAATATTTGAGGTCTGGCAACAGTATACCATTTGTGGATTTGTGATTTATCCGTCTGCAGAGGTATATTTAGCCGCGGTCAGTTCGAAAAATTATCCTCTTCAGATAGACTGTAGCGGGCCGGGGATGTCGAAGTTGGCACACACCTAAAGGATAAGAGGCGTGAAGATGATTTTGCAGCGGAAAGTCGGAATTGAATTGATAAGCATCATCCAAGCACACAAATATCAAGGCCGGAGTAAAATGGAACGTGAATATACGAGTAGGAATCTACTAGTAATAAAGAATACGTACAGAGCAAGAAAGTAATATGGAGATAGGGAACGGCGTTACATAGATACAAGTCCCATCTGGAGTGGGGTGTGTTCTTTAATGTCTGATCAGTTACCGGCGGGGAATAGAGTGCTGTGGGCGACTGCAGGGGCGAGACGGGAGTGATGGCATTGTGTGTGGGACTGCGATACGATTGCCGACGACGGCGGCGGGAAGGGGATCAGCGGCTGTGAGTGGAAAGGGCACTGGTTTCTTCACTGACACTCGATCACAGCATCTCCATCCTGGGTCCGCGCCAAAAGTGACGACCTTGGTGTACTTAAACAATCATTCAGTTTCTTCGCTCGTTATAAGTCATCAATCCAGTGTGAAATTTGGTGTTCTACCTGCCTTGCAGTATTGCGCATTGTGAAATTTCGGCAACTATCTTAGAGGGCAGTTTGGACATCCAATACATTTTTGTTGAGCATCATCGTCATTCCGCATCGAATACCGAAAACGCCAAACTAAAACTGGGTAAGGACAACAAACAATTTCCCATGCTTTAGTTATATATACTATACTACTAATAAATGAGGCAAAAAACACTTTTTTGCACTTATGGTTTGATTATATCCCTTAAAGATCATAGAATTATACATACAATTTTTTGCTACCAGAAAACAATAAGAAATAAGCAATTTTATTGAATTGAATTTTTTATTTTTAAGTCGATAAAAACTTACTTTCACAAAAAACGTATACTGTTTTTTGAAAAACCACAGGTTTGCAGGCATATAATAGTGCTATTTTCTTATGTGTTTCTAGGTCTAGGACTCGAAAAAGCATATTCGGTGAATTGAAACTTCCCGTCTGAAAATTGTAGTGGAATATGGAGGACAGAACGATTCGATTTGAGATTGTATTTCCCATAGCGTAGGTGTGAAATCATAACTTGCTAGTTATTTACAAATACCAGGTACTGATACAGGCGGATGATTTGTATCAAGAACTCGGCATCACAATAAATCAGCCTTTGCAAAGCTGGTGATTTAGTGACAGAATTTGAGGCTCTTGGACAGGATGTTATTAGAGGGCCTTAGGCCCTATTTCTCTATCAAAGAACTGACTTAAAAAAAGTGTCCTATGTGGGCTCTTGGCCCTACTTATGTGTTGTTTAAATTTATCAATAACCAACTTTGTTAAAACTAAATACAACACACGTATACCCTTTCGGTTTTGACGCGCGCTAGCATCTATCTTGCTAATCACCCTCCACGGCTCAACTCTCTCCTCACCTGCCGCTGTTTATTTTGCCCTTCAACGACACCTCTCTGGTGATCACTTTCGGGCTCCATGAGAATCCAGCGACAATTTGAAAACGAGTTTTCTCTCCGTTTTTGCAACTCGCAGCCCAACAAAGTTGGATCCCAGTCCTCGCAGAGTTATCTTTTGGCAAGTCGACTACTTGACTACTGCCGACTACGATCGTGAAGGATCTAAGTGAGCTGTATCATTTTTAATCTTCACCATGAATCTCTTTACTGGATTTTACGACTTTTCCACTAGAATAGTCTAGTAAATCTCTTATTAGCAGTTAGCCTACCCTCGAAAGTTTTCCATTGCGTATTTGCTAAGACGTTTTTTATATTTGTAGTGATAAAGCCCCTACAAATTTGGTGACCCCGTTTCTATTGTTATCCACGTCTTATTATTTATTCCATTCACCTGTTTTTTTTCCCGTTTGAATCTGCTGTTCATAAGTTTTTCACCATGGGCGACGAATACCACCAACTTCACGATTGCGACGAAGATGATGCTGGTTCTAACAACTCGTGTGCACCATCTGCTCACGACGAGCCTCAGGCTTTTCAGATATCTATTAAGCTTCCCCCTTACGAAGTACGCGACCCGACAGTCTGGTTCAAACAGATCGAAGCTGTTTTCACCTCACGTCAGATTACTGGCGAGCGTTCGCGTTACGCGTACGTCGTGCAGTACTTACCGTTCGAAATCGCTTTCGCCGTTCAGGATCTCCTTGATCCTATCCCTAAAGTCAAACCTCACTCTAGCTTAAAAAAGGCTATTCTCGAACGTACGGCGCAATCTGCCGACAGCAAGCTTCGCCAACTCCTCAGCAACATCGAGCTTGGCGACAAAACCCCCTCCGCTCTAATGCGCCACATGCGTCACCTGCTTGCTGGTCACACCTTAGATGATTCTATTTTTCGTCGCATTTGGATGGATAAATTACCCCATCCAATGCAACAAGTACTCGCCCTACTCGATGATGATGTTCCACTGACCAAACTCGCGGAGCACGCAGACCGCATCCAACAATGTTACCCGGTACTAGTTCGTACGCTGTAAACCAAGCCTCGACCTCAGTACCTCAGCATGCAGTCTCCCAGGTTTCGGCCTCACGATCCGACCGTAAACCTGACAGCCATACACAGCGAAAGTCCACTTAATCACTTGGTACCTCATCCCCGCGGTCTACTTCACCCACTAAACCGATTCGAGACGTTACAGACCACAGAGATGACGACCTGCAGGATCTTAAAGATACTGTCAGGTTATTGTGCTCTCAAGTGAGCACGATGTGTTCCACACTCAACCGGCTTCAAACCGGTCATCCCTCTACAAGCCACAACCGCTCTAACTCAAAAGAGCGTGCAGACGACAAAGTCTGCTGGTACCACCGAACATTCGGCCCGGATGCTATTCAATGCGTCCCGCCTTGTTCTTATGCTCGACGTTCACGTTCGGGAAACGGCGTCGCCAGCCAGTAATGGCGACGACTGGTGCTGGCCACTCGCGACACAGTCGCCTGTTTTACGTGACCGACAAGTCCACAGGGTTCCGTTTCTTGATCGACACAGGTGCAGAGGTTAGCGTTGTACCGCCCTCTCGTCGTCATCATCTCCAGCCATCGCAGTTTACACTGCAGGCTGCGAACAACACTTCTATCGCGTGAGCCTTCCGCTGGCATCCACTTGGCCATGCCAAGCCCGCCATTTTCTGACATCTTGAGGGATTATCCTTCCCTCTCTAAGCCTTGTCAGTTTACGGAGCAGGTTCAACACGCTGTTTGCCATCATATCACTACCACCGGCAGACCGATCCATGCTCATCCGCGTAGACTTCATCCCGAGAAGCTACAAATCGCGAAGAACGAATTCGAGCACATGTTGAATTTGGGGATTATCCGTCCTTCGTCCAGTCCATGGGCTTCACCACTGCACATGGTTCCCAAAAAGTCATCTGATGATTGGCGGCCATGCGGTGATTATCGTGCTCTCAATCGAGCTACAGTCCCGGACCGGTACCCAATTCCCCATATTCATGACTTTTCCCACATGTTGGCTGAAAAGACGACTTTTTCCAAGATTGACCTCGTGCGAGCATATCATTAAATACCGGTCGCGGAGGAGGACATCCCTCAAACCGCCGTCACGACTCCATTCGGCCTGTTTGAATTCCTTCGCATGCCTTTTGGTTTGCGGAATGCAGCCCAAACGTTTCAGCGTTTTGTCGATGAAATTTTGCGCGGTCTCTCCTTCACGTTCGTGTACATCAACGACATCCTTGTCGCCAGCTCGTCACCCGAAGAACATGTTGAACACTTACGCCAAGTTTTCGATCGTTTTCAACAAAATGGTCTACAGCTCAACGTCGATAAGTGTCTCTTTGGCGTCACTTCTCTGGATTTTCTTGGCCATCATCTTGACCAAAACGGGATCACACCCCTCCCAGACAAGGTGCAAAGCGTGTTGTCTTTTCCAGCTCTGAAGTCCATAACTCAGCTTCGCCGTTTCATCAGCCTAATCAACTACTACCGGCGTTTCATACCAAATTGCGCCGCCATCCTGGCACCTTTGACGGATCTTTTGAAGTCAAAGTCCAAATCGCTTCAACTTTTCCCAGTGCTCTTGAAGCATTCGAGGCAGCCAAGAAAGCACTCGCGGATGCCACCCTGCTTCATCATCTGAGCACCGCTGCTGATACACAACTTATTCTGACCACCGATACCTCCAACATTGCCGTAGGCGCAGTTCTGCAGCAACAGGTCCACGATCAGTTGCAGCCACTAGCTTTCTTCTCCCAGAAGCTTCAGCCGGCACAGACTCGCTATAGTACTTTTTCGCGTGAACCTCTGGCCATTTACCTAGCCATCCGACATTCTCGCCACCTGCTCGAGGGGAGAAATTTCCAGGTCCACACGGATCACAGACCTCTCACTTACGCCAGATCGATATTTGCCACGTGAAGTACGTCACCTTGACTACATCTCTCAATTCACCTCAGACATACGCTATGTTCGCGGTAATGAGAATGTCGTTGCTGATGCCTTGTCCCATCCAGAGGTCAACACTCTTATCACCACGTTAGACCTGGCGAAGCTTGCGGAAGCGCAGGCGCTTGATGACTCCATCATTGAAATGCTTGCGTCTTCTGTGCTTCAGCTGCGTGAGACTCCCCTCCCCTCGGCACCAGGCTCTATCGTGTGTGATTTTTCTACAGGTTCCCCTCGTCCTGTAATACCCCAATCCTATCGGAAGGTTGTTTTCGACCACTTCCACTCGCTATCCCACCCCGGTGTTCGTGCCGGCCGCAATTTCATCGCAGCCCGTTTCGTCTGGCCAAAGATGAACACAGACATTGCTACCTGGACCAGGCAGTTTTTAGCCTGTCAAAAGAATAAGGTCCAACGACAAACCGTTTCACCTCCCAGCGCATTCGCGGTTCCCGATGCCCATTTTCAACACGTCCACATGGATTTAGTCGGACCGTTACCACCATCTCACGGTTTCACGCACATTCTGACCGCTGTTGATCGTTTCACACGGTGGCCCATCACCGTTCCCATCTCGGATACCTCGGCAGGGAATATTGCCATGGTTTTCCTTACGCACTGGATAGCCAACTTCGGTGTTCCAGCTACACTCACCACTGACCGCGGAAGTCAGTTCACATCTGTACTCTTCCGTGAGTTCACCAAACTGCTTGGGTGCTCGCATATCACCACCACTGCCTACCACCCAGCATCAAACGGCCTCGTGGAACGCCTTCACCGTCAGTTGAAGTCCGCGTTGATGTCTCAACCTGCCCCGCACAACTGGAGCGACAACCTGCCGTTCGTCCTCCTCGGCATTCGCTCGGTTGTTAAGGAAGACATTCAGTGCACTGCCGCCGATCTTGTTTACGGCACATCCCTCCGTTTACCTGGTGAGCTCGTGCAGTCTTCCTCCGTCACCCCTGACGCCACGAACACCTTCGTGCAACAGATGCAGCAACGCATGGCCGCACTACGCCCAACCCCCACCCGCGCGACACCTCGACGCGTTTTCGTGCACGACGACTTGCACACAACCCCATTCGTGTTTGTCCGGCACGACGCAGTTCGCAGGCCCCTTTGCCCACCATACGATGGTCCCTTCAAAGTACTTGAACGAAAGGACAAATATTTCGTCATTCAAGGGGCTGATGCTACTGATACAGTCTCCATCGACAGACTAAAGCCGGCCTACGTTGAATGCACTCTACTATCACCTGGTCCGTCCACTTCCACGGCACCTTCACCCTGCACTCCACCTGCAGCCCCCGACCCACCGCCACCCTCCCCACCCGAACCTACCCCCACCCCTCTAACCACTCCCACTCATTCTGGTAGACATGTTCGCTTTCCTGCCAACTTGCGAGACTTTGTTGTTTAACCTTTTTGTACATCCTCTTTTGTCGAGCGTTTGTAACCCACCAACGCTCTGGTGGGGGAGTTATGTGGGCTCTTGGCCCTACTTATGTGTTGTTTAAATTTATCAATAACCAACTTTGTTAAAACTAAATACGACACACGTATACTCTTTAGGTTTTGACGCGTGCTAGCATCTATCTTGCTAATCACCCTCCACGGTTCAACTCTCTCCTCACCTGCCGCTGTTTATTTTGCCCTTCAACGACACCTCTCTGGTGATCACTTTCGGGCTCCAGGAGAATCCAGCGACAATTTGCAAACGAATTTTCTCTCCAGTTTTGCAACTCGCAGCCCAACAAAGTTGGATCCCAGTCCTCGCAGAGTTATCCTTTGGCAAGTCGACTACTTGACTACTGCCGACTAGGATCATGAAGGATCTAAGTGAGTTGTATCATTTCTAATCTTCACCATGAATCTCTTTACTGGATTTTACGACTTTTCCACTAGAATAGTCTTATAAATCCCTTATTAGCAGTTAGCCCACCCTCGAAAGTTTTCCATTGCGTATTTGCTAAGACGTTTTGTATATTTGTAGTGATAAAGCCCCTACACCTATATCATTCAAGAAGAGATGTGTCGTGCTTCTCAACAGAAATTGTTTTATTTTTATTTTGAATTCTACGAGAGTTTGACTTTTCCGAATAGAAATAGGAAGGGTATTCCATATTGTCACGTATCGAGCAGAGTAGAAATTAGACCGTTGAGCCTTTTTGAATTTAGGGATTTTGACCGTGTGTACATTATTTCTAGTGTCTCGTGGACCATTTTGATATGGTAGCATGTGTGTGCTGAGAATTCCTTCGTCGTGTGTGACTTTGAATAGGAAAGTTAGACCATTTCGGAGTCTGTGAATCCAGAGGGGTCGGAGACCATACCTATTATATTGTTCAATACAGGAATCGTGTGTGCCACCATATTTATATAAAGATCTAGTAAAGCGCCGCTGAATGCCTTATAGTTTCTTCGACCAGCTGATGACACAATGCCAAAAAATAGAACAGTAGTCCAGGATAGGTAAAACGAAAGATTTAAAATTTTGCTCATGAAACCACATATTCTATTAGGTTTTGGTGCTATTTGTTTAAAGTGAGGGGATAAATCCAGAGTGATTTTATAGCTAAGACCTACATCTTTTATGGATGTCATCTCTTTAATTTCTTGGGCGTGAAAAATTGTGTAAGGAAGTTTCAATGGTTCACAAATCAAGAGATGAAATTTTGTTGGTGAACAGGGCATTTGCCATTTAGAACTCCAGACATTTTGTTTTGTAAGATCTGACTCTATCGTTCTATGCACATTAATTATTGAATGCTTATTATATGCACATGCGATTTTTAAGTCGTCAGTCAGTCAGTCAGTCAGTCAGTATATTTGAGGGAAAAATAGGCTTGTGCCTTTGAACTCCCGATTTGTCACATCAAAATCGCAAGAATTTTAAACAATTTTAACAAGTTTTCAGTCAGGAAAATAAAGACAGTCACATGGTGCAGTGGTGTTTCAAGGTTAATTTGTCACATAGTTTACGTTGTGTTGTAGCATGTGTATATCAAGTCAGTGTTTGAATATCTCCACAGATTGGGACATAACAATCGCCTCGGGAAGGTTATTACACGGGTCCACGACACGATTAGCGAAAAAAACTCTTCCGTACATCCAATCGTCCTTGCGGCACATACAGTTTGAAGAGATGCCCCCGGAGATTAGTTGTAGTGGCGCGTTAGAAGAAGTCGTCACACATGAGAGCGCAGTCAAAGCCACGCACGATACGGAAGGTTTGTATCAAATCTCTGCATAACTGCCTATAACTCAAAGGATAGAGATTAAGGTTATTCAGACGGATCTCATACGCTAGTGAACCTTGGCCTCTTACTTATTTTGCTGCTCGCCGCTGCACCCTCTCAAGTACGTTATAATCCTGCCACATCCACGGTCTCCAGGCTTGAATCACGTATTCAAGATGTGGCCTTATGAAGGTACCAAAGATTTTCGAGAAACAGTGTTCATCAAGAACCATGAATGGCCGCTTGATGGCGTACAACATTGAAGTTGCAGTTTTAGCCACCTTACAACATTGCGACACTTAAGGTATCGGATATGGAAGCAGAAATCTGTTGTGAACACACGGATTCCTAGTACTAAGTTGATCGGTTGAGTGGTTCACGAAGGGAAATTGTGTGACTATCGGATAATATGGTGGTGAGCATTGTGAAATTTGAGTGGATGGGCTTATGTGTTAGGGACTCATGTCGGGTAATTGTGTGACTGTCGGATAAAATGGTGGTGAGCATTGTGGAATTTGAGTGGGTTGTAAAATTATTGGCGAAAATGATGATGTGTATGATGGGGCTTGAGGGAATGGTCTGGTGTGTATCGGTTGAGTGTGTGGTGGGAGTTGGGTGTGCGGGCTTGAGTGTGTTGGTTGACTGCATAGGATCGGCCTCACTAGGGCGTAGTCATATCGATAATTGTATTCTCTCTGGAAAGCTTGTTGGCCTAAGTGGCAGTTATGGTTGCTATTTGGCTCGACGCTGGTTGACAGATTAGAATGCTTTAGTTCATTCCCTCGCTATATAGGTGGGGATGGAGAAGTTGACGTATTATTTGAAATGTTATTTCGTGGTTGATTTGATTTTCGTGTGCTACTGTTGCTATGGTTAACATGCTTAGAGCATTTAAATTTTGGTGGCGTACTAAGTAAAGCTTTTTGTGTGGGTACGCTAGGTACGCTAACTGAAGTTATACTTTTGTTGGACCCTGTCGTAGAGCTTATGCTACTATCTAGTATTGTAACATTATTTGGTCCTGGATACGAGTCCTCAGTTATTTCTGACGGTGCCATTGAGGTTTGAGGTGCTTGTTTTGTGAATTGACCTCCTCTCCTGACCGCTGTTAGTCGTTTTCTGTTAGCGGTGTGCGAAGCATCATTAGATGTACTCGCTACAGGTTTAACTAGTGTAACGTGGTTTTGGGCTGTTTTTGTAAAGTGTGATAAACGGTTTTTGCTATGGTCTTCCCTAGTGGAATTGCTTGCTCGGGGCTCTACCGGAAGGGCACATTGCTGAGAGCCTTGGTTAGTGTGTAGTCCTTTTGTCTGAACTTCACGCCTTTACAACTGTACATTTATTCCGTTTGTATCATACCTTTGAAGGCAGGTTTTTTTCACTTGAAACAAACTCCCTATCTCGCCCAGTATTGACAAAACAAAAAACCTGAAACAAAACCAATACTGGCTGCAACATAGGGAGTTTGTTTTAGGTTTTTTCCGGTCTTCGAGGTGTTGGAAGGCGCCCAAGAGGTGCATTACCAACTCTTTACAATTGCCTGTAAACTGGCATAATAAACATATTATTATAATTATTATTATAGGTGTGAGGTCTGGACCTCTGAACGATTTTCAGTTTCGCCGAGCTTTGTTTATTTAGGGGTTTTCAAGCATTAGATGGGCTTCAGTCTGTGAAAAGAACGTCACCAACACTGGCTTATTTTTGCTTTTCGAGTTTAGTCTCTTAGTGGAAGCTATGCGGATGTTTAGGCTGCATGAGTTTACGAGTTGTTGAATCGATTATGTGGTGTTAACTGTGAGGCAATGTTTCGGATAATGACGTTAAACCTACGTTTTAATCTATCTGCTACCTCTGATGACACATAGTGTAGAACCTGTTCAATTTGAAGTACACGCGTGAGACTGTTTGAAAAACTGTTTGGGTCAAAGAGTGAGTCAAGCATCGTGAATAGATGGGTGTACTTTTCAATAAAAATTTGCAAGCGTAAAATGGCTGCGACATCTAATTTTTCAATAGAGATTTTGCGTCAATCATATTTCTTGTATATGTTTAGCTGAAATTTAGAATTAGGCTGTTGGTTAGCAAGATTTAAGGCTCGGATATAGAAGTGTACGATATGTAAATTTAAGTGGGGATTGGGATTGACTTTTGAATGAGTAAGATCACGAATTAAGCAGAACAATAGGATCTTGTTTGAAATTCAGTGATAAACTTGACAGTTTAAACTACTAGAAGCACAATACAAATGATTTGTACAACGTCATATGCAACAGAGGACAATATCTAATCAAATCAACGAAGGAGTTTGGCAGCATAATTTGATTAGGATAGTGAACTGTTACTTACTGATAATTTATTTAAGAAAACCAAAGACCAAAAGTCGCTTCTTATTTTAGATAAATCAATTCATATAAAGCTTTCAATTATCTTCGAATTTGAACAAACCGCGTTCAAGGTCAAGCAGGCGAGCCTTCTTTTGAATGCGTCGACGCTTTCAGCAAGAACAACCGAGAAAGGAAGTTTTTTCTATTCTTCAATGACCCGCTGCGAGAAGAAGCAGGCCCGTACTTCTAGTTTGGCGTGGTGTTTCTTCAGTTTGTACGGATGACCGCGTAGATGCATTGTTTGTGCAAATTCAAAGAAGTTGGTCATCTGAAGAGCACAGTCTACTCCCCTGACGATTTTAAACACCATGATCATATCTCCTCTGTATTGCCTCGAATAGAAAGGAAAAAGATTGAGCCTATCTAGACGATCTTCATATGGGAGGCCTCTTAAGCTGCTGACTAGCTTGGTCGCCCTTCTTTGCACTTTCTAGAGCATTGCTTAATTTTTCTTTATCCAAGGGCAGCACGCCTGGACGCAGTACTCTAACATCGGCCGAACAAATGTTCCAAAGACTCGCTCAAAAAACTCTTCAATAAAATAGAGGAAGGACCTTCTGATCGGTCCGAGGATGCCCATAGCCTTCTTTGCGGTTAAAGCACAGTGATTTGTCGGTTTGAGGTCGGGCGTCATGCGTACACCTAGATCCCGTAGTTCGTTCACTAGTTCGAGTTGATGACCTCCGATCGAGTAGTCATACTCAAATGGTATCACCTTTCTGCGATTAGACCGTAAACGGATTACTTGGCATTTGTTGAAGTTCAGGTGTAGTAGCCATTTTTCACACAACTTTTGCAAGCGATCCAAGTCATTTTGTAAGGTCTGCCCATCCTCTGAGCTTTCAATGGACTTCCAGATCTTCAGATCATCTGCAGACATTACTTTCTCACAGGTGAGGCAGTCAAGGCAGTCGTTCACATATACCAGAAATAGAATGGGACCCAGAACGCTTCCCTGCGGAACTCCAATGGATATGGTTTTCCATTCTGTTTTGGTGTCTCCAATACAAACACGCTGACGCCTGCCTGTTAGGAAGTTGGCTAACTATTTAAGTAGGTTTCCAGTCACACCCATTTGATGCAGCTTTGATATTAGCCATCTGTGTGGAACCTTATCGAATGCCTTGCTGAAGTCAATGTTGACCGCATCGACCGACTAACCCATTTCCACAGATTTTGTCCAGCTTTCCATGGATGTTAGCGGGTTTGTGAGACAAGAGTGGCCACTACGGAATCCGTGTTGCGCTGCCCTTAGCAAGTTGTCCTCCTCAATATGTCTCATTAGTTCCGTTTTGATTAGCTTCTCCATTAGTTTGCAACAAATGCTTGTGAGACTAACTGGTCTAAAGCTGTTAGGTGAAGTTCTCTCTCCTCGTTTATAAAAAGGATGTTATTTTGGCCAGCTTCCAGTCAGTAGGCAGGGCCGCCTTTTCCATTGAACTTATTAAAGATCTTGGTAAGCGGGGAGGCCAGTTGTTCTGCGAGCTGATTTAGAAGTTTCGCTGATAATCCATCTGGACCAGGCGATTTAGTGGGCTTAAACTGTCTCAAGGCTTTTCGTACAGTGTCTGTTGCGAACGATAACGTGCTAATTGCATGCACCGGTGAAACCATATATTCATGTACATTCTCGTCAAAAGGCGGCTCCTCGGTATACGCAGACATAAACAAAATTGGACAAGAAGTTCGCCTTATCTAAGCTATCCGTACACTTGTTTCCCTCATTATCTTTCAGACAAGGGATGGGATCTCGATTCCGTTTGGTCTTATTCACATAAGAAAAGAATCTTTTTGGGTTATGAGCTATTCCCTTGACTAGTTCTGCCTCAAAGGCCATTCGCTCTTTTCGAATTAGTCTTCGACATAAATTTCGCTATTTTTTAAATTCCGAGAAGTTTTGGGGCTGTTGATATCGGGCGTATTTTTTTCCACAGTCTTTTTTTTCTGATTGAAGTTCCTTTTTGTGTTCGGTGTCACCCATTCCGGTCGGGAGATGCGCAAGCTTTTCTTAAGCGGGCAGCAGTCCTCTACTAGTTGCTGAGTTAAGCTCCTAAAGAAGCACCAGGTGTCGTTCGGGTCAGGTACGTATGCAGAACTGCAGTCAGTCACGTCAAGTTGTCCTTTTATTTTCTTATAATCTCCTTTCCATACATTCCTTTCGCTTATTGCGCGAGCAACGGGTATCGAGAAATGGCTATACTCTCAGACAAGAACACAGTGATCACGTCGGCCAAAAGGAGTCTGAGTTTTTAATCCAAGAAAACAGTTTTCGTCTCTACTAATGACGAGATCCAGGCAGCTAGATTGTTGGCCATCTGGAGTTTTCTTTACTGCTCATTCGAAAATGCTTGAGCATCAAAAAGTTATCCTCAATAATTACGTCCTTTAAGCACTCGCTTAAGGCCTTGGTGTCCTCATCTATTCTGCTCTTTGGACTACCATTAGTTGATTCAGGGAGCCCACGTAGAATAATGTACTGTGTACCATGCACCTAAATTTTGTCTCAAGTTATTTGTTGGATATTCCGGCTGATTCCAGCACGGGCCTCAGTGCTATAACCATGAGGATTTGCAAGGTCAGGTAGTTCCTCATGGGCTGAAATTGGGCGCATAGTATCAGTCCCACAAACCATTAGAGATGTTTCTGTAGGATCGTGATCACGGTGCTTCTCGTCAAAGACAACTTGACCATTTATGTTACTTGCCTGATCAGTTTTGTGCGTAGACGCCTCGGCGAGGGATGCTGCTGCTGCGTACGTTAGGACCCCTCCCTCAAGTTCAGGCATCACCAGTTTCTTCTCGTGAGGGAGAAATCGAGAAAATTTCTTCAGCTCCTCCATCTTCACTCTAAGACTATTAACCACCTCCTCAAGTTTCGTAAATTTGTTAAGAAGGGTAAAATATGATATGCAGGCTTCATTATTATGAGTTTAATCCCTTAAACTTTTAAGACTTTTAGTTCGTTTGGCAGGAGGACTTTTTAATAAGCTTCGTGACCGACCTTTTGTATTTGATGATTAAATTTGATCCTCACGGCTGTACGCTTCTATAGCTCCATCGGTTAGTTATTCGAATTCCATCCGAAGCATCCGCAGTTCGATTCCCGGCCCCACTAGCATCTTTGTAGAATTATCACGAACAATAGTTTCTTGTTCCATTTTAGTTGCAAGCAAAACGGTTAAATTCAGAATGTTAAATTTGCCTTTGCGACTGTGACGTAGTGTGTTGACTGATATTAAAAATAACGAAAATCTTCCGACGGTGTGTAGAGTATTGCAAATATTGGAAGCAAACTGAGTAAACAATAAGCCTAATTGCTTAGAAGCACTTTCAAATATGGATCAACAATATGCAGGATATTCAGGAACGACTCAGCCGTTTGTAGATCTTCAAGGTCCTGAATAATGGCTTATCTTCAAGAAGGCTTGAGATCCTTGTAACTTGGTCTTTTCAGGCTGTTTTCGCTTGTTTGTTTGTAGGCTGCGACTTCAGATCAACGACTTGAGAAACAAATTCCACTTTGATTCCGTCTTCTGATGAATTTCGACACAATTAGAATTCCACGATGACGAGATTGCTGAATAGTATCCAATGCTTAATATCCGGAGTCCGCGAGAGTGTCCAGAAGTGTGAAATCCCGAAACGACTAAATCCCTTGGAGTCCAAAGAAGTCAAACCGATTTCGAAGGGTGAGCCGAATGTGTCAACGCTTTCAGTTAGAGCAACTGAAGAGTGCAGTTTGTGCTAATCTTCAATGACCCGGTGGGAAAATAACTAGGCCCAAACTTTTAGTTCGGCATGGTGTTTCTTTAGTCTGCATGGATGACCTCGGAGATGTGTCGTTTTGGCAATTAAAAAAGGCACAGTCAAATCCCCTTACGAGTCTGAAGACCATGGTCATATCACCTCGGTATTGCCTGTAATAGAGAGGAAAATATTTGAGTCTTTTTGGTCGACCCCATATAGTAGGCTTTCCAAGCCGCTGACTAATTGGGTCTATAAAAATACAGTTGTTCCATCAACCTGGCCTTCCCATGACTTTGTCACAAGTAGACGTCTCGACAAACAGAAGGCTCCCCAAAATCACAAGTCAAGCAAGACGGGGTTGGTCGACAGAAGTTTACTGTCTGAGTTATGTACCAGAACCAACTCCGTGTGCACGCCAAGTCAGTTTGCGCTATTGTATTGACTTCTGTCTAGCCTTGTCTTTGGAACGTTCTTAGTGGACCGGTCAGCCAGCCAGGTCGACGGGTGCGCGTCAAGCTGCTGGCACTCACGTGCACCTTCAATTGCGAACATACGGGGGAAGCATACGGCCACTGGAGATCGTGGCCTCTCGCAGCGGTTGACAGCGGGGTAAGTCACTTTAAGTCACTTTATTAAGGGAAGAAGGCTTTCGCCCTTGAGCTCCCTATTCACAACCAAAATCGCATAATAGGTCCACCGTAACAATAGTACCTAATACAAATGTACAAATGTAGGCTTAACATCAGCGATAAGTGTGAGCCAGTTGCAAGGTGCTGCTACTGACACTTTGTTCATTATATCTGCCATAGTTTCTCAGAAAATGAGAATCAAGTTTGTGTTTAAAAATGTCAACAGTATCTGAGAGGACCACATCTTCCGGGAGTCCGTTCCACGCTCCAATGACCCTCTGCGAGAAGGCGTTTCGTCGAACGTCGATACGGGCCGGTTTCCTCTGTAGTTTAAAAGGATGACCTCGCAGATGGGGTAGTTTATCAAGTGCGAGTATATAGCTAACGTGACAAATAAAGGCAGCATGGATCAGCACAGCAGCAGAATCCTACAGTACCCCTCAACAAGACTGAAGGCGGCGGTAATTAACACCGAAGGCAGGACTGATGTCTAAAAAAAGGGAGATTATAAAACGGTCAGGGAAATGAACATTTCGGCCAATCCGGGGATATATAAATGGGTATGAATGAGAAGTTTGTGAGGGGGGACAGTGGCAGAAAATGCAAAGTTTTAGGCAGTAGCGGAAGTGTTGGAGTTAAAAGCAGGTACAGGTTGGGGTTGCGGACAAGAAGAAGTAAAATGCGGGACAGTGGAAGAGCGGGTTGGGGAGGAGAAATAACAGGGGGTGGAACACCAGAGGGCTGTTCAGGCGAAGTGTCCATGACCGCAGGCTTGAGCCGATAAATGCTCACGACCTCCTCACGAGTACCAAGTTGGATGCAGAATGTGTTCGTCCAACGCGAGATGAAACGGAAGGGGGGCCTCATAGGTTGATTCATAGCAAGACGTGAGTACATGTCACCAAATCCTTTTTGAGGTAAAATTTCGAGACAAAAGGCCTGCGCGCAACCGAGGATAGCGTCCGCAGAAATTGCCGGAGGCGATGCAGGAGGTTGGTATATACCTCGAACACACCTAAAAGAGCTGGCGGGATGATCTCAGCAGGAAGTCAGACAGGAGCACCGAACATCAGTTCAGCGGTGGAGCAGTCAAGGTCCGGCTTGAAGGAGTAGCAGATCCCCAAGAGGACCAGAGGGATGGTCCGTCTAGTTCTTCCGCTCGGCCACAGCTTGTAGGGAGGCCTTAAATTGGCAATGAAACCGCTAGATCATATCGTTGGCAGCCGAATGATAGGCCATAGTGCGGATGCGGGTACGGCCTAAAAAGGGGAGAATAGACTGGAAGAGATTAGACCCGGACTGAGCACCGCGCTCAGTCGTGATGGTGGAGGGAACGCTGAAGATGGCAACCAAACGACCGAGGAGGGTCTTGACCACCGAGGAAGCCTCGACATAAGGGATAGGAATAGTCTCCGGCCACCGGGTGAATCGATCCACACATGTGATGAGGTAGGAACAGCCGTGGTGCAGACGCAGAGAGCCTGCGATGTGCAGACGGATGTGACTGAACCCACAGACTCTCACAACTTCTCTCTTCTACTAAGGAACCGGGCCTGGAAGATCACAGCCCTTGGAGTTAACCTAATAAGCCTTAACAACTACGCGATAACTGATGACCTCCGACATGGGATGAAATCTCAACTTCTGATGTAGCCGAGCTCAATCATCATCGAACTCCTGTAGTCTTCATTTAAATTTTCTCATGTCATATTATTTGGCCGCGAAATAGAAATTTAAATTATGGACTTCCTGTCGTGAAGCGGTACAAAGATCCTCATCCGCTCACAGCCCATCGAACCAGGCTATGAATCCTTCCCCATCCCGCGCAGCAGTTCCCGCTATGAGTGCCAGCACCCAGACCACCTTTCCTAACTCTGGTCCTACTTCTATAGCCAATGGTATCTCTCTTCCCTCACTCATAGTCGAGATGAAAAATTTCCTACTAACGTGCCGATGCACGCGTAGTCGAAAAATTGCCTCCTACCAACACGCAGACTCAGTGGTCCACGTAGTCGAGATGACCTTTCCTCCTACCAACATGGAATGACGGCACTGACACGACTCACGTATGCCAGCCACGGCCGCTCATGCAAGCCAAAAATGCCCCTGCAGCCTGGCTCATTCATGCCAATCACAGCCCCTCATGCTGCCTGCAACTATACATTGGTAAATACCTCCTTGACTACCTTCAAATATTATTTCTTCATCCGATTTCCATCATAAACGAACCACGGTCTTGGAAGACGCACTTGTGGTGGCTATCTCCCAACGAAGTGCACTTGCAAACGCTTGTCATGAATAGCTCAAGACGGAGTGCGCTTTTGAATCGTTTGCTATTTCCGGTCTCTATAATAGCCAATCACAGGCCGACTCACAAAAGGCTTCATATGATGACTGCCGAGCAAACATCACCTCAGCCGCCATCCATTGGCGTTCGGTTGAGTGGTCGTTTGGTAGTCAATTTCATACGACCTATTCTTCAACACCTCTCTACGGAAATACCCACTTACTATCACTTTGGCCTTCCTATGACTTCTCTATTCTCCTAAGGAACCGGGCCTAGAACATCGCAGCCATTAGGGTTAAAATTCCTAGCCTTAGAATTATGCAATAGATCTTCTCAAACAGGTGTGCAGAAAGGCGACAAATATGGTCGACAGTCCAACCGTACTTTGAAAGAGTAAAAAGGTTGACTTATTCCTCTTGTCATGCGGGCACTTGCGGTTTCGCTTTGCTGGACATTTCGGATAATATGGAGCTATTGTGCATCCCTGACAGCGGAGGATTACTTCGAGTTTGCCAACAGATCGCACCTACGCAGTCATCCTCAAATGTTTAAAAGCTAAAGCACTTGATTGGATCTCAGCAAGTATTTCTTCAGCCAACGAGTGGTACGATTTTGGAACCCGCTACGAAGCGAGACGGCTTTCGTCGGAATAATTTTGATTTTAATAGAAGGCTTGAAGTCATTTTATTTGAAATGCTGCCTCTGATGGCATGACTTCTTAATGACAGTTTTGTAAAGCAGTGCCATTTGTGGCCGGCCTGGTTATGCACATTCAGCCCACAAACGCACACATTAATTCTGCTATGCTAACAGATATTTCGCATTCTTTCTTTTGCATAAAGCCCTGTAAGTCCTTCATGTCATTTGCGATTTCACCCTTAATTGGTTGTGTTTAAGAGTCGATAAGCGACCTCTTTAGACAACCAATCGGTGCATTCATAATCCGGTCGGCAATACGTTTAATTCCTGCATAGGCTGCACATGGCTCATGACAACCTTATACTGATAGGCCTCCATCAACGGCCTACGCCCCTTCTAATGAGAATGTCTGTGGTGAAGAACATGACATCCCTGGATCAACATTCTCGTCGAGTAAGGGCTTATCATAGAAGTATACTTAGTAAACCCACATTCCCTTGGATAGAGACAAACAGAGATCAATATTACAGTGCTCTACAAAGTTTAAGTTATAAACACAAGACAGCTGCCATTTATGATGGAGTCAACAACTGCGCGTGTCGATCGCATCGCTTGAAAACTTGACGCTGGTGTTTACTTAAAAGTGGCTAAGAAGAACTTCCGAGACATACCAAGTCAGCATTTGGGAGATCTGCACTAGTTTTGGCTTCAAGCCGCTGAAGGGTCTGCGACGGCAATACTCGTCGGCTCCTAATCCCTCATTATCTACGGCCTTAGCGTCTAAAAAGAAGCTATTCTATTTACGCAGATGTTGAGAGAAAACCTATATCAACAGCATTACTTTAAGGCGCTATTGAGACTTTCTATCTTATTTGAGGTGTTTTCGCCATAAGGGAGTACCTTACGTTGAGCGTAATGGGTCCACCGTCGTCTAAATCGCCACCAGTGGTCATTTATGTAGGGTAGATTTCTGGATAATTGTTCCTTATGCTGAACTCAACATATTGAGTGCACCCGCTTACACTGCTTTACAAAAAAATAAAGGGCTAGCTCCACCTTTTTATTCTGAAATACACGTTTTGTCTTTCATTGGAAAGCATGTAGTACACATATGTTTATTATGCCAGTTTACAGGCAATTTTTAAAAGCGTTGGTAAAGCACCTTTTGAGCGCCTTCCAAAACTTCGAAGGCAGGAAAAAACATAAAACAAACTCCCTCTTTTGCAGCCAGTATTGGTTTTGTTTCAATTTTGTGCTTTGTCAATACTGGGCGAGAAATTTTCATTGCAGAAGAGATACTTTTTTTGAAAACCAGCAAAAGAAACTTAAGTAGACTCTTCCATAGAACTTCGGCTGTGAAGGTGTCCGATCTGAAAACAAATAAAGTACACATAACGGTACTTCAGAATAGGAACATAGGTATGGCCTACTGGTAATTTAAAGTCCCGGTTTAGTCTGAATTTCATACTGGAAGCCTGCAAAACAACAACAACTTTCCAATGCAAGCGAACATGTGTGTCCCAGGAAGCAATTGAGAAGAAGAAGACCCGAATCTTCTTCTTCTTCTTCTTCTTCTTCTTCTTCTTCTTCTCAACAACAACTTTATTACGCTGAATCTTCTTGCATTCCCCCACGGCGGGCACAGAGTTATAAAAACTGCCTGTATTATTCTTTTAAACAAAGAGCATAGGGTGCCTGTTTGTTCTAGAACAGCAAAACACCTATGAAGGATTTGCATATCTTTGATTTTCGGTTAAGAATGGTGCAGTGTGCCAAAATCATTAAGCTCGTTGCCACTCAATTACGACGAAGGTCATCGTCAATATAGAACATTTAGTTTATAAAAAAATGTATTTGTACTTATTCTGTATAACCTTGCCATCCTTTTCCATTCCCATGCCTTAAATACACTTTAAGTTCACACTGGACCAGTAAATTTTCATATTGCTATTTCTTGAGTTTGCATATTTTTGTGAAAATTACATTTTTCTATGCTAGTTAATAGTAATGTCTCAACCAAATTGTGACTTGTTTTTACTTATAGTTCTAACTATACTGCTATAATAATTTGGGGGCACGCCGCATGTGCTGACTTCGTGCAAAATGACTTTCATTACGTTTTCCAACGTTTTTCATGAGATAGTGCACCAACTGTAGTTCAGTATATTTAGGGTAGTAGGCAATTCCTTCGAAGATTCTATTGAAAACAGTATGCATGAAATATCCAACATAAAATATTTAAATATAAAAAAGTGAGTAACATATATACATGTACCCATTTTAGCTGCGGGTATGGTCAACGTGTCCGTGAGAGCATTTAGATGGTCCCTTGTGTGCATAATATATATCCAACATTAAATATGTTACTATAAAATAGTGACTTGCACATACAAATGCAAAGTTTTATCTATAGGTTTGTCCAAGGCGTAGACGACTCCTACTTCCTTGTCCATATGAACGGTAGCTGTTAAGTAAATGTCCATCAAGGTTCCGTTTGAATGCATCGATGGAGTTCGCCATTACGACCTCCTCGGGCAGTCCGTTCCAGGCACCGATGACTCGTTGTGAGAACAACTGCTTGCAGACCTATAGGTGGGATAAGGTTCCCCGCAGTTTGAGGGAATTCCCACGGAGGTTGATTGAAGAGGCGAATAAGGTCGCCTCGGATTTTTCTATATTCAACAGGGAAAACGTTGAGTGCTTCTAGTCTACATTCGTAAGATGAAGACTTTAGGCCCTTCAAAATTTTCGTTGCTCTTCATTGAATTCTTTCCAGCATCTGATAATCTTTTTGCAACCATGGTCACCACGCCTGAACGCCATATTCCAGATGTGAACAAATAAATGTTCCGTATATTTTGCCAAATAGTTCTTTATCTGAAAAGAAAGAAGATCTTCAGAAAATCGAGTTGTACTCGTGAATTTTCGAACAAGTATCACGTGTTCGTCGTCAGACTAAATTAAAAATGAGGGCTAGGAATGTCACACTAGAGGTTTTGGAGGCAGAGGTTTCAACGGACGGGGAAGGGAAGGGGGGATTGGGTGGAAGGGTTATGGTGACGTGACAGCCGCGGCGATAGGTTTGGACTCTAAATATATCGTTGTTCAGGCACGGAGCGGAAGCAGCTGAAAAGCGCTCTCGAAATTTATTTGCGCGAATAAATTCTGCTCTTTTGTCTTGCTTCAAATTATAGGTTGATATTGTGCCAACCTCATCTGGAACGTTTCATTGCTACAGAAACGAAAATAAATCTGTATATTCACATCTCGAAGCTCCAGGATCGTGCGTTGGCCTTTACGTAATGTTTTTGCCTTCTGCAGCTGCCTATAACAGCCGACCGGCTACGACATGCTCAATAAATTCAAATAAGTCTACGGAGACCTGATTGGAATCTCAGAACCAACTGCCTTCATTATACAAATGAGGTCATTGAAAATTTTTCCCGTCAACCTGGTCGCTCAAACTACAATAACACCTGAACATATCTTCCCTTTGACAATATGCCGAAGAATATGTGTCTATTTTTAAAACATAAGTAAGGCTTGAACTAGTGAAGCCAGGTGGTTAATTAGCAAAATGACCCCAATGTCTAATTATGAATTGGTTAATAAATGTAGCGCATCGATCAGTGAAAGGTAATCTCCATTATGATCAACAGGCTTTTTCAGTTTACTTGAGGTCCCGTGATAATGACGTGCGTAGGCACAACCGCCGACATCACATTCTGTCCAGTTTCACCTCTGGTTTCTTTAAAACCGACTCTCCCGACATAACCCCGAGCCACTGTACAGAACAAAACAAGTAATTACTAGCTGGAGTAGCCGGCCGATATGCAAGTCGTAACCGTGGATCATAGTGATTGATCTCACACATAGCGGTAAGGCAAAATTATCTCACCAACCTTCGTGATTCATGTTTTAGTTCCATTTTAACCACATCTGTGTGAGGTGAAGGCACGGGAGGATAACACGCAACCCCTGCCTCACAAAAACCTTGCATGTGACTGGTGCTTAACGCCCAAGTAGTTGTTTGAAGCCACGCAGAAATGGTTCTCGTTTATCTGTGCCAGTTGCACCACGGAAAACAATCTTACAATAGCGAAAAACAGAGAGAGAGTGGGTTAGAGAATTGCGTCTTATGCCTTTTCTGATGTGTGCATGGCGCAAACTGCTGATGCACTCGATCTATAACGAACTTTCCCATATTATCAGCGCATGTTCATCCAGTCGTCGGTTGGTGGATGACAGCTAATTCTTGTCTCCCTTGCACTTTGCTTGTTCAAAACGAACTCTAAACACACTTCCTCGAAAGCGGTTTACTCTCACGGCAAGAAGGCACAGACATTCATGACACTCAAACAACATGCACATGCGAATTCAGCTGAGAGCACCTCCTTTGGTGTTTTGCCTTGTACATCTAGTAAAGGTACAAAAGAGCAGAATGTGGCATGCATGCAAACATGGTTAATTATGACATCCATTGTACCTGCCCCTACTTTTCTTATTCTGGGCTTTGTCTCACCGTCGTAATCTAGCGTGGCAAGGAATTGCCGTAGATTCTGCGAAAAGCTGACTTACTAGGCAACGATTCAGGTGGAGGCTACCGGTGGCGTTGTGCCATGGGATTACACAATGAGGTCCTAACGACTCATCCACATTTTTACAGCGGCGTGGTTATCTATTCCGTGCAATTTTGCGTGCAACACACTAGACGGCTATGCGGATCTCTCTCTTGTCCCACAAGTCCTCATAATTTCGAAGGGAATGTTCTCCTGTGAAGTAGAGGGAATGATAATATTCATGGTAGTATCACTCATAATAATGGTAAAGGTATTATGAGGACAAGCGAAATAAACAGCTTGAGTAATGATGGAGCAATTGGATTAGAAAGATTGGTAGTATTGCTAATAGTATGTTCCCTGCATGCCAAATCCCCAGATCACCTAGTCGAAATTTCGGAGAGATAGGGGGTAATCCGCGGGCAAGGAACACCGTGGCAACACTAATGGTTACAGTGGTAGTGTTCTTACTGATTGTCCTGCCAAAGCAGCAATTCGCTATTCTTGAGCAAAAACCAGTTTTTCACGAGGTATTCTTTGGTGATGTGTTTGGCAATTTAAGAATCTACCCCTTGTTATTATATGTCATAGAAAGTTTACGGAAAGAGCTTGTTTGGTAAAGCATATTCTACTCCATACTATTCTCAGATTACGGCAAAGTTTGGCTTCTATGCGACGCTACAAACCAACGTCCGATAGAAGCATGAAATGCTGCCGGGAGCGTGGAGGAGTAAGCTATCAAAATAACCTGAGTTGTACTTGTAGAAACAAATGTTGCATCACAAGCGTTTGCACATTACAAATGTATGAAAACAGGTGAAAAACTATGATGCTATTTTGAAACTCTACTAACTGTATCTATAGGGACTTGCCCTATATCCGCAGACGATCTTTGTCAACACAATGCCCTTTTGCTCCACACACCTTCCACGCCGCATTTATATTTCAAGTCTTCAGTTGAACATTTCTCACTGAACATTAGTTGTGCTCCCCTATACGCTAGAGAACCTTGTGTTGTGTCACCAATTCTCTGATATTTGGCAACCATGCTCTTGTCTTTCCTAGCCTGTTGGGGAATTCTTAAATGTTGCCCTGCAAATTTTGAATTGCACAACTTCTAGCAGTGCATCCTATTTGCCTGAGTGTAAATAGGCAGAGAGTGCGATCACACCTACCGATCAGGCCTCGGTCCGTATAAATATTGATTTTCCACATGTTAGATGTTCATTGCACGTATTCTGCTAGTCCGAAGACAATTTTGGGCACCAAAGTCGAAGTTAAAAATGCGTTTAATCCCAGAAAGCATTTATTCTTTGAATAAATACTTCTTGGGATGCGCGCTTTTCAATACATACAAAAATATCTTACTATATGCACCAGCGCGATTATCGAATGGGTGCCAGTTTGTGTGCAGTACACAAGTCGGGTGTCGGGATCAATCCATTGGCTACAAACTCTCGTAATACTTAAGGCGGTCTTTTTATATGTATCAATAATGCTAATAAAATATTCCTTGTAGTATCAGTAGTCATAAAGGCAAACGGCAACAGGAGTAGTATTGCTATTAGTATTTAAATACTGCAGTAGTATTAATAATAATAATAAGGAAGAAATCGTAGGTAACGTACTGCCCTCCATGCGGCGACTATTTACTTTTTACGCTAATCCTACTTCACTCAATGAGTATATTTGGAGCAATTTATAAATCCTAAAAAACTCCATGGAAACGGTACGGGGATGTATGAAACGTGGTAACGATGCAAACCTTTTAACATGTCGCTTTGTTTTGCAAAAGCACAAAATATTTAGGAAATGTGAATGGCTAAAATGCGAGTTGGCAGAGTAAAACACGTTCACTGCATTTCTCCTAAGTGATATTCACTGGAACTAACTTTAATGTAAGAAGGTTTGTTAAAATCAGGAAAGTTGTATGC
Source organism: Ligula intestinalis (assembly GCA_036362985.1). Lineage (NCBI taxonomy): Eukaryota > Metazoa > Platyhelminthes > Cestoda > Diphyllobothriidea > Diphyllobothriidae > Ligula > Ligula intestinalis. The sequence continues at coordinate 51,310,599 of JAYGXS010000002.1, forward strand.
TTGTAGTCATATGTGTTATCTTTTAGATCAGGATTGGGATGTTTAGCTTGACCAGATTATCCAGACGTTTCTAGAACACGCCAACAGTGAAGGAATGCACAACAGACGGTAGCAGAGAGTTCCACTGTAAAACGGCTCATTGAGATAAGAAGGATGTGTCTTGATTTGTGAAGCTCAATTCTATCTTAAACTGACAATTATGTCCTCTGTGGTTGCTTCTGGAGGCCGCTTTAAAGAGATCCTTCCGCTTTATACCCAGATCAGGTCCTCTAACGAAGCAAAAAGTTACTACAAAGTCACCTCTTTCCTGTCTAAAATTGAGGGAATAGAGCTTTAGGGCAGTCAAGTGCTTCTCTGATGTGAACTGTTTAATTTCAGGGATCGCCTTAGTAGTACGTCGTTGGCCACTTTCAAGAAGCCCTATGTCTTTTTGAAGCCAATGCCGCCGAGTCTCTACGACGTATTTCATGTGGCTGCAAAAACGCTCGATATAGATTTCCGAAGCAATCTGCATTCAAGTTCACAACCGTTTTTCGTATGGCGCTCATAATTGATGTTGCTGTGGCTGCGACGTTGGAGCACTTTGTTGTGATACTTGGTTCGTCTTTAATAAGTACACAATGATCTTTTTGCATACGCACAGTTTCAAGTGGTTGGCCTCCCAAAATATATTGTGGAGGCATATTCTTTTAGACGCCTTGTTGATAGGATGCACATTGCTACAAGTTTTATTGGATTGAAGTATATCCACCTATTTAGGTGCAGCTGGTCTTCTGTATTATCTGGAATTTGATTTCGTCTTTTATCACTCTCCACCATTAAAGGTCAGGTGCAAAGAGTACTATGAAAGATTAAACTTCTTCTACTGTGTCGTTTACTTCGGTGATAAACAGAGCAACCCAAGAACTGACACTTGCAGAACTCCACAAATCCACTCTGAACAGTGACCATGCGCAGTTACGTTTTCACTACATTTGCTAAGGAAATCTTCAACCCAGTTCCGAAGATTAACTCTTAACCCAAAATCGGAGAGATGTTGGATAAAGCGCTGATGAGGAGCGCGATCAAATGCCTTCGTAAAGTCAAAATAGATAGATGCCATCTCCTGTCTTAATACGGGTTTGCGTTACCAGACACTTTCTCAGACGTGGTTTATCGCTGGCTCCGCTCTATAGGCTTACGCGAAGATATCTGAGTTTTGAGCGTGGGACATCTTTTTAGTAGCATGTGTTCTATTTTTATTTCGTGCAGACAGCTTATTCCACTTGCAGCATTTAATGTCTATCCATCGCAGACCTAGAAGTAATCCATGGCAGCGAAAGAAGGGGGATACCCAGCCTTGGGCTTCGTCTCCAACACATGCTAGCCTATTGTCAGATTTTAAAAATCAGAGGCGTTAAAAGGCCTTCTTTCGGAGGCTTTCCAACTTATGTGAAGACCAAATTATCCAGTGAGAACCCGTTTATGAGTGACACACGTAAACGTGTATTTTAGGAATGGCTGGCTGATGACGGATAATAAATAACAAATAAACATTCAAGTCCTCTTTTGTTGTTAGCGCTGATGCTGTCGAGCTCGAATGCGAACCCAAATGCACGTGTAAGTTCCATAAGCAATCGGTGATCTCTTATCTCTCACTGCACATTATCTGGCGTATTTTTAAATAACCACGTGTTACACTTCACTCTTCCGTGAACTTTTAAACGACTGAATAACTGCCTGCTCCCAGGAAAAAGGGTCAGGCGGAAATTATTCTGTTCCTTTGCTTTTTTTTTATTCAAAGCCTAACCATGTGGAACCCAATTCACATCCACTCGTTTCTGTGCCTATATTATCGATTGTCTGCGAACCAATTCACACATTGCACGCATAGTAGACACTGCTGTCTAGCACAGAAAGTGCACACCTTTCAAAAGCGGTCTAGAATT
>JAYGXS010000002.1:51321627-51334055 GCA_036362985.1 Ligula intestinalis
GTCATCCGCATGCTTACTTTAATTGTCAGTTCCTGTAGTCACCGCTTAAGTTCTTGATTGGTGCGGTGATGGCTCGTTAATTGTCACAGTGCTCTTGGCGCATCGGATGCGGACTTGATAATTGCGCGACAATTATGCCCACTGTCATCAGACTTGTTGCTGCGCCAAGCCCTTCCCCAGTGGCTGATTCTCTTGCTTATGAAATTTCTCAGTACACCGTATGGGAACGCCAAATCGCTGCGCTTTTTGATGGACTAGGGGCCTAAGAATCATGAATTGATCAGCTCGTGGCTCACGCGGTTATCCCCTCGTGTGAGGATTTCGGCCTCGTCAAACGTGAAAATGTGGCCGGGTGTCGTTGAGTGAGCTGCAACCTGGGAGTTGGCGTCTTTCTTTCTCACCACCGCTGCATGCTCGGCCATTCGCGTCTGGAGTGATCTCCCGGATTCTCCGACGTAGTTTCTTTGTCCAGAACTCCACCAGATCTGTGAAGCGACTTCAGCCGTTTCCTGCCGTGGCAGTGGGTCTTTCGGTCTCATGACCTGGTGCCTAATGCTTGATTTTGGCTTGTGCGCAAATCCAATTCCAAGTGGGGTGAATAGAGGGCTAACCGATTCCGATAGATTCTTCTCGTACGGAAGATCCCGCCAAAAAGTTGCACCAGTTGCATGTAGATTTTTCTCGTTTGTGTATGCATTAGTTGACAAAATTGCGCGCGTTACCATTCGCTATCAGTCCACGGCGAATATGTTGTAGTTCAGCAAGTTTGTCCTCCACTTCGCTGCAATGCATCTCAACGCGCCGGTAAAGCGCTTTTACGCAGCTGCGTTTGTTGCCAATTGGGTGGTTGCTGTTGTAGTTCAGGACTTGCATAGTGTTGGTTGCTTTCCTAAACACTTTAGGCCACCACCGTCTTTGCGGAAAATTAGGACGTCCAGGAAGGCCAACTTGTTGTTTTCTTCTTCCTTTCTCGTAAACTAAATGTCCGGGAAGATGGCATTAACATGTTCCTTTAATGCTAGGACCTGATCCCTCCCAATTGCCATCAAAGTGTCGTCCACATCCTGAGTGCAGTGTTTAGGTTTGTGGTGTCGGAAAAGTCTGTGACTCTAACTGTTGCAGGACAAACTCTGCTATGAATCCATAAGTAGGTGAACCCATGCTCGTAGGTAGATCCGTTGAAGATAAAGTACGTATTGAGATAGTACTTTAGTCGATGGAGGATTTGGGCGTGCCTGAGTCGATTCTCCGTTGAATCGTATTTCTCTCTTAGGAGTAGGTGGATGACCTCGAATGCTAGGTCCTATGGAAAAGAAGTAAAAAGGGACGTGACATCAAAGGATACCGTGATATCGTTTAGCTGGACGCTTAACTCTTTAAGTTCCTCCAAGAATCGTTTTGATCACCTAACTGTTGTGTCTGAATACACGGTCAAGAACTTGAGCTGTCAGGACAGCCACTTTTCCAGTCCGTAAGACGAAATTTCTTCGAGAGAAACGATTGGCCGGAGGGGTGCGCTCTCTTTGTGCACATCATGGACACCATAGAAACGTGCCAGGCCGTTTTTGCGCTCTCGCCATGCGTCCATTTATAAGCGATATTGCACCTGCGTTCTCCAATACCAACAGCGTTGTGTTGATCTCACGTGTCAGAGTTTCTTTGGGCTTTGATGTGCATGGAACGTAGGACTGACGATCGTCTTACAATGTGGGAGCTTCGTGAAAGGAGTCCGTCCTGTCCAATACGATAGTGGACCGCTCCTTGTCTGCCGGCACCATAACGAGTTAATTGTCGGCTTTGAGGTTTTAATGTGTCTTCAAGGTTTACGGTTTTTCGTTTCGTTCGTTGCTTCTGGTTTGCATGGAATTTATTCTAGAGCAGCAACCATGCTAACAGGTATGCCATCAGCTGTGTTGAATGACGCTTCATCCATTAACAGCTGTGTTTGTTCTGCAAGCAGCTTCTTAGATGACAAGATGTGCATCTTTGGATGGATTTGGACGAGGTAGCTTGCGAAACCATATTTCAAGTGCTGCCTCTCGCTTTGTTTTCCGGTCGCGGGCACGTTTGGCCACCATCTACTGGAGCAGTTGTGTACAATTCTCGCCCATGAACTCAAAGCACTTTGCCTTATCTTTTTCGATCATCTGACGGTACTTACGAAGCGTTCGTGACAGTCACGAAGAATCACTCACCTTTGTCGTACTGAAATTAGTTGCATCTCCCCAACTCTGTATTCACCGGGGGTCTGTACGACACAAATTTCGGTAACACATTTATGTCCAGAAACCTGTGCAGAAGTCGAATCTGCGCATAAGTAGACGACTCTCAAAAACCAAATTTTCTCCACCCTTGAGCCGATCAAAGCGCATAGCGCGTAAAGAGATCGCCAACGGAAATGAATATGCGAGTTCCAGGAAGCAGTCCAGAAGAATAAAAAGAAGAAGATGCGACCACTGGAGTAAGATTTTTAGAGTCCTGATGTTTCGTATTCCATCAGGAATGGTTTTTCGCAGGCAATCGTAGAAAAGCAGATTAGGGTTCTACATGCACAGAGGTTATTATGTAGGCCCGTTGATGAATGACTGCAAAACCTTTGTGTACCAACTTGACTTTTCAACTGGTAAAGTAAGTGAAAAAATCCTGCCCCCACGTGGTTTGAAATTTTTAAGCAGTGGCGTTTCAAGAGGAGAACACTTGCTTCCAACAAGCAAAAAAGTGTGTCTCGATCAACACACTTGATTTACGTAAAAAGCCGGATACTCACAAAATTTGTTCCCTGAACAAACCCTACTACAGTATTCCTCTCCTTAGTCGCCACCTGGGTCTAAATCCATCTGCTCGCACAGTTACGTTGTGACTAGCAAAGCAGACAATCGTCGAAAACCTTCCTTAACGAGATCGGACCAACCAAACTCCTACAACGCTGGTGATGGTGAAATTCTCAGACGCTAGTACACACGAAGGAGCAAAGGCTGAGTCGCTAAATTATATTGTATCAAATTTGTTTTTTGTTACCAGTATTGGAGTAACTTACTGCATAGTTAGAAATTAAAAAAGCTCAGTTATTACGCCTGCTCTTACCAACCCTGAACAAAGTTTCCACGTTTACACATTGCTTTAGTAGTCCGTCAAAGTTCGGCTTCTTAAATTCTAAAACCAATCGTCTTCAGTAGAGAGAATCGCCTTTAACGTATTCTTACATTAGCTAAGCGGCAACTTAGGCTATCTGTCTCGTATCTAAGGTAAAGCTTCTCATCTGAGTCCTTTATTGCGGAAATTTCACTTGTCGTGCGAAAATAATGCAAGCGAGAAGTCAAATGCAAAATTTGCCGCGAGAGGGGCTCGAACTGAAAATCCGTTCTACACATGAGCGCGATGTTAACCGCTGCGCTATCGCCACAAGCTGTAAATGGCGATCGAAAAGCTTGATTAATTGAGTGCGATCGACGCAAACAGAGAACTGATGCGAAGGATATCATATTCTAGCCTCTAAGTATAGCAAACTTGAGGGTTAAATGGAAAATATGAAAAAAACTGCTCCAGCAGACCATCGCTGCGATGGAAAAAGTGATGACTTCAATGCATACGCATGGACCGCCTAAAGAACAACAGATGATGCATATACCTGAAGTACAGGCCGCCATAGTGGTCAACATAGACACCGGTGAGACAACTTTAGACAGATCCGATGACCAAGCAGTCACACCATCCGTTTCGAGCTCTAGCCCTATTGCAGCGAAGGCGACCAAAAATGTACTTCAGGACTCCCGTCAGGAGGGTTATAATGGCGTAGTTGTTCAGGGGTTGCAAGAAGTAACTTCATACAGTTCAGTCGACCAAGCAATCACACCACCTAGTTCGACCGCCGGGCCCACTGCAGCGAAGATGACCAAACCCGAAATTAAAGACTGCCGACAGGGTGGTGAAAATGGGGTAGTTGTTCAGAGGTTGCAAGAAGCAACTTCAGACAGTTCTGACGACCAAGCAGTCACACCACACAGTTCGAGCTCCAGGCCCACTGCAGAAAAGGTGGCGAAAGCCTCAGCTAAGGGCACACAACACCGAGAGGATCATGAATTCTGTCTAGTTGTACAGGGGTTAAAAGAAGCCATTTTAGACCGCTCAAACGAGCACAACGATCCGGGCTTGGTTTCCTTTAACGATGTTCTGAGCGATCTGTTCCTGCCAGGTTAAGAATTTTAAGTGCTCAAGTCATTTCGTATCGGGAAAAGGCCAGCAGATACTGCATAAATGACCCGAACCAGACATCTAAAAATAGTATTTAAAAACAAGGAACGTGTTCAGGTAATCCTGTCTAAAAAAACTAACCTACGTCACGCGCATAAAGTGGTTTTTTTTCAACCGGACTACTCCCTGGAGGAACGGCTGAAACGCCGAGACCTAGTAGCGGAACTACAGTCAAGGCACAAGAATGGCGAGGTAGGCCTGAAAATCTTCAACGGGAAGATAATTCAGAAGAAAACATTGAACCAAACCATAATATTCCGAACGATGGTCAGGAAGTGACTGTCACAACCGGATTACACCGTACAAAGAAACTCAAGTGCATGTACACCAATGCACAAAGCCTGCTCTCCAAATTAGATGAGCTTAAGATTATTACGTACCAACTGGAACCAGACATCGTCTGCATAACAGAAACATGGTTGTCCACGAAGGTAGGAGACCAGGAAATTGCTCTCCCCGGGTTTCAGGTTTTCCGAAAAGATAGAGTCGGGCGTCAAGTTGGGGGTGTGCTAATCTTTGTTAGACACGGCCTGCTCGTGTCCGACAAATCCGAATACCTTTCGGGCAATATAGAGGTAATATGGCTCACCGTTAGAACACCGGGGTCACAGACCCTTAACATCATGGCGGTCTTCCGTCCACCACCGAGCAACCACCAGTCAGACAATAGTCTGGTAGAAATAGTCGTAGAGATTGCTAGTAGATCCGATGTCATGGTTATGGGAGACTTTAACGCCCCCCATATCGAATGGAATGTGAGTTCTGCGCCCGGCTCAGAAGTAAATTTTGATCGACGACTCCTGCGCACAGTACAGGCATCTTTCCTCACGCAACACGTCCTATATCCGACCAGATTATGCGAAGGGCAACAAGCTAATTGCTTAGACCTTGTACTTACCATTGCACCTGATAGCGTGCACATTGTAAATTGTTAACTACCTCTCGGAAAAAGTGATCACGTAGTGCTACAGTGGGAATATTCACACTTCTCTGTGCCCGATCGTAGTGCGGTTACCAGACGCAACATCTGGAGAGGGGACTTTACACAAATGAAAGCCACAGTGAGCGAGATATACTGGAACGAACTATTCACCGGGTGCGTTCTCGATTATTGGTCGGCATTCAAAGCCGAATTACACGGACTAAATAACGATTTCTGTCCTATCACGGTTAAGAAAGTAACAAATAGGCCTCGATGGCTACCGCCGACGCAAAAGAGGGAAGTAAACCGCAAAGGGAGAATGTTCAATATCTATCGTAGACACAGGACCCCCGAATCGTACAATAGGTATAAAGCACAGAGAAACAAGGTTAAGAGCCTGATACGAATTAGCCGCCAAAACTTCGAGAGTAATCTAATAAACCGTGCAGTAGGAAACCCAAAGCTTTTCTACAGCTACGTTAGGCAATGTACTCGAAATAAAGACCCTATTCCTCTGCTAAAAACAGACGACGGTGTAGCAATTTCCGTGATTAACGAAAAGGCGGAACATCTTTCCTGCTTCTTCCAGTTGGTCGTTACGGGTGAGGCTGAGTTCACCGCTATTAACTGCAGTGTGGGTGTGATCCAGACCATAGACTCGGTTGCACTCACGGAAGCTACCGTTCTGCGCGAACTTCTACAGCTTCAAGAAACGAAGTCGTCAAGTCCAGATGAGATACATTCAAAGCTATTAAAAGAGCTAGCCATAGAGTTGGCGGCACCCCTGTACCTAATTTTCCGAGGATCATTTAATACTGGACAAGTGCCACCCGATTGGAAGGCAGCGTGGATCTCACCCATCCACAAAAGTGGGAGTCGGGCGACCGCAAATGACTATAGACCGGTCAGCCTCACCTCAGTATCCTGCAAGCTTATGGAACGCATAGTCAACTGCGAGCTGATTCACTTTTTGGAGCAACATCAACTTCTTTCTGATAAGCAGCACGGATTCCGCAGGGGAAGGTCCTGCTTGACAACTCTGCTCTATTGTCTAGAACAATGGTCCTGAGCGATCGATGAAGAGAATACGGTGCATACAGTCTTCGTAGACTTCAAGAAGGCGTTTGACACGGTGCTTCATCAACGTCTCTTATACAAGCTCAGCCGCATAGGGGTAAGGGGAAACTTTTTGCAGTGGATTGCAAACTTCTTGACTTATCGTATCCAGACCGTATGTATTGGCGAACAGCGGTCGGCAGAGGTAGCAGTTGAGAGCGAGGTTCACAGGGATCTATTCTTGGCCCTATTCTTTTCCTTATATATATTGATGACTGCATAAGCGGACTAGACTGCGAAATCGCAATGTTTGCTGGTGACATAAAACTTTGGAAGGTCATACGCAACCATGATGATGAATTAAACCTCCAGGCAAATTTGCATAGACTGGAGCAATGGTCGATCCTTTGGCTCATGCCATTTAATGTGGCCAAATGCAACCTAATGCACTTTGGTAGAACCAGCACTACGCCACGGAGGGTGTATTATCTTAATCACACGCCGCTGCCAGCGGTAGAGGCTCAGAAAGGCCTCGGGGTGTGGTTCACGCCTTCACTGAAGCCATCACTCCACGTCCTAAAAGTGGCTAAATCCGCAATGTCGAGCTTGTATCTAATCAAGCGCGCCTTTGCTAAGTTTGACAAAGTTGTATTTGGCAAGGTATTTGGCACGTTCGTGCGACCTCAACTGGAATTTGCCCTCCAAGCCTGGAGACCTTGGACAGCCGAAGACAAAAAACCTCAAGAGGGTACAAAGACGCGCAACACAATTAGTACGAGGCCAACGGAACCTCCCTTATGAGACCAGATTGGTAAATCTTGACTTGTTTCCTCTGGATTACAGGCATCTACGTGGGGACCTTATCCAGGCATTTTGCATGTTGCGTGGTCAGGATTGCTGCCTCCAATCAATTGACTTCTTTGAGCGGGCCACCACCTTTAGGCTGCGAGGACACCCCCTCAAATTACGTGTGACTGGGGCAAGACTTGACCCAAGAAAATTCTTTTTCTCTAAGAGGGTAATCCAGGCATGGAATGCCCTTCCTGCGGATATTGTCATGTCCCCTTCCGTGGATGTTTTTAAGGCAAACCAAGACCGATTTAATGGGTATCTTCACAAATAAGTACTTCAAATCCAATCACTGAAGTGTTCCGAATCCAAAAATTGAAGCGCTCTACATCCAAACCCTGAAATGCTAGAAATGCTATAAATATACTTATAGTAATTTGTAATAAGTAATATCATTATTACTTAACCAAATGAGTTTCAGCCATTATCTAGCTATGACGTCTCTGCTCACTATGCGATCTGCGCCGATCGTGTCGGAGGTCGCATCTACCGCACATAAGGTCCTAGTCTACGCGGCCCTGTCACATTCTTTCTCGTATCGACTGACTGCTGATGAGGTCGCAGGTTCTTCGGCTCTTGGCACGGCAAATGCGTATCATGGTCGCATCTCCGGTCTTCGGGACGTTCTCGTGACTCCGAGGTCTCCTCCTCGTATGGTCCTTCGGATATAGATATTACTCGTCATGGACGCCATAGCTGCCGTCAAAATTCACAGAAGCATCATGCCCCTATCATTCACATACTTTCCCCACGAGCGACAGTTTTGTCTCCTTAAAACCACAAATGACATTCCATTTTGAATTATGAGCCAGCCCTAGGAGATTTTTCACTGTCTGCTCTTCCTCCTCAGTTACACTGCTGGTTCGTGTAAAATGAGTGTGAGTTTATTGCTTGAAACAAGCGAGAAGTCGTTTGAAATTGTGTCAACGACTTTTTTGGAATGTTCGGCTTTGCCGATGCATTTCTTAATTCCTATGTATCAAGAGGGAGTTCAAAGGCGTTTGCCTATATTTCCTTGAATAAATTTGACTTGACTTGACATGAAGTAGAGAAATATGTTTCCAGATTGAATGCGTGGCATCATATGGAACTGGTATTAAACAGGTTTTCCTACGGAGCAGCTACTGCCTAGGCCTTTTCCATATACTGCTTTGCTTTACAGTAAACTAATACATGCAACCATTAGATACTTGAACTCAGCGGAGTTTTCAGGAGCATTGCATTATTCCTCATTTCCTTCGCCTCCGGATGGAACGGCCATTTGGGAAACGTGCACATTACTTTGTTAGGACCAATTATCTCCTGAGGCTCGTGTGATTAGTGTGTTTCAATAACTTTTTCGTAAACAGTCCAAAATAGAGACCTACTAGATTTCAGATAGTTATTCGCGTCTAAAGGAGTGTGTTCAAGAAAAAAAATACCATACTATAGTCGAAATTTCAAAAGATCTATTATTGGCGGCATCAGTACAGGGGGGATATTGCAACTGTGTGCGTGCCCAAATTATATTTCAACCTGTCGGCCACCGAAATTACAGTTTACTTAGGACAATTGTAATGATTGTCAGTTGTCGTAACCAGTTCGACCATCGCTCTGAATGATGTCCACCACGAGCTTCAGCAAGCTGAAGGCAGACGTGGTGACTGTGGCTAGATTAAAGTGAAATGAAACTCGCAGGATCTACACCACTTCCTCACCACTCCGACTGATGTACCCGATGTCAAAACAAGAGTAAAAAAACGTACATGGTGGAGGTCGCAGAAAGCTGGCGTAGCTAAGGCTATAATACGCGTTCCAATAGCTCACCCTGCTAGGTAGGCCACTACGTTCGCATGAGCGCTAGTAAGGCTACCCTAGTAAGAAAAGTCCATTGCAACCTGACCCTCAGCTCGCCAGTCAGGCAGTCTGCACAACAAGACACCGACTGGGATGACTGTGGTATTCGAGTTATCCCGCCAGTTGTCAACATTTCGAGGCGCGGCTTTAAACGCGCCGTACTAGCTTCGAACACGTCAGTCTGATCATAGTCAGGAAATAAAGGAGCTGAGGATTGACTATACTCTCTCCCCCACCACCAGCAACAAGCTCCCCCGCCTAGCTGATCAGCCATCTGAAATGGGATGAGCGCAGAGGTTGACAGCGCCGGCGTACCCATCTGCACGCACCGCAGCACGACCTGGCTCCCATGAGACAAACACCGGGATACACATAAAGAGTTGGGATACAAAGAGCCGGCGCTTCCTGACTGCCAATATCACTCATCAGCCACTTCACACACAACACACACGAGGCTGATGGAGTGTCTGGTGAATGTGTCAGTTGGCAGTAATAAAATGGAAAACGATATGAAAAAGATTTTTTCAGGATGCCGGCTTTCTAACGAGCTTCTCTCTGACCACCAAGACAAAGTATGTACTATAAAAAGTGGCTACTTAAATAGTCCGCATTTTGTCACTAATTTCCACTGCCTTTATAGATTCAAATAGATTTTTGGAAAACGTGAACGACAAAATTATTTCTTTTACTCGTTTGGTGGCAAACTACGCCTTCTTTCAATTTATACTTAAAGGAAGGGTATTTTTCGGTTTTGAAAAAGTTTCTAATTTGCCGAATAATTTTGAAACCTACTGGCTGCTACACTGGAATTCAAGGTTTACAAACTGCGCACTGTGTACATCCTGTTTTAGGAAAAGTATTTTTTCGCCTACAGCTTGAGAAAGATCTCCCATGATTCTCCTAAAATGTTGCAATAGATATCAAGCATGCCTTATACAGTAAAGGCCGAATTATAAAATGCCGGATACGGTTTTGAAGGAATGAAAACCGGAAATTGGTAAAACAGCTCATAATAAGAAATTTTTTAAATACCGAAAGATACATTGCCTTCAAGTATCAAATTTAAAGAAAGCGTATTTCGCTTCCAAAAGAGTACAAAAAATAATGTTTTATTCATGTTTTCCAAAAAATGCATTTGAATCTACACATGCAGTCGAAATTAATGACAAAAGGCATACTACTTAAATAGTCACTTTTTATAGTACATCCTTTGTCTTGGCTGTCAGAAAGAAGCTGGGTAGAAAGCCGGCATCCTGAAGTGTCTAAAATATGTTGAGATTTAGCTGTATGATCATCTCTTGTACAAATATCCGCAATTAATATGTTCCAATCGAAAAAGTATTTCAGAATTCTGGCAGCTATTCATGAGATAACGAATCTATTGTGTATCTGGTAGTTTGTTTCCTTATAAAGTCACATAGGTTTTACATATTTTTTACTGAGGGTATGTTGGTAAAGAGTTAAGATACATCAAATGGCCAATGTTAGTATTCCTGATAGCCTCGACGATATCAAAGGTGAATTTTAAAGGTTTTCGGTTACAGACAGCTCTGGAGCGGCTTTTACTCTTTAACAAACCATTTTGCAATGGTGACCTAGGGCGATTTTCTCGAGTCCACCATTATAGGAAGTGGCAGGCCTTGTTTTTGGATTAATGTGAGATATTGGAGTATCCGCAGGTCTTACTTGCTCCAACTATTTGTCCGGTTAATCACCTTCTTTGTAAACAACTTTAAGTTATTCTTGGCAGCTGCCTTTCAACAGCTTCTCTAAGGTCCTTGTCTTGATCGGATTTTGTGCACTTTGGGCGATCCAATAAGAGTCCTTCTATTTTCGCCACATAATCGCTCTTATGCATCCGTATAATTCCTGACCCTTTGTCCGGTCTAGTGACTCTCAGTCAATGATGTCCTTATTTATCAACAAGACGTCTTCTGGTGGAACCGTTAACATGAAGACTAAATACGAGTTAATAGTGTTTGGCATCTGATCAGCGAGCTGTGTATTTCACGCACATCACTCAATTAACAAACGAAGTGAACTTTTGCTCCCAAACTCTATGCCGCAATGTTGTTTGGACAACGTTATAATACAAGCACGAAGACTTTGAGCGACCAACGCTCATGATGAGAGTGAGCTGAGTTATCATGTGGCAAATAATCGACAAAGGTGAGAAAAACGCGCCAATATTTGACCCCAATACGAGACAACAGCTACTCATCGATTCCAATAAGATCCACGACCAGGAGTATGAGTGCTGGTAATATTTGCACGCATGAAGGTGCCTATTTATTGCGTCCAAAAGAACTCTGTAGATTGTGCCCCTATTTTTCCGGTTTAAGACGCCGCAGCTGACGAAAGGTACGAGTTAAACTCTGAAATGTCAGCTTAATAAATTGTCAGTCTAGCGATGCCTCGCACTGTAAAGAGTTGATAAATCATTCAAACAGAATGGTAAATAAAACACTTTGGCCATGAAATTGGGATTTCCTGCAGTGTCGTCAGTGACGGTTCCTTTGGCGTTATACAAACATATCGCGTAATGAAAGGCGTAATTGGAATTTAGCTAATTATATCTCCCACCGCTTACCCCAAAGAGCTCAAATTAGGGTAGACGTATTCATGCTTTATCCATTAACTTCGCTTTACCACGGTCTTCCGAATACCTCTAGCATTAGACATGTTCGTCGGCGATTGGCGCAGAATACAGACACTTACGTATGTTCTACATGTCCACCCCTTGGGCTTTACGGTTTTTCGAACATGTGCGTTCCTTCAATATACTGAACTTGCGTGTACCCCATGCAAATGTTAGGTTGCTGCGCTAAGCCATTTTTTGTATTTCCTTTCATTTCGTTCACGTAATAAATTTGGTTCTGGGTGTCTTTTTACGTAGCCTGAGAAGAAAGCGCTTTCATGATTGATTCTGACTAGCCTCAGAGTGTAGAACAAACAAAAAGATAATTACAGGCTGAATAGATGCATGCAAAATATAAGCCGCTCATTCGAGTTGGTATTTTTCCTCAGTATGTAATGCAAAGAGCACATTTAGCGCTGCCGGCAATATTATCTGCCTAGCCTACCGGTCGCTGTGTAGCTGCTAGCGGGCTTTGAGAATGCACCCTAAGGCAGAGCGAGACAAGTGACTTTCATTAGCGGGCACGTGAACACTCAACGAAGAGAGAGAAAAGACGAATGGGGGGTCTAGGTTAGTCCTCCAAAGAGAAATTGAATAAAGAAAAGCACGAAGCCACATTTGTACAGCAGAATTTATGTAATATCAGTCGTAAACTGAGGATGGGAAACGTGGATAAATTTTGCGCAGGCACGTTTTTTTGTTTCAGACCACTTCATTGTGCATCTTTGGCTTATCTCCTTCCTACGCGCAGAATGTATATGTCTCACAAGTAGGTGCCTATTCAAATGAATGTTAGCACCCCATCCTGCATTGCTAAACTAAGGCATGGTAACATCAATATCGAGCGCATTTTCGCCCACTTTGTAGACAGTGGTA
>JAYGXS010000002.1:51334155-51348712 GCA_036362985.1 Ligula intestinalis
CTTGCCGAGTTGGTTATTAAGACAGGAGAATAGGACTCCCCGTTCTTCTATTACTGAACACCTATTGGATACGGGTCATTCTGTTGACCCTAAAACATCCTTCCGAGTACTTGTTCGGGCACGAACAACTCGTATCTTACGCTACCTGGAGGCAGCATACATAAGGCGGTTTAAACCTGACCTATGCAAACAACTGGAGCATGTGGTGAACCTAACCCTGCCGTGGTGGCACCGGCTCCTTGTTTGCCCACCCCCTTCCCAAAAAAAAAATTTTTGCCTTAGATGTTTTTGCCTTAGACAGTTTACTGCGTTTTTTTCGCTGCCCACCATGTTTGAATTCCTACTTTATTGATTGCCTCTTGGCTAACTCAAGTGACATTGATGTTTTGGATTGATTTTTCTGTATGAATTCAATTCTGTTATTTATCATTCGTTATTCTGTTTATGCAGTGAGCGGAAGCGGCTGATGAGCGCTCGCGAAATTTATGGTGCCATTAAATTCTGCTACATACGCTGTCTTAAGAGAGTTTGTAGACAATGGATTGATCCCGACACCCGCCTAGTGTACTGCACACAGACTGACACCCACTCGATAATCGTGCCTGGGCATATAGTAAGATATTTTTTGTATATATTGAAAAGCGCGCATTCCAAGAAGTATTTATTTAAAGACGAAATGCTATCTGGGATTTAACGTATTTTTAACTTCGACTCTGGTGCCTAAGATTGTCTTCGGACTAGCAGAATACGTGCAATGAACATCTAACATTTCAAACATGCGGAAAATCAATAGTAATACGGACCGAGGCCTGATCGGTAGGTGTGATCGCACTCTCTGCCTATTTACACTCAGGCAAATAGGATGCACTGCTAGAAGTTGTGCAATTCAAAATATGCTGGGCAACATTTAAGAATTCCCCAACAGGCTAGGAAAGACAAGAGCATGGTTGCCAAATATCAGAGAATTGGTGACACAACACAAGGTTCTCTAGCGTATAAGGGAGCACAACTAATGTTCAGTGAGATGTGTACAACTGAAGACTTGAAATATAAATGCAGCGTGGAAGGTGTGTGGAGCAAAAGGAATTTTAATGACAAAGATCGTCTGCGGATATAGGGCAAGTCCCTATAGAGTCAGTTAGGAGAGTTTCAAAATAACATCATAGTTTTTCACCTGTTATCATACATTTGTAATGTGCAAACGCTTGTGATGCAAAATTTGTTTCTACAAGTTCAACTTAGGTTATTCTGATAACTTACTCCACCAAGCTGCCAGCAGCATTTCATGCTTCTATCGGACGTTGGTTTGTAGCGTCGCATAGAAGCCAAACTTTACCGTAATCTGAGGAAAGTATGAGGTAGAATATGCTTTACCAAACAAGCTCTTTCCTTAAAATGTCTAGGACATATAGTAACAAGGGGTTGCTTCTTAAATTGCCAATTACATCACCAAAGAATACCTCGTGAAAAACTGGTTTTTGCTCAAGAATAACGAATTGCTGTTTTGGCAGAAAAATCAGTGAGAACACTACCACTGTAATTATTAGTGTTGCCACGGTGTTCCTCGCCCCCGACGGAATTCTCTTATCCACTCTGTCTCTGTTTTACGCTATTGTAAGATTGTTTTCCGTGGTGCAACTGGCACAGATAAACGAGAACCATTTCTGCGTCGCTTCAAACAACTGCTTGGGCGTTGAGCACCGGTCACATGCAAGGTTTTGGTGAGGCAGGGGGTTGCGTGTTATCCTCCCGTGCCTTCACCTCACACAGATGTGGTTAAAATGGAACTAAAACATGAATCACAAAGGTTGGTGAGATAACTGTGACTTACCGCTATGTGTGAGAGCACTCACTATGAGCAACGGTTACGACTTGCATATCGGCCGGCTACTTCAGCTAGTACTTACTTGTTTTGTTCTGTACAGTGGCTCGGGTTTATGTCGTGAGAGTCGGTTTTAAAGAAACCCGAGGTGAAACCAGACAGAATGTGATGTCGGCGGTTGTGCCTACGCACGTCACTATAACGGGACCTCAAGTAAACTGAAAAGGCCTGTTAATTATAATGGAGATTACCTTTCACTGATCGATGCGCTACATTTATTAACCAATTCATAATTAGACATTGGGGTCATTTTGCTAATTAACCACCTGCCTTCACTAGTTCAAGCCTAACTTATGTTTTAAAAATAGACACATATTCTTCGGCATATTGTCTAAGAGAAAATATGTTCAGGTGTTATTGTAGTTTGAGCAACCAGGTTGACGGGAAAATTTTTCAATGACCTCATTTGTATAATGAAGGCAGTTGGTTCTGACATTCCAATCAGGTCTCCATAGACTTATTGAAACTTAGTGAGCATGTCGTAGCCGGTCGGCTGTTATAGGCAGCTGCAGAAGGCAAAAACATTACGGAAAGGCCAATGCACGATCCTGGAGCTTCGAGATGTTTATATACAGATTAATGTTCTTTTCTGTAGCAATGGAACGTTCCAGATGACTCGGCATAGCTATGGAGAAGAGATTGGCACATTATCAACCTATAATTTGAAGCACGACAAAATAGCAGAATTTATTTGCGCAAATAAATTTCGAGAGCGCTTTTCAGCTGCTTCCGCTCCGTGCCTGAACAACAAAATATTTAGAGAACACATCAATTTTAATTTACACAAAATCGGTAGAAGCAAGGTTTTATCAACGTGGCAAGTGGTCAATAGTTATGTCAACTGTTAAACTTGGGACTAAAAGTAGGGAGAGGATTTAACAAAATTAAAGCGTGGTATGTATTAACCACGGCAATTGAAGATTGACTACATGGTTTAGTTGCTAACATAGGTCGGGTTTCTTCCGCCGTATGTAGGATGCTTCCATGTAACGTAGAGTCCAGTTTTTTCGTGCTCGAACAAGAACGCGGAAATATATGTTGACATAACTATTGACCACTTGCCGCGTTGATACAACCTTGCTTTTATCGATTTTGTGTAAATTTAAATTGATATTTTCGCTTAATATTTCAATGTTCGTGTACGTAGTGAAAGAAGCTGAAAAACGCTCTCAAAATTTATTTGCGCGAATAAATTCTGCTATTTTGTCCTGCTTCAAATAAATACCGAGGAAAATGCTTGAAATCGACCTATAAGTTAAATCCTGTGTTGCAGGAAATATAGGTCAAGTTAAAATCGGAAATTTTTCACGACTTTGTATGCTCTAGTGCAAGCAGCAGAGTACTGAAATAAAATAAATTTGCCATGAAGTTGTTCTGTATTCAACCGTTAAAATTAAAATTGAGTAATGCAACATTTGAAAATTCCCAAACAGACCATAAAGTTCAAGCATCAGACAAGAGCATACTTATATTACTCTTTTTTTACTACGACTACTACTACTTCCATCGCAAATGCTGCTACAATTAGTACAGTGATTAATATCAGTACTATAATTGATTGCCTACCTGATGAAATTTGAAGATCGAAATTTGAATTTGTGGTTTAGTACACATTTGAGGTTAATTATCTTATTCATTGAAGAGACTTGAACAGAAAAATATTCCTTTCAAGAACGGAGTTCACTTCAGATGAGTATACTGGATAAAAAAGTGGACCCAATCAAACAAAGTCCAAAATTTCTTTATATCCAAGGAACTTCTTTTTCTAGTAAATGCTGCAGACTGTTTTACTGTTTCAATACTGTTTTACTTTAAACGTTCGATAATAAGGGCCACAAAGTTTTTAGCTATATCCGTTTAGGAAAAATGTATATTTGCTTTACCTTCATGAAAGCGCACGTATGACAAAACACACTACTGTCAAGAAAAGAAGAAAGAATTAAGTTTTTATATTTTATTTTGCAAATCTGCTGCATTTTATGCCATGAACGTAAGTAATATACTTATGAGGCTGTAATTTGTTTTACAACATCCGAAATAATGACAGCAAACAAGAATATAGATAAAGACCGAGACAAGACCTTTTTTCCCTATCAAGTCATTTGTAGATCACATTTAAACGTTTTCTATCTATAGCTTGATATGGATGAATAGGGAAACTTTCTACAGAAAGGGCAAAAGATTCTCAGTTTTTGCAAAGTCGTAGTTTATATTCTGCCACTCTGTTGTGCTTTGGAATCCTACAAGGGGACCTAAGATTATACAGGTTTGCTAAAAGCTGCTTCAGTTTGCACAGAAAAGCGAGGTCAAGATTTTGAAATGAAGATTCATTCCTTATACTCTGGGATGTTAAAAACAGTCAGATATTGCCAGCTTTATCGATATTCTGTCTTTCGAAAAGATTGATGGCGAAACCTACTTCATGCTGACATATCCAAATAAGCTGCTCTTTTAGGTGATTACTTCTTTAAAAAAGACTTTATTTGATTGTTTTCAGAAATATTGGCCCAACCAAACAGGTGCATTATAAAGAATGCCCAAAAACTCACTATTTATGTAAATTCGTTTAAGTATTATCTTATTTCTAAGGTTTTGGTAAACATATTGAAACAAGCCTTATTTGTGGACCATCGACTAATATTACTAAAAATCGTTAAGTTTTAACCACAATTTCATCAATTATCTGAACCTTCTCCTAATGGAAATTCCGAAATAATTACAAAGGATTGAAACCGAAGGAAACTCCTCCTAGTGTGCAAAAGTTCTTCGTTTATGATTGCACCTGACAATAGCGTTTATGTTTATTTGTCACTACCCGAAATTTGCAAACTTCAAATATTTTTTGCTTGTCGCCTTTCAATCGGTATAATCAAGCAAAAGTCTTGTTAACTTCGTCCACTGAGACTCCACCAATGAACAAACGGAAGCAACTTCTGGCAATTCTCGTGAGATCATGTTGGAATGCACACTAACTTTGGGCTGCTCGGTTAGAGCCATACGTTACGTTGTGCGTAATATAGAAGCATATGTTGCATACATTTGAAGCATAGTTTTCCCGGTGAAAACTTGCAAATAGTAGTGCAAAATTTTAATTGATCCGTAAAATTTCATGCGTGCTCGTCAGTTGCATCCACTCGGTGCGTTAAAGGTTCATGAACGAGAAAATTACGAAATTGAGTTTGTACAGAAATGTCATAGGTCATTATCACATGCACTTGTGGATGCAAATACAAAGGGCGAATGGAAAGGCAATTGGCAGCCAGAGCCAAGGAGCACCTGCCTAGTTGGTTATGCAAGCAAGAAAACCGATCCCCCTCGTTCCTCTATTACAGAACACATGCTGGACACGGGTCATTCTGTAGACCCTATAACTTCATTCTGGGTTCTTGTTCGAGCATGTACGTCTCGAATCTTGCACTACCTGGAGACAGCCTGTATAATACGCTTTAAACCGCACCTATGCAAACAGTTGGAGCATGTGGTTAACGTTGCCTTGCCTTGGCAACTACAGGCCCCCAGATTTGCGCATTACCCTGCCCCCCTTTATTCCCGCAACCCAATTTCCCTGCTCCCCCCCCCCACCTTGGTTAACCTTCTTTCTTTACTAATTCACCTTAATCAGCCTTAGTGATTATGACCTGTGACATTTCTGTACAAACTCAATTTCATAAATTTCTCGTTCATGAACCTTTAACGCACTGAGTGGATGCAACTGACGAGCATTCAAGAAATTCTATGGATCCATTAAAATTTTGAATTACTATTTTCAAAATGGTCGTATAAACTGGAGCGATTATTTTCCAACAACGTTCTACTTGTACTGCTTTATTCACTCATTCTTAACTTGAACAGTCTTCCTCTTAATTTTTATTTCGAAGTCATCTTGCTCGCCCGATTTCTACGTTTTTTCACATTTGCCGCTTTTCTAAATAATCAGATCTTTCTAGACAACGTAATATAAAGACTCTAGGGGGTGAAACTTGACCCACGTTTGCGTTCCAGGGATTTTCTTGTAGAAATCGTTGGTTTTAATAATTAATCTGAACAACTGTTCTATCATTACTTCTACTCCTACAACCATCATTATCACTATAAATAATCATGTTGGGCTTTTTGAAAGCATCGTCACATTCATCACCAAATAAAAAATGTGATACGCTTAGCTTATGCACAGGGTTGTGCTGCATTGAATGGATAAATTTATCTGCCCATGTCTCAGACTTTTCTAAGATATCCTATGATGAAGGATTCCCGGCTGAATCCAAAACGTCAGGACAACAAACCCCTTGTTCCGATGGCTACTTCTTCTTCTGAAATGCTTCTTGGAACTCGCATATTCGACTCTTTTGGTGAAGTTAAAATTTCTGACAATCTACGGCTCCCTCTTTCACCGCCGATACACGACCTCTGATCTGGCAATTGTTTTATGGTCGGCGTGAACTTACTTACTCTTTGCAATGCCTTCAGCGTGTTGGACGTTGGTGGGAAGAAAGCGGATGGCCCATCGTCTAAAGCAAACCATCCGGAGTTACTGAACCGGATTCGGTTCCTGAGCTTAAAGTTTAGCAGCTATTGCTCAGAGTATCAACGCCTCTCTCATCTCCTTTCAAGAATACAATGGGAACAGAAAGCTTAACTTCTTAGAAAATGAAGAGGATAACAAGCAGTGTTCAATTACACAAAGAAGTTAACAAGATGGCAGTTAGCAGCTTAGGGCATATGAAGTTGACTGCAAAGCAGTGAAAGTCCGTGTAGGTCATGGATTGTTGATAACTGGAAAGTATTGAAAAATCACACGGGGAAACTTGTGCTCCTATTTGGAGGGATTCTTAAGTAACTGAAACTACATCAAATACTATGCTGTAAAAAACTTTCATGTAGAATGATAACTAGATGTATAAGCGAGATTTGCGTCCAAGCACGTTGGTAATGTGGGCTGAGTTAGAACGATGCAGTGCAAGCCCTTATATGCCAACTGCTGAGCTCAACAATTACCATCGTCATTTGAGTTGACAAATTTGACACGTTTAATCTAACAGAAGGCGATCAAAGGCAATGTCTGGAAAGCTGTTCATTAACAGCCATACTCGGTTTTATTTGTGTCTCATTAATAGACTACCAGCGATTATTCATATTTTGTCCTCGTTGACTAATCATCCTTCTATTTCATCTGAGCTAAATTGATGGCTAAGAAAAGTGTTGCACGAAGGCCTCAAGAAATGACTAAAACGTGGCAATATTCATTGCCAAAAATGTACGTCTTTGAAAACTATTGTATTTGTTGTATTCTGTTAACTTTGAACGAAAGGTCATCAAACATCATGAATTTTGCTGGTCTAAATGTTGTTTGGCAGTGTTCAGTTAAATTCTTGCTTCATTATATGTCCCCCTACAGTTAGCAGAGCTTACTAAACACGATCTCACTTACATAAAGCCTTGCTTAACGCCAATTTAATAGTTACTTTAAAGGCAAACAAGAAGTCATCAAAAACTACGCTGGTGTATCAGCACATCTATCTTTGATTTGTAAACTACCAAACTATGCATGCTTATCTTAGCATATTCTACCAATAGGAATGAATAGGTGGATAAGGATTTATATTGAATGCTAATGAGGAACTCGTAGTGATATAGGACAGAGATAATTTTGCTCTTTCAGCTGCTTAATCCTCTGGTGGTCTACCTTTCACCAGCTTCTAGGAATGATAATTAAAGTATTTATGCTGGTATTCTCATACGATGGCAAATACACAATTAGGGTATGGTTATATTCCTCCATCTGAACCAACCTTTTTATATAAAAACGGTTCTAAAGGACAAACAGGCAAGAATTTGGAATACGCAGTTATGTGGTGGATGGCAAGCATGTCCTTGCATTCACAAAAGGGCTGTTTATTATCCAGCGCAAGAGTGTCATCATATTCTGTAGGATTTTTTTAAAATACTTGCTTAGTTTTGTGTTGTGGTGTATAACCAATATATCTATGGCGTGAATTGCGCTTACTTAAACGATTTGTCAAATCGCCAGTTACCCCCACCCCCCCCCCCAATTACTAATTAAAAATACAACAAGAACGTTGATATTCCATTAGCGTGTATTAAATGCTTTCAAAGTACAAACAATACACTAGCTTCGATATTCTTTTAAGTATTTGCACTTATTGCGATGGCTGGAAGGAGGAGGAGTAGGAATTTCCAAGGCTTCCAAATGTACGCACCGCTGAAGGCAACATGTTCTATGGTAAACGGTGCACTGACGCCTGCAGTTATATCAATCCTGAATAAAGAGGAACGGCCATCCGAGCATGTAAAATTGTATTCCATCATTTCAGTTCCCGTGCGCCCAGTCAGCAGCATGCGTTCCTGTCCCTTAACCTCCTCTACACCTGTCGGTAAGTAAAATAAGGCCAATGAGTTAAAGGCAAGAGAATACTGTAATCAGACGGCATGCGCAATTATGAAAAACTCAAAGACAGTAAAAAACCAAGTTTGTGGATTTGGGATGATTATGTTACAAGGGCATGTGTGCGATGCAATTGTCATCTAGTTTGGCAGACTGGTCTAGTCGATCCATGTGGGTACTTCTATAGTTATTAATGTCATAATATGCATATAAACAGAAGGATGTTACCAACAGAGACTATAGAGACTGGAATGGCTATTCCGCTTCAAAAGCCGTCATCAGCCAGTCATACCCAGTTCCAAGTGGAGCCCCACAAACGGTTCGAACCCGCAAACGTATTAGTTAGGAGGCCAAAGCTTCAATCATTGCGCTCTACGCTTGTTGCTTTGCTGGATTCCGTCGAGAATACGCACATGTCTGAATAATCATTCACCGAACGATCCCACAACGCACTTGTCCCGTTGTGTTTTCAGACTCACTTTCAAGCCCCGCTAGCAACCGCACAGCGCGAAATGCTATTGGCAAAAAGATATTATCGCCAGAGACAAGGCAGTATGGAATTGCAATTTCTGAGTTATTGGCTGTCATGGGAATGTCGTACCCAATCCCAGATACTACAGTACTTGAACCTTAAACCCACGAATATTTTCAACTATTTTCTAGCCATTAATGGGTTGTTGGCAGGGATCAGGAACAAACCCCAAAAAAAGGGAGAGTCAGTTCCGTAAGCCGTCCGTGAGCTTTATACTTTTATTGGTATATATGTGTTTAGGTGTTTGCACTTTCATGGTGTGGGAGGTGCGCTTGTAGAAGGCTCAGACGCTGGCATTTATGGCACTCCGACTTTGTGGGGTCTAAATCGAACTCAGCGGCTCCGGCTACCTGCGTTCGATCGCGTCCCGTTCTTTTAATTTCCTACTTCTGGTGGTCCAGGGAAAGGGGCTGCGGTATTTTCCAGACATGTCTACTGTCACTTAAAACTTATCCACGCATAAGGTACTTTCACTCCACCAATCTGCCATTTAACATACTGGAGACCATGTCGACACGGACGGTCGACAGTCAGTATGTTTCATGCTTTTTCCATGTGTTAATAAGTTTGATGTAGAAACAGGCAAGTTTTTTATGCAATCAAAGCAGAAGATATCCCTGCTTCTGAGCTGCAAAAGCACACAAAGGGTTATTTGCTTGGGGACTAACGGTATGGAACTGCAAGTGTGTGTTTTTTTTTATCCAGATCTGCATTGCTGCTGCCAAACTGAATGTTTCCAATCAGTGCAGTGTCCTAAAATAGGAAAGGAATATGATGTTCGGTACTGTTGACCAGTCGTCGGTAACTTTTTAATGTATCCAACTCATGTTTACATGTAAACTCTCATGACATACCCGGATGTTCTCCATGTACAAAAGTAATATAAGGTCGTGCATCTCGTAAGGCGGTTTAATCGTCGTAATTAGGCCGACACCTCCAGGAACTGATGGCTCTGTGTAAAACAACATATTTTTAAAGCAACAAGTTGCAATGTTTAGCAAAAGATATTTGGAATTCAAATTTGCAGATCCATTTCAAAGTATGCATAAATGATATACAGCTTAAGGCAAGTAATTTTTCCTAGATTGAAGTTTACATCAATGAACTAAAATGTGTCAGTCCTCACTTGTTTCTTTAAAAATAGTGAACATTAGGGTGTTTTTGTAGTTTGTACAGAAAGAGCACGTTCATTATATCGTCGCCTAAAGACAACGCAATCGGTCACAAAATAGAAGGGTATTGGTTGGTGGGTTATTTCGTGGGGCAGGTATTATGTGGAATATTTCGTATTAAAGTTTTTGGACGAAAAATAATGGGCTGAGTTTCAGCGTCTTCATAATAACTTTGATATACTTCATCCGTCAATCATATGTACTGTTCCGGGGAATCGGTGGATAGTTATCCACTGAATCTAAATCATCGGCCTTGGCAACTACTGTACTCAAAAAAAAATTTCATGACATATAGCTTAACCGTTTATTGCATAAATGCGGCTGAACTATATGACTTTTCTCAAGGGCATCATCACTTTTTCTAGAAAATGGTTTCAAACCTACCGATTGAACTGTCCTTCTTCCCCCTGACAATTATTGCGGACGGTGACTTTCTTTCGTCCATGGGATAGACTACTATGATTCCTGTTTCACCATTGTCATTTAGAGATAGAACTGCATACTGTCTGTCTATGAATTAAAATAGAAAATAAGTGTTTTTAAGGAAAGAAGCATAGCGGAGCACAGTCAAAATATTTTTATACAACAGTTTGCACACGAGCGAATAGGAATATTGTTTCGATTTCAGTTTAATGAGCGTGTTCGATCAAAATAAAGCCTGCATACCCGTAAGCTGCTGCCAACATGACCTTCCCATTTCGCAGGGAGCAGAGGTTGTGCCTTTTGGGACGGGCACGTCTCCTATAGTGACCGACTGCAATTTATTAACACTTTTTGCAAATTATCCCAAAACAATATAAACGAAAAGACGATGAAAACAATGAAAGCTCACTTGATAATTTTCGCATAGATTTTCATGAATAGCAAATGGCGTATTCGGCCCCATTTTGTCGGTTTTAATGCTGCTGCCTAAAGTGAGAAGAAGTGATTTTTGTTTGTAGAGCCATAGCCTGTTAATCTACTCAAAAACTCGACGCAAAGCATAATAAAGCAATATACGATTATTTTAACAGGTAACATACACAACACTGAAGTAATCAGGGTGAGGAGCAGACTGGTGCGTAACATTTCCACTGAAGCGGAAGAAGACGAACAATTAGGTAGGACAGTTTCATTTAAGGATACTGCTACACTTATTAAATTGACTCGGAGTAATGCATGGTTACAACTTACCGTGATCTAGAGACAGTGAACGAATGCGCGCTGTAAGGGCCATGCATATATTCATATCTTCGCAAGGCGTTGTCGTCAGAGCTGTTGCCACCAGCACGGCTGAATTAAAAGCCAATGAGAAAGGTTGACATGAGTGGAAATGATGCGTTGTTATTGAGCAGAAGAGAGTCCTGATCGGCGGCGTTTTCATAGGCTATAACGATTAAAATCAGCGTCGCTTACTACTCCTTTCTGGACATTATGTAAAAGGAACCATCTCATTAATCCGCCACCATATCCAAACACGTATCAAAATAATAAATCCGATATCGTGTGTATTGCGAACTGTTTCGCTTATTTAAGGAAACATAAAAGGGGCACACTTTAAATTCACCAATGACTGCCGATATCGTACACAGCAATCCCTCGATTATCGTATGGGCTTTATTCGGAGACTTCGGACGACATATGCGTTTCTATGCAGTACTAAATATGAGATAATACTAAATCTCTTGTTTTTCTAAGAACTCTAGTCAACACTGCCTGCGGTCTTGAGCACTGAGCACTTCATTTTCTGAAGTGGAATTTAAAGAAATGTCTGGCAATGTCCAAAACCCGCTAAACGTATCCTTAGATGGCGTGTGAAGGATTTGGCCCGCAAAAATAAAAACTGGAAATTCCAGTGCAGAACTGAAGTTTCATACATAAGCTAACTTTCATGTATTCGGTGGTGATTTTTCTATGGTCAAAAGAGTTTATTCTTATTTGATAAGTACTTTAAGTTCTTCATCTACTTTCTCGGGCAAATGGTAATTCAGAAACATTTACTTGGTAAATTCACATCAACATACTACCCAAGTGTGGCACAGCATAAATACTACACAAGCTGTAGCCTTGCTGGAGTGGCAACTACGCTAATTGCTGGACGGTCGTCGAACTCAAACATTACGTCCTTCGTACGTGTAATACAACTTTTGAAAGGATTTTGTATCACCTCATAAAACACTGTTAAGAGCACTTCCGTTTTGGCAATCCGGGAACAATATTTGCGTTTTGAGTCAGTTTTCAGAATGAAAGAACAGAAATAAGATAATTTTTATTCGAGCCGGTATATCACAGGGCTACCTATAGAGCATCATTTTCTCAGGAAATTCACAAATGAAGGTATGGTTCACACCAGCTGCTGTTAAAAGCGCGCACGGGTAAACCAGTAATTCATAATTCGCTTCCTTGGACATCGGGTAGTATTGTGTCAAGTAGACGCATGCATCACACAGAGATGCCACTAGTTTTCGGGCATACCATCCAATGAGTTCTAAGAGGTCCCCAGGACGGGCACTACTAGCAAAGCTTCGTTTAATATTCAGTGACCTGTACACGTTTTCACCTCTCGACAATGGGCTCGCATGAAAGTTTGAAAGGCGGGACAGCTAAACCACCGGTCCCAGATAACACTTAAACGTTTTTATTTACTAACTTGGACCTCGCATAATCTCGACCATATTTGAATTTATGGGCTGGTATGCAGATTGGTACATTTTACTAAATTATGTCCGGAACTTCCTAGCCATCATCGTACATTCAATTGTAACTAACTATGGTTAGCTAATCTCTTAAAAATTGTTAAATTTCACCGGAACCTTGTACACCACGATATTTAAATAATCAAATTCTGACTATGGGCATACGCTGGTAGATTATTAATAGGCAAAATAGATTTCGCAATGGACAAATTACGCGCAATTTGGCAGACATTACAGACACACATTTTTGCAGCTTTGCCTTTCAAAAAAGTTCTGATGCATTGCTAGTAAATGTTTAATTTACTTCCTTTTGACAATCAACTTCCATCAATGGTGTTGTAATAACTGATTTTCAGGTTGTTTAGGTGCGGATTCAGAGAGAAATACCGATAAAAATTAAAGTATGTGCCCTAAGGAAAGGGCCGAAAATTTTTCATGGAAAGCTATATAGCCATTAGATGCCATCCGAATATGTTGTATCACAATTTGGCAGGTTTTCATTTTCGATGAAAGGAAGCTAAAGACTGGGTGTGACCTGCACAATGCTGCTGCTGAACCACGCTGACAGCGACATTGGAAGAATTAAACATGACTGAGAAATAATGATGAAAGAATGAATGCGTTAGGACGATGGTATGAGCTAGGACAGCCTTTATCTATTCGAATGAGGACGTTTT
This sequence comes from Ligula intestinalis, assembly GCA_036362985.1. NCBI lineage: Eukaryota > Metazoa > Platyhelminthes > Cestoda > Diphyllobothriidea > Diphyllobothriidae > Ligula > Ligula intestinalis. Next base: position 51,347,497 of record JAYGXS010000002.1, read on the forward strand.
ATGCTAGGGCAGCTTAGACCTTTCCGAAAGTAGTAAGGTCGTTTGCGGATAAATCGAACGAACCTTCGGGACCTGAAAAGAGATAAATGGGTAGCAGAACGGTGTCGGCACAGTTGGGTAGATTCCCCATGGCCCAAAATAACTGAAGTTGATGCTTCCAAGAGGAAGGCCGGAAATCACGGGGAGCTGCAGCCTTGGAAGGGGAGGATGGATGCCGTTTCTGTCAACCGCCGTCTTCGAAACGTTCTCTGTAGCTATGGGTATCTAATGGAAAGCACGCACCACATTAGTCTTACAGAAAAGAGACTTGGCATTTTTCTAACCCCTGCAGTCACCGTAGAGACGCCAGTGACCAGTTTTGACTTGGTTCCAAAAACGATCAATCGTTCTCAAGCTAGACCGAGGAGGATCGCTCTGGTCGAGACGCTGCGCTTGACCATTGGGTTCGCATAACTGCATGGTAGCAATAATCGCTAGCAGTTGAGCTGCCTGTGCCTGGACTTCCGGGAACTTGGAGGTGGAATTAGTAGCAGACTGTGAAACTTCAGCAACTTCAGCTTTTCAATTTTTCAGTAAATTACAAGTGTGAACTTTCAAAAGCGGCATATCAATCAGAAGGCAGACGGCGCAAGCTTGGGGACCCATTTATGAGCCGGAACCCTCCCGGTTGTGTTATGTAGTGGAAGAATACCGGTGAAACATGTGTCTGGGCCTGTCTGTCTGTTACACGTTACGAACCTGTTACGGCGGAGAAGTGCTCCAATTCCATTATTAGATCAGCCAGTTTAGCCAGCTTCAAACGTTGAAATCGTCCAAGCCAGAAGCCAAAAATAGTTTAAGTAGACAGGTGCAGCCATTGCAAAACATATTTTGAGAGAATTTGTTTTCAATAGTAATATCAATAAGTAGTGCATGCATTCGTCGAAAGAGTTTAAACGTACATCCGTGATCATGATTTGGCCGTACAACAAAACGACGAATTATCACAAGTTGCCTTTGAAACGGACATGAGTGTCATTTCGCAGACGATAAGATAATCACTCATGTCGGAAACAAGATGAGCTGATAATAGTTTGAATGCTGTTTCCCGGCTAGGAGCTCAACCAATCGGTCTATTGATTTTTCGTTGAAGTAGAAACACTTCGCAGTCACGTTCCGAGGTGCGTCAATGACATTTGAGTGGTGCATACCCTATAATTTTTCCTTTTTTGTTGGT
>JAYGXS010000002.1:51365133-51379348 GCA_036362985.1 Ligula intestinalis
TCACGTCTCCTCGAAAGGGCACCTTGAGAAATAATGTTTTCTTCTCCGCAGTGAGTGTTGTGGGTTTTATTTCTTTGGCAGCCATATTCTTGGTAATAAATCTCTCAGCATATCCGTTCTCACGGAGTAAGTCCTGGATTTACTTGAGTTCCTTATCCCTCCAAGTCTTAATAATAAGTGTTCAACTGTGGCTAGAATGGCCGATTTCTGAAATGACCTCTTAATCGTCCAACCATACACAAGCCATCTGCCTCGTGGACTGACGGTTTGTACTGGATTTTTTGCTTATCACACGAGTTCACGACCATTTTGGCATGTGTCCACGCGGGTCTTTCGTCTGCTGGCCCCGGAACCAAAATCATATTGTGTCGACTATGGGAGAGGTATCAGTATCAGTATATTGAGAGTATGTAGGAAAAATTCCTTTGAGTGCCCTATTTGTACATATGTTCAGTGGTAGCAAAAAATTTGTTGCTTAGACTGTTGGCGAGGCCAGTTGTCCTGAGTTATAGGATGAAAATAGGAGCAGACAGTGAAAAAATTCCTCAGGGATTTTTAGGAGAAAAACTGTCGCCCTTGTGGGGGAAGTGCGTGAGATTTAGGAGAAAAAACGGGGTTCCCACTGGGGGGGCATTGCAAAGGTTCCCAGGATCATCACCATGTGGAAGCCACGTCCTGATTCTTCCTTGCTGATTGCAGAGTCCGCCACGGAACTGGAAAAACAGAAGCATCCGTCCAGATGGTCGACAGTCCGCTTTGGGTCGAACCAAGGGTGACTGTTTAGACCGGCAGGTCTGGCTGATAAGATCGCCAGCGGGTAATCACGGTACGCAGATAGCCAAGTAAGGTAGACCGCGGAGACCTTCGCATGAGGCTAGGCGTGGGAGGGCGTTATAAATAGCAAACGTGAATGGATATAAAAACTAATACTACTGAAAAATTGGAAGTAGTATTGTTGTTATTGCAAATTGTCAGTTCCGATCCATCGTGCACTGCTATATCGATCCAGTTTTTGCTTAAAACCCTCTAGCGATTCCGACATAACAATGTCCTGAGGAAGCGCATTCCACGCTCCGACCACCCTTTTTGTAAAGAAGTGTTTCCGAGCGTCCAGCCTGGCCCCTGTCACCTTTAATTTGAGGGGATGACCCCTCAGATTCGTGGTCATTGCTAATTCGAAAAAATCCCCTGATATAAGACAGCAGTCTTGAAGACGTAATACGCTGAATGCTAGTATCAGGTCCCCCCGAAGCTGCGCGCCGTTGTACCTTTTCCAGGATGTTGATGTCTTTCCTGGCCCAGGGTTTCCAAGCTTGGATAGCGGATTCTAGGTGCGGTCGTACGAAGGTTCCGAAAACTTTTGTGAAGCACTCTTCATTGAAGGTAGAAAAAGCTCGTTTGACGAGGTATAGGATCGACATCGCGGACTTGGCTACCTTTGTGCAATGCAGGGAGAGTTTGAGCGAGGGCGTGATCCAGACTCCCAAGTCTTTCTGGGCGTTCACTTCCCTCAATGGTATGTCATTCAGTCGGTAAGCTGTGCCGTTTGAAGAACCGGATTTGCCAACTCGAATGGTGGTGCACTTGCTCTCATTGAACGGTAAGAGCCAGTCCGCCGACCATCTTTGAAGTCTATTTAAATTTTCCTGTAAGTGCACTTCGTCAGCCACAGTTCGAATTTCGCTCCAAAGTTTTATATCATTGGCAAACATGGCGATGCCGCAATCCAGTTCGCGGACACAGTCGTTGATGTAGATAACAAACAAGATAGGGCCAAGAACGGAGCCTTGGGGAACACCACTCTCAACCTCAACCTTGGCTGACTGTTTGTCGCTGATGTGGACAGTTTGCGAGCGACCGATTAGGAAGCTTTTTATCCACGTAAGGAGCCTACCCTTTACTCCTATGCGGCTGAGTTCATAAAGGAGGCGGTGGTGCGGCACGCTATCGAAAGCCTTTTTGAAGTCAATATAGACAGCATGCACTGAGTTTCCACTATCGACTGCCTCAGTCCACTGTTCTAAACAGTAGAGCAAGTTTGTAACGCAGGACCTTCCTCTACGAAAACCATGCTGAGCATCCGATAACAGATGGTTTTGTTCCAGGAACTGCATAAGTTGTTGCCTGATAATTTTTTCCATGATTTTGCAACAGATTGCAGTAAGGCTCACTGGTCGGTAGTTATTCGCTGAGACCCGGCTTCCCCCCTTGTATAGCGGTGTAATCCTCGCGGATTTCCAATCTACTGGTAGGCATCCAGTTTCGAAGAAGGTTTGGAAGAGCATAGAGAGTGGTTTGGCCAACTCATTGGCGAGCTTCTTCAAAATCTTGGCTGGTACGTTGTCGGGACCTGGTGACTTAGATTCTTTTAAGCTTAAGAGTTCCTTAAGAACAACAGCCTCGGGGAATTGGACAGTCTCAACTACTGTATCCGCTTCGGTGTCGTCGGTGGGGTGATCGTATGCCATTTCCTTTGTGAAGACTGATCGGAAAAATTTCGAAAGATGATCAGCCTTTGCTTCCTCATCTATCAAGTCTCTTCCCTCAGTGGTCCTTAGCAGGGGTATCGGATCCTTGTTTTTGGTACTCTGCCTGAGATTACTGTAAAACAGTTTGGGGTTCACTGTGGCCCGGTTTAGCAAGTTTGCTTCGAAAGCCCGTCTTGTTTTGAGAATAAGAGCCTTGACCCGGTTTCTCTGAGTTTTGTAGGCACTGACAGATGCAGGAGTCCTGTCTGCTAGCATTTTTTTCCACAGCTTCCGCTTTTTGTTCACTTCTATTTTTAAGGCCTGCGTAAGCCATCGCGGTCTGTTGTTCACCTTTTTTCGCGAAATTGGACAGTGGTTGTCGATGAGTCTGTGCAGTGTGGTCCGGAACGCTTCCCAGTCCGCAGTTATGTTTCCAGAAAATAGAGGTTCCCAATCGGCGCGCGTGAGTTCGGTCTTCATTCGATCGAAATCGCCTCGCCAAATATTTTCTCTGCCTGTTGAGGGTCTCTCCGGTATTGAGAATAACGAGTACTCCCATAGCAGTACAACATGGTCGCTTTTACCTAGTGGTGGGAGACATGACACTTCGTCGATGCTGTCCTGCGATTTCGTGAGAACGAGGTCCAGACATTTGGACTGTTGGCCATCGCGCATCCTTGTCGGAAAAGTGACGTGTTGCGTGAGAAATAACTTCAGAGTCATGCTTAGAAGGCAGCTGTCGAAGGTTAGATCGGAGCTATGTGCGCAGGCCGCACCCCAGTCGATGTGAGGCGCGTTAAAGTCCCCCACAATCAGGATGTCCGATCGTGCAGTAATCTTTTCCAGCTCCACTAGCAAGGAGGCATCCACTACTGGCTCTCTTCTCGGTGGTCGGTAGAGTGTCAGCACATCGGGGTTGGGTGCACCTGGTACTTTAATGGACAGCCAGACGGCCTCGGAAGTACACATCCGTTTTGTCTAAAACTGTGAGTCCATTTTTCACGTATGTTGCTACGCCACCGCCTTGACGACCTTCTCTGTCTTTTTTGAACAGTTGATAGCCAGGCATGGATATCTCGCCGTCGGCTACCTGTTCAGACAGCCAAGTTTCCGTTATTGAAACTATATCTGGTGATAGCTCAAAGGCATGAATCTTTAGCTCGTCAAGCTTTGAAAGCATGCTCTGTGCATTTGTGTACATGAAAGTTAACTTTCTGTTTGCTCGAGAGTTTGTTACAGTCAGGCTCTCCCCGCCCCTTTCAGGGTTGACTGTGCGGTCATCCAGGGAGGACCTTTCCTGGGGGAGAACAGTGGACGCTGGATCACTTGGTTGTTGTAAATAACCAAATGTTTTTCCCCTTCGTTCTGCCTTTGTATGTTTTTCGATTGGGCTCAATCCTCCCTCTACTGAGCCGACTGTGTGGTTATCCGGAACGGACCTATCCAAAGTGAGAACAATGGACGTCGAATCACTTGGTTGCTGTAAATAAACAAGTTTTGTTCGACCTTGCTGGCCCGCTCCCTCTTTTCGGAAACAAGTTGACGACGTTTGTTACGTTCTGCAGCTGAGAACTCCTGCTGAAAAAAAACTCCCGGGTCAGAGTCTTTTATTTTAAAACGCCTAGATAGAATGAGCTTGGCGTCTTGGCTTCTTGTCATGACCACTTTTAGAGGTCTGGGACGTGCCGTTCCAGTTGGGCTCTCAGGCCGTTTGCCAAGGCGGAAGGCCTTTTTGCACTCTAATGGTACATTGGGTCCCATCATTTTGTTCATAAGAGCATGGAAGACTGTTAGGGCATGTTAGGATCTGGTTAAGATATCCCATACCGCGGCGCCAGTTACAACCTGCACATTATTTAACGCTTGGTGAGTCAGCCATTTTCTTCGGCGTCTAGTGCACATCCCTTCATTAGCAGATTACGAAGGTAATAAAAAGTCATGGCGAAGAGATAAAGGGATGAGCAAATTGGTTGCGTGGGTTAAATAACCTGTGCAAACTATGCTTTCTCCGAATGTACGAGACATAACAACAAACGGCGTGTTCTCTATTGGATTCAGAAAGTCCTGCTGTTGCCGTGCGGATTCACGTGTACCATGAGCTATGAAGTCTTCCTTCTTCTGACCCTGGGATTCAACCTATTTTTGAGAAAAGCGTTGAAGTGTTAAATAAGGACGGCTTGTATCGCCGTTTTCTGAAAAGTATCGCAATCCTCCAACTGCACGCCAACTTAGTGTCGCGTTGACGCACCGCTTGGACTTACCAGGGTCGGTTATCGAGCGAGTGCACAAACCTATTTAATCATGGGTGTGATCAGAGACAGATACCGTCAGATGAATAAGGAGTGTACCCCTGTTGCTTTTCTGATTGGAAGATCGCGTTCAGTCATGCACTGAACACAGATAAGCGGGAGCCACCCTTGCATGGCTTTAAACCAGTTCCAATGCCTTGAGTGCCAGGTACTTTCGCAGCGTTTTTCGAGGCAGAAGATTAAGCATTTTTCCAAATTCATAACCACAGGCGTCAGCAACAAAAATGGTGGCTTTAAGTGAGGAAGGATCAGCATTAAGTAACTTTGGCGCAATAATTTTGTCAAACCCTACAATCTTGATTTACCTATACGACTACTACCAGCGGAACAGTACTTTGATCATTACTCTGATACCAGTGTGAATGCATTTAGGAAGATCTAGAAATAATAATGAACTCCATCAGGTATATTTAGTACTTTAAATAAATATAGGAATTACTAAGTGTTTGTAAAGAAAAATAAAATTTTCTCGATAATCCCGTGACTTTAGGGACGTAAAAATACCTATAAATTAGAAGAATAAACTTAGATATTGTGTTAAATTGAAAACTCGTGGCAACCACTTCCTATAAAACGAAAGAACTTTTCTTAAGTCAAGATATTCTGTAAACTGTATTCTGACTGGATAAGTATTGATTTGATTTCATCGAAAAAGTGTGTGATAATTTTTTTGTTTTCACTGTTCTTATTGACAATTTTATAGATTTTGCATCTGTTCGACGTTCACAGCAAAACCTTTTAAATAAGATAAATATAGAGAGTATCTACTGAAATAGTGTTTTCCTATGTAAGTTTAAATGAATATAGCAACGTTTTTGATATACAGAAAAGCCTCAAAACAGCAAACCACATTGTCGAGAGTAAATCTTGTCGGCACTTGAGTAGTGAGACTACTATTTCTAAGATTAATAAAAATCTTTCCACAAAAGGTTAACTCTTACGAAGTGTTTTGATTAGATATTCGGTTGACGAACTTCTGCGTATATTTTCTTTTTCCAACGTAATATCACAATGAAATTTGAAAATTTTGACAATTTCTGCAAGGTTCCTGACGATAAACGATTCAATATTACTGTAGGTGAACAAACTTTCGTTCGTTTATATAATGGATTATTTTTCGCATAAGTGGATAAATATCACTTTCTGATATAATTGTGCGAATTCAAAAAGACTGGCCACATACATTGCCATTTATGGAATACTTGTTATTCCGCTGTCTGTTCCGTTTTTGAAAAACGCAAACGGTGAACGTAAAGTACAGATAAAACGATATTTCTATACGACTTACATTCAATAAGGACTTCTATGTCTCAAATTCACATAAGCATTTACGACATTTTTTATTGCAAGGTCCAAAAGCGGATTATTTATGCCTTCAAAAAAACACCTATGTTACTGCATTTTGTGCAAAAACTTTGCAGAATAGCTAGTCATAATTTTTAAAATACAAATCTACAATGTTAATGCAAACAAATGTGATTCCTTCAACTTGGCTTCATATGAATCTGAACGATTTTCGACAACTTTTTTTAGCTTGAGAAGGGATATCTTTTATACCTATTTTACTTATTTTGGAGTTTCATTATAGTATAATCGACATTTACGTGTAGTTTGGTTCTTTCTTTCGTAATTGCATACAACATTTTTTCGATATGATACGACTACTTATTCACCGAAAATTAATGGCCATTTCGCTTAATAAACTTAACTAAAATGACAATTTAACTAACTAAAATGCTTTTGCAGAATTCAATAAACTGAATGCATCAAAACAGTGTTAATAAATATAGGTTTAAGTACCTAGTTTTATTTTATCAAGAAGGTTGCATGGTCTCTAGCGGCTTCTGTATATGGCTCGGCAGGTTTCCCTCAATATTAATTCCAGATTGGTCAAAACAGTTAACTTAATCTGGATTCTGGCAGAATAGTAGGTTCTAAAATATCCAAGGTTAGAATTTTCTCATATCAGCTATGCCCGGGTACACATTCATACTAGAAAAATGGTGAATCGATCAAGTTTCAAACTCTTATTCGAGATTACCGTCCGCTTTTCGAAACGGTTTCACTATCGCATTACTCGAAATTTATAAATTTGAGTTAGTTTGTTAGTGGAAAAAATTGCGTTAAATCCTGGTTTGAACCCCAGACATTTTGTAAATAGCATAATGATTTCGAAAAAAAAAGCACGCTCTAAATAAATATAGAAATAAACTTATATTTTTTGGTTGCTTACAGCTTATTGAAAGGGACAAATTTTGACAATTTCTACTTATTTTTACTTCACAGTTCATTGAGTTTCTTAATATTCCCAAAAATTGGTGTTCATGAAGTCGTGTACGTCAAATTAACTGAGACTCATCTAAGCGCTCTGGAGTAAAATTGATATAGTTCGCGTCCAAGAGCGCTGCACACGCCCTCAATATACATGCGCGAATACTTTACTTCAGTATTTTTATTTGGTTTATTTTATCGATCTTTTTTGGTTTTCAGTTGACTTTTCGGTTCATTATTATGTTGATTATTATTTGTTTTTGTCTAAGGCTATTGGTAATTAAAGTCAGGTAAGATAATTTGTGTTAATTTTTTTGGTTAGCCGATTTCAGTTTTAGTTAGTCATTGTGCCAATGTAGTTAATGCCTGATCTTTGTCTAATTGCACGCTTTGATCAAGGCGCACTTTGTTCAGAAACATTATGGCATTTGTGCAATTATTATTGTTTTTTTTTTCATTTTTTAAATTTTTTATGTTATATGCATTCCTTTTCTTTTGTATTTTACAGAAATTATTCTCTTAATTTCAACTGTTTCTGTGTTACAGCAGGATGGGGCTGTCACACGTTGATCCGGAACCCACACTAGTATTCTACCCATAAGTTTACAGTGTGGTACCTACTAAGAATCTGAGCAAAGCTTATCGGAAAATCATAATTCTGTCCATAATCCCGAAGATTACCACACCTAAACAATCCCAAACGAAGGAAGTGACCAGTTGCCGGCCTACTTGCAGTTGTACAACGCTTGGATTTCTGGAAACAACACGCATACGCGTGGTTTTCATTCGACCACAAATAAAATTTCAGCTGTCATTACAATTTTTGGCAAATAAATACAAATTTCGATCATCTTACCTTACCTGGAGGTTAAGTGAGGCTAAGTTACCGTGAAACCCTAAAGCTGCCTTTACAGGAAATATGTAAACATTTGATAAAAATATGTTAAACATTTTATATATTTCTCCCGACATAGATGCAAGCAAAAAGCCTAGAAACGAGTTTCGCCAATTATTCTATTGCTGCATGAGACTGCAACGAGAGATTTAGGTCTTCAGTGGGGCCCCAAAAATTCTCTAGGCGGTGTTTGAATTCCAGATAATAATCAGGGCAATAATTTTTCAAATTAAAAAGTTATGACACAGGTTGAATTTTTGTGAACTCACTTTTAACCTCGATATCTCAACATCTTGCATTTAAAAGCATGTAAGCCTTGTAATGACAGCAGTACAATGAGACGGACACGAATCTCTAAATAGGTCATCTTATTGGACTCTTGAAACACTGCTTAAGCACAATTTTCACCTTCAATGGAACCATTTATGAGCAAGTAAATATCTATAAATCAGGTCGCCGCTGTCTGGCCTGATTGCCGAGGCGATAATTCAACGACATGAGGCGCTCGCTTTCGAGCACTATCGACAACGATTGTGGATCTGGAATGCCGATGACACGTTTGCCATCATCAATCGAGACGTGATTTGGAATTTCACGAATAATCTGAACTTGATCTTCCCCGACATCCAGTTCACGATGGAAGAAACGAAGACTGTCAGTTGCCGTTCCTCGACGTGCTGGTGTGCAGAACAAGAGTGGGGAACTCAAAAAACATTTTACATGAAGGCGACGGATGCCTTGCGTATTCTGTGTTACGTCAACAACCATCTCGTTTCGCACGAACGCAGATGTATGTATGGACAAAGTATCTCCATCAGAAGATCAGTAAGTGTTACATTCTCGTTGCAATTTGCTTTTTTAGCCATGTTGGTGACATAAGCTGGTTGAATATGTTAATTATAACCATAGGAATACTTATGTGGTACTATCACATTATCGATTATGTTAAGCTTTGGCAAATCATAAAGGCCCGTGCGTGCAGAAGGTTGTCAAACAAAAAGTCGCGCTGAGTGCAAGTGTTTTACGAGAAACAACACACAGAGAGTTGAAGTGCAAAAGTGTGCCTTGCTCAAGCTCTGTCCAACTCACAACCTTTTAAACAAAAGAAGGCAATTATAAAAGCGTAACGGCTCCCACATTTACAGCAGCGCGTTATTTGAACGACGAGCGGCCTGAATCTGTTATTTCAAATAATCAAAACTGCAAAAAGCGCAATAAAGGTAGAGCAGGATATCCAAATATACTGCAAAATCTTAGACAATGAGTTCTTTAACACAGTCTACAAGGAACTCTTTTGATCTTACCTACAGTGTGACATACGACATATCCATTGATAGAGCGTAGCACCATGCAACACAACTAGTATTGAATCTCAACTATTCGGATGTTAAATAACTAATGTTATGCCTTTTTGCATTTAGCCAGCAATTTTGGCATAAAAGATTAGTTTACAAGATAAAACCTGCGTTACCATATGTTTCGGCAGAATATGTTGTTTCAGGATCGTGCATGCAAAGTAACTGTGCATTAAACTTTCAAAGTTCAACATCCGTTCTGAATTTCTCAAATAACAGTTGCTTGAACAGACAGAATTCAACGTCACTAAAGCTCTACCAGGGTTTTCCTTGGCAATTTGCCTTCATGTCAAATCCAGACAAAGAAGTGTATATGCAATTTCTCAACAGTGTATTTATAGTGTTACCTTTAAGAAGAGCGGTAACAGTTGCGTTTGACGCTCAGGTATCTAAATATTCGGTTTTTCTGAGACATGGTTAGCAGTGACAGTTAGCACTGCTCTGCTTTCTTTTTCGTTTATTTCATTTTCAATGATCTCTTGTTTGGTAGGCACATTTTGCTTGTTGCAAAAAGGTGTTATTTTTGAATTACCTAGTTTAACCTTAGGGAAAGTTTAGTATATAGTATTTTGGTGAGGCCTGCTAAGTTATTTATTGACGACTTCCTAGCAGCAGTACTTCCAACAACGTCTCAGTAATGTCTTGCTCAATTAACTAGGGGGGACATTTCGACAGACACTTATGTCCGTAGGTTTCGTTTGTAGGGTAAATAATTAACCCAAATCTCCCATGCAGACTAAAGTAAGTGAGCATCCATTAGCCGATAAATAAGCAGGATTTTCAGACCTCTGTGAAAACGGGAGCAATGAAATGCAGAAATGCAAAGGATAATGACATGCCTTCAAATTTGATGTTAATATATGTCGATTGGGCTATGGATTAAGCATACTGCAGAGCACTTTTGACCATCACAATATTCTATGCGGTTAACTAAGTAATAACAGCAGCTATGATTTGATTCTGGTTTTAGAGTCCAAAAACGAACTACCAAAAATGGAATGACCAAAGAAAAGATTTGATGCTCTTTAGTCTCAATAAGTCGTATTCCCTGAGGTAACGAATTCTCCTCCTATTCCCCACCCGGTGATATCCCGTTTCTGTTATCGGTTAAATTTTATGGCAGTCTTCAGCACTTTTCAACGAAATAAACTAGGTAAAGTTCCATAAAAGAATGCAGAGCAATAAAATGTGTGTGCTTAATTCAATATGAAATATCAGAAGCACTCGCAGAAAATGGAGGAATTGTGTCAGAAGATGTGCAGTGCTCACAGGATGCCTTCTACAATTACTAATACCTATGTTCATCACTCGAGGTAGCCTTTGATATGATACCTGTGTTTCCATCTGTACCATAGTTTCAAGTTCATAACTCTGTCTATTCTCTGAGTGATGAGGACTCAGTCCATAGCGTCACTGCTACCGTGATCGCTGATCACAAGTGTCAGCCCGACGTAAGCAGCAATTTTGCTTGTGTAAAATGGACGCGGAGCATAGCGAGGCGGGAGGAAATTGCGCTCAATGCACATGCGGATAACACTTCGTGCACGAATACCCACCTGCTCAGTATAATTTACGGCTTCAATAATTCATAGCTTAAATGGACACATAAGTTAACACAATTTATATTTGAAATTATAAGTTATAGGCTAGGATACGTCTGGACTGCGGTAAAATCATGTTCGCCGATGACGTTAAACTCTGGCAGGTCATTAAGCGCCCAAGCGACCGAGATGCTCTGCAAAATAATCTTTGCAAACTGCAGACGTGGTCTGAGAGATGGCTGCTGGATTTCAATGTGCAAAAGTGTGCCGTCCTCCACCTGCGTCCAACAAACTACCCTATCCCCCAGAGCAGCAGGACATATCACTTGAAAAATATCCAAATTCCCGTAGCATCTACGCAAAAAGACCTCGGCATTTGGATACAGAGTAATCTGAAGTCCTCATTACAGTCTGTCAAAGCTGCAAATAAAGCCACGGGAGTGCTGCACGCTATCAAAAGGGCGTTTCTAGCCTTCGATGAAGATCTCTTTGGCAGAGTGTACGGCACATTTGTTCGGCCACACCTAGAATATGGCATACAGGCGTGGCGGCCATGGCTAGCAAAGGACACAGCATGTCTGGAGAAAGTGCAGCGTCGGGCAACAAAGCTAGTAAGAGGTCTAAAAAACCACACTTACATAGATAGAATGGCATGCCTAAATTTATTCCCTCTGCATTACAGGCAACAAAGAGGGGATCTTATCCTAGTTTACAAGATAATAAACGGTCTTGAGAAAGGATTACGCTTCGAAGACATGTTTCAGTGGCACCTCTCGCCTCATCTCCGTGGGCACACAATGAAGCTGCGCACGAAAATGTCCAAGCTAAACCTCCGCTCTGAATTCTTCACGCAACGTGTCATACAACAGTGGAATAACCTTCCACAGTCAGTCGTGGAGGCAACTTCCCTTCAAGTGTACAAACAACGCTTGGATAATTACATGCGTCCCCTCTCCTCTCTCCAAGTCTGAACTCTAAAAACCAGACATATATTGTAAAAAACAATGCTACTCACTGTTTGCCAATACTATGTTAGTAGTGGTAAATTTACACATGTTAAATAGGGTTTTCAAAGGCATTGCCTATTATCCTCACCAAATAAACTGAAAATAAACTGAAACGTCTTCCATCATAAAGACGTACAGAGGTCATTTTATAATGTTGTGGAACAAAAAGTATATGCCATTCATGTTTATCATGAGTTTATATACGCACATTTGAATTAACTGGTTTCTGAAGGACTGCATTCAAGCACTAGGTATATCACAGCATATAAATTCAGAACATTATGCTTTAAACCTATAGCCCAAGAAAAAATATTTATCACCTTATATTTAAAAAATAATAAAAGAATATAATAAAAGGACAAAACTTAGGACACGCAGGTTTTTCCCTAAATCTTAATTTACTTCATTAAATGAGTGCTCCACGTCATGGTAAAATGTTTTATGAAGGTATGGTTTACACATCTTCAGCCACTGTTTACCGCCGACACGGTAAGCACAAAAGGAAGTCAAATGAGATTGAAATATTCACAGATTGCATTATGGATCATGTTTGTCCTTCGAAATCAAGCCACATTTTGACCGTCCATGGCTACGCACATACAACTTCATCGGCTTTTATTTCTTCTCATCAAGATTTGAAACTTGATTATCATTTAACGCCACTATCCTTGTCGAATTTAGCCTAGACGTATTGAATATAAGTCAGTTACCGCTTCTTTACTGCACAACGTTCCCAGTCAACACATATTTGTTTGACGGCCTTCATCGGCAATATGATTTTACAGAAGTGCAGTTTCCATGGCTATGATTAAAATAACAGAGAAGAAAAAATAGCGCGAGTTCAAAGTTCTGAGTAAAAAAGGCACTTTCGTCCACCACGAATGGGAACCACAGGAGATGCCTCTTCGCCGCGTCCCCACCCGTCCCCACGGTGGCCAAGGTCTGCTAAGCTAAACCTCCCTACAGTGGAGCTATATCCTTTCGTGTACATCTCTGTTTTTGATGACGGAGCAGCCCTTCCGGACCACGCTGTTCCGACTTCCCCCTCCTCGCCACCGGCATTTAGGACAACTCAACGGAGCTCCCGATCCACCAAGGTCTACTAGCCAGCCAACTATGAACAGAAAACATCTCCTATACACACGCGTTCTTTTTGGGTACAGTACACAGACTTCCCCTGACGTCGGCCATGCTAATTTGAGGTAAAAGGCGGTGTGCGTATAGCTTCAGAGGATTTGCAGCAATCAGTTAATACTCCTCCAAATTTGGCGACCGCTTCTGAAGTGCCGAACCTAAGCTCACAAAGATGGGGTATGGTTTTGAGTCAGGAATACGCTCAGGAAATAACATTTTAAAAATTCTTGCCGAAAGAAGAATATAAGGGACCCCTTGAGGACTTTAAGCATTTTAAAGAAAAGACAGAACAAGCTGATAGAACGAAGGCTGTTCACATTAACCCTGTTTTTCTTCCTTTACAGTGAAACCTCGGGTGATTATCAGCCGCATCTGCGAGCATTTGTGGGAACGAGAGAGCACCCACCAGAAAATGAGTTTAGCTTGACAAGCTTCCGCATAAAAACTGCGGTAGTACATTCGCTATTGTGTCAAATGTCAGCTTTCTTAGGTTTTGGCTTACAGTTACGTTAAATTAAGTCTAAGTATAGGTGTTAACTGTGGTGCCAATGTTTCGGATGGATTTCGCGGTGCAATTAGGACTATATTGCAAGTTTCTGTTCAACACTCATAGTAGGGTGAGGATATGGGACTGTAAAAACTTCCTTAAATTATTTTTGGGGTCGAATATATTACTGGCATCGACGTTTTCATTTTATTCTCCTTTTGAAGGTCCGTGAAAGTCAATGTAACCGAACCGATGAAAATTAACAAAGTGAACTTCATTCGCATGTTCATTAGAGGAATAACCACAGAAGACGCAAACAGTACACGCTTGTGCACAAAAAGCCGTAAATTCAGAATTTCATGCTTAATGTAGTTCAAAAGATCAATCGAATAGTGACGCATTTAAACATCTGAGGTAAATCTGGCTATAATGCTTTAATGTCATTCGGTCCGACTGCCTCGAGCAGAAAATAGCTTACAGGCACTATGTTTATATAGTACTTAAATTGGTATCATAGACAGAAGACAGTCGCGTGGCGTTTGCGCTAATTGAATTAACCCTAAGGGCTGCGAACCCTCAGGCCTGGTTCTGTGGGAGAAAATAATTTTTTGGAAAGGGTAGTTTATTGGAGAGTGTCGTCTGTACAAACGGAAAGGAGAATAGTTTTTGAGCGAGTTGATTATCGCAGTGCACGTCCAGCTGCAAGGCGAGCTAGATCCGAATTCATGTCTGGCGTCGGCAACCGCCT
>JAYGXS010000002.1:51388494-51408753 GCA_036362985.1 Ligula intestinalis
CACACCGCCTTTTACCTCAAGTTAGCGTGGCTGACGTCAGGGGAAGTATGTGTACTGTACCCAAAAAGAACGCGTGTGTTTAGGAAAGTTTTCTGTTCATAGTTGGTTGGCTAGTAGTCCTTGATGGACCAGGAGCCCTGCTTGGTTGGCCTTTAATGCCAGTGGCGAGGAAGGGGAAGTCGGAACAGCGTGGTCCGGAAGGGCTGCTCCGTCATCAAAAACAGAGATGTACACGAAAGGATAAAGCTCCACCGTAGGGTGGTTTAGCTTAGCAGACCTTGGCAACCGTGGGGACGCGGCGAAGAGGCATCTCCTGTGGTTCCCATTCGTGGTGGATGAGAGTGCCTTTTTTACTCAGAACTTTGAACTCGCGCTATTTTTTATTCCCTGTTATTTTAATCATAGCCATGGAAACTGTACTGCTGTAAAATCATATTGCCGATGAAGGCCGTCAAACAAAATATGTGTTGACTGGGAACGTTGTGCAGTAAAGAAGCGGTAACTGACTTATATTCAATATGTCTAGGCTAAATTCGACAAAGATAGTGGCGTTAAATGATAATGAAGTTTCAAATCTTGATATGAAGAAATAAAAGCCGATGAAATTGTATGTGCGTAGCCATGGACGGTCAAAATGTGGCTTGATTTCGAAGGAAAAACATGCTCTATAATGCAATCTGTGAATATTTCAATCTCATTTGACTTCCCTTTGTGCTTACCATGTTGGCGGTAAATAGTGGCTAAAGATGTGTGGAACATACCTTCATAAAACATTTTACCATGACGTAGAGTATTCATTGAATGAAGTAAATTAAGATTTAGGGAAAAACCTGCGTGTCGTAAGTTTTGTCCTTTTATTATATTCTTTTATTATCTTTTAAATATAAGGTGATAAATATTTTTTCTTGGGCTATAGGTATAAAGCATAATGTTCTGAATTTATATGCTGTGGTTTACCTAGTGCTTGAATGCAGTCCTTCAGAAACCAGTAAATTCAAATGTGCGTATATAAACTCATGATGAACATGAATGGCATATACTATTTTTTCCACAAAATTATAAAATGACCTCTGTACGTCTTTATGATGGAAGACGTATCCTAGCCTATATCTTATAATTTCAGATATTAATTTTGTTAACTAATGTGTCCATTTAAGCTATGAATTATTGTAGGCCGAAAAGTATACTGAGCAGGTGGATATTCATTCTCGAACTGTTATCTGCATGTGCATTCAGCGCAATTTCCTCCCACCTCGGTATGTTTCGCGTCCATTTTACAGAAGAAAAATTGCTGCCAACGTCGGGCTGACACTTGTAATCAGCAATCACGGTAGCAGTGACGCTATGGGCTGAATCCTCATCACTCAGCGAATAGGCAGCGTGATGAACTTGAGACTATGGTACAGATAGAAACACAGTTATCATATCAAAGGCTACCTCGAGTGATAAGTATAGGTATAAGTAATTGTAGAAGGCGTCCTGTGAGTACTGCACATCGTACGACACAATTCCTCCATTTTCTGCGAGTGCTACTGATAATTCATATTTAATTAAGCACACACATTTCATTGCTCTGAATTCTTTTATGGAACATTACCTAGTTTATTTCGTAAAAAAGTGCTGAAGACTGCCATCAAATTTAACCGTAAACAGAAACGGGATATCACCGGGTGGGGAATAGGTGGAGGATTTTTTACCTCACTGAATACGACTTATTGAGAATAAAGAGCATCAAATCATTTCTTTGGTCATCCATTTTTGGTAGTCTGTTTTTGGACTCTAAAACCAGAATCAAATCATAGCTGCTGTTATTACTTAGGTAACCGCATAGAATATTGCGATGGTCAAAAGTGTTCTGCAGTATGCTTAGTCCATAGCTCAATCGACATATATTAACATCGAATTTGGAGGCATGTCATTATCCTTTGCATTTCTGCAATGTTTCATTGATCCCGTTATCACAGAGGTCTGAAAATCCAGCTTATTTTTCGGCTAATGGATGCTCGCTTAATTAAGTCTGCGGGGGAGATTTGGGTTATAGATCTTGGTAGCATGCTGTTCCCGGAGAGAACTTGAAAATGGTAATAGCTGTAAGATTAATTGGTACAATTAATTACGGAAGAGTTCCTCAGTTAGACCCCTCATTGCATTAAGGTCCACGAATGAGAAAAACACGAAATTGAAAATATACAGAAGGGTCGTCGGTCCTAGTCAGATAGAGAGGGAAGGTTAAAACAAAATTGGAGGAAGAAACGAGGGAATTGAGTGGTGAGAAATATTGGGATGGGAAATGTGCGAATCTGGGGCCTGTGGTTACCAAGGTAAGGCAAGGTTAACAACGCGCTCCAACTGCTTGCAGAGGTCCGGTTTAAAGCGTCTTATATAAACAGCTTCCAAATAACACAAGATTCGAGATGTTCGTGCTCGAAAAAGAACTCGGAAAGAAGTTATAGGATCTACCGAATGACCCGTGTCCAGTAGGTGTTATGTGATAGAGGAACGAGGGGATCGGTTTTACTGCTTGAATAACCAACTAGGCAGGTGTTCGTTGGCTTTGTTTGCCAATTGTCTTTGCGTACGTCCTATGTACTTGCATCCACAAGTGCAAATGCATTCGTAAACGCAATTGGAGGTGACGTGAAAAGGAAAGGCATCCTTGACACAAGGAGTCGGCAGGGGCTTTGTTGGAGAGCAAATTTTGAGTTTTGCGGCGTAATAGGTTCTTTCTATGGTCTTGAGTAAGCGCCTCTTTATTGTGTTTAGGACGCTGTCCCCCTTGAAGAGCAAGGATATAATTACTGGCTTTTTCGGGGCTAATTGTTCACTCATTTTGGGTCGTAGAGGTTTACTATATTTGTCTATAAACTGAGGTAGATATCCACGCTTCAGTAAAGTAGCTTTGAGACAACCTAATTCTACGTCCAAAGTATCCACAGAACAGATGATTCTAGTCCTCTGGAAAAGGATCCAAACCAGGTAACGTTTACATTGAGGAGCTCTCCCGAAATTTATGATACCAATATATCTTACAGCTATAACAATTTTCAAGATTTCGGTTAATTATTTACCCTATAAACGAAACATACGGGCATAAGTGTCTGTCGAAATGTCCCTCCTAGTTAATTGAGCAAGGCATTACTGAGACGTTGTTGGAAGTACTGCTGCTAGGAAGTCGTCAATAAATAACTTAGCAGGTCTCACCAAAATACTATAAACTAAACTTCCACTAAGGTTAATACAAACTGTTTCGAAAATTACCCGTTCACGCAACAAGCAAAATGTGCCTTCCAAACAAGAGACCAGTAAAAATGAAATAAACGAAAAAAGCAGAGCAGTGCTAACTGTCACTGCTTACCATGTCTCAGAAAAACCGAATTTGTAGATACCTGAGCGTCAAGCGCAACTGTTAGCACTATTCTTAAAGGTAACACTATTAATACACGGTTGAGGAATTGCATGTACACTTCTTTGTCTGGATTTGACATGAAGGCAAATTGCCAAGGAAAACCCGGGTCGAAAACAACCTTCCATGTAGTTCTTATAGAGCTTTAGTGACGTTGACTTCTGTCTGCGAATGATTATACCCTTGTTCAAGCAACTGTTTCTTAAGAAATTCAGAACGGATGCTTAACTTTGAAAGTTTAATGCACAGTTACTTTGCATGCACGATCCTGAAACAACATATTCTGCCGAAACATATGGTTACGCAGGTTTTATCTTGTTAACTAAGCTAATATGCCACATTTTCTGGCTAAATGTAAAAAGGCATAAAATTAGTTATTTAAGATCCTAATAGTTGAGCTTCAATACTAGTTGTGTTGCATGGTGCTACGCTCTATCAATGGATATGTTGTATGTCATACTGTAGGTAACATCGAAAGAGTTCCTTGTAGACTGTGTTAAAGAACTCATTGTCTAAGACTTCGCAGTATATTTGGATATCCTGCACTACCTCCATTGCACTTTTTTGCAGTTTCGATTATTTAAAATAACAGACTCAGGTCGGTCGTCGATCAAATAACGCGCTGTTGTAAATGTGGAAGCCGCTACGCTTTTATTATTGCCTTCTATCGTTTGGAAGGAAGTGAGTTGGGCATAGTTTGAGAAAGGCACACTTTGGCTCTTTAACACTGTGTGTGTTGTTTCTCGCAAAACACTTGCACTCAGCGCAACGTTTGTTTGACAGCCTATTGTACGCACGGGCCTTTATGATTTGCCAAAGCTAAACATAATCGATAATGTATTAGTGCAACGTAAGTATTCCTATGGTTATAATTAAAATATTCAGCCAGCTTATGTCACCGACATGGCTAACAAAAGCAAATTACAACGAGAATGTAACACTTACTGATTTTTTTCTTACCTTCATAATCTGCTGGTGGAGGGATGTGCACTAGAAGATACAGAAAACGTCTGACTTACCAAGCACTAAATAATGTGCAGGTTGTTACTGGCGCCGTTGTAAGGAATCTCTCAACCAGATCATAAAACCTCTCCCTTATTGGACACAATATTATTTTGGTTCCCCAGTCAGCAGAACTAAGACCCGCGTGGACACATGCCAAAATGGTTGTGAACTCGCTAAATAAGCAAATTACCCAGTAAAACCATCAGTCCACGAGGCACATGGTTTTTTAAGGCTGGACGATGACGAGTCATTTTCAGAAATCGGCCATTCTAATCACAGTTGCGCACTTATTATTGTAAGTTGGAGGGATAAGCGCATTACCTGAAACGAAGCGAACTCCCATGATATAAAAAGAAAGACACCAAAATAAACGGTACGGCACTGCAGGGGATTTTAGACAATGCCCTGATGACAGCTCAATCTGAGGCGTTAGCAAACTGTCGTGAGGTAGGCAACTTGATGTAAGGAATAAATTTGGTCCATCACATTACATATCGCTAGCTACTTATCCTGTCAAAAACTTTTAGTTATTTAATTTTATCAAGTTGAAAATTTTAGTTTATTATTTAGTTTATCAGCCTTATTGTAGTTTTCGTTTAGATTAATTCTCAGTTTCATTAAATGTCGCCGAATTTAGATTAATATACTTAAAAAACCACCATATACAAGGTACTTACACCCTTTACTTAAGGACAATGTTTGCCCAAAGTCTTCTTTACGCAGGTGTCTTAAAAAGTCCCACTATGAGTTGTTGACCGAAGAGAATCCAAAGTTGTAGCTGTCAATTCCCTATCTAAATGATGTGTTATAGGCGACAAGAAGACCCCTGAAACCAATTTCAACTGGCGTGTGCCAAAAACTGGCACTAAACATCAGGCAGCAGATTATGAAACAGGAAGATCCACTCCATGTGACCGAACATTCTGCGGTGGTATGCAACATCTCTTGCCAAGATTGTGTGGAACCCGGCTGAGGATTTACTCCTATTACAAGACCTATGTTCCGAAACCGACTTTTTATTCTGCGCTCAGTGCCACCAAAAACTTAAAAGGACACCATAAGTTCACCCATATCCGATTTTCCGGTCAAAGCTTTATTGCAGAAGTTGAAATCAAAAGGTCTTCTAACAAATAAACCAAAAGTCAGGCTGCGCTATGTAGATAACACGTTGGTCATCATCAAAAAGAGTAATTTAGATGTTCTCCCCCAGAAGCTCAATTCTAAATTTCTGTGAAACTGAATTCACATTCAAAACCGCGATAATAGGCAAATTTCATTTCAGGATGTCCGTGAACAACTAAATATTGTGAGGGGCGTTTTTCAGATTTGCATAATTGTGAAATAACCCTCCGCGTCGGTTGAAGTGGAACCGAAACAGCAGAGAAGATGATGGGCAGTCAACGCTCTAGAGCCTATAAAATGCTAGCCACTGAGTGCTTAATGCTGGGACTCAAAATGGCGCTTCAGAATCCAACGTTAAAGGTCAAATTCTTTAACCGATTTGCGAGCGCTCATTTTCAAATCTAAATATGACAGGTGATTCTATTACTGATAGAGAATAGTTTGGTTATTTTCCTCAGTTCATCCAACGAAAGCGCTCATTATTTGGCGATATTACTTTTGACGACGAATTCTTCAAAGAGAAGTTTTAAAATTGCTGTGCTTCTGCATTCAAACAATTTTAAGCTTCTTGTTCGGATGAATTCAATGTTTTGAAGCTGGCTAGCATCGCGCGTTACTTTGCTGTATCAGTTGTTCAATTTTCACAGCCTGTAGCTGCTTCAACATCCGAGTTTTCGGACCTCAAAGTTCAACTGCTAGCGAGTATTGCCACCAGGCAGTCACGCAAATACAACCATCAATCATAGCAGTGCGTGAGCCACGACCGGCATCGTTCCTGCTCTAGGTCTAGAACGATTGATCTTTGGTGGCACCATACCGAAAAGCAACGGACTGCTTTCGACCTTCGTTGAAGTCCTTTAAGTGAAACCTCTTGACTGAAAAGTAAATGTAACCAAACTCTCCAGAAACTCTACCCGCCGTGTCGTTTTCGTCTGCGACAGTCAAAGTGGCAGAAGTTTTCTCTTTGACACTAACGGTCATATCAACGTCATGCCTCGTACTCTGTTCGATCGACGTTGCCCGAACCCTGTGTTTTCGCTCCAAATTTAAACTCCTCCACTATCGAAATCACTGGATTCCGTTAATTTTCATTATACTTCGGTCTCCAGTGACACTTCCTGGATATTTATGGTTTCAGCTTTTCTGCCCACTATACTTTTTGCATAGATTTAAGCCGCTTTCGACCCTATATTTGTGGCTGCAGGCAACTTCACCTCCATGGTCGTGTTACTTTACTGTCAGTTAAAGGGTTTCCACGTCTTTAGCTTTAAATCGCCTGCTCGGTTTACATTCAACCCATTTCGCCAACTGCTTGAGCGATATCTTGGTCTCAGTTGTGTCACCTGCAGTCCATCTACCCCAACACACGACGTTTTGGACGACATCCAAACCGCCGGACCTCCTCTGTTTTCTACGATCTGCCGTCTCCCTCGTTCACGCCTTTCTGTCACCAAGGCCAAGTTTGAGAATCAGCTTCGGATGTGCATTATCCATCAATCGGAAAGTTCATGATCCTCTCTCCATTCAGCCCAAAATACTGCCACTGGTGATTATTGTCGCTGTGGTGACGTCAAAGGTTTAAAAATGCCAACATCTCGGACCGCCACCCCGTTTTGCACCATCAGGACTTTGTCGGTTCTCTGTTTGACAAGTCTACCTCCTTTCAGGTTGATGTCCTACCTGCGTTCCATAAGATGGCCATAGCTAAAAAAACGTTTTGCACACGGCCGTAACAACCTCATTTTCCTAAGCATGTCTTTCGGACTCCGCAAGTCTTTCTCAACATTCAAGAAGTTTGCAGACGGAGTTTATCGAAGCCAATATTTTGTCTTCGCCTATACCGACGGCGTTTAGGTGGCAACTTCCGCCAACAAAGAGCGTTTTGCAACGCTGTTTGATCACCTCCAAATATTTGACGTTGTCCTAAAACCATCCATGAGTACCTTTGGCGTTATTTCTCCCATTTTTCGGACACCTTGTTGACACAAACAGTTTCCATTCTCCCCTCCCAAGGTTGCAGTCACCCGTGATTTACCGTTCCCTTCTTCGAGGCGTCAATTTCAGTTATCTTGGGGCATGGGGCATTTTGACCATCAGTTTCTGCCTAACTGTGCTGACACCATTCTGTCACTCATGAACCTTATTTCGGGGCCACAAGTTTTGCTGGAGTGATCCGCAGACACCATCGCTGCTTTTGAAAAGATCAAAGCTACCCAAGCCCATACCATGCTCTTGGCACATCCACTCCATGAGGATTCCTTTTCAATCGTGGTTGATTCTTTCACTATCACAATCGGCGCGGTTCTACAGCAGCATCTTGCAGGTCACACTCAACCTTAAGCGTTTTTCTCTAGAAAATAAAAACCTGCCGAATCGTGACACAGCACATTAAGACGGGAGCTCTTGGTGTTGTACATCGTCATTCAACATTTTCGGTAATTTCTTTAAGTCAGAGACTTCACTGTGCTCTCTGCTCTTCGCTCTGAAGTCGTATTCCAACAGCCTGAAAGTCGGTTGTTCAAATCACTCTTGATGGAAGTTTGTCGTTGAAATGAAATAAATAAAATATTTAATAGGAACGCATAAGAACTTCTCGGGAAGGTAAACCTGCAAAAAAGAATATCACGGGTTCTGTAGGGTCCATCCACTTGAGCGTAATTTTGTCCATTGTGAAATATGTTTTTGCCTATTTAAAATCTACCAGAGTATGAAGGCTGTCAGAATTTTATGATTTTAATGTCATGGGTTACAAGGTTTCAGTGAATAACCGGTTCCAATAATTATTACATTTAAGTTATTTGATTAGGAAAAGCGAAGCAAAGCACAAATATTGTTATTGGATTGACTTCAACCTTTGAACGACTACATGTAGGCCGGCAACTGACCACTACCCTGGTTTTGTTTTGTTGAGGTGTGTTCATATTCAGGCTGTCTAAGCACCCTGATCAAAGTCTCCGCAACGGCGTCTTATGGACAGACTTCGGTTATTCGGATAGGTCTTTTCAGATTCTGAGTGGGTGTAACACTGTACAATCATAAGTAAAATAGTGGTTTGGCTTCCAGCTGTACATGTGAAAGTCCCATCGTTCTGCAAAACAGAACAATGTGAAATAAAGAGTGTATTATCTGGACAATAGAAATGGGAAAGTATGGTTAAAAAATATACAGTTTGCAAAAGTAGAAAAAACAAGGATAATTACGTAAAGGCCCTACTGATTGTCAAAATACCTTAATTAAAAAGGGAAATTAGACAAAAAATCGCCTAAAGTAAATTGAAAAATTAATAAACTAAAGCTAAAATCAGCTATCTTATTAAGTAAACTTAAGTTAGCTTACTTGATTTTGCTTAAAAATAGCCTCAACACAAAATAAATGATAGTTAACATAACACTGAACCCAAAAACTCAACTGAAAACCGAACGTAAATATAAACAGGTTAAATAAACCAAAAAATACTAACGTAAAGTTTTTGCACATGTAGATTGAGGGTGTACGCAGCGCTCTTCGACGCAAACTATTTTAGTTTAACTCATAACGGGAAGTTAGACTTCATATAATTTGAAGAGGACGTCTTTCTTACCACCATTTTTTCAGGAATGTCAAGGAAACCACTAAACTATAGAGAAAATGTATGTAGGCAACGTCAAAATTTGTCCCACCCTATAAATTGTAAGTATGTAAATTATACGTTTATTTCTGCGTTTATTTATATTTCGCTATTTTTTGTGAAAACATTAGATTATTTTAAAAAGTTCTGGGACCCAAACCAGGATCCTACCCAATAATTTTCCACAAAAACACAAAGCCAAATTGATAAATATGGAGTAGTGTTGCAGCTCGATCAATTCACTATATTTCCAGTCCAATCATGTGCATATGTGCAGCTGCTGGGTAGAAATTCTTATCTTGGATATTTTAATACATATTATTATTATTCAAGATTTCAGATTAGGTGGACCCTATTTTATAATGAGGAATTAATACTTCGTAAAGCCTCTCGAGTCCTATGCTGCAGTCCTTAACCGTAAAGGTTGGCCTCACTTTTACGTTTTGACGCAGTATCCCACAAAAGTTGCTTATACGCCTCTGGTGACGAATTTGGAAAAAAGTTAATCCTCTGCTTAAAAAAAATCGCTGCGAAAGTGCCTGACATTCCAGAACTCAGAACTGGTTTGAAGCCAGGCAAAGATGGTTCATATCTGTCTGTACTCATTGCATGACTGAACGCGTCACACCTGCGTGGCAAACTCCGCATCCACCTGACTTTATGTGTCTCTGATTACACCCACGTGTCAATAGGTCTGTGCACTCGCTCGATAGCCGACATCAGCAAGTCCAAACGGCGAGTCAACGCGACCGTCGGTTGGTGTATAGTTGGAAAATGGCGGTCACATTTCTGAAAATGGAGATACAAGTCGTTCTTGCGCACTTATTTTTTCATCGAATACCTCAACACATTTTTGAAAATAGGTTTTTCCCAAGATCAGACGAAGGATGACATCAAAAATCATGGTACACGTGAAGTCGCACGCCAATGACATGACCATCTAAATCCACTAGGGAGCACGCCGTTTATATTTTGCTTTGTACATCTGGAGAAGGCACAGGCTCGTATTTGGCACGCTTGCACAGCATATTTAACCCCGGCCACCACTGTGCTCATCCCTATATCGCATTGCCTTGGCTTTATATTACCGTCATAATCTGCTGCAGCAGGGATGTATGCTAGAAGATACAGAAAACGTCTGAGTAACCAAGCACAAATTACTATGCATGGTATTACTGGCACCGCGAGATCCTAACATCTACCACGTCTTCGGAACGATGTGATTTGTGAGCCGGGGCCAGCAAGCGTGAGACTTGCGTATACGTGGGTGTGCTGGCCACTAGCAGCCACTGTAGAAACCCGTGATCACTGTTTCATTACGCAAGCACCGAAACGCGGTGACTACACTTTAAAGGCGCTCTTGTGTGAGCGGCTGCAAGCTGTTCACCTCTCGCTCAATATCGGGTGCGACCTAATAACACGCCCAGTCTTGACCGGGTCTAAACCGGTGTGGAATGAGAGAGGTAAACATTATTTCCCTTTAGGTGTCTCCGATCACACGCGTAAGGTCATGTCAAAATGGCTGTGAACTCGCTGGATAAGCAAATTCGTCCAGTTAAAACTGTCAGTCCACAAGGCAGATGGTTGGTGTATAGTTGGAAGATGAAGATTCCTTTTTAGAAATTGGCAATTCTAGTCACCGTTGCGCGATCCTTTTTACAGTTGAAGGGCTAAACGCATTTTCTGAAAACAAGCGTACTCTGATGATAGGATACCGAAAGACACAGCAGATAACATGGTACCCTACGGCACGGGAATTTAGGCAACTTCCTGATAACATCTTAATCTGAGGCGTAAGCACACTGTTGCGGTGTGGTAAACTTGATGGTTACAATACAGTTGGTCTACCACCCTTGATACCCCTAGCTCCTAATCACGTTGAAACATTTTTGCGTTTATTAAGTTTAACTTTTAGTTTATTATTAAGTTAAGTTTATTATTTTAAGTGTAGTTTTATTCTAGGTTAGATTTAATTTTATTTAGATACCGCCTAAAATATTAATATACGTTAATAAACACTATATACCAAGTTCTTACACCGCTTACTTGAGGCTAATAGTTACTCAAAGTGTTTTGTATACAGGCGTCTTAAGACGTTCCACTCTAAGGTGTTGGCCGCAGAGAAGCGGAAGTTTTGGCTGTCAATTCCCTATGCAAAGGATGTGTCATAGGCGACGGCAAGACTTCTGAAACCAATTAGGAGCGGCGTTTGCGACAAACAGGCACCTACCATCAGACTGTAGGTTATAAAACACACAGATCCACTACGAATAACCGAATATTCGGCGGTGGTATGCAGCATCTCCTGCTAAGATTGCGGGGCCCCCAGCTGGCGCTTTACTCCAATTACCAGAACTAAGTCTCTAAAACAACTCTCAATTCTCTGCTCAATGAACCTATAACCTAAAGGTACCAAATGGCTTCACCCATCTCTGGTTTTCTGGTTGAAGCTGCAATGCAGAGGTTGGAATCGATAGCTCTTTGTACAAATAAACTAAATATCAGGCTGCGCTATGTAGATGAAACTTTGGTCATCACCAGAAAGAACCAATTAGATTTTCTAAACAAGAAGGTCAGTTCTACGTTTTCAGGGAATTCATTTAACATTCGAAACGGAAATAATGGGCATCTCCCATTTCTGGATGTTTTTCAACAACGAAATATTGTAAGGGGGGTTTGGCAGGTATGCGTAATTGTGAAAAAATCGCAAAGTGGGTGGGGGTGGAACCCACACAGCCGGGAAAGTTATGCACAGCCAAAGCTCTAGAGCCTGTAAAATGATGATGACTCAAAAATGCACGTTAGGGTCCAACGAGAAGGTCACTTTCCGTAACCTATTGGCGAACACTCATCCGTAAGTATTAATTTACCATGTGTTTGCATGACTAAAGGCGAAACTTTTATTAGTTGTACTTTGCTTACATCCTCATGGACCAGTTCATCGTCAGATTTAACAACAGCGACAAAAAAGGAGCAATAATGGGGGTGTAAACCAATTAAATGCCACTGATGCACCTCTGAATGTGACTGCGCAGAGCTTTTGATGTCAGCACCATATCGGTAGATCGGTTGGTTCTGTTCCTATCCGGGAAAGCACATTCAACCTATTCTCGGATCACCTTGTTTCCGATGTGAATGATTATTTTATCGTCTCTGAAGTCATACTCAAACCCCAGTTCAAAGGATTGAGCAGCAACTTGCGATAATTCGTCGTCCTGTTCATGTTCATGGCTACGAGTTCAAGTTTCTCCGTCGAACGCGTTCACTTCTTGGCAATGCAGTATTCGCCGGCTATTAAGCCCACCTGGGGCCCAGACCAAATTGGGCTTAATAAGCGGCGGGCGCATTAGGCGGAGAGTCAAAATTCTTGATTAGCAAACGAAGGATAGGCACTTTACATTGCATACGTACTGTATTATGTGTAGAGCTTTGTTATGTAGAAGAAAAGAATGCTGCTTGTCTGTATTTTACGAAATAAAAAAACAAAAAAATATTTGCGACATGTAACCAGCTGCGCACGCAGAGAGATAGGAATTTCACTCTATCCAGTTGGCAAACTGGGC
The DNA here is from genome assembly GCA_036362985.1 of Ligula intestinalis. Taxonomy (NCBI): domain Eukaryota; kingdom Metazoa; phylum Platyhelminthes; class Cestoda; order Diphyllobothriidea; family Diphyllobothriidae; genus Ligula; species Ligula intestinalis. The sequence continues at coordinate 51,401,195 of JAYGXS010000002.1, forward strand.
TTTGTAGCCGGCGACTGGGCTTATAAGCCGGTGGATTTTGCTAGTTAAAATTCCGTCCCAAGCTGACTTGGGCTTAATACGCGGCTGGTCTTATTAGCCGTGGGCTTAAGAACCGGCAACTTCTGTATGACTGTTGACTGCAAATTCTTCAAAAGATGTTTTAAAATTGCTGCACCTGTGTATTCAAACCATTTTCGAATGATGGAAATGGAGCGTTCTCCCGCTGTAACAGGCTCGCAAGTTGTAACTTATCATACTTACAGCCTCGGTTATAGCTGAAAGGCCCAGTCGCGTGTTTCGCCTATATTCTGCCACTGCTTGGCACAGCTGCGAGGAGTCGAGCTCATCAGTGAGTCCCCTTGCTTTCCCTGTGTGCCTTCTGGCTGATATATTACGTTTAAAACTTCACCATTGTAATTTCCTGATAAATTAAAAAAGCTAAAGTTGCTCGCGTTTCACGGTCTGTAACTGCTGCCACCTCCAACTTCCATTAGATACACATAGCTATAGAGAACGTTTCGAAGACTGGCGATAAACTTCCATTTGAGCTCTTTGATTTCCTGCACATGCCGATTAAACTCCACAAAGCTTCAAAAACGTTCGAGAGGTTTGAAGACAGAATATTTCGCTGCCACCCTTTTGTCTACGTCTATACTGACGACGTTTTGGTAGTAAGCTCCACCAATAAAAACCGCAGGGAACATTTCTCAACGGTGTTTGATCACCTTCAACAATGTGGCGTTGACCTTAACCTGTCCACGAGTATTTTTTGCTTTCTCTTTATTCTGTCTTTCGGAATTCTGGTTGACACCAAGGGCATCCATTTTCTCCCTTCAAAGGCTGCAGTTCCCCGCGATTTCGCGCCTCCTTCTTCGAGGAGTCAATTCCAGTTATTTTGGGGCATGGGAAATTTTTAACGCCGCTTTCTGCATAACTGTACCGACAGCATTCTGCTGCTCGTGAACCTCCTTTCAGGGCGCAAGGGCTCGTTCCTTTTATCCACAGACGATCTCGCTACTTACGGAAAGGTCAAAGCTGCCCTAGCATATAACATCCTCATGTTGCATCCGTTTCTTGATGATTCCTTCTCACTCATGGTTGACGGTGCCAATTTTGCAGTCACCGCGGATCTGCAGCAGCATTGTGCATATCACACCCAGCCTTTAGCTTTCTTTTTGTGAAAATTAAAACCTGCCAAATTGCGATACAACGCATTTAGACGAGAGCTCCTTGCTGTGCACCTCGCCATGAAACATTTCCGGCTCGTTCCTTAAGGCAGAGACTTCACCGTGTTGCCAAAACAATTAAACATCCGTGTCCCAGGAAGCGATGGGTCAGAATTTCTTTGAAATGTGAAGCTGCAAAAAATTATGTCCCACAGTTTCTCTAGAGTCTATCCATTTGCACAAAAATTTCATCAATCACCAAATGTGTTGTTTGCCCAGTTGAAAGCTACCAGCGTACGCCAACAGTCAGAATTTGATGACTTAAAGATCGTGGGGTACAAGGTTTTAGTTAAAGGTAACAAGAAATAAGAGATCAACGAATATTATTTATGCACAATTGAACGCACGATGACATTTAAGAAGTTCGAAACATGAGTTAGCAAAATAGACCAACCATAAAAATAAATATAACCAAGAATTTGCTAGACCCCGGGTAATTTAAAAGAAGGTGGATGAGCGTTCTTTGGGACCAGTAGTTTAATTTTTCGACCTTTCGAACTCACATGCAAGCCCATTGTCAAGCGATGAATACATGTGCAGGTCACTGAATATTGAACTTAGCTCTGCCGAGAGTGACCGCCGTGGAAACCTCTTAGTGCATATTAAATGATAGGTCCTACCCTAATGGCAGCTTTGTATGGTGCAAGCGTCCATTGATATCATACTACCCGACGTAGAAGAACGTGCATTGCGAATTACTTGTCTATTCATGCGCACCATTTACAGCAGCTGGTGGGAACCACACCTCCACTAGCGGACTTCCCGGCTAGATTATGCGCTAGAAGTAGCCCAGTGATATAGCAGCTTGGTAATTATATTTCTGATCTTTGAATAGGAAAACCAACCCAAAAGATAAATATTGTTCCTGGATTGCTAGGACAAAACCACTCTTAAAACTCTTAAAAAATCGCTTTATAAAGTGCATTACATGATTGAAGGCTGTAAAGTTTGAGTTTGACGACTGTCCCGCAATTAGCGTATGAACAATTCCAAATCTTTTTTTATCTAAGATGGGTGTGGGATGCACCTTCCATTAGAAACCGTAAGCTACAGAAGACGTTTCGTAAATGGCCGTAAAAAAACCACATCTGACCGCTTTGACCTCCTGCACATTCTGTTTGGACTCCTCAAGGCTTCCGAAATGTCCAAGATATTCGTAGACAGAGTAATTTGCAGCCATCGATTTGTCTTTGCTTATACCGACGATGCTTTAGTAGCGATTTTCACCATAGAAAACCGTTCGGAGCATTTTGCGACGGTGGTTGACAACCTTTAAACATTTGGCATTGCCGTGTACCCGTCCATGAGTATCTTTGGCGTTCCCTCTCCTGTTTTTCGGGCATCTTGTTGACACAAACACCATTCATCTTCCCCCTCCCAAGATAGCAGCCACCCGTGATTTACCACCTCCTCTTCGAGGCCGCCACTTCAGTTTTCTTGGGGCATGGGGCATTTTGACTGTCCGTTTCTGCCTAACGGTGCCGACACCATTCTGTCACTCATAAACCTTCTTTCGGGGCCCAAAGTTTCGTTCGAGTTATCCACAGACGCCGTCGCTGCTTTTGAAAAGGTCAAAGCTACCCAAGCCCATACCATGCTCTTGGCACATCCACTCCATGAGGATTCCTTTTCAATCGTGCTTGATACTTCAAATTTCACAGTTGGCGTGGATCTACGGCAGCATCCTTTAGGTCACTCTCAACCTATAGCCTTCTTCTCTAGAAAATGTAAACCTGCCGAATTGTGATACAGCACGTTTGGATGGGAGATCTTGGTGGTGTACCTTGTCGTTAAACATTTCCGTTAATTTCTTTAAGGCAGAGACTTCACTGTGCTCTCTGCTCTTCGCTCTGAAGTCGTACTCAAACAGCCTGAAAGTCGGTTATTCAAATCACTCTTGATGGAAGTTGGTCGTTGAAATGAAATAAATAAAATATTTAATAGCAACGCGTAAGAACTTCCCTAAAAGGATAAGCTGCAAAAAATTATCTTTTGGGTTTTCTAGAGTCTATATTCCTGAGCGTAATTTCGTCCATTGCAAATGATGTTTATTGCCAATTTAGAATGTACCAGAGTATGCCAGTTGTCAGAATTCATGATTTAAATGTAATGGGGTACAAAGTTACAGTGAAGAACCGGTTCAAATAATTATTATATTTATGAAGAAGTGGATCCAACAAAGCAAAGGGAGACCGGAGTGGCCGGTGAAACACCTGCATTCATTCATTATATTTATGTTCTTTGATTAGGAAAGCCGAAGCAAGGCACAAATATTGTTCGCGAATTGACTGAATGGAACTACTTTTAAGAGTGTTTTATTAGTTGATAAAACAAGTCTCTTTTAAAATTGCATTATACGTACGAAGGGTGTTAAGTTTGACGTTGATGACAATCCAGCAATTAGTGTAGTCGCCACCCCAGCATGGCTACAGCTCCTGTAGTATCTCTGTTGTTTCACCCTTGGAAGTAAGTGAATGTGAATTTCCTACGTAAATGTTACAACATTACCAGTTGTTTTTAATGTTAATGAAAGACTTACAGTACTTATTAAATTAAAATGAACTTTTTTCATTATAGAGAGACGGCCAACGAATAAAGAAAAATTTTCCTTTGTGTGGAACTACAGTACTGCACTGAAATTTCGCATTTTTCTTTTCGCGAAACAAATTCTTAACGCGTTTTCTCCCGGGATACATTTCGTGGATTTTGGACATTGCCAGAGATTTCTTTAAATTCTCCATAATGTTTAAGTTAGCGCGCAGTGCTCAGGAGCACAATAAGGGTTGACTTCAGTGTTAAGAAAAACAGTATGCATTTAAACGCAGGTTTAACATTATCTATTATTTACTACGTTGTAGAAAGGTAAATGTGGTCCGAAGTCACGTTAATCAAGGTATTTCAGTGTAAAATATCCGCGGTATTGGGTGATATAAAAATTGCGCTATTTTTAATGATTTCTTAAATAAGCGAAACATTTCGAAGCACTTTGGATATCCAAATTATTATTCTGACACTTGTTCGGATATAATGGTGAATTAAAGTAGATGGCTCCTTATACGGAAAAGCTGGAAAGGAGCAGTAAGCAACGCTGATTTGAATCTTTAACTCCTATGAATATTTCGCCAATCAGGACGACTATCTCCTGCTCAAATGAATTGCATCATTTCCAGCCACGTCAATATTCCCCATTGGCTTTCAATTCAGCCGTAGTCATGGCAACAGCTCTTCTGACAACGCCTTGGGAAGATATAAATATATTGGTGGCCCTTACAGCACTCATGCCGTCACTGTCTCTAGATCGCGGTGAGTTGTAATCATATACTACTCCGAGACAAGTGAGTGAGTTGAGCAGTATCCTTAAATGAACCTGTCTTAACTAATTGCTCATGTTTTTTCCGATTCAGTGGAAATGTTACGCACCAGTCTGCTCATCACCCTGGTTACTTCCGTGTTGTGTATGTTACGCGTTAAAATAGTCCTTTTTCGCTTTGTTATGCTTTCTATCGAGGTTTTAATCGAATTTACAGTCTATGAACCACAAGCAAATGCATTTTTTCCTACTTTAGGAAGTGAGGATAAAACTATCAGAATAGGGCCACATACGTCATTTGCTACTGTTGAAATTCAATGCAAACAACATAAAGTGAGTTTAAAATGCTTTCATTGTCTTTTCAATTAATATTTTTGAGAGTAATTGTAATAAGTGTGATCATATTGCAGTCCATCACTATAGGAAACGTGCCCGTCCCAAAAGGCACGACATCCACTCCCTGTGAAATCGGAAGGTCATATTGGCAGCAGCTTACAAGTAATCAGGCTTTATTTTGATCGAACACGTTCATTAAACGGATATCTAACACATACTTCTATTCATTCCTGTGCAAAATGTTAGATAAACTATTTTGTCTGTGTTTCGCTATTTATCGTTTCTTAAAAACGCTTATGTGCTTTTTTAATTCATAGGCAGACAGTTTGCAGTTCTATTTTTAAGAGACACTGCTCAAACAGGAATCATCGTAGTCCATCCTGTGGACTAAAGAAAATCACCGTCCGCCATAATTGTCAGGGGGAATAAGGACAGTTCAATCGGTAAATGTCAAACCATTTTCGTGCAAAAAACGTTTATGTCCTTGAGAAGCGTTATATAGTTAAGTCAAATTTACGCAATAAACGGTAAGGTTACATTTCGCCAAAATATTTTTTTCAATCCAGGAGTTGCCGAGGCAAATGATTTAGGTTCAGTGGATAACTATCCACAGATTCCCCGGAACAGTACATATGATTGATGGATGAAGTATATCAAAGTTATTATGAAGACGCTGACACAAGGCCCTTTGCTTTTGGTTGAAGAACTTTAAAACGAAAGATTCTCCATAATACCCACCCTACAAAATAAATCGCTGACAATTACCATTTAAGTTTGTGAACACTTGCGTTGTCTTCAGGCGACGATATAATGAACGTGCTCTTTCTGTCCAAACTTCACAACCACCCTAATGTGCACTATTTTTAAAGAAACAAGTGAGGCCTGACACCTTTTTTTCATTGATGCAAACTTCAATCTAGGAAACATTACTTGCCTAAAGCTGTATAACATATATGCAGACTTTGAAATGGATCTGCGAATTTGAATTCCAAATATTTTTTGCTAAACATTGCAACTTGTTGCATTAAAAATATGTTGTTTTACACAGAGCCGTCAGTTCCTGGAGATCTCGGTCTTATTACGACGATTAAACCACCTTACGATATGCACGACCTTATATTACTTTTGTACATGGAGAACATCCGGGTATTTCATGAGAGTTTACATGTAAACATGAGTTGGATACATTAAAAAGTTACCGAAGACTGGTCAACAGTACCGAACATCATATTCTTTTCCTATTTTAGGACACTGAACTGATTGGAAACATTCACTTTGGCAACATCAATACAGGTCCAGATAAAAACAAACACAAACTTATAGTTCCATACCGTTAGTCCCCAAGCAAATAACCCTTTGTGTGCTTTTTCAGCTCAGAACCACTGATATCGTCTGCTTTGATTGCATAAAAAACTTGCCTCTTTCTACATCAAACTTATTAACGCATGGAAAAAGCATGAAACATATTGACTGTCGACCGTCCGTCTCGACATGGTCTCCAGTATGTTAAATGGCAGATTGGTGGAGTGAAAGTACCTTATGCGTGATCCACAATCCTAAATCTTTCCGCGCGTCCACTTCTTGCAGTTGGATGCCATTCAGGCTGTAAATCATTGGATTCTGAAGGCTGGATCAACCTACTCGTAGGATACTGCACTTGTTCTCAATAAACGGCAAAAGCCAGTCATTAGACCAAGTTTGAAGATGGTTTAGGTTTAACTCTAAACGCTCTTCGTCTGCTACATTTCTGATGACTTTCAATATCTTGGGGAACACCGCTCCCGACAGCAACTTCTGTCGACTACTGGTATGAACAGTTTGAGAGTGGCCTAGTAGGAGGCCTCGAATCTAACGAAAGAGGTCTTTCACTTTCGAAGTGTCCTACGGAAAAGACCACACGCTTTCAATAAATATTCACTTGTAAGTGCCAAAAATGAATCGGCTTTACTATGTTCAAGAAGTCTAGTTGGAAAACATATATTTTTAACATTTTATCATCAGGCCGGTACAATTGCACTGGGATAAATAGGATAGAGTGTGAGAATTAGTCATGAGTCCGGTGCGCGTAGTGTACAACGGTCACCAGAGGATCGGGGCTACGTGCGATCGTTGCCTCATAAGGAAGAACCTAAGGTCAAAGTCATGCACTAATCGCAACAGTAAGTTCACCTAGCATTTCCAGTTGGCCAGATTAACTTACATTTAACTACCATTAAAAGTTAAGTAAACCTGTATAATGTAACCGTGAGCGATGAACGTATGCGCGTCAGAGGAATAGCCAAATTGCAATGAACAAGATGTAAAGTAATCTACTCCTAAAAAGTCAGGCACAGATGGCCATTTCTGCATGGCGGTTGCGTTTTTTCTAGTTTCTCGCCGCATATATATGAAATCAAGGGAACCCTGCTAGCATAATCCCCGGATCCCCCCGTGCTCTAGCCAGGGTAATCCGAGGGAATCCGGGGGAATCCGGGGATAAAAAACGTTGATCAACGAATTATATCCACAAAGCCTATTTTTCAAAATGTACTGTTTTATCAATATATTTTTAATCTCATTATTTTCAAACAAAACAATCAACTTGGGGTCTAAAAAATGAGAAAAATAAGGCGTTCCGCTGCGAAAAAAATTTTCAGGTGGCGGGGGGATGGGTTGAAGTCCTCCGTCCAAACTGGCGATCATTCCCC
>JAYGXS010000002.1:51408763-51433708 GCA_036362985.1 Ligula intestinalis
CAACGCCCCTTTTTCTCATTTTTCAGACTCCAAATTGATTGTTTTGTGAGCGGATAATGACGTTCATAATTTATTGATTAAACGTAGATCTTCAATAATGGGCTCTGTAAATATAATTCGTTAATCAAACATTTTTGATCCCTGGATTCCCCCGTATGCCTCCGCATTCCCTCGTATTTCCCCGGATTTCCCAGGGTGCCCTCCACCATCCAGTCCGGGGATGGTGTTGCTAGGGAAGATTATTAATGTTTTTGACTATTTATCATCCGTTAAAGCAAATAATATAAGGGAGAGTAAAATAAGCAGAATGTTAAGCAACCACAGGCCAATTAAGCATGCATCCACACGCTTCATATCATGCCACACTAAGTGAAACTCGCCTCACCGACCAAAACCAACTGGAGGAGGTGGGCGCTGCCTACACCTTCTACGTGAGTGGCAGGCCAGTGGCAGAGCGACATGAGGCCGGCATCGCCTTTGCCCTCAGGACAGGAATCGTGGGACGCCTGCCCACTCTGCCACAAGGCAAACACGACCACTTGATGACCCTCCGTCTGCCCCTTCGAGCAAACAATTTCGCTACCATCATAAGCGTTTACGCTCCCACGATGACAAATTCTGACGAGACAAAAAACAGTTCTGCGAGGATCTGCATGCCCAGTTCAGCACTGACGGAGCTACGTTAATCACTAAGAAGACACAGATACTGAAGCGCTGGAGTGAATACTTCCAAAGCGCACTGAACCGTCCGTCGACCATTTCGGATGCTGCCATCGACCACTTGCCTCAGATAGAAATAAACTATGATCTTAATTCATGGGTCAGCAACTCATATGTAACCTCAACGAACTCATTCAGAGCATATGGCGTCAACGGCAAGTACCCCAGGACTTCAAAGACGCCACAATCGTCCACTTCTTCAAGCACAAAGGAGACAGATGATTCTGCGAAAATCACTGAGGGATCTCGCTGCTCAACCATGCAGGGAAGAACTTCGAACGTGTCCTCTTATACCGCCTCAACAACCACCTAGAACGAGGGCTCCTACCTGTAAGCCAGTGTGGCTTCCGCCGAAATCTTGGCACCGCAGACACGATTTTCGCCGCGCGATAGCTACAGAAGAAGTGTCAAGAGATGCATACTCACCTTTCCGCGACCTTCGTTGACTTGACTTAAGCCTTCGACACGGTGAACCGGGACGGACTGTGGAAAGTGATGCATAAATTCGGCTGCCCGGATCACCTCATTCACATAGTACGCCCGCTCCACGACGGTATGAGGGCACGCGTAACTGAAGGCAGAACAGTATTCGAGGACTTTGCAGTGACAAACAGGATGAAGCAAAGGTGTGTCCTTGCGCCAACCCTCTTCACTTTCATGTTTTCTGCCATGCTGATGGACGCCTACAGAAATGAGAACCCTGGCATTGGAATTTCGTACAGAACTGATGGGCAACTCTTGAACACCCGACGTATGAAAGCGCCCACGCGCGTCCCCAAGGCCATAGTCCATGACTTGCTCTTTGCAGATGACTGTGTGTTAAATACCGCAACAGAAGTGGACATGCAGAAAAGTATGGATCTATTCGTCAACGTCTGCGCCAACTTTGGACTTACCATCAGCACAACTAAAACGGTGATAATTCATCAACTGCCACCTGGTGTTGTTTGCATACTCCACGACTAAATGTGAACAACATTGAACTCAAAGTTGTGGAACGCTTCACGTACATAGGCAGCACGCTGTCCCGCAACTGCAAAACCGACGATGAGACTGCTCACCGAATCTATAAAGCTAGTCAAACATTTGGTCGGCTTAAAGCCTCTGTCTGGAATTGCCGCGGGCTGCAACTATCTACGAAACTCAATATATACAGGGCTGTCGTCCTCCATCACGCCTATATGAAGCAGAGACCTAGACCGTCTACGCAAACCAAGCTCAAATTTTGAACCATTTCCACCTGAGCTGTATCCGCAGAATACTAAAGTTGCGATGGCAGGACAGGATTCCGGACACAGAGGTGCTTGAGAGGGCCAAAACTTTCAGCATCCACGCCATGCTGATGCAAAGACAGCTGTGCTGGAGCAGCTATTTGGCGCAAATGGACGACAAAAGACAACCAAAGCTATTGCTATACGGTGATGTCGCTGAGGGGGTTCGCCTGCAGAGAGGACAACAGAAGCGCTACAAGGACACCCTGAAAAACTTTATGAAGTGCCTTCAAATCAAAACGAAGACCTGGGAACAACTTGCACAGGACCGACCTGCTTGGCGACGTACAGTAAAAAGTAACACAGCTATCTATGAGACCAGTAGGATTGCTACCGCATAGGCAAAAACGGTGGCCCGAAGGGGCCCTTCCCAACAGACGAACGGTGCCAACACACAAGCCCCTCCAACCAGCTCGCGTACAAGCCCAAATCTGCCTACTCCCTCCGTCGCGTCGCATTCTCCTATCGCACATATCACGCAGCCAACCTCCTCCACCAGCTGGACGACGAAGGGGTTGATCACCGCCACGCCTTTCCCGATACGAGAAAACGGCTTCCACCACGAAAAAAGGCCCAAAGGCAAGCTATTCCTCACCCTCAGGTCAAGATGAAAGAGTTAGGTATCACCCTATATTCCTCCTATCTGCAATACTTAAAGCTATTTACACTGTCAGTCTATAATATCTAGAGACAAGCTCGATAGGATTCTTCAGTAAGCTATAGCAGTAGCAGCTGGCGGGTGATATAAAATACACCAAGCCTTGTGCGGCAAATATTATTCAGATGACTTGTGGACTAGCAGCCAGGTCATGGTAATTGACGTGGCTTGCTCTCAGCATCTTAAATATATCGTTACCACCAGAAATGGAAGCACTAGCAGGAGGGTGCTACTACTGGGGCATACTATTGCATAATTATTTCACTGAACTTACCACTTTATGTCCCCTAAACGACTCGCACGAACTTCGCGCGTGAGAAAAAATGGGCCAGATCAAGATACGGCAAAAATTACTCGGGGTACGAGTCGAGAAAATAAAGGTCACGTTTCCCCGTACACAACACCGAAGTTACTACACCAAATAACCTACCTATCTCGCTGTGCTTTCATTTTTTACTGCTAGCCACAAGAGTAGGTTAAATGATACAGTAGGCGTATCTTAACTCAGATTTTGAATGGCTCTGTTCTAGTTCAGTCTGGTCCTCCTAGCTGAATTTACGATTTAGATTCCTGCGCTAGGTAAATATAAACTTAAAAAAGAAGAATCCTTATCCAGCTTTGTTTCAGGCTGCTTGGCTAATAACGCATTACTTAGTTCAGACGCTAGTGCATGTATTAGCATATAAACTTGATTCTCTTATTTCCTGATTGTTCAGCTATATTAGTTTGGACTTGTCCCATTGTCACAGGTTCTAAGCTTTAGCTCAATACAGACCTTGCAGGTACTTTTTTAGCAGCTAAACATAACAATTAGCTAAATTAAATCTCAATCTAGTTGACTTACTTCGATGGTGTTAAAGGGTACCCAAAGCCATAAATGCCGAACATGATGATGATGACGATGTCGCTGGTGAAGATTTTAGAAATATTATTTTAAGCGACTGTAACACCATCACGCAAAGTAGCTTGATGTTTACGATCGAAATTTAGGCGCCTACGCGTTTAGTCGGCCACATGCTCACCTGCAAATGGATAGCCATTGGCCTCTCGCAAGCCAATCATAGCACTCGATCGACAATAGCCGTCGAAATGCGTGAATGCTAGCCAACGGAGACCCCGCTCAGTATAGTCGCACAATTGCCATCACAATGTCAGATCTGCACGCATCTGCTGAACTAAGTTCCTCCACACGCGGTGGCCGTACTCGACAAAAACGCCGAAAGGAAAACCCAGGTGTCTTACCTAGTCATCTATGGCAAACAAACGGGCGATGGTAAGCACATATTTCCATCTGGTGTGGTTATATTGTAATATTGGATACTTTTTTACTCAGCCATATATTACAACAATATAAGAAACACTTTGTTAACCTACTGCGCTAACATCTAGAGTAATAGGGGCCTCCATTTAGAATTCTAGGGCCTAGTCGGACACATGCTCATCTGTAAAAAATATTCATTGGCCTCTCGCAAGCCAATCACAGAGTCCGATTGGTAATAGTAGTCAAAAACGCGCTAACAGCTTCCAAACAGACAACCCGCTCGGGATAACCGCACAACTGCCATCAAATGGCAAATCTGCACACACCTGCTGTGCCTCCCACACGGTGGAGGAACGACGTACTAGACACAACCAGTGGAAGGCAAATACCCGGGTGCATTACACATGCATCTCGGGCGAAGAAGAGGACGATCGTAGGCTCATGTTCCCAACTTATATGCTTATTGCAAAATATTGGATGCTTTTTTTCTCATCCAGCTTAGCTAATTTCTAGAGCAAGATGCGCCCCTACTGAACATAAGTTATGCCGAGCTAGCTATCTGGGGGTTAACCACATGCAAACTAGACCATTGCTACAAGGGTGGTACCATTGGCCTTACATATGGAAAACAAAACAAGCACGTTCAACGTGTTCAAGGAGTCTAGGGGCCTTCAAGTGGGCGCACTCGCTTACCTACAAATCTGGCAGTCATTGACCATTCAAAACCCAATCAGTGCGCTCGATCGACGTAAACGACTACATAGCTCGTAAGACAACCAAATCTGCTACATATCCGGCCAAATCACCCTGCCTAAATCTGCTGATCTGCAAACTCACACAGAGGACGCATGCTCTCAAGACAACATGGATGTCTTACACAATTACCAGCTGAAGACAAGGAAACATGTGCCCACATGAAGCCCAGGATGCGCATAAGCTTGCTATTCCCTAATTATTTTATTATAATCTAGCTGTCCTAACCACATCAGTAAATGTGCTTCATTCAATACACATAATTATAATCTAGGTGGTTGTACCTTCACAAATGTACTTCTTAGCTTACGCAGTCAAGTCTCTCAGCTAGATATCCTAAGCTTTGATAGTGCAGTCTAGTCCTCAAAGCCTAGTCAACCCCTTAGCCTATTGCAATCTCAGCAACACTGTAGTTTTCTAGTACCGTACTTGTATCACGGTAAGCTCATACCTCCACCTGTTATACTAAATTGATAAAATAGGATGCATGTCTTACTACTGAACTTTGAATACTTTTATAGGAAGTACCAATATCACTTTCACTACCAGCATCACTAATATTTCCCTATTCCTGCTGCACTGACTTAGACTGTCATATCAACTATCGATACAATTTTAAGAATATAAAACTGCCCAACTACGATTACTAGAATTAACAATCTTAGCAGTGGCATTTTACCTCTAGCAGCAGTAACCTGGTCCAAACTTTGTAAAATGTGACGGCAGCAGCCAAATTGCTTCATTAATTACACTAAATTCAAATCTAGCTCATTAAAAGTCTAGCTGGCTATAACTTCATGCAGTCGAAAATAGTACCAGATTGCTACCAACGAGCTGCACCCTGACTTAGTAGCATTAGAAATATCAGTAGCAGTACCAGCCTTGGTTTCCAGCACTCTGTTTCGACAATTAGTCAAGTTGGGTTTCTACTCGGAATACCTTAAACCCCCATTATCACAACGTGCTGGGATCAACGGGCTACGAGCAGAGGTTCTGAAAAGTCCAAACTATAGATGGATACTGTGGTAGATCTGTATTTTGACTATAGACGGCAAACTGCATGACTTAAGTGCGTGGTAGGAATGGTACGTTACTTTACAAACTCCCTATTATTATCCAAATGCTAATCACTATTACCTCACACAGATTTCGAGTACATATTGGGTGCGATTTCTTAAAAAACACACACAAGAAAAACTTATAGCATACTATCTACTGGCCTTACAAAACATGAGTAATAGAAACTAGCACTCATAGTATAGGTACGTACCTATAGCAGCAGTATCTTAGTATCTAAGATGACACAGCCTGATGGATAGAGTTGAGAGAGCGGAAACTAAGGCAAACGCTTTTCTGCTCAGGGTCAATGCATATGCTTACACGAAACAGTTTTAACCCAGAGTTACACTCCATGCTGTGACAAAGGAGCATGTGCCCAGAACTTACTCAAACAAGCGTCACTTCTGACAAATTTTAGCGTCAGAGATAGTACTAATTCTGAGACTCGGCTACATCGCAGCCAGTTGTTGCAGACAGAGTAGTAGCCGTATCAGTTTAGGCCTCCTTGGGCCTGTCTTCACACCTACTATGGGTGAGTGAAGGTAGATAGTACAGTAGTACTAGCGCAAAAGGCTACTGTCACTTAAGACTAAATTAGGCGGTGTATTGGCTTGCATTTGATACAGCAGCCCACGCCTGACCCGTCTAGTCTCTTCGAGACTCATGGGAGAAGGTGAAGAGTGTGGAGCCGCTAACTACGTCCTCTATCACTTAAAACTAACCCCTGAGGCCGTCACCTACTGGACCAACCTTTTGGTTCACTTGGTGGACTTAATTGACATCGATGGTCGAACACACACACCATGCCAAGAGACGGCAACGGGACAAAAACAGCAGCCGTACCCACGCCACCCATGCTGTCGAGAGACCGTGACACCTTACGTCCGGATGCTTCCAAATACGACACGAGGCAAGGAAAACGGGGTGACATGAACTGACTGTCGGAGCCCACGCATTTCCCCTGTCTGGTGTATTCTCATGACTAGAATCTGATCCTCTGCTCCCTTATCACGTCTTCTCCACCCTTTGTTTCCTTTTCTCTCTCTTATATTACTGTATTTATCCGATGATGAATAATCGAAAACGCTCGTTCGTTTAACTTGAATTAGTGAACACTTTCATAGGTATCATCGCTGACCACGTGTAGAACATGAACTTTGAAGCAAAACACGAATGACATGCAGCATAACGTTCATCTGCTGAGATAGTTATGCCAACCCACTACTTGCAAGATCAATCTATGTGACTAACTCGCCACGCTTCTAACTCAGCAGCATACGCAAGCTTATAAGAGGTTTATTTTGTTATGAAGTTATTGAGGATTCTGCCAAACGGTGTCTGTTTTAAGAAACTTCTAAGAGAGTAGTCCGAATGACTTGTCAACAGATGACCTTTGTCTGCTTACATCTTCGCTGAAGGATCCCATTTATATCGTTTCGTCTTATATGCCCATGGTTTGGCAGAAACGAACAGTTTTTTCAGCAATAACCCAAGCAACAATCCAAATTACTAGAATTTTATAAACCAACCTTAGTAGCATAAGGTAGCGTTTAACCTATTTGCATCAGCTCCACCTAGTCCAATCAATATCATAAATGCTGTAGCACAATGTTCGAACACATTAAACGTTAGTTGCGGTTGCACGTTTCTCCCACTGATTAATATCTATCTTTAATATATCAGTCCAATATCTATCCGGTGAACCAAGAGGCCTTGAGTTTAATTGGACTGCTGCTGATTCTACCTTTGTAGAATGAACATTCCAAGTACATTATTCTCGACCACAATAACTTTTACATGCAACGTTACTCAGTTTGCCGTTAAGCTCTTTCTTCCTTCTATTTTGCTTTAATTTGCTTTATTTTAACTTTTTACTGTTTTCTAATGAAAATGACAGCGCCCAAGGTGTGCTTTATCAATAAACCCTTATAAATGCAGATTTACCTATTTTCATTTCTACCCACGGCGGACTTTCTTCTATATAGTTCAGTTTAATGAAGGAAATAGACATGATCTTTTGCACGTACTATTTACAGCGTACAATTGAGTGCCATGCACAGCAAAGCCATGTGAGTGGCGAGAATTCCAATGGGACAAAAAAATGGACAATTTGGGTTGATAGTTCAAAGGGTTCAATAAAGTCCACCATGACGCCCACTCATTAAAAATATAATTGTCAAGATTTCTTTTAAGCATTCCAGCGATTATGAAATCACGACATCTGTGTGGATAGCTTTCAACGCGCCAGAACACTCTGTCAGCTAGTAATAAGTTGCGTACACGTAGCCTCTCCTGCTAAAAGTGTAATTTAAATCGGTGATATTGGAGATGGATCGTGGTAGTAAATAAAAAAAGTCCCCAATTGCCAGGTGAAAACATAATTCCCTCACAACGTGAAACGCCTATAGCAGATTATAGACTGAAACAAACTCTCCCTTCATTTGTTAGTGCTGAAAATGTTGACACATTTAAAAGAAGACTTGGTGGTCATACTGTTGGTAGACAACAACGATTTATACAGTGTACATACATAGATGGCTTTGAATCATACGCATGATTTGACAGAATCTACCGGTAAATAGGGTTTTCAAAGGTTTGCCTATCTTGATTGTATACACAGGATGGTATATGTTCGACCGTCGCAAGTGATTATGTGCACCTTTTGCCCAAGAGAAGGTGACTGAGGTCAACTATAGTGAAAGTAAACGCGCCGCTATATACCCCACATTAACCCTATCCGCTTTGACTGGTTACGAGACCGATGTCGACATGACCGAATCAGGCTTCGGGCGAAAGCCGCTTTCCATAGTGCAGCCTGAAACACCACCTAACTTAGCTTTAATTGACAGTAGCTTTTGCGTGGGCACTACTGCAGTGGCTGCCCTCACTCACCTATAGTGGGTGTCTAGCCAGACTTTAGCAAGCCAGGTTCTGTTACTACCAATAATGCTACTTCGAATACTACTGAATAGGATGTAGCTTAGTGATAGTATTTGCTGGTACTATCACTGGTTGTTTCAAAGTCCGAAGTGACGCTGATTAAAGTAGGCACTGGGCTCATATCCCCTCAATCTCGGCAAGAAGTTTAGTAGTACCGGCGCTGGCACTGACGTCACCATTTGTCAGAGGTGACGCAGAAAGTGCCAACGCTAGGGTCCATGTCCCTTTTGTCTTACCAAGGAGTGTGACTCTGGGTTTAACTATTTCGGGTAAGTACACCTGCGTTTGCCTTGGTTTCCGCACTCTCAAATCTATCCATCGGGCTGTGTGCCTTTCTACTAGGTATGGACCAAGATACTGCTGATAGAGGTAGGTGCCTATGCTAGAGGTGTTATTGCCTAACAAACATGATTACTAAGGCCAGTATATAGTATACTACAAGTACTGCTTGTGTGTACTTTTTAAGGAGTCGCGCCCAGTATGCACTCCAAATCTGTGTGAGGTAATGTTTAACATCTGAATAGGAACGGAACGTTTGTAAAATTGCGTACAAGTCCTACCTTGCCCTTATATCGAGCAGTTTGCCGTCTATAGACTACATTTATGCCTATGGTATAGATCTGTAGTAGTAGGCCAATAGAGTATTAGGTAAGTAGAGTAGGCCAGTCTTAGTCAATGCACAAGAATTAGGCAATATTAGTTATTCTGGTAGTACAAAGGATAGTGGTGAAACCTAGCACATAGGGGCTATCTTTGGTTTCCGCCTTCTCAACTCTGTCCGTCAGGCTGTGTCATTTAATTGTTAACGAGACCTTATTAATTAATATCACTGGTTCTGGTATTGCACATGGTGCTACAGTAACCTTTTGCGCTGGTACTTTATCATCATTTACCTTCACTCGCCCATGATAGGTGTCCAGCAATATTCGAGGCGCCTGAGTTTCGTGTTTCTAGTACTACAACAACCGCTTATACCGCTGCTTCTAGCGGTGTCTCTGAGGTATAATAGTGCTGCTGCTAAAATGATACAGATTGGAGTCACGTATGGGAGCGTGCACCTGAGCTCACATAGGAGTGTGAGCCTAGATTTTGCTATTCCTGGTGGAGCAGGTGTTTGGAGCTCGGGGCGGCGCCGAAGATGTGCTTTACACATAAACCTTATGATTAATTAATAAATTATTAATATTATGAATTAATTAATCAGTGCTTGTCCTGGTTTTCCTCTAAGTCTCATATTGCAAGGGCTAAGATACTTTTATTAGAAGTACGGTGCCTATGCTAGACCTGCTAGTTTTAGTAAGCATACTTGCTAAGACTTGAACGCACATGTATGAAATTTTACCTAGCGTGTAGTCTTCACTTATAAGGGGTGGTTAGAAGGCTGAAGGTTAAAGAGAGGTTTAGGCAAAAAAGCTATAGATCTATTATGCATTTAGGTCGGAACAAAGCAACCTGTGTTAAATTTCAGGATTCTTTTGTTAAAAGTGATGGATGTTTGCTGAAAGTGCTAGTTACAGTAATCATACTTTCTTAAGCCAGTAAGTGGCAAGCTGCAGAGCAGCCTGTACGCGCATGTAGGAGATTTTAACATGGTTCGTAGTCGTATCCTATAGGGGATTTGAATAAGCTGAAGGGTTAAAGAAACGTGTATTTGATGTTATCTAAAGACCTAGCATGCATTTTGGTCATAACAAAGTGGCATTAGCCATTTTTTCCAGGATACTTAAAAATTTCTACAGTACCCATCTCTAGCTTAAATTTTATGGATTATCATCTTTCTAGATTGGTGCGCTGCAAGTACGGGACTAAAGGACGACCGTATGACAGTACATTGCTGCAGAAAAAGTGCAATATTAGTGATGCTGTCGAGGCTGGTGATTATAGCTCGTAAAGTCCATAGGAGACTTACCGTATTTGATCTAAGGAGCACATAACTATACACATTGGGAGTCAGCTCTACATACGGATAACAATGGGTTGGTCTGACTTATGCCTAGCAGTATTCGATGACTGAATTAATGCCGAGAAAACCCGATTACCTGACATGGAATCTAGGGGTTTTTCTTTTCTGCCCACAGGAAAATCACCTGTCGTTGTCACTGGATGTTGCGTTTAATGGACAACGCACAGCTAGGACTAACTAAGGCTAGGATACTGATACTTGAGGAGTTCTGCCAATGCTAGGAGTGCCCAATCTAGTAATCATATCACTAAGACCAGTATTTATTATACAAAAAGCAGTCTACATGTGCATGTATGAGGTCGTAAACTAATAGGCAGCCGCAAGCTATATCTACTATTATTCAGCCATTTGCCGTTTGTCTGCTACTTAAAGATTCTTTCAGCACCCAAATCTTTCTTGAGATTAAGATGATGTCTCCTGTCTAGTTGGAGGTCAATCTGTTCCGTAATGAACATTGCTATATCCTATAACTGTGTCATAAGATAATTTCTAATGAATAAGCAGAGTAGATGGGGATGTAACCTTACCACATTTTTGTTTGTTTTCATCTGGTGTTTGTATGATACATCCGGGAGTTTCCTAGTGGGCATGTTGCCTTTGCATGAAGTTGCAGATCAACAGGCTCATTTCGCCTGACTGTCCGTTTGAATCGGGGTTCTTACGAGTGCTGTCGCCAGCTAAGTTTGTCCCTTTTACGTAAAAAGAGTGGTTTCCTGCATGTATTTTGGGCAGCTAATGGCCACCGGTCTTGCGGGTGCGCGACTTCGCCATCTTAAGAATCTCAAGAATTCTAGAGAAGGTTCGATGTCCTCGTGTGTTTTAACTTACGTAAGGAAAATAACACTACGCTTGCAACAGATGTCTCGTTGACATGTTTTTGGCCTCCAAGGAGCCACTTCGGCAATTCTCCAGTTAAGTTGGGTGTAGTTAGCTCGTTTTTTAGCTACCGTGGTGTTTCCTGTGCTATATCGATATTGCAGTATGAAGACAGTGTTTTGAAATAACCAAAACCCATAAGAATATTAGTTTACATTCGTCCTCGTGTTCCTCGCCTGTGGCTGTGCAATATACTCGAGTTTCCTCTGTCAGTGGTTTTTTCAAGTGCATTTTTTCCTCGCGCAGGGTAAAACAAGCCAGCAGAAGCGGGCATATTGGACGTAAATAGGGTTTTAAAAGGTTCGGCCTACCTTAATTGTATCGACTGAATTATAAGTCTAACGATGGACTGTTCGGGGCTCCAGACTTGTCTAACCTATTCGAATTGCGGCCTCACTTTTGTTCGAAAAATCTTCAGGTACATATCTCTATCGACTTCCAAAAAAACTCTTCTTATTGGGTGCAATTCGGACATTACACTATTCGCTACACTCGGCTTAGGAGCAATCTTATTCCCAAAGCTTTCAAGATAGGCAATCAGTCGTTGAATAAAAACTTTAACGTACAATAACACTTTTATATGAAAATTTTAAAATACTTTATTCCTATTTAAAAATTGTTTACAATCGATCCCTACATCTCCATATATTATCTTTAAATAATTGATGTCAAGGTCTTAAGCTTGTATCTGGACCGGATTAATTAAACATTGACTCCGGGTTATATTTAAATTAGCCGTCTGGTACCTCCGGCGGTATATGTGCCGTCTGTTTTCGTCAGCTAAAGTATCTTCCACCGTCGAGACTGTGGAAATTAGACCTGGGCGTAAAATAGCTGTTTATATAAATCACAACATCGAGACTTCTAGAGGTAAATGTAAAGTTTTTAATGCGACTGTGTCACTTACAAAGGGAAGGGAGTTATTTTCTTTATTCACGGAGTAGGTGGCTGTGGAAATATATGGCATAAACAAGTAGAACACTTCACTCTAAAGGTATGTGATAAACTTATACTTTGGTATATACTTTTCAGTGGTTTTTGACTACTTAGATTTTTTAAATTAACCACGTAGGTGGTTTCGCAGCCAATTCGCGTAAGCGAATTCCGTTTATAAGGGAACGTGAACCACGCTGGTTCAGCAAAAATCGTATTGAGTTATGCAAAATTTCTTTCTTCAGTTCATTTCACTTTTACGAAATCTTAGAGGCAGTCCGATGATATTTTATCGCCTTAGGAAGTGCTAATATGTATCCCTGTTGGCACATGCCCCTCCTAAACTTATCCGTCTACCAAGGCTGAACGGGGCTACGACGGGCATAGGTAGGCGTGGGAGGGGGTGTTAATACCAGAGTCCTATCCAGCCTTATAGTGGAAAAAAGTGCGCAAGGGACTGCGTTTTTCCGTGTTTTAACCGTTCTCATATGTTGTCCATTACTGCGTGTAATATGCCATACCTAAACCACTCCATTTTTATGACGAATATAATCGATACAGTGTATGATGTCGTACGCCGTGTCCATTATCTCAGGACATCGCGAAAAGACACAACTTAATGCTTGTGGATAATTTATTAAGAGGAATGTTGATTACAAAATATGTTTTAACTAAATAAGTTCGTCCAATCTCGTTTGCACCTATGTGGGAAACATATCTGTCATTATTCACGGATAGTTCCTACAATATCAATGGTATGTTAAGTAGATAAGTAAATGCTTAGAAAAGGACCAGTTATGAAAACATATCACTTTCTGAACCCTGCCAGCGCAGACTATGGGGAAAACAGGCGTAAACGGGGGTGAACATTTTTGATTAAATTAACTATATTGAGAGATCGCCTCTTTATAAATCGACTTTTTTTATTAATTAATTATTAATAAATTCATTCTTTAACATACTTATCAATTTGGAGACTTCAAAATGAGCAAAAGGTGGCCTCTCGCTGTGCAAACACTTTCCGGTTGGAGGGGGACGTGTTAAAATCCCCGTCGATGACCTAATGATGGAGATTTCACCCCGTCCCCCGCCGACCGGAAAAGTGTTTGCGCAGCGAGACACCACTTTTTTCTCATTCTTAAGTCTCCAAATTGATGAATGTGTTAAAGAATAAAGTTATTAATAATTTATTGATGAAAAAGTAGATTTATAAAGAGGTGATCTCTCAATATAATTTATTTAATCAAAAAATTCATCCGCGTTTACGCCCGTTTTTCCCCGTCCCCTCTGCTGGCAGGGAATGTTTTGACAAAGCTAAGAGTGTTCAGAGCTTACTTTATTATATATATATCTGAATGCAGATAGACCATCAACTACATTAATCCCATATTCTTATCTCCATTGTGCTTCACAAAGTGGACGATATCCCTTGATAAGGGAGTTAAAGTGGCGCTTTTAATCTGAGTACGTAGAAACAGTAGCGCTTTATTTATGTGTCTCAGCTCTCGTTAAAAATATTGAAACGCATACGATTAAAAGCATTTTTATGACCATAGATAGTGTGAAACTAGCCCCTATTAGAAAAAACGAACATCGGAATACTAGGACTAAAGACTCAGTGTATGGGCCTGATGATGAAAGATCAAAGACATGCTTGCCAATCTCACCCTTAAATAGTAACATGTAAATGTTAGGATGAGTCAGCAGTTCAATTAGTTGGGCAGCTACACATTTAACTGTTCTAGAAGATTTTTTGTTTCACCGGGGAAATATATTTGTGTGTTTTTGCGAAATATATTTGTTTTCTTTGACAGGGACTGAAACTCATATATAATATCCTTGGTCATTTAAGGTATTAACCTTTTTTACATTAACGGACACACTCAAGTTTACCCTAATTGCTTTCCGGTGGATTTATATTACTCAGCTTATTAACCATGAACCCGATAAAATGATGGTACCTTAGGACTTTTAGCATACAGAATGCGGTAAATAATTCTCATAATGATGCGTGCATTCCTTAAATCATTTAGTATTGCGTATTGGTATGTTTAACCACATTCTGTACCTGAGAATATGTAAATATTTATTTTCTATAGCAAATTAATATTAGAAAAAGTCTTGTAAATGTACAGTAGTCGCCGGCTATTAAGCCCACGGCTAATAAGCCCAGCCACGTATTGAGCCAACATCAGCTTGGGACGGAATATTACATAGCAAAATCCACCGGATAATAAGCCCAATCGCCGGATAATAAGCCCAGTCGCCGGCTACAAAGCCCAATTTGCCAGATGCTATTTGCTTTCATTTTTCAAGTTAAATTTGGTGACACCTTTTTCGGACGGCAGCAGACATGAGGGCTGAACAGGACAAATCCCTAAAACGAGCAAGCCGCAGGTGCAAAAGGCTAACGCACCCGACCCGCAGCTCTGAGGACACACACACACAAAAGGGAACAACGCGTTCAGGCTCACGCTAGAGGATGCCGACAGGCGTGACCCAAAAGTATACCAAGGTCGTCTGGCTAGCCTCCTTAGGTCTCAAAAACACAGGCAAACAGCATTCTTTTCTTGTACATAACCAAGCTCCCCACATAATACTGTACGTATGTAATTTATTATGCCTATTCTGCGTTTGCTAATCAAGAGCTGGGACTCTCCGGTTAATGCGCCCGTAGCTTATTAAGCCCAATTTGGTCTGGGTCCGAGATGGGCTTAATAGCCGGTGACTACTGTATTTACCTCGATAAGACTCTGTACTCCCCCTCAGGATATAATGGTTGCGTCTCTGTTAATCATAAGCGTCCATGACATGATTCACACATTGGACGAAGTTGATGAAAAGGATAGAAGTAAATGAATTATGTATGCATAATTCAGGCAGTTAATTTGCTTTTCACACTGTAGTAAACATATATGAGAATACGTAAGTTTGCTAGAGTGTTGAAGAATCTGATAGAAGTCTCTGAAGTTTTTCACGTGTAAATGTAAATGCACAGTAATGTGCAAGGGTATGTATTTGTAGTACTGGTAATAAAATTTGCTATTTGTTGAGCGTTATTGCTGTTCAGATAATTAAGTACTATAAACATATGTATACTAGCCATTATAATTAATAAGTTATGGAGTACCCATTACGGAATATAATAAATTTATTGAAAAAAGAGCAATAAGGTCCTAAAAATTTAGTACCTGATAAAATGAGAAATAAACCCTATTTACAGATATTTTGCTGAATTCGGTCGCGGATTTTAGGACTTTTTACAGCGCTGGCGTGTTCTGATAGGTCAATTATGCAGTATAAATTACAAGTTATGAATGGTATAGCTATAAATGTGTAAATTTCTGAAAATTTAGACGAAAAGCTTATTTATTAGCGTCACAAAAGACAGCGCGAAAAAAAATTAACAAATTTAATTAAATACTATAAGTGCTAATTTTGAAACTTTTCATTAAACATGAACAAAACTTTAGGCCTAAGTCGAACTTTTATGTGTCTAATTATTGTATGACTCCTATATTTTTCGCGAAGACGCTTACCTTTGGCTTGTCTATCGGCTTGGTATTCTAATCATCAATAAATCATTTTTAGTTTTCCAGAATACTCCAGTTATTGCCTACTACCTTGTCACTACATTCTGTCGTAAATGTATAACTCCTAAAAGCGTACCAGTTTCCATGGCTCTGATATGCTACCACTGTCGTGGCCCAGTGAGAAAAAATCTCCAGATCACCTTTGCCGTAGTGTCAAAAAAAAACCAGTATTGCTAAGACATTGATTTATTCTTATACCATCTGGTGGACCAAAGGTTGATCACCGGCTGACTTTCTCCTGAGGGAAAGTTTCTCAACCTTGCATCAGTGCGTCGTGGATTACGCCAGATTTGGACATAACCCAGCACTTTAAAAAAGGCATCATCCACCATCAGATACATTTAAATTACAACGACACTTCCATTGATCGGTACAAGAAGTTTCCTGCGGAGACCTTTGCCCGGTTGACGTCCAGTTTGGACAGAATAAGACAGCAACTGTAGGTAAGCATCCACCAAAAGGAGTCTTGAAGCAATGGTGTGTTTGAAAACAGCAATTCCTCAGACTTAAGGAGCGTGTGCCGTTTAATTTAGAAACAGTTTGGGCGTTTTTGTGTCCTTGGCTTTTTCAGTAGCACAGCAACCTATATCTTTAACCGCTTCATCGTGCTTTATCACTTGTGGGCATGAATTTAAGTTTGCGGCCAGAAAATTCAACTGCTGGCTTTTCCCGTGAACGGTTTCATTTGCAAACTTTCCTGAAATCCTTAAGGCCCAACCCATTATCATGTTGAAGCCGCGAGAACATTCCTGAACTTTTATCTTATCTGTATGTTGTAGTGCACAATATTATGTAAATGATATTCAAGCCAACTACCCATATTATTTGTGCTACATAATAAATATACACATAGAAAAAACCGACCAGACAACAAGCTTGTGGCTCAGTGGTTAGGGCTTTTGACTCGGATCAGAGAGATCGTCATTTTGAGACTCGGCTGGGACACCACTCGGGCCTGGACATGACTGGCTGACGATGGCTAATAAGCCAAAAATGACCATGTTAGTCTCCCTTGTCTTTGGCGCTTTGCGGCGTAGGCCCTAGTTTGAGCTCCAAAGGCACCATGGACGAACGAGTGTGTCCTCTAACTGATCGGTGTACCCCATTTGCCACAATATATGCATAGGTGGCTGCGAAATCACATTTTTTGAACAGTTCTCAGATTTTCATAGAAGATACCCTCACGAATTATCGAGATGTCGGCATAATTCAGGATTTTTAAATATGATTGGTTTTTCTGCCACTGCTTTCTGCTTATGTCTCTGATGAAGAGTCCGCGACGGATGTCGAAACGGCAAGCGAATCAGAGTGTTGTCCCCGCGATCGAAACTTCTCTTTTTATAATGTGCTTTAAGTAACGGGGCGACCTAAATAGTTGGATTATTTGGGGCTCTTTTTGCGTTAGTTTGAAGAATTTAAGAGTGGACAGTGCATTTGGATTTTTTCCATACTACTTGCGCTGCAAATGCACGATCACTGCTGTTTTGAGTAATAGATCACGAATAATTATTCGTATAGGGCGAAATAAGCACCATAGACATCATACTTTGCCATCACCCTATGCGATTGGTTATTTCGGTCTGGGTGACATAAGAAATCCGTAAACTGCCAAAAAATATTTTACACTTCAACTTAAATTAATATCATTGAAATTTTTCCCGTCGTTAATTGATGTGTCTATAGTCAGTTCTACATGTCGAGGGTGTGAGAAATTCGACGAGGCATTATAACGGGACTTTAACTTTTGAAAGTCTTCGACTGTCTGCTTTGTCTTTTTCCACGAGCTTTTGCAAACTCGATAATTTAATTGTGAAATTTGGCACTCAGCACACTAGGGTACTCTTAACTTTTGAGTATTCCTCTCGTACTCTGAATTGCAGAGAAATATTTTGAATTTGATTTAGGGTTACCAAACGGTGGTCATGGATCTGGCCGGTCATGGAAACAGCCCACTAAGAGCAAACTACCTTTTGTGCGGCGACAGTTTGCTGCTGGCGAATGAGAACTCCATAGGTGTTTGTTGCAGATGCCCTACAACAAAACCTTTACGTCAGCAATGCCACTTTGAGGAGCATGTCAAGGATGTACAGGCTGTTTTCGATAAATATGTTGCCACTCAGATTCAGACACCCAAAATCGAAAGCACAAACGGACAGAAGAAAGAGGGCCTGGAGACCTTCCATGTAATTGTTGTTGCACATTCGTACGGGTTCGTAAACTCTCCTTTACCTTGTGTATTTATGCATATGCCTTGCCGCTTTCGATAGCAAAAATTATTAACACGGTATGGCCGGCCAATGACGGCCAACAGGATGTTTGCAAAATAATTTACCTTGGCATTGGTCGACCACCCACAAATTAACGAAATTATTATTTGCAAATTATGAAATTATCGTCTTATGGTTAATATTTTGCGTTTCTGTAATTAAGATCGGCCCTCGATCTACTTCTAGCTTGTTGCCATTAATTTGAGACTAAGATGAGCCTGCATCAGAGTCTCTATAAATTATAATATGGTTGGATACGACGCAAAATTTTGCGTCTCTAACTGGACGTAATTGGTACCGTTTTGCCAGAGGCACTTGCGGGCCCTTCACCCGAAACGGAATCTTCCTAATAGCCTCCTCACACTATAATCAGTGCGACAGCCCTCATGATTATCGATTGTCGGTGACTGTGGCTGTGGTTGGTGGCGAAAGGTCTCTTCAGCAGCTCACACGGTGGCTAATCACAGTCAGATATTCTATCCGTTTGAGAAAATGACTGTGTGTGTGCTGGACTGACTAACCAAATTGTAGCAAACACACCTTACTGGCCTGCACCGCAAGAAGCCATCCCACCTTATGTCGAGCCGCAGTCCTACATACAATATGCGCTGTAAGACCCTGGGAGTGATCGAAGACGGCAGTTCGCCTTTCTTGCGTGTCCGAAGTAATTCTGCCATCATAAGCGGTGCGGCAACCGCACAATCCACCACCACCTTTAGCTGACTCCGGCTTTTATGATAGATTTTATTGAGAACACAAAACTTTAGGCTAGTAAAGCTGCTGCTGCTGTGAAATTGGCTCATTTTTCGCGCTCGCTTCCTGGAACTCACCTCCGCTTCTATTGGCTAGTCATGATGTCCACCGCACGCCTAATCGACCTTAGGGGGTGTTTAAGCAAAAGAGTTGTAGCCAGAACACAGAGTCTTAAAAACCAGTGATGACAATTTGAAAATGTACTGTCCCTTATTGGGTAGCACGCTGAGTTTCGACTGAATGTATTTCGACTATCTTGACTCAACCACCCTCGCAAGAAATAATTGAGCTGGTTATGCTTTTTTGTGAGTTTCCCTTTGCCTAATGAATCAATCATGCCTCAAAGTAGGGATGAAGATGAAAGTCCTAAGTTATGTGTATTTCGTAGGAATTCGAATGTTCTTCGATTATGCACTTGCATTTACTTCTGTACGTATTGCAGGCACTGTCCTTACTTTTTATTCCGCGTATCATTGCCCGTCTTTATTACTGCAGTTCCCAAATAACTTCTGGGCATTGTAGGGTCACTTCTTGGAAACAGGATTAAATATTCAAAGTTGGTTGCGGCGTATCGCCCAGAACCTCGTTTATAAGACATACAGGACAAGAGAATTCGTCTAAAACACCTGCTTCCATTTACTATTCAGCAACCTCGGATGATTAAACATCCCAAAATGGTTGCTTGTTTACAGATGTTAATGGAAATGCCCATAACCTCCAGTACTAATCGATAAAAATTTAAGCAAATGTGGAAATTCTTAGAGAAAAACTTGTTATAACAGTAACTTTTTGACGTCACCAGTTGTGTAGCGGTGGCATCTTACGTTTGTCCCCGTCGAATTACGCCCTGTTTAAATCCCCAAGGAAGAACACTATAAGAAGGACATAACTCTGGAATCCACCCGGAGGAGGATTTATCATGTAAAAACCCGGAGGAGCTGTCTCGGGTGGCTGTTGTCGCTGGCTGATCTTCAGCTTGCTTTTTAACCCGCCTCCGGGGCAAGCCCCACATTGGGAGCGAATTAGCGTGTCCTCGCTATCCAGCGTGGCTGCAACTCTCTGTACCGTCTCGGGGGCAAGCCCTAGCATTGGGAGCTGACTAGCGTGTCCTCGCTATCCGGTGTGGCTGCAAATCCCCCTGTGTCAGGGAGACAGTTTCTTATAAGAGAGTGTCTAGTGCGCGTTCTCCTGTAGCCTGTATGACGCGCTCGAGCAAGTGGGTGCATCTGTTTCAGCTTCAGAGGTTAAGGTCAGCTCGCAAGCACAGTCATCGCCTGTATGCGGTCAGAGCTAACAAACAAAGACACTTCACTAGGCTCGACGCTTTAGGAAAGCCTCCAAACGTTGCTAACGTTTGTTCTGGCTAATATCCTAACAAAACTTTTCAGAAAATTCAACCAGCCGATCACATGTTTTGGTGCGTAGATACACTTTTATCCCCAGAATGGGAAAGGGGGCAGCACGATTAGTGAAGACAGCCATCCCCGATAGTCTTCTTGTGCATCCTTTTGCAGAACCTCGTTGGCCGTGCGTCTGGTAGCAAGCCGGAGCAAGTTGGTGGATCGCTTGGTCCTGATCAGCGGCGGAGCACCCATTCCGTTGCAGCCAGAACCAGGTCTTCTGTCGCTGCCTTCAGCGTGTCTCGCCCTCTGCATGCCCTGCATTCGGTGGGAATTTTTAAGGTATTTGCGTGCGTTGTTGTGCACTCCCGCAGTAGGTTTTTGCTTTTAAATTGCCCTTCAATGCTACTTTAATTCCTCCTTGTTGGTCATTGAACACGACAGCACTGTGCCTTTAGTCCAACGTCATTTGCATTTAACGTTTAGGGAAAAACGGAGTTTTTAGGTTTGCTTTTTCGCAAGCTTTTTTGTTTGGCCTGTATTTATTAATTTTTATTTATTTATTTTCCAAATAATTGTGTGAGATAGTCAAGTTTGGCGTATACTTTGCAGGCAGGTGCGTCGTCTTCAAATAGCATCCTTTAACAGAGGTCCACCTTTAGTTTCAAACGTTTTAGCTAATTTCTGTGGATACATGCATAAAAACTATGTTGTCGCGCCTTGAGCATATTAAATGAGCATTTTCCTCCAAAGGATTTCATTTTATTTTCACCGATTGATAAAATATTCATGTTACTGTCCGAAAATTCAGATTATCTGTACTTTGTACATAACCGTCTTTGCCATCAATAATCTAGTCTAATTCTACTTCAACTCATTATTACCATAGGCTAGGCACGACTATTTGTGACTAAACATTAATATATAATTAGGTGCGGTAACAAAATTGCCCAAAATAATTAGCTTGACTTAAGTCATTTTCTAAAAAGAGTTTGATTGGCCTTAGAATACAAGTCGATTTGTAGTCGATTGCAGTGTAAAACACAATCATACCTTTATTGAAGATATGCGTACCAAATTCATTTGTATAACTGGTTAAACAACCGGAAAATTGCCATTTATGACCAGCTGGTACCAAAGTACTCATCTTAGTTTAAGCATTTGGAATTCCAAGAGGAACTTAATTTTTCTCAACACGACGGCCCTGCTCAACTTTTAACGTCTCCTTCTATCGAAGGAACCTTGTTCTAGTATATTTTCCTCAAATTTAAGGCAATATCCTTGATCAGGAAATCTATTTTCGCTGATTGTAAAAAGCTTTGCAAACAGGTTATGCTCGACTTCTGAAGAGAAAAAGGTTGCGCGACTGGGGTTCTAACACAGTATCACTAACGTCGAGGACGAACGCGCTAACCATTACACCATCACAACACGGTCGAAGAGACGTTCGAAAAGTGTCTGAAATTTAGTGCAAACGACGCAAATAGACCAGCCGGTTTCCGCATGCCAATTGATGGTCCAGATGCTAGTCGCTAAATTTAACCGGCTCGAACTAGATGAAAGAGCTTATCCACAGGTCTTTTATTCCGGAGAAAACTACACAAAGAGCAACTTGTAGTAGAATGAGGGGTGGTGTGCCTAACATATGCACAGGAAATAAACAAGTGGTGTCTAAGATACCCGTAAAAAGCAGTCCAGTCGCGCCGCTCAAAGAGCCAAAGACTAAGAGCAAGAGGCCACCGGCTACAACACAAGAAGGTCGCCTTGTCACGAAAGAGAATCCGTCGGGCTCTTCTTATAAGCAAATATCAGATCAAAAGGTAGTCACAGCCCAAGTAAAGGAGACCTGCACTCCGGTAGTGTCGAATCCCTCTCAGTGGTCCCCGGATAAAGGCCCCGTTGACCGTGCACAGAGCGTTACTAGTCACGATGTCCCAGCAGACATTCCAATTTTGCGAGGCCCATCTGAGGATTCTGAGCTGTCGGAGGATAACCGAAAACCCCCAATCAATAGCGGTGGCCCTGATAAGGGCAACTGCATCATAATACAGGGACTACCCGAGTCCTCTGCCGAAACACCCAACGAAAGAAGCGAGGCTGACAAAGGGTTATTCCAAGAGCTCCTAAACGAGCTGTTGCAACCATCTGAGGAAATCTTTTATCAAAATATATTTCGTCTTGGAATTCGCCCAAACTCAACTCAGCAGACTAGACCATGACCACTTAAGATCGTCCTAACCAGCAGCACAGAAGAAAACCTTCTACTGTCCAGGCGTTTTCGATTGAAGTACTCTAGAAAGGATGTGTTTATTCAGCCGGATTACACTCCTGCCGACAGGCTGAAACGCCGCATGCTAGTTCTACAATTGAGGGAACGCAGAATCAAAGGAGAACCGAATCTCGTGATCTTCAAGGACCAGTTGGTCGAAAGACATTCTGCGCCCTCATGGACCAAACCGATTCGCATGACCACGCAGCTACTCCAGTAGCCTGTGTTGGGGCTACAAATGGACCATGCAATAATTCAAAATTGACATTTATGTATACCAATGCGCAAAGCTTACTTTCAAAAATGGATGAACTAAGGATCAACGTATCCGACCTCCTTCCCGATGTTATTTCGATAACAGTAAAATGGTTTTCGGACCAGATTGACAATCGCGATATTGGATTCCCCGAATCTGTCTTGCCAAGAAGCAGTATGGTTAACTGTAAGAGCAACGGGTTCCCAAAGCCTTGATATCTTAACTGTCTACCGACCACCAAGGAAGAATCCTGAGGCCGATGCCCTATTGCTGGATGAGCTTAAAACCCTCGCTACGCGACCAAATACCCTTATTGTTGGGGACTTCAACGCTCCTACCATCAACTGGAGCTCCTCCTCAGCTGATTGCCCTGAATCGGCATTCGACCACCAGCTCCTGAATATAACCCAATCGCTACTTCTCACCCAGCTACTCACATTTCCCACAAGAATTCGTGAAGGCCAGCGGATGAACTGCCTCGACGTTGTGCTCACTAAGTCGCTCGACAACATCGAAATTGTGAATTGCTTACCCCCACTAGGCCAAAGTGACCATGTAGTTCTCATGTGGGAATACATTTTTTTTCTTGCCTGCACAACCACAAGGCCTCCGCCCTAATATTTGGCGTGGTGATTTCGAGCAAATGAAACATGATCTCTGTTTCATAGACTAGGCATCCTAACTCTCCGACAGCGTTGAAGAAGCTTGGGAACAGTTCAAAGAGATAGTCCATAACCTCATCTCTAGCCACTGCCCTATCGTTCACCGAAAACTTACGAACAGGCCTCGCTGGCTGAATCCATCCTTAAAAACCGAAGTTAACAAGAAGGGAAAACTGTTTAAAAAGTACCGAATTTATAGGTCACCTGAATCTCTTAATAGGTAAAAAATGCAGAGGAACCGGGTTAAACGTCTTATTGTCAGAGCTCGACAGCAGTTCGAAGAGGATCTGTTAAACCGAACCATGGTTAACCCCAAAGTCCTGCTCAGTTATAAAAGACAGAGCACGCGGAATAAATATCCTATCCCCTTACTGCGAACAGCCGAAGGTGCCGAAATCTCAGAGGACAAGGATAAAGCTGACCATCTCTCTCAGTTCTTCCGGTCCGTCGAGATGACTGAACCCGGTTTTCTATCCCACACTTATGAAGACAATTTGATACCATCTATTGATACATTCCTCTTCACCGAAGATGTAGTCAAGAATGAGCTTCTTAATTTGAAAGAATCGACCTCCCCAGGCCCCGATGCAATACCGGCCAAGCTGTTGAAGGAGTAAGCTTCTGAAATGGCCAAGCCGCTAGCCCTAATCTGCCGGGCGTAATTTGTTACGGGCTGCCTACCATCTGATTGGAAGACATCGACGATCATCTTACTTTTCATGAGTGGAAGCCGAGCGTCCGTAAATAATTACAGGCCGGTGAGCCTTACCTCCATTTGTTGCAAAACCATGGAAAAAACATTAAAAAGGCGTTGATGTAGTTTCTCGAGCAGAATCAACTCCTTTCCGATGCCCAACACGGTTTTCGCAGTGGTAGGTCCTGTCCTACCAATCTGCTATTCTCACTTGATAGCTTAACCAAAGCACGTGACGAGGGCAAAACGGTGCATGCGATCTACATTGACTTCATAAAGGCGTTCGATACCGTCCACCATCAACGCCTGCTGCTTAAGCTGCGCAGCACAGGCGTTCGCGCGAACCTCCCCCTATGTATCCAACACTTTTTGACAGGACGGTCACAAAGAATCCAAGTCGGTCGCCAGCAGTCCTCGGGTTTACCTGTGGTGATTGGCGTCCCGTATTGTTCCTCGTTTTCATCAACGACTGTGTCAGGGATCTAGGCTGTGAAGTCACCTTGTTCGCCGATGACATCAAATTATGGAAAATGGTCCAAAGTACTGCAGACGAAAACCATCTACAAGCCAACTTGAACAGATTGGAGGACTGGTCAAAGCTTTGGCTAATGCCTTTCAATGTTAGTAAATGTAACTTTCTTCAAATCGGAAGTTGTAGAGCATCCTGCACGAAAGTC
>JAYGXS010000002.1:51439925-51473919 GCA_036362985.1 Ligula intestinalis
GTGGCGTGCAAGGGCAAGGCACCCTTCTCACATGGAATTGGTATAGGCTTTGTTGGATTGCGGAATATGAGTTCAGCAGCATAGTATGTCTTTCCAATGGTGATAAGTAGGCATATCTTGGTAGTATTTAAAATTAAAAATTCTCCTAAAGTGCAGAATTATGAAAACAGACTTTTTCAGAACTGACTGTTCCGTCATCTTAGGCCGTAAGGGTTTGCTCTACTTGTCGATAAACCGTGCTGCATATTCCCGCTTAAGTGAAGTTTCTTTAAGACAGGATATTTCTGCATCCAATGTATCCATGTAAATATCTGGTAAAATTCTGTTTTTTAGAGTTTCAGCTGTGGAAGACTTCGACGTCTGCACAATTCTGGGCACGTAGGTATGCTGGAAGAGAGTGGCAGAGTGAACACACTGATTGAAGACCTGATATCTAATCCATCAACACCGTTGGTAACCAGCAAGCCCAACCAATGCTCACACATTGCCTCTGACTTTGGTACAGCCCAGTTCGTCACAACTCAGCCAGAAACCTTCAACTAACTCATGCAGACAGATCCAACGCTATGCTGATTGGCGCCATCTGTTCTTTGGGTCTTGTATATTATATTCTAATAAGCGAGAGAGCAGAATTTCCTAAACAGAGAATGAAAAGCGCTTCATCAACTGCATAATATGGGGGCATGTTTGACTTTTTCTATGTTGTTTTGGCTTCTTTATAATAAAGTTGTACACACTATTCGCCTTTCGATTTATAAACGATTTTACATTTACCATAAAACATCCATGGAGGAATAAAGAGCGGGGGACGCAACTAAATGTACGCTCTCATATAGCGCATACCAGACACACAGTTTCAAAAAAGGCAATGGGCACACAAAGGGCGTGTTATTATAAGGACATAGTCGCCAGGCAACTACCTGGCTAAAATAACTATCTGCATTATTCATCATCTAGGTGAGATTTAGTTACTATGATGAAGGCTCGTTGGCGCTTATCCGAGGGGCTAATGGCCGGAATTGCATAACCGTTGGTGATTCTTACCGTGGCGATTACTCGGCCACTTGGTTTGCTGTCATCAGGACTGCTGATCACCCACGCCTTCCCGTTTTGTTAATTATTTTGTCCAGATAAATTCTTAGAATACAGTTTATGCATACGGTAGAGTATGGTGCTTCGTACATAACTGTAGGAGGCCGAACCATTATAAAAGCAACTTGTGGCCCGCACGAATGTCAGCTCTGGTGATGATCTGGACTTCTTCAAGCTCTAAGTTGTAACCCGGGCTTGTAAATGAATAGCATTCTGTACAGAAGTACAGAATACAATCTCCTAGTAGGAGAAGAATTAATAGAAGGGTTGTCTCGGCCTGGGGTGGAGTTCGACCATGAGGAGCGAGAGAGAAAGAGAGCGCCGCCGCCTCGCGTCCGCCGCGCACCGGGGCGAAAGGCCAAGTGAGTTCCGCCTTGTCTGTTGAATGGGCTTAGTGTGAAGTGTGTTTCTGGCAGCGCTGACCACAAATCCGGCGCATACCAGTAATCAGCGGTACGCAAAAATCGATTGACTGATTTGACTGCCAATTCACGCTTAGTAGATCAGTCATCACAAGTGGCGAGGCGAGTCCAGTGCGAACCAGTAATCAGCAATGCGCAAAAATTGATTGACTGGCCACGTTGACAGAGCAGGCGAAATGAGTGATCATGGCAGCGCTGGGGGGGGGGGGGGGCAGGCTCCTACAGGTTCTTTTTCTGCAGAAGCACCAGATCGGGTAAAGCACTCCAGACATTTACTGTCAAGGCAGTAGCCCTTACGGCTGCATAATCTGGCGTTTGATGATTGTCTCCGGCCAGTATGCAACTCCAACTCCGAATGGTATGAGGAGGTAGCTGATAGTTTCACACATTTTCTATAAGTGCACAAAAAGTAGAGCTAGTTGATGTTTGGCGCTCGTGATATTTATGCAGGCAGCGGTTTATGAAGCTGCTCGCGTAACCACTCGCTCTAAGCATCCGTTGAAGATATTGTAATTCAAAAAACTTGTGTGCAGGTTCATGGCAGTGCGTCTGACCAGGCCAAGTTATCACCGGTATGCAACCGCGTTTCTGCTGACTAAGTAATCATTGTTGGAGGTCAGTTCTTGCGTCTTATTAGCTGCTTTCCTGAATATCATTATGTAGCTAAACACAGTGTTTGCCGTAGAATAGGATGTCCAGGAAAGCCAGTGGGCTGTCTTATTCCTCTTCCATTGTGATTGATATACTCCATAAGACGATGTTGAGATATTGTTCGACTTTCAGCACCTAATCTCATCCGATGATGGCGTAGGTTTCATTCTCATATCGAGCACCGATTGTCGGCCTATGATGTCGGAACAAGCGTTATTGGATCGCCTCAGCTAGAAAATCGGATATCGGATAAATTATCTTTTGCTGCTCTTCGCTCCTTCCAGTGATACGATAGGTCAGATAGGAGCTCTTCGTGCACATTCGAGATACCGTAGATTGAGACCAAGGCAATTTTGTGCTCCACCATGAGTCGGTGGGTTGCAAATATCGTGCCTGAGATCTCTATTTTCAATAACGCCATATTTATCACGTCTGTCAGCGTTTTTATGGGGTTGGATCCACATGCGGCATGGAATAAACAAGCTTCTGACTTATTTATGGTGTTCTGTCCTGTCCGATAAGACGATAAAAAGGCTCCTTGTCTACAGGCACGATTACGAGGTTGTTGCCTGTCTTAAGTTGTCTTAGTCTATCGCATTCGTCCCTTTGCGTAGCCTATAATCGATAAGCAGAAATGACATTTAGTGCCGAAAAAGGTTCTTCGTTCCACCTGGCGCTTCTAGTTGGTTAAAGAATGGCGTCACGGGAACAGCAGTTTAAGAAGTGCACCTCATAAACCTCTATTCCCAGCACTTTGTCCTACGGAAACGGTGCTTAATGGGAGTTTAGGGGTAGAGAATATAGATAATTACCGCTATATGCATTTTATTTCATTGACTTATAACTATAGTTTTTCCTAATCTGTATTTTTATTTAACGTATTGTGGAAAAGCCTGATTATTAAATACAGGTTTCTTGAAATTCCTAAAAACTTCAACTTACCTAAGGCCCAACTTACCGTTCTGGAGTTCGATTTTAATGGTCCCCGACGCGAAGCGCCGCGCACACCTTCAAGTAACATACGGAACAACTTACTCCCGGTGGCCGCGAAAGACAAAGTCAACTATATTTTTCAACTTCACATTTACTTCTACAAATTTCCTTCACTGCCAATCCTATTTTCTCACCCACAACACCTCTAAAACCACAGTTTCCGTAGGAGAAGCTGCTGGGACTAGGGGTTTAGGGGCTGCACTACTCAAACTACCTTTGCCGACTTCATGCCCAGAAACTCCCTGAATCTTATCCTCTTCTGCTCAGTCGGCTGACGGTATATGCAAAGATTTAGTTACAGTAATGGAGCTATTACTGGGATGATTCTTCTATCGTGACAACATATGACGCGTCTCTATATGTCTGTGCTTATCAGTTAAATATTGTTATCGAGAAGCCGGTCGTTTATTGAATCTAGTGCAGCCGCAAACAAAGCAAATATCTCGGGGAACCTTGGACATTGCTGTACCGGTGAATATCGGTGCATACAGCGCATGGATGGACGCAAGCGTTGCATATCACAGTAAGCCCATTCCTGGCTGGCGACCGCGTCCTACACATGCTACGCTCCTGTTTCCCTTCCAGTTTTTTGTCGATGCTGTCTGATGCTGCGTTCCAGTGGAAATCTGAAACGCCAGGCCAGGCCACTTCTTAGTCTAGTGACTGCGTACACTTCATATGAGTGGCTTCCTGGAACCAGTCTGTTCGCTTCTACCATCAATTTATTTACGAGTTCCAGTGTTCATCAAAATGAAAGCGGTCAGGCAGATTATTAACAATCCATATGTACGAAACTGCAAACGGTACGAAATATTTTAAGTTGCCATTTAGTTTAGGGTTTGTCCTTTACTGCTGGATGCAACTTTAATGTGGAAGAATTTACAGGTAGATAGAAAAGCGCTGAAACGTTTGGGATATTCTGGTTTTGCTTGAATTCAAATGTAACACATGACCGAATGACGCCTCGCAAAGGAAAACATGGATCAAAAGAAAAGGGCAATTTATGGGTGTATCCGGAGATCCGGGGTGGACAATGGGTGTTCCTAAGTTTGAAGATTGTATAAACAGAAAAATTTAATGGATACATCAATTTAGAGAGTGCTCTTCAGTTGCTGCCTCTCATTGCATAACGTGAGTTAACGTCAGAGAAAATAAACAATTGAATTCATACAGAAAAATTGATACAAAACGGCAAGGTCACTGTAAATGGCCAAGAGGCATAGATAAAGTAGGAACTTTAAACGCTGTAGGCAGTAAAACTGGTGAAAAAAACGTCCAAGGCAAAAAATAAAATTTTTGCACAGGGAGCCAGTGCTACCTAGGTAGATTTAGGTTCACTACATGCTCCAATTTTTTACAAAGGTCGGGTTTAAACCGCCGCGATAACCAGAAAGGCAATTAAATTATTCTGAGTTTTCAGTTTCATGCAAGAGGCTATCGTCAGAGAAAATAAGCAAGCAGCAAGTGTGATAATGCTTTCGTAGTCTAGCTACGATTAAACGGGATAGGGAGGGATATTTGTGATTGGTCATTGCTAAAACTATCTGCGCGCGTCCTCAGTGTTATGGCGTGCGTCCGTGGCATGGTGGCCTGCCTGCCTGGAGAGGAACTGGGCTGTCTTTCTTGGTCGCGAGCACGGAGGGCAAAATAACAGGGCCGTATATCCACATACCTGTCGATGGAATTGGAGTCTAACACCCAGGCTTGCAGTAGTTCTACCCCTTCTTATTAGTGGTGCGTGCCATTATCAGCAAGCCCATGAAGTCGAATTCGTGGCCTTCTTCCAGAATGTGGGTAGCGAGCTAAAACAGTGGTTCACCTTTCCGCAAGACACGATGCCAATACCACAAGCCATAACACCAAGGACGCGCGCAGATGACGTAAGCAGGCTCCAGTAACAAATGACACCCCTCCCCCTACCCCCGCTTAATTGTAACTAGGCTAAGAAAGCATGCCCGCGCTTGTTGCTTACGCAGTTTCTCTGACGATGGCCTCCTGTGTGAAGCCGAAAGCTGAAAATGGAACAATTGCCGTCACAGTGATCGCGTCTTCTTCTTCATTACAACAAGAACCTGGGCACGAATATTAGCTTCTACTCGTGACAATCTCCTATTTTATTTAACTCAGGTACGGGAAATTAGTTCAGGGCTTAGGAAGGCGAAATTTTTCTATGGCACGCGAAGTCACATGAGCCAACTTCACAAACGTAGGCGGTGACTGCGGTGCATCAGCTCTCAGGTTGTCTTCTTTCCATTAAATCACTCCGCCAACCCAGAACTTCCAATTACATCATGCGGTGGACGCATCGTCACGTCCTGATGAAAATTAAATATTATGCGTCTCTCACTTTTACTTATTGAATCTTACTACTCATCATAGTTCACAAAACTGCACAGCGTCCTTTTGAATGACTGGATATGTTCTGGTCCCGAACTGTTCACATAGACGTACCATCAGCATCGGTCGCCAGGCGCCTTTTAAAAAAAACCAAGGGCGGCCCAAGACAGATTACTACCTCATCTGAGTCTTTGCCCTTTCATTGGTGGAGGAAACACTACTGCGTCCCCCCATTCCCATAAATTAATGAATTCCGCAGGAGCATTTTGCTGAACGTGTCAACCAGTATTTTTAACATGGCTTAAATTGTTTTTTCCTCCCATCTGCCTTCTTATGAGCTGCATTCGTTAACTCTACCACAGCTGTCCAGCCCAATAAAGGTAACATTTAGGACAAAGCTAAGGTCACATTATGTTAATTGTCGAACTTTGGTGTTCCAGCATCATTAGGATGCAGCAAGTTATTACGAAGAGGTATATGTTGCAGTTATTTTCGATATTTAGGGTCTCTCACCTTAACCCATGCGGACCCTCGCTGTTGCCAATAGACGCCAGGCCGACAGACAAATTAAGATCAATGGCAGGTTTTTCTGTCTGTTTGCTAATAATTATGTGATGCATAAGACTAAGAGAGAATCTCATAATGATTTTTCGTGCTTCTGACTGCTGTGAATTAGCGAACTCTTCGGCATTCTAGAGTTCTCCTGTAGAACATGTAATACGGAGCTGGAAATCAGCTACTGCTAGATATGAGCATGTTTAGACGCCATTAAAATTCCTCACAAGCATGGTAGTGGTCATAGCTTAGGAAGAAATTGCAAACTTGGAATAGTTTATGAGATTTCTAAACTACAATTTTCATCCGATATTTATTAAGGCCTTTATCACATATTTCATCTTCTTTTTGCAAATCAAAGTTTAGGCTACATAGCTGCGGAAAGATCGAACGGTTTTAAAAACTGTCAACCTCGTGAAGAGCCTACTCACTTTTTCACAGTCCCTAGTTCTTCCTAGTTCGTCCATAAATTATGTTTTGAGTGGTCTAGGTACCATGAAATGCATATCCAATTAAATGACTTTGTGGGAAACACTATGTTTGCGCTGGAGGATGGCACCTGACTGAAGTTTGGTTTTCAGGTTGCTTTCTTACGCTTGTCAAGAAATATATTTTCAGATAGGAATCTAGATACCCCCAGCAATTAGCCACAAGATCAACTTTAATGCCGGTAATAGACGAGAATGAGAATCTTCTGCTGGGATCTTCAGAAATTTACTGAAATCTCACTAGGCCTCCAGTTTCCGAATCATGAACCCACTTTCGTCAAAATGTGCGCATAACAGTTTCATTATGAGTTCGTGTGGTTTTATTAATGGCTTCATCTAAACTGTACGGTGATTGATTCAGAGTTAAAATGTGCGCATGGTGTAAATATGATATTTTGGCTTGCTATGTACTTCAAAACTTATTGTCGTTTGCTCTCAAAGCCCATTCGAAACACATGTATTTGCAAACATACCTTCCTATTGAGAGAGGTTTTTGCACGACCAAAGTATTATGCATTTTAAACGAATTTAGAATTGCCTCTATCAAGAGTAATTTTCAAGCTCTTTACAACAGAGGCACCGCCCACCATGCACTCACAGGACTTCTGTCAAGATTACATACGTAATATGTGACCTGTGATTAAGCTTGAATTTATCTAGGTGTATGTAACTCCGTTTCACCCATGACACCACAAAATATTTTGCTTTGCATAGGTTACACCAATCAGTAACCGATATGTAGGTTGTCAGCTGACGTGTTCTGCATTCGCTGATTGGCAAGTCACTGAAATAAGCAATCGTGGTTATTTGGCTGCCAACGGACTGTTCGCGTAGGGGCTCGTCAATTAATAGCGTGGTGGGCATTGAAATGCAGAATAAACGTTTAAAAATTATATGGTAGAGGTGTTATTAGTGGTAACGCGTCATTTTGATTTTCTGTTATCAAAATATCAAATGTTAGCAATTGATGGATACGTTTTGCGTTTTGGCTTAAATTTTTTAAAAATGTCTTACCTTTTGTCTGGCGGCCCCATTGCTGCATAGGCTGTTTTTTCTTCTTAGTAGTCCTGTTTCATTTTCACTGTTTTATTAGGACCAGGCAGCCTGAACCACTTCTCTCCTACATTTACATTGATAATTTTGCCCACTATTTACATTTTTAAAAAAGTTAACCTTGTCAGTGTTTTCGGGTAGCCTTTTCAATTTTACAGAAGGAGACATTGTCATGCAGAATTTTATTCTTTATCTATGATTTCAGGCACTATTTAAATTAATCTTCAGTAAAGCTTTACGACTTCCGCGAGGCTTATATATTCTGGAAGAAATTAACATGCCTCGTTTGGCGGAATTCGAGAATGTGTCTCGGTGTGAATAACTTTTCCACGTGTCCACGCGCAGCTGCAAATCCGACTTGGTTGAGCCTTGTCCCAGCTTCCTTTGCAGACTGGAATCGTCCGAGAAATTAAATAGTAATAGCCTTCATGGCCACGTCGATGATTCTTACGCTGCCGTAGTTATCACACTTGTCGCATCTCTATTTTTGAAAACAGGCAAAACGATACCCGAACCCTAGTTATTGGAAACTTCTTCATATCTGCACGTTTTCTCAATCAGTTTATGGATCTATGGCACCACAGAACTTGCAGTTTTCTGCGCAAATACCGTCCTCCCGCTGCGCTTTGTCGTTGTGCAGCGTCCGTATTGCATTGAAAACTTCTCCATCAGAAGGGGAGTCGCATGAAACTGCATGGGCTGAAGCATGATATAATTTCGCCGCGGAGGGACCCATCATGTCGTTGGCTGTTCGTCAAGGTTGAGACAATGCTCAAAGCGCTCATGTTAGCGACTTACCTTGGTCGATTTGACAGCACTAATGTCTCATTCAACATTACGGAAAGAGTTACTAAGTTCCTAAGACTAATCATTGATTTGGAGAATAATTTGGTAGTTTGACAGTGACACCGAAATTAGGGATCGGTTTAATGGAGATCGCTCTTTCTTAGCTATCACCCTCTGAAGTTGGTGAAGCAAGGATCGTTGTATGAAGTTGCTCGAGCCGTCTGGACATACAACTGCAGGGCTCTTCTGCTGATCCGGGCACTGCGACTTCACTGGATGAATTGAGGAATTTTCTTACCATTGCTCCGGAATTATGTATTTAGTGATAACCATTGTTCACCTTCTTTTGTGTAGGCTCGATTCGTCAACTCATGGCCTCAGTTATGCTCGCATGTCAGATTTGTGCGACCTCAAGGCATCTGGCACTTTGCATTTTGGATGCAAATAAGAGATGGTCTTTCAGGCGTGTGGGGATGAGATAATGGTCACACTTGTAGGCGTTACTGCAGTCTCGGCCTCATGCTTCGATTTGCTATCGTGAATCTTACTGTGGAAACTTGAAACAGCTCAAATTTAGCTGATCTGACTGGTGGTACGGCCGTCGTTTTCATAAAGGTCAGCATATAAGCATTAACTGGCCTGGTATTATCTCGTTCGTACATGCCTGAAAGTTCCTTTCTTAGTTGACTTCGCAATGCGAAGTGACAGACACTTTTAGATCGCACCTATTGTAGTTGCGAGCAGAAGGTCTCTATATCGCTCTGTTGGGTAGCTGATGATGGTACAGTACGGCCTAGAATTCACGTAGCATGCCGACGTATGCGAAGGATTGATACGCTTTTGCCAATCTGCATTAAATAAACTTTTAAAATTGATTATCCTGTGACCTATTTTGATATCATTTCAGTCAAGATAAGATACCGGCTTTTTAACGACCTTTTTTACCTCTAATTAAGATCATTTATTGCAAAATGTGGCTACTTAGGTAGCATGCATTTATGTCATGGATTTTCACTGTCTGTATGAATTCAAATCTATTTTATGGAAAACGTACACAAAAAGTTTACTTATTGTACTCGTTTGGTAGCCACTCACGCCATCTTTAAATTTTAAACTTAAAGAAAATAAATCTTTTGATTTAAAAAGGTTTCTAATTATGGGCTTTTTCACAATTTTGAGGTGTTCATTCATTATACATCACATCCCTCAATTTATTACTGCTGCCTGTAAACTATGTAGTATAGTTCACATCTGTTGCAATATTTTATGAGAACTTTGTGACTTCTTCCTGAAACCTACGCGAAAAAGGTACTTTTATTTAGACAGAATGTACATAGCGCTCAGTGAAAATCTTGAATTCAAGTGTAGCAGTCATTAGGTTCAAAAATTATTCGGCAATTTAAAAACTTTTGTTAAAACCATAAGATACCCTTTCTTGAAATATAAAATTTTAAGAAGGCATAATTGCCTACCAACGAGTGCAAGAAATATTTCTTTTTGTTAACGCTTTCATAAAATATACTTGAATTTATAAAGGCAATCAAAATAAATGATAGATATGTATACTACTTATGAAGCTACTTTTTACAGAACATGCGTTTTGTTAACGGTCTGAAAGAAGCCCACTAGAAAACTGGCATCCTATCGTGACTGAATTGACTTTAGAATACAACACACGATAATCAGTATTACAACCTTACTCAATACCGATTAGCAAAAAATTATCAATATTTCGCATATTCCGGCATGTTAAACCAATTCTTAGCCTACGGTACTTGCACAGAGACGTCATAGATGTTTGCAAAGTCACTCTTTCGTCGCGCGAAAGCCATTTAGTCTTGCCCTGCTTCCTATAGATATATTGAAGGGTTTACTTGTTCTTCGAGTACATGGACCTCACCGTGTCTGCCAGAAACATCGCGTTGAGCGTTGAGATACAGGATACAGTGGGATTTGACTCACGGGATTTTTATTTTCCGGGCACCTGAGTCGGGATCCAGACTTTTGCCAGGCAGCAGTCATCTGCCTTATACCAAAGAGGACTGTGCGCCGTCGGACTTTTTGTAAAAGGCTTCAGAAAAGTTTCCACATCTAGGCATAAAATACTAAGAATTCATCCATGGTTGAGTAGCTATGGTGGCAGAGTTTTTGTTTGCATCACTGGACCATGCCTGTCATGTGTTTTGGTTCCTGCGGACGTAGTAGCATAGATTTAACACTCCAGTCAAACATTGTTAGTGAGTTTTCTTGACTGCTTGAATACAGATGGTCCCCAACGGCCGCTGAGGTTGATTGATCTAAGTTATTTCCTCTAGCGCTTTGGCTCAATATCATAAACACGAGGCAACCCGGATCATCATGTCACAGCACATTCATTTGGCCTTGAGGATTTTTGCGAGGTTTCTTGGATATTCTGAGTAAAAGCGAGTTCCAAACAGTCCCTCTGAGTGTTTGCTAAATGATGTTTTCAACGATCACCTAACGAATGTTTGTACATTTAATATGCGGATAATATGGTATTTGGCCATCCTCTTAAGAGTCAGCTATATCTCCAAGTACTGAAAGATGGCCTGGACCACGTCTCAGCATGGTTGTTAGTGACTAGCCTTCTACTAAACGATAAGAAGTCAGTCCAGTGTGCATTTCGATTCCGATCCTCTCCCAGTCCTGAATCCATTGATGTGCTACCCAATGAGGTATCCTCTCTTCGGTACCTTGGCGTTACTTCGGCATCTAACCTTTCATTTTCTCTTCATATTCAAGACCTTTTATCAAAATCCGTAAACTTTTATGTTATATCCAACGCTTGCGTTCATAGCGCACACCGCAATCCCTAATTTGGCGTTTTGTAGATGCCTGCATGCTCCCCCTCATTCTTTACTGCTCTTCAGTTATTTTTCCAGCCTTACTTAAAAAAAGACCTAGTCATTTTGAAACGTAGCCTCCGAATGCTCTCTTCGACTGCCGGTGTTTCCTATGTTTTTAGCTGACGTTATAATGCAGCGCCACTTTAAAACGGTCAAGCAATTTGCTGATCACATTCTAAGTGCGGTCACTCACCCTCTCCACTCTGACCTAATGGCTGCAATGTCTTCCCGTACTGTGCGCCGAAGATTCCGTCATATGTCTTGCAGTACATCGGCATATCAGCACTCTCTAAGCCCATTTTTAGCACGCTATCTCACCTGTGAAGAAACGGAAATGCAGACGCTGCGATCCGACCCTTCTCCATAACAGATGTGGATTTTCGAATATGACCTTCTACTTTACCTTATAACTTACTGTCCGTAAATGGAGCCATTTTTGCGGAAGATTTTGGATATGTACCTTCGAAATAAAGTATTACACTCTCTCCACTCTAACACTTTGGCTCAAGAACTTAACAACAAGGAAAGTAAACTAATTAACTGGCGGTTTACCGCCGCCATGTTCCAGTGCCATCATCGGTATGTGTGGTATTGTATAAGGCAGTCAGTGTGTCAGAGCACAGTTTGCCGCACCCTTTTGGCACTGATTGGCGACTGATTATTCGGCAGACAAGAGAGCCTACCTTTATCGCAGCTAACATTCGCTGATGGCCGTCCCCTGATCCCCCACCTGTGGACGCGCTGGTCAACCGGCAGTTAGGCTAACGAGTAACTTGTTTTCCCGAGTAAGTTAATTAAAGGCAGCACGACTCAGTGCGCTATTCCTGGTTGCTAATAAGATCATCTCGGGTACTTTTTCTCGATGTCGAAATCTGCTCTGTCAATTCTTTTGACAGGCGTGCTTATATTCTTTTGCATTGCAATTTACATTCAATGGCTTTGGCGGGTTATCATGTGCAGCTTTCTTTCGGTAGGACTGTCTTTTGAGGCCACCTAAGATAATCTCCTTCAAGCTAAGGTAGAATTTCCGCCATTAGAAA
Organism: Ligula intestinalis; assembly: GCA_036362985.1. Taxonomy (NCBI): domain Eukaryota; kingdom Metazoa; phylum Platyhelminthes; class Cestoda; order Diphyllobothriidea; family Diphyllobothriidae; genus Ligula; species Ligula intestinalis. The sequence continues at coordinate 51,452,210 of JAYGXS010000002.1, forward strand.
TTGTCTACTATTCTTATTGGTCAATAAGCATCAATAATCTGAGCAACCAAAGTCTATGCTGGTCGATTTGATTATATTTGGCTCATTAAAACAATTGTTAGTGACTTTAATTTGGTTTCGTAAGACAATGCGGTGGGGGATTTTATTTTTAGGAGGCCAAGCAAGACAGTTTCGCCTTTCTTTATTCCTTTCATTCGCTTCTTTGAGGTCTCACTCAGGATGCACAGATAATTGTTATGCTTTCATGCAGGGACATGACTTGCGTGTTGGTATTGTGGTCCATACGGCATGCAGTAGACGGTTTAGATAGCCAACGGTGAACACAAGCTCTGTCCGCAATCCCTCGACAGGGAAGACAAAAGGTACTTATTCATCTCTCACCGCTAAGGCATATGAAATTGCTTTGCAAAATGCCCTACAAGAAAAGGACAGCATCTTACACAATTGAATGCGAACTAATTCCATACTCTAAAACTAGACACTGGATTTAATTAGATTTCCAAATATATAGACAATTAAGGTGGCTCTTAGTCGATCCCTTGTACACTTGTTGCTGGCGGTTACCTGTTTCAGCAGCCTCCAACAACGTGCTCAGTATAGACTTACTGAAAGCAATAGGTGGCATTCGAAGTGCTTTTTTTCTTTCCTACATGATTAAAAGCTCTCGACAGAATCTGAAACGTCGAAAAGATACAATTCTTGCTCCAGTGGTCGCATCTTCTCCTTCTGAACTGCTTCCTGGAATTCGCGTATTTAATTCTATTGGCTTCATTTTATATTTCATTGTATGATAGAGGTTCAGTTTTGTCTTCGTTTAGTTTATTTAAGGGAAAATCTCTCGTACAAGAATAACAAACATCGGGAGTTTTGATAACCTTCCTGAATTTTGTCTACCTTGGTGTCTCGTTCCTTTGTCCGAACCGATATATTACAAGAAGGTAGCTGATGCTGTCGGCTGCTGTTCAATGACTTTGTAAGCAGGCATCCTGATGATTTTCGAGACCATAAATCACATCGAAGGTCCTTCTCGTGGTTTGGTGATTGCTCTTTGGAGGATACGGTTTACATATAGTAAACTGAAAGTTAAATAAGGTTAAGGCTAGTCGATGGACTCAAATCACATGGCTTTCCATTCGGGTACGTTATTATGATCCCGAACGCCATAAATTACTGAGCTGTTCTGCATTTTCCTCTATGCCTCTAGAACCTATAATGCTGAACTGGGTGTCACTTAATGCCTAATAGGAACTTACCCGGTACAGCACATAACCAAGTCATTAGTAAAAGCAGTACTGTAAACTTGGGGTAGTAGGTGAAATTTCTTAACTTTCTTTTCTGGCTCATTTAGACAAAGTCATTCATCACTCAAGTTGCTTCCCGTCTGCAAAATCGAACAGTGAGCTGTTTGTTTGCAGAACCATCATTCCGAATAAGGAGAAGCTGAAATTCTACAAGGCCTGTGGCCTTTTAAAAATTACCAGCTTTTTCTGATGTTATGGTAGCTTGTCCCTTGACTAGCATGGGTAACGCAGTATGAGTAGTTGACGCTCGAAGGGGCCGATAGTGGTCTGATTTCGAATATAAATTCTTGCAGTAGTTTGGCAGAAGGCCAAAAATAACACGGAAATTGAGATAAGGGATTTTGACAGTTCTAGTAAAATCACATTAGCCATTCCGATCCCGGATGCGTAAAATGGCTGCTCCTCAAAATGCGCGTACAGCAGTTTCCTTATGGTAAACCGGGGATTTTCAAGCGTTCCCTCCCAAATTACATGGCTAGGGGGGTAGCGTTACTTATTACTTAAATCATGTATATGGCGTAGAAATAAATTCCTAGCTTGCTACATTATATCAATGCTATCTTCCGTCTCTCTTAAAGCCACTTATTGTAAAACTTTAACGGTCACCCCTCCTGCCTCGTCCAAAATGGGCAAGAGGAATACATAATCCTAATTCAACAACATATTATGCAATATTAACTTTAAAAAGTTTAGAACTACGGCTACTGAAATTTAACTGCAGCCCTATAACTGCAGAAGCACCACCTATTATGCGTTCACATCGACTCTGTCAAGAGTATATTCTCAATCTGTGTCTCCGACTTCCCTGATTATGTTGCCTAGATTATATATCTAGGTGTAGGTCATCAACTTTCGAGTTATGATTTTGCCGATGTTCAACCTTAAAATAGAGTACTGTGTGATAAGATGGATGCCAGTGCACTGCTCACACAGGCAAGTGGCGACTGCGTACAAAGAAGTCGCAGAAGTGAACATATACAGATCTTGAAGTAAATTATAAAATAGAGATCTTCAGACACCTTCTGCGTTTTGGCTTACCTTTTAGTAATTCAGTACTTTTCCTCTTGACTTTCCCGTTGCTGTATTGTCGACTTTACTTATTATTGCCATCCGGTAGGCTTGCTCAACTTTTTCTATTTTGCAACGAATTTGACAAAAAAAAATATGCTAGAGCTGAGAGCAGTGAGCGGTCGTCCTCTCATTGTTTTCAACATTTCCACCCTGTGTCAATTTTCTATATTTTAGTAGCCAAAACTTTCCCCCTAATAGTCGCCTGTTGTTGCACTGTCTGCTTCTATTTCTTCGTTTTCTAGACAGTTTGTGAGCCTGTTTTTTTCCTATGCGATGTTTTGCACTAAAACGTGACGCACTGCCAGCGTTGTGAAGTCGACAACATGAAGGTTTTCCACATCAGCAGTTACAGAAGACTGAGTAGGTTGGAACAGCTTTACAGAGGGAAGCAGATTACAGGAGGCTCTTTGAGCATTTATCACGTAGCGTTAAGGCTATGCAAGTTTAACCCTAACAGCTACGATCTTCCAGGCCCAGTTCCTTGGGATATGGGAGAAGTCTTGGGAAAACCTGAGTGCTAGGAACAATATATTATGAACATAAGAGTTAGGAGGAAGTTGCCTCTCGGTCCGATATGGCGTTCAGCCATGAGGGCGCGCCCCGCTCAGAGTGGATTCCCCAGTGCCCGTCAGTGCAGGAATTGACCGAGGACCGCAGCGCGCTTCAGGAAGCTGATTGGCCACGAGCGCTTCGAGACGCTGATTTGCCAGACCTTTCTCGAGTGCGTGTGTGCACCCCAACCACCCGAGGGCAAATTTTGCACCCCGCACGCGGACAGGAGCCGAGTGGGTCGAGCAACTGGGTCGAGCGCGACTGGGCGACCAAGGTTGTCCCAGCCAGATCACGTCTGTGGCGTCAAGCGTTTGAAAGAGGTGGGCTGTAGAACCACCACACGGTCGCCGCTAGCTATCTCTTCAGGCGTATTCTGTCCCTGCCAGCTGTTGGGTATACCCGACCTCGAGGTATGTCCTCTGTCACCTGTAGCCAAAAAGTGAAACGATTCACATTGATTGACCGATGCCAAAGTGCAGGTCGATGGAGAGCGTGAGGCGGAAAAAAGACATGTTTTAGTGGTGTGTGCGTCGGAACAGACTGCCAAAAACGTTATCATCTCACGGCGACTTAGTCAACTCTTTCCACCAATAAACGTCAACCTTATCTACTAGCAAATGCAAGCTTGCGCGACCATTCCCATATGTAATTGCATAGGTTATATATGCTGCCTGGTGCTATGGCTAGTTTTAATCATCCCGTAAATATGTAACCTGTAATGTTTAGGTCTGTAACGGTCTAAGTAATGGTTTTGCCTAAAGCACTACAATCATCAGGCCGAATTCCAGGTTGGAAGTTAGAAGACAGAAGTCCCCAGAAGGAGTGGTCTATTTTGCACAGAACTTTCAGTTGTTGTATCAGGGGACACTGGCCACTGTTGAAGCCAGGACTACTGCTGACTACTTCCACCCAGACCTGAAGGATAATGAGTCAGTGGTGGCAGCTGCTTAAGTAGGATTGTGGAGCAGGTTGAAGTGGCCTGTTATTGGTGTGTTGCAATTGCCAGAGGGAGTGTCGCCTGCAAAGGTCTTTGCTGCATCGGCCGAGGGGTGACTATTAAAGGGTCCCTAAGGCAGGCATGCTTATTTGGATGCGCGGGTGTGGGTGTGACTGAATAAGCTGAAGTCAACTGTGGGGGGGGGGGCGCCGAAAGGCCGAAGGACAGAGCACACTGGCGCAGCTGTTACCATTTAGCCAGAAGTAGCTGAGGTCAAGCTTCATTGAACGGGAGTGCCAACAAAAGAAAGCCTTAGAACAGTTGTTTGGGACAGCAAGCCTTGGAAAACGACGGGGAAACAGGCATTGTGGCCGTCCGCCAGATGTCTTATAGGAGTACTTCGAATAACTATGGAATTTTCATTTATTTCAGATTCCTCAACATAAATTGCCAAAAGTGAGAATACTATGTTATTTTCTTTTACGTTGCTCCAGTAGATTGAACATGACACTGTACTTAATTACTGGAGTTTTAAGCATTTATAATTAGTTGGTAACTGAATCGATCCAAATTCACTGACGTATTAAGCAATCGAGGGTTGTATGGCTACACTGACTGGTAAAGAACTATTATACGACCTCTAGTAAATGCCAACTGTAAACTTGATTAATACTTACCTTAAGGTCAACGTTAACCCTGACTCTAACCCTCAACTCACCCCCAAGGATAACTATAAAAGAAATAATATTTTCATTGGAATAAGGCGCAAAGACACCTGCTTTGTAACTAGTGCGGATACTCATGTCCTGCTTAACTGGCCTTCTCAGTCATCCCTACCGTGACAAAGAATGGCTGGCCGACTCTACTAACTGGCGAAGAATTATTTGTCGAAAGTGGTAGTTTCGACAACACGAGGATGCCCAAACCACAAGTTAGGGAAGACGGTGTTGGTGGACAGGGCTTTGCCACCAGAAATGAGTGGTACAAAGCCTGTGTAACGAGCCAGCTGCGTCTGCACGCTGCGGCGAAGCCCTGAGTGCGGAGTGTGTCCTTAGACAGTTAGGTGGCACGGCACGCATCGCTTTGTTCGAAATAACGTGTGCTTCAGGGAGCGAGTCCCCGGGATTAGTGTAGGACAGGCAGGACATCGCGGGCCTCTCGCAGTTGTTGACAAAAAAGGCGGGGAGAAGTTTGTCACTTGCGAGTACACAAAGACTTAGCTAGCGAAGAGAGGATGAGCCGGCGCAGCAGTGCGGAGTGCATGCTGCCACATATTGTATGCAACTACTTGCGAACTCACTTGATAGGTAGGTATTTAATAAGAGGACGTTGACACTGGGGATAGGACAGTTTTAAGAACCGTAGAGATTGAGGGCGCGTTGTTAACGTAAAGAAATATGCACGCCAATTTTTCACCTGCAAGTAGTCTGAGCTTTTAGCACTGAATTGACCGTACTTTCCGCGTTCCTCTTCACGTTAACCGACACGCTCAATTTACAATAGCGGTGACCCTAACCCCATCTCTATCTATTGTGTTCGTTAGGCTAAGCATTTTAAGCTGAGTTAGAAGGATAGCACAAAAGGTCATCGCTCTTTGTTGCCATTTAAATAGTCTGGGTTGCGTTTAGCCGCTGTGAATATCCGTCCTATAAATTAGTTTAATTGACGCGCTAGCACTATTTTGTAATTTCGTCGTGGCCCAACTCCGAGAGAAATGCTTAACCTCTCGCTTCTCATGATGCCTCGCACGCGCGCACCAGTGTCTACCGACCATAATCCGGATTGACCAATCATATTCCCGAGACAGAGTCACACATGATCGCGCTAGAGGCGCTGCGTTGGCTTCCGCACTCTCTAATTTCGTACAACACCCTCGCCGCTGCTGACGTGCGCTCGGTCGGCTGCCAATTTTCTCTAACCTATTCTCCATTATCTTTGTACAGAAGGCAGTTGAGCCTTGGGTGAGGAGCCGTCCATCTACGAGCATTTTAGGTAGAGTTTGAGGACTAGCATAAAAATTGCTTCGATCGAGCATATTCCACTCAGTAACCGCGTTGTCAATACGTTTGTATGTCTGTATCTGCCGTGGAATCTTGCTTCCATGGCATGGATCCTCGGTCGCCTGCAGCCAATCAGTGTACTGATGCAGTTAGATCAGCTTCGTCGCGCAAGGCGAGTGTTTCACATCACGAGCTCAGCGCCGGAACGTCGTAAACTTATTAACCGAGGTTCCACTATATATTATTGCTGCAATCCGGCATCCCACTTCCTTCCTGCCCACACAGAACCGGGTCCTAGCGGCGACTTTCTTCCGCATTAAATCAAGCCGATGCAATAATGCCCCTCCTTCTCAATTATGTGTTTGAGCTTTCCTGCGCCTTGGAAGCCTTGCTCAGGATGACTTGAAGATATTGAGTTGCCCTCTTGTCAGTGTAAGGCTTTCTTAGTATTTTAAATAACCAATAACGATGCATATACTTCAAACCGCAGTGGTAAACTTCTGGCGTTGCGACAGCCATTCATGTGCATTAAGCGTCATTATTTCGAAGAGAGACTAAAGGCCAGAAAATACCTTATTTTTGGAAATATTAGTACAGAAAGTTGCAAAGGAGAACGATTTTACTTTTTTGTTTGTGGCGGAGAACCTCGAATTCCCGATTGCATAGTCCTCTTTCTGCACATTTTCCATGTCGGTCATGAATGTATTCGACCTCTTGTGTTATTTATTTTTCCTAGGCGAAATAGAATTGTGCGATTGGAAGCCGGAGAGAAGTAGAATAAAATAATATTAAAGATGAAGTAGATGAGCGACATATGTACACGCAGAGAGGGTATTTGACGACCTTCAGCATGTTCACGAGGATGTGGTATCTTAAGGTGTGCATAGAGTCCAGCCTTGGGACCAGTACTGCCGAGGTGATTGCGCGAAGGACAGACTAACAAGTGCAGAGAGATAAACAAAACTTGAATATTAAAAACTGTGGTAGTAGCAAAATAAACTTGACAGACTTCTGGCAGCGGAGAACCGACAGGGAGACAGGAAGTCATGCAATAGCGCACGAAGATGGCATAAAAAGTAACGCATACACATGCAGAAATGCACCTGCTGGTTAATAATGTGGAGAAGGTGATTCGACAGAGTGTCAGGCAAGAAGGGGGAATATGTGCAATTCTGATTATTAAATAAGATTAGGTAGGTGTGACGAAGGTAACTTTTCAGTTGGTTGTATGACTCAGCCTCATAAAGTGCACTTCGTTTAGTTGTCTTGCTCGATTTATCGGCATGCGTGTGCTAGTATATTATGCCAGTGCGCCCAAAAGTGCAAAATCTGTTCCGAAGCTTGAAAAAAAACATTGTAAAAAGAAACAGGGCCATCCAAGGCCTTAAAAGCAATTTCATTTTTCGTAGTCGAGGCCGGATAAACATATATTTTGTTAAGATTTGCTTTCGATTACATTATTCAATGTTGGGGGGGGGGGAAATGGTTGGCTGATGTGCTTAATTTTCTTAACCCAATTGTGAAAAAACTCCCGTCCTCGACAGGGAGTCGAGTCCACGCAGCGGAGAAGACTTTTGCGCAGCCAAAGCTCCACAATTGAGCTACGAGACCCGTAGAGCTACGGCTGCGCAATACCCTTTCATGCTTCGTGTGTTCGACTCCCAGTCGAGGCCGAGTTTTCATAATTGGGTCAACTATGTCATTAAATAGTACACAGCCATTAAGCTTGGCAGGTTTGTTTTTAAGATAGTACCACTGAGTAGTTCGATTAGCAAAAAGCAAATCTTTTATTAGTTTTGCTAGTTACGCTTAAATCTATTGCCCATGTGAGCGGTAGCTCAGTATACATCTAGAGGATCACGTACCAACATGCATCTCCGGATACCTTCTCTCCGCCGCAGCAATTCTTCTGAATGGTTCCGTTGTCCCAAGCGTCTTATGAATTCAGGACTTTTAAAGAGGCAAATAAACACCGCGTTGATAAAATAACGCTTTCTTGTTACTTAAATCAGCTGGATTGCTTGATTGTGTGTCCTATTTATTGGCAACTTGATTAGATGCAGCCTAGGTATCCCGAACGCCACCTGCATTCAACATGTTTTTGCTTATGTTCAGATCGAAATTAGGATTGACTGACCCTAACCGCGCATAAATAATCCCTCTTACTTACAATGCAGCGAAATTTGAGCCTAAAGTGTTCGCAGACAATCGAACCCGTTAATTGATTACTCGGCACCAGTGGCTCGCTCATGTGACTCTGGTGCACTGAGGCCAAAGGTGCTGCGTGCATTATGATAGGTCAAACGGTCGGTACGATTAACCTATCAAATTGCACGTATGAAAAAGCAGCTCACGTATGGGTCGTAGGGCGTTATTCTCCGATCAATCACTTCTTCGTGTGCACGCTGATCCTGCCTAACAGCTTTCTTCTTTCTTGCTCCCCCATTCATCAATGTTCTCAGTATTTTTTTCAGGCTGCGTAAGCGCATATCAGATCGAACATATCGATGACATTTAGGTCAGCCGCTCTGTTATCCACCCGAGCATCTGAGTCTACTGTGCTCGCAAGAATGGAACTATTAAAGTCTTTTATTTGGCCCTTCCCTAACCATTCTGGAAGATGGCTCGTGCGACCACTATTTTCTGCTCCACAGGCGCTGTTTAATCGGTAGATGCACACAGAGGTGGTCTCGGTTGGCAGTTTGTCCTTGATTTCTCCGTATAGGATGGGAGTAATCAATAATAAAACAGTCAATGTATTATAGATAATGAAGAAAACTTGTCGAGCACCAGATCAGTTGGTTGAGTGTCCTGAGCTTTCGAACTCTTACAGAAGTCCATCTTCAGAGATAAGAAGCAGCAAACAAAAGGGGGTTAATTAGAGTGGGCATAGCCAAATCAACTGTTAAAGGGTATCAGGTTGAAAAGGCGCAAGAAAAAGCAATCAAAAACGATAAAATGGGGGCAATTATAGTGATGTGCGCTAATAAACTGTCAGTTAAGACGGGGGTCGTTCGGGGTCATTAACAGTAATTATTTTAGTGTCTTGTCCCCACGGTAGAGGATCCTGGTAATCTTGCCTCTTCTTCCGGCCGGTTCTTCTTTGGGTTCTTTTCGCCTTGCTCTGTCCATTGCTCCCATATGGACGTAAGATTTTGAAGGCCACAGGAACGTGCAAATGCTTGTTGACGGGGTTCACATCCGAGTACCATGCCTCAAGCCTCAAACTTTCGACTTTTGAGGCTCCTCGGCCTACAATAGTCACTTTTTGAATATCGAAGTCATGGCCAGTCTCCCCAGCGTATGCTGCAACTTTAGAACCTTTACATTCATTCAGGATAAACAAATTAGCCTGCATTCAATTGCTTCTGTTTATATTGAGTCCCTATCGCTATCCGGAGGACTTTTTACAATCAGCAGACGCCAGTTAAGATAATAGATCGAGCAATGAGACACCCGCAACTAAGAGAATTTAGAAAATCGTAAAAGTTTCCTAAAAATGAAATCAGGAAATTAAGTGCCATCCACTTGTACCTAGTAAGTCCACGAAAGTGCCATTGGTTCATGCTGATTTCATCTGAATTTAAATTTACGATGGCCCATAATCTTAAACGGCACTTCGCAAGTTGCTTCTCCAAACTCAGCACGACGCAAACATTTTCTGCATAACAAGAATTTTGTTCATTTCCTGCTGGATGCTACAGCATAAGTTGATTAAAATGTATTTAAGTTCAAGAGTGAAACAAGCTGAACTATTAGAAAAACATGTTGTGTTTTATATATTTCCGTATGTAACGTTTTTGTAGTGAACTGTTACTGGCTTTAGGTTGTGGTACAATCGCTTTCTTCCAAGTCATGCATTTCTATGCTTAAAGTACAAACGCGTGTGGTAGACTTTTGTGAAGCTTTCCGTTACCTTGTTTTCCGTGATAGTAGTCTCAGCTATTGATCAGGATTGCCTGAAGAGCATGGTGTAATAAGCAGGTAGACTAATTGGACACGAATACAAACGAATTCCCCAACACTGGCCGCAAAATTCATTGAAAATAACACCGATCCCCTGATGGTGTCGTTGTATTTGTGGATGTATTGTGCTGATTTTACATATGCGTGCCCTAATTAAGAGGAAACAAAATACTCCGTCAAAAAAGTCAGGCAAATAAATTCCTGGAGAAACTTAAAGGGGTAAGCCTCCTGCCAAACGATATCATGGTTGTTTTTGATGCCACGTCCCTTTTTACTTCTATCCCACAGGACCTGGCAGTCGAGTCTATCCAACTACTCCTATGAAAGAAATACGATGTAACGGAATTATCTACGAGCAGGTGAAGGGTATGCCTATGGCTTCGCCCCTTTTCAGACTCATAGCAGAGGCGGTCCTGCAATGGTTAGAGTCGCTGGTTTTCCGACATCAAAGACCGAAAGTCTGGGCTCGGTATGTGGATGACACCTTCGTCATAATTGAGCAAGATCGGGTGCTGACATTCAAGGAAGGTCTAAACGCCGTCTTCCCGGACATTCCGTTTACGATGGAAGAAGATGAAAACAACCAACTGGCCTTCATCGATGTCCTCGTTTGCTGCAAAGACGATCGTGGTCTAAAAATTTAAGTGTTCAGGAAAGCAACAAACACTATGCGAGTCATTAACTACGACAGCAACCACCCAATTGGTCAAAATAGCAGCTAGGTAAGAGTGCTATTCCGGCGCGTCGAGACGCATTGCAGCGAGATGAAAGAAAAAGTTGCTGAATTACAACACCTTCGACGGCTACGGAGAGCGATTGGTAACCCGCGCAATTTTGTCAACCAATGCATACGCAAAAGGGAGAAGAAGCCACCTAAAACAGGTGCAAACGTTTGGCGAGCTCTTCCGTACTTGAAGAATATATCGGAAGCGGTCAGCTGTCTGCTCACCCCACTTGGAGTTGCAGCTGCGCACAGGCCAGAAGCAACAACCAGGCATCAGGTCATGGGGCCGAAAAACCCACTGCCACAGCAGGAAACGGCTGGAGTCGTTTACCGGATCTGATGCAGTTGTGGACACAGCAACTACGTTGGAGAAACCGGGAGATTACTTCGAACGCGAATGGCCAAGCATGCAGTGGCGGAGAGGAAGAAAGACGCCAACTCTCAGGTTGCAGTTCACGCGACGGGACCCGGCTATATCTTCAAGTTTCACGAGGCCGAAATCCTCGCAAGAGGTGACAGCCACGTGAGCCGCAAGCTGCTGGAGTCATGGTTCTCAGGCCCCCAGTCCATCAACAAGCGCAACGATTTGGCGTTCCCATACGGTGTACTGAGAAGTTTTCTGAACAAGAGAATCAGTCACGTGGGACGGGCTGGACGCAACAACAACTCTGATGACAGCGGGCATAATTGTCAGACAATTATCAGGCCCACATCCGACGCTGACGCTGACATGGCAATTAGTGAGTCCGGCGCGAAGTGTCAAGCCAGTACCGCATTAATTAAGACCCAAGCGGTGGCTACAGAAGTGAGCAATTATCACACACACACGCGGATGACCACTAGAAGCCATAAATACCGTGCAGCCTGGGCATTTATCCACCTCATCTGCGCATGATCATGCCTATGTTATCATCACCTATGATTAAGGATTCCCGACGGAATCCGAAACGTCAGGCAAATAAAACTCTTGTTCAAGTGATTGCATCTGCGTCTTCTGAACTGCTTCCTGGGACTCGAATATCCGCTACTATTGGCAATCCAAGTAGTTCTTTGCTAACCCGATTGTCACCGCTTGCGAGAATTTCGGCCTCATCAAATTTGAAGGTCTGACCGGGTCTTGCCAGCCACACCTTCAAATTTTGCGAGGCCGAAATTCTCGCAAGAGGTGACAATCGGGTGAGCCGAGAACTACTTGAGTCATGGTTCACGGGCCCCCAAGCCATCAACAAGTGCAACGATTTGCCCAATCCATATTAAATCCTGAGATTCAATTTGGCCAAAGCAAGCCGTCACTTGAGGAACGTGCAGGCCACCGCCTCATCGTACGCCAACACCGGGGAGCCAGACGGCCGAGCAATCAGCATGCCCGAGCTCACCGCCCGTGACGAAAGTTCACCAGGTCAGAGCCCGCGTGCCGTCCAACAAACAGTCCACGCACAAGAAGGCAATTAACGTTAATTGTCGCTGTATGCTTGCAGTAATGACTGTGTCCTATAAATACTGCAAACTTTTGTGCATGCTTAACCTTTCTGCTACTCATGTCTCTGATGACGAATCCGCGACGGATATCGAAACGTCAGGCGAATAAACATATTGTCCCAGCGATCGAGTCTTCTTTTTCTTCGTCGTCTTCTTCTTCTTCTTCTCTGTCACGCGATTATCAAACCCGCATCCGACGTGGACAAGAACGTCGTGCCAATTAATGAGCAATCACCGCACTAATTAAGACCTCAAGCGGTGGCTAGCGGAACTGACAATTATCGTATGCATGCGGTTGACCGCTACGAACTCTAAATACCGTGCAGTCTGTGCATGTATCACCCTTATCTGCGCGTGTCTCAGATTTATTTACGATTACCAATTACTGAGGATTTCCGACGGAATCTGAACAGTCAGGACAATATAACTCTTGTTCGAGTGATCGCTTTTTCGTCTTCTGACTTCAATATTTATAAAACAGATTCAAAGTACTACGGGAAAGGCAAAGCCAGTAGCGCAGCTTTGATAGAACTGCATCCCGTACTCACTGTTGGCGCGTAGTAAGGAACTTAGTGCTCCTACCTGACTAACGATAACCCCCTTTTAACTGTGGGAAGTTCCCTTTACTCAACGGTGTAACATCAAACTATTCTGAAAGCCAGACTATTTTAATGTTAAGTGTGGTGTCACAGGGTTCGGTTTGGTGTTTTAGAGGACTTTGAGGAGGGCGCACAGGTATATACACCCCGAAGATAGCCGTTGCCGGTGTCGGTACCGACACGCAATTACACAATCTGCATCACGTATCTGCGCATTAGTGACTTCAGTCTATTCAAAGAATTCTGTTCAATTTCTGGCTTGACTCTTACAAGACGTTCATGTTACTAGCGTGTGGTCACATTTTATAGTAGTTCAGTATACTTAGGATGATAAGCAAGGCCTTTGAAGACCCTATTGAAATCTGTGTGCAAGTTAAGTCAACGGCAAATTAATACAATAAATAGTTTACTATAAATATAGTGAGTAATGTATGCACATGTATATATATTAACAGTGAAATTTACGCACATTTATCGTAAGGATCGTAGAAAAAATTGTCGAATTGTAGATATTGATTTTATCTTTAAGTGTGAGCGAAGTGTTAATATGATTTAACGGTGCTTTCCCATGCATGTGAAGGGTATTGGTTAAGTAAATATACATCAAGATTATGATTAAATGCGTCTGTCGAGTTCGCTATTATGTCGTAGGGCACTTCATTCCAGGAAACGACGACCCGCTGTGTAAACAAAGGGAAGATGACATCAAGATGGGCTGAGGTTCATCTAAGTTTGAGGGAATTCACACGCGGGTTACTTGACGTGGCAAATGTGAATGAGTTACCGAACTGCAGGGCACGATCCCGATTCCTCACCATCCGGCATGCCTGTAAGAGATCACCTCAGATCTGCCTATACTCAAAGGAAAAAGGATTAAGCGTTTTAAGTGTGCATTCGTTAGATAAGAACTTAAGGCCCCTCACAAATTTGTTTGCCCTTCTATGGACCTTTTTCAATAGCTCGTAATACTTTTGCAATCATGGGCACCACGCCTCAACTCCATATTCTAGACGTGAACGAATAAAGGTTCCGTATATTTTCCAAATTATTCTTTATCGATATCGGCACAAGTTCGTTTTATGGCAAATAGAACACAAGTAACCCTCTTGGCAGCCCTGACACATTGAGAAGAAGGCTTCAGGTGTGACCTAACTGCTACTCCTAGGTTCTTTTGTTCAGATACTTCCGCCAGGCACCTTCCATCAACTAAGTAGTGGCGAGAGTAGCTCATCACGCTCGTCTTTGTCCTTTGAAGCCAGAGTATGACACACTTCTCAAAGTTAAACTGCATTTACCTTTTATTGGACCATTCATCTGGACAGTGGAGTCCTTCTTGCAAAATATGTTCGTCATTGCTGTCCGTGATAAGTTGTCACACCTTACTTTAACCTGCACACGGAACTCCGTTGTTGTCTAGTCCATTCCTACACTAATTGATGCAAATTAAGAATAATAATGGCCCAAGGACGGAACACTGAAGCAAACTACTGACAACTGACATTTCGCGTTGCCAACGCACACGGACTGCGATCGGCCTATGACGAAATCTTTTATCCAATTTAGAAAACTCCTCCTTCCCCCAGATTCGCCAACCTTGTAGAGAAGCCGTTGATGTGGAATACCATCTAGGGCACTTTAAAAATTTATGTAGACGACATCCATGCTTGGTATTCACGTCTAATGAGCTGGATCAATCAAAACCTCTCCTAGCTGCGTGTGAATTTCATTATTTTGCTAGCAAAATCAAATCACCCAGACAAGGCTATATGAATTGCGTTTTTCGGTCTATTTAGGGCTTTCACTGAATCATATTTGAACTCTTTGATGACTTCCTAATGTGAAGCTAATAAGAAGCCAATAGCACGAAACTGCTGAAGTCGATCAAAATCTGCCTAGGCCACCTCGGCTCTAATCAATATTGACGCACTGTGTGTCTGTTTGTGCGGTAAACATAACCACATATGAAAGGCCAATTGAACGCCGTCTTGGCAGTTGGAAAGCCACGTGAATGACAGAGTCCATAGCGAATTGTGACACGCTTCGTCACTTGAGATAGTGTGGTGTCACCGAAAGACCAAAGCAGCAGTCTATATGTATGTTTTTTGTGACATGACTATTTCTCAAGTTTGCCCTATTAAATCGATCGTTTTTAATCCATTCCACCATAAGTACGCAGAATAAAACGGGCATTAGTAAGCCCCTTTTCTTCTAGTGCCTTGCACTAGGTTTCAGAGAGATTAAGGTTAGTATGGAGGGATCCACCTCCAAGTGCAACGCTCAACCTCTTGCCTCTCGTGACTGTTAGAACTTACGCGCCAGTGCCTGTCGCTCACAATCCGGTCGGGCCAATCATCTTCCTAAGGCGCGTCCTGGAAGTGCTTGTGGCAAATTCTATGCTTTCAGACTTCGGGCGCCGGCCCTCGTAGCTGCGGTCACACGTCCAACTGTCAATTCTCTCAATCCATTACCAAGTGGCTTGGTACTTTCGAATAAGCCAGTCATCACCTAAAACTAAATGCCGCATATTTATTAATTAGTCTTTTTTATTCCATATACCAACCGATGGGATAAAACTATAGACTGACGTTTGGCGGAGTATTCTCCAAAAGAATTTGCTTTACAATCCAGCCAACAACTGAATTACGTCAAAAGCCGTCAATATTGCTTTCTACTGAGCATGCAGTGGCCGCTTAAGAAACCTGAGTAGTGGGTATATACATATATATTAACATAGGTGAAGATACGAGGTCCAGATAAATTATCTCGATCATCATCCCCCAAATAAGGCGAAGAAGAAAACAAGGCGCTGTCGTGGACCACACTGTAATTGTGCTGACGTTTCGGAAATACACTATTTTCCATCACTCTGATGATGGAAAAGAGTGGGGAAACTACGTTTCAATGAATAGGAGTTTGGCGTCATCATGGCAAGAAAAACAGATTTAGGCGAGCCATTGGAACTCATTGCAGTTGTTACAATATCTTTTTTTCAAACGAGAAACTGGTCTTTTATAATGCAGCAAAGAGCGTTGCAGAGACAGTTGCAACAAGACGCTTCAGCCCTGTTTTGATCGATGACGTCTGAGCCTTAACTGGTTCTGTGGAAATACGCTTACACGATAATGTATCTTCGGACAGTTATAGGCTGATTTCTTTAAATTGCAGTTCAACTCTGTTTTCTGAGATGACGCGGGCAACCCGTGAGTTGATAGTCTTCGAAGCAATGAATTGTAACAAACTACGATCGATTCAAAACATATCGGCCTGTTGATACTGATAAAAAAGGCCAAAATATAGTGAGCACGAAGTTCCCAGTGCCGGTTTCCCTCTCTTTCCGCTCGTGTGCAACAGTTTGAGCCGGTGCTTCCTTTAATAAGACGTTTGACGTGGAGTGCCCAGCGAATCTAATAGCACGTTTATGTGTGCCACACACCACCCGGGTGTAATCCTGCAAACCCATTAAACGATACCAACGACAACCTGTGCCCAAATTAGTAACTAATCGATCAAAACTACCAAGCATTTACGGCACATCCCATTCCACCATTTAACGATGGTAAGACAAATCCAAGACAATGAAAAAGAGGATCGGGCCCAGTAGCTGTGTCGGCTTGTAGCGCCGGCGCCAAGCCCGCAAATCGTCACGTGCCTGCGCTCCTCTATCACCTTCTGAGACAGCCAATCACAAGTGCCGTAGGCTGCTATCGGCCAAGCAGTTGATTCAGCGGCCAGTGACTCACTCTCGCGTGAAGTTTACACATTCACGCCCACACCAGCAAACAGACGCACGTGCAAGGCTTCAGACCACCGCTGGGTTCCTGTATACAATAGACAACTCCTGCTGGTATTACCCCTGCTCTTCCTGTAGAGAACTGCGCACGATAGTTGTAGTGTTCTCGCCACACTCCACGGCTTAGAATCCTACAGGATAAACAACCTGTGTGTCAGATATGACCTTGGCCCTTCTCCGGATGCACCAGGCAAAACCCCAAATGCCGTGCGACGATATGTGCGCCATAAATGTGTGTCCTCCTTCGCCTTATTCTGAGAGCATACGTATTATGGGGAAATGCGCTGACGCCTTGATCGTAAATAATTCATATGCAAGGGAGACAAAAATAACTGTTTTCGGAACCTCTACCTTCATCCTGCAACTGCACACCAATCGACGGGCGCGTGTACTCACTTTTTAATCTTGCTATTTTAGTTATTCTGCGAGTGCACAAGCGTTTTTCAACGTCCTACTGGGTGCGATCGGAGACACCTAAAGACAGGCAGGTGTGATAATTACCGCACAAGCTACGTCTTACTTGATTGGAGGAAGGATAATTTTTCCGTTGTGCAATCAATGCATGTAAGTGCGAACCATTTCTGCATGATATCATAGAACTGCTGAGGTCTTGAAGGCCAAACACTTTAGCAGGGTCTGATCAGGCGAATTATTTTTTTCCCATTCTTGAGATGAACGTGGAAAAACAAAACAGGGATTACGAGCACCGTTAATTTCATTTGTCGAGACACATTTTTCAAGCCGCTATGATTGATAACAAAATATACGGTGAATAGTTCCTGCATTTAAGTCAGCAAGCTATTTTAATTTTACTGTAGAGTTGCTGAGGATTCTTTACGAACAGTCAGTTTTAGGAAACCCACGACCACAGCGTTCAAAATGTGTTTGAAGCGACCGTACACATGCAACCAATTATTGCTGAAAATACGCGGAACGCTCTGCGTTATGACTAATATCACCTTCCAATTGCCAATGAACTACACAGATGCACAAGTCCATAGTTAGAAATTCGGGTTATTTGTCTAATGGAATGCGTGCTAAAAGTGAGGATAGGTCCTCCGACTGCCGATATTCTGCAGGGTAGATACTGCAGCTGAAACGTCTGTAGTGGTCACTGTTGCCAGAGGCAACTGACGCGCGCCCCAAAGCACCTACCATGTCTCCGCAATTTCGAACTCAACGCACAGTGGCGTGGCCACAATCTGTTTGGCCATTCTTCAAGGCCGTGGCAACTGCCAGGCTTTCGAATATGAGCCACCCACTTTTTTCTCTCCATTCACGGGGGAATTTATTATCCTTTACCATCCTCTCTATTCCTCTACTTTGTTTGTCTGCATTTGTGATCTTGAGGTCATATCTACAGTACACTGCTATCTTTTTAAATGAACGAAACAAGTTATTTTATCTACAACCTATCACCGACCCAATATTTGTCAAATGCGGCCAATATGTCGCATATGCAATTCACCAACAACACCAACATCGACAATTCTCCGAAGGATGACAACACGAAGAAAAAAGCGTGTGAAGTAGCGGAAATGGAGAAGTTGAAAGCCGATTTGTCTCCATAGTTGATGTGAATGTCGTTAAATACCTGACTTGTGAGTATTACATGACCTTTTAAAAGTGATCCTTTATTTACCATACCATCTGCTCTCCGTGAATGGAGCCATTTTTGCTGAAAATGCAGGTTTGTAAAATCCTCAATATAGCATTCTTCTTCTTCTCTTACGGAAGCGCGCACTACTAATGCGCTGACACCAGTTCACCCACGCGTGGTCCAATCAATGACATTCAAGGCTGCAGCATGCGGCGGCCGCACAGGGTTACTGCCGTGAGACGACTCTCGGGATTTCGCACCCCAGAGTGCGAAGGTAGGTAGAGTCGCTAGGAGCTGTGACGACTCCACCACAGAAAGCCATACCAGACGAGTGGTAACGTTCCCCCTAACTCTTCAGTAAACAATATATTGTTCGTATTACCCTGGCCTTCCCAAGACTTCTCCCTACCATATCCTAAGGAACCGGGTCTGGAAGATGGCAGCCGTTAGTGTTAAACCTTCATAGCCTTAACACCTGTCGATACGTACATCAGATAAGCCAGACAGCCCGAACTGCAAATAAATCCAATCAGCAAGGTTTTCTTCGAATCAAAACGCAAGGAATGGTACTGGCTGTTTGCAGGTCGGGGGCAGAAAATGCTTGAGAATGATCGGCTTTATTTTTAAGAATAGCGGTTATGGCCTTTTTGTTGCCAAAAGCACGGTATGGCTTTTAAAACTAACTTTTTTGCATAATAAGCTGGTTTTTTCGCTAGTGCTGCAGAAGGTTTGTCCCAACGTCATAGCCACTACTGTCACCAGTTAACGCTCGCATTGAAGGTAACATATATAGTTAGAATAAATTGCGTAACACCCGAGCCAGATTTCACGATAATCCTCGAGTGGTATGTAAACAAAAAAAGCTTAGTCAAAAAAGCTGTCCTGCTACAAATGTTAACAATATAAAATGAGTAGGCAAGATTAAAAAGTGCTCAAACAAGCCATAAAAGAAGACTATTAGACAGAACGTAAGTGACTTAATATCGCGTTTTCTGATGTAGGGAAGGAGGTAGAAGGGAGCAAGAATGAGAAACGAGCCCAAATAATTTTCAGAAGATAGTTCCAAATAGATTTTCTGAGATCAATTTGGGCGTGGAGCGTGTGCTGAGGCGAAAAGGGAGTTTCAGGTCAAATATGAAGAAAGTAAGGTGTGCAAAGATCAATAAGGAGACACATCGCAGTTGCCTAGGTACGAAAGTAAAGATGATCGCGCGAGTTCGCATTGGAACGGCTGATGGACGGTGGAGGGAGAATGGAATCTGCAAGAAAAGGCAAACAGGAACTTGAATTTACAGTAATTACTAATCCATCATTATGGTGCATTATTAGTGTTACTTGACGTGCCAACAGCCAGTAGACAGTCAAGTGGAACGTTACATTAGTATTAGCATTACAAGTGCAATGACTGATGTGGTTACTAAAACTAATAATATCAGTGCTGTTGTAATAGCTACTGCTACAAATAGCACCACTACTGCTGCTATTACTAATACGAGGTAAGACACGGGAGTATGTATCCTCGCAGTACCTTGTACAAAACTTAAGAGCTTTGGAGTTAGAACAAGCACATAGGTACCCAACAAATTTAGCATCAGGCAGCGAGTTCCTATGACCTTACCCGAGACAACCCCCAAATTGGTGGACTCGGCCGTGATGATTGCCCGGTCATTTGGCCCTCCGCTACTGGTATAGGATGAGGCGGTGGCCTGTCGGTTCCCCAAGCGGCGACTTGCTTTGGCTTACTTGCCTACTTGAGTCATGGTTCACGGGCCCCCAATCCATCAACACGTGCAACGATTTGTCTAATCCATATTTGGTGCTGAGACTCAATTTGGCCAAAGCAAGTCGCCCGAGTCCACCACGCGTGATGAAAGGTCAGCAGGTCAGAGGCCGCATGCAGTCCAACAGACCATCGACACCCAAGAAGGCAATAACGGTTAATTGTCTTCGGTATGTTTGCAGCAATTAATGTATCCCATAAATATGTACTGCAAACTCCTGTGCATGTGCTACCCTATCAGCTATTGCTCTCTGACTATGTTTCTGATGAAGAATCCGCGACGGATATCGAAACGTCAGGCGAATAAAAGCATTGTCCTAACGATGGAGTCGTCTTTTTCTCGCAGTATTATTGTTGTTACTACTTGGACTAGTATTATTACTGGAGAGTCTCTCCTTTTATGAGTACCAGAGTTTGCAGGGCAACGGCCTAGTGTACCAAAACAACTTAAGCAAAGGCCAGCAGCTGATACTGAGAGCAACTGACAAATACTAGGCGTTGAAAAAACGGCTGTCACATTTGGAGGAATGCAAAACATCATCCAGTGTCGCATCATCCTCGGGGAGAGTGGCTAGCATCATTGGTGCGGGCGGCAAACGTGAAAGCCAGAGGTCCTGCACCTCACTCCGTCCACCATGAATCCACGCTGAGAGAACTGTGAATCCAAGGGTCAGAGGACAGAGGTAAAGCAGTGCCGGCTGGGCGGCTTTTGTGGTGAAGAGGACAGTCGCGACGACCAGGCCACCCATGCAGTAGCCTAAAAGGGAGAATGGTTTTGCAATAAACAAGAACGTTAGAAAAATAAACTATCCAGAGGTTACTGCCAGTAGGCACGTCATCTTCCCTTCACCCGATCTCATTCTGTCCGCCTGTCGGCTAGTTACTGATAATAGCAAACGGTGTGACAGAGGACGTACATCACCCCCACTCTCTTCCTTCTCTAGTCTTCTTGACTTAGCTATGACACCACGCCCAGTTTGAGAAGGCACGATTGCGGCAAATGCAGCGTAAGTCAGCTATCATTATAATTTATTTACGCATGTGGCACCGTAGCTGGCACATTTGGTTGTGGGGTATAATGTAAACTTCGTGGGACGGGATTAGATGGTGGAAATATATATATCTATATATATATATATGAGCAGAAGAGGCGATCTCGGGAATAATGGGTATAATATCCTGACGTTTCGAAAGCGTACAGGCTTGCATCGTCGGAGGTTGGTGTTTGTACACGCACAAAATTCCATCAACCGCTGTACGATTCTCCCGGCGGCTTACCAGGCGTTACGCGTGCGGCTCAATCAACGAAATCGCCGGCAGGAAGTCAGACGGGACGCGACGACTAGCAACCCAACACCGGGCCAGAATACAGGCGTCCGGGAACCTACCCCAGACTCCAATGCAGCCGTCAGCGACGCCACGGGCAACGTGAACCAACAAGACCTCCTGTCGGGCTTGAACGCAGTTGCACATGACAACGGTCTCTGCATAAACACTGATGGCGGAGTTCGATATTCCGCCGGCGGGATGAACACGGGAAAGTGCCAACGGGGGAAGCCAGCAGGACATGCGGCACCGACGCGATCGATGCAGACGCGAGCAATGACCGCTGGCAGGCGAACACTGCCCTCCCCCTCCGACGAGGTGACGGCGAGAAACCCTGGTCAGCAGGACGATGACGGAGCTCCAGCCCCGCCCCCGCAGGGGATCTAGCGCCAATAGACGGAGAGCGAACGAGACATCAGTTGTAACACCTATAAAAGACTGTGAGGCGTGTGCAAACACCAACCTCCGACGATGCAAGCCTGTACGCTTTCGAAACGTCAGGATATTATATCCATTATTTCCGAGATCGCCTCTTCTTCTCATTTAGGTCCAGGGACACGCATTTTCGCTTCAATCAGCAGTATA
>JAYGXS010000002.1:51488577-51503175 GCA_036362985.1 Ligula intestinalis
GTAGGGTGGTAAACCCAATGACCAAAGGTCCCGGGTTCGAATCTCGGGGGTTCCGACCCCTGAGATTGGGTATGACTGGCTGATGACGGCTAACAAGCCAGAAATGGCCATTCCGGTCTCCCTTGTCTTTGTCGGATCCACTCCATATATATATATATATATATTCACTCAGGAATGTGCGAACACCGATTGAATAGGCTTCCGAACTAAACAAAGTTCAAGTGGTGGTTAGAGGTCCCCAACGGGTGACCACCTGCTAGGCCGATTCCGTCCAAGTCATAATAGCAGTAAGGAGGGTATGACAGCGTTTGGGGATAACTTGATACAGAACTGTTTCGGGCTTACTAGCCTTCATCAGGGTTATGCTTGGCTGATGAAGGCTAATAATCCCGAAACAGTTCTGCATCAAGTAACCCCCAGACGCTGTCTTTCCCTCCTTTCTGACGGGAATAATGGGTATAATATCCTGACGTTTCGAAAGCGTACAGGCTTGCATCTCGGAGGTTGGTGTTTGTACACGCCCCCATTGTTTCTGTACGGGAAACACCCGCATTCAATCTGTCGAAATGTATGTTACGGCGTCTGAACTGTCTCACATCAGGTTCTGACAAAACGGTACGCTCGGCCGTACATTTCTTGGAAAGACTTAACGGGCTACGCCTCAATGCAGACGAAGTTATGGTATCTTTTGATGTTACCTCACTCTTCACATGAATCCCTCAGACTCTTGCGATTGAAACTGTGAGTGATCTACTTGAGAGCCGATATTAATAGGGAACTAATAAACCTACACGTGCGCATCTCATCCAACTGCTGAAGTTCTGCCTCAACACGTATTTTACCTTTGAGGGCACAGTGTATGAACAAATCAAAGGGACTCCGATGGGTTCGCCGCTGTCTGGTTTTCTTGCTGAGGCAGTTTTTCAAAAGTTAGAGACACTGGTGTTTACGAACCATAGACCAGTATTTTGGGCGCGGTACGTAGACGATACCTTTGTCGTCTTCAAGCGTGAAATGGTCTCTGAATTTCACACGATGCTGAACTCCATTTTTGCCGACATTGAGTTAACAACAGAGGCTGAGAGCAACAATCAACTTGCGTTCCTAAACGTCCTGGTCCACCGCAAGACCGACGGGAACCTAAAGACGACGGTATAACGAAAGGCAACTGACACACGTCAGGTACTCAGTTACCAAAGTTACCATCCGCTGAGCCACAAACGCAGCTGTGTGCGAAAGCTTTACAAAAGGACAGAAACACATTGCAACGAGGCAGGTGACAAAGCGGCTGAGCTTAAATATCTTCGACGGATGTTCATCTCTGACGGTTACCCTAGCAGCTTCCTAGAACGCAGCAGACAACCGAAACGAGCTGCAAGATCGGCGGCGAAACAACCGACATTGTGGAGAGCAATGCCATACATAGAGAATGTTTCTGAAGCAATCGCTTGTCTGTTACAACCACTGGGTATCGGCGTTGCCCACAGACCCGAGGCAACAATAAGACGACTGGTTATGAGACCAAAGGCCCCTCTGTCTCGCGGAGAAACAGCAAACGTCGTCTATCGCATCCAGTGTAGTTCCTGTGAGGCCAACTACATTGGGGAGGCCGGAAAGCGACTACAGACGCGTATGAGCGAGCACGCAAGGGCAGTCGACAGGATGGATTCACGCTCTTTGGTGGCGGAACATTGCTCGGCTCCCAGACACACCTTCGCTTTTTATGACGCTGAAATCCTAGCCCGAGGTAGTGACCGGACAACCAGAGAAACACTTGAAGCATGGCACACTGCACCAAATTCCATCAACCGCTGTACGATTCTCCCGGCGGCTTACCAGGCACTACGCGTGCGGCTCAATCAACGAAATTGCCGGCAGGAAGTCAGACGGGTCGCGACGACTAGCAACACCACACCGGGCCAGAATACAGGCGTCCGGGAACCTACCCCAGACATCAATGCGGCCGTCAGCGACGCCGCGGGCAACGCGAACCAACAAGACCTCCTGTTGGCTTGAATGCAGTTGCACATGACAACGGTCTCTGCATAGACACTGATGGCGGAGTTCGATATTCCGCCGGCGGGACGAACACGGGAAAGTGCCAACGGGGGAAGCCAGCAGGACATGCGGCACCGACGCGATCGATGCAGACGCGAGCAATGACCGCTGGCAGGCGAACACTGCCCTCCCCCTCCGACGAGGTGACGGCGAGAAACCCTGGTCAGCAGGACGATGACGGAGCTCCAGCCCCGCCCCCGCAGGGGATCTAGCGCCAATAGACGGAGAGCGAACGAAAAGTCAGTTGTAACACCTAGAAAAGACTGTGAGGCGTATACAAACACCAACCTCCGACGATGCAAGCCTGTACGCTTTCGAAACATCAGGATACTATACCGATTGTTTCCGAGATCGCCTCTTCTTCTCATTTATGTCCGGGGACAGGCATTTTCGCTTCAATCAGCAATATATATCTCACGTATCGCGAAATATTCAGTGTCCAGATATGTTATCGCGTTCATCGTCTCCCAAGGGTAAGAAAGAAGAAGAGGGGGCGGGTTCATGGACCAAATTATTCTCATATATATAGTGACAGATAGGCATACACCGATCAGTTAGATGACACACTCGTCCGTCCATGGTGCCTTTAGAGCTCACACTCGAACCTTCGCCACCAAGCGGCTAATCATATGAGCAGAAGGACATTACCAAAAGAGACCAGGAAGACTAGGACGGTCAGTTCTGGTTTGTTAGTCGTCGTCAGCCAGTCATACGCAACTCGTGTTGCCCCAGAAATCGGTGCCTCGCTTGTGTTTCGAACCCGCGACCTTGTTAGTTAGAAGTTCAACGCTCTAACCACTGTGCCACGGGCTTCCTGCCTTGTCGGTTTTCGATCAGGAATATACAATGGCCTCTAACTGCTCGGCGTAAGCTTATCTGCGACTGTGTATTCCCGTGCCGCAGTGGTTAGAGCGTTCGACATACAGTCAGCAAGGAACCGAATCGAGCCTCGGGTGTCGTAACACCGGAGGTTGTGTATGACTGACTGATAACGGATAATAAACCACAGATAACCATTCTTCTATCTTAATATGCGAGAAAATTCGAGGTCCAGATAAAATATTCCTTACATCCTCTCCGGAAGAGAAAAAAGAGGAGAGGACTTCTGAGACCACGACGACGCAGGCAATTCAAACAGCCACGAAAATCGATCGGTGCAATCGATTGACGCATGGGCAAATGGTCGTTCACATTTATCTGACATACACAGGAATACAGACACTTCGCTCTGACGATGGAAGCGATCGAGCTTTTGAAACGTCAGCCGGAATACATACTGGTCTCAGAGGTCGTCTCTTCTTCTTCCTCTTCCGGAGATGATGTAAGGAATATTCTACTATCTTTCTGCTTATTACATGCTAGCTGTTGGGCAGCTGCTGGTGAGGCTAGAGAAAAAGTCTCGCAGGAAAAAGCACTTTTTTATAGAAGTTATCTTACAGAGACGGCAAATTCATTCTTATGAGGACGTGATGATCTTAATTCAAACACACAACGAATATCACACGCTTCGGGACTGACTTGATGGACGTGAAACTCTGGCCCTATTAAGGCTATGAAAAAAACTTTTTGTTAAATATTTGCTCACCGACTATTGCTCCGACTAGGTGGTGCGGGAATCGTATCTTCCAACAGGCGTCGTAGAAGGCCATAAATACGCATAGGACACCTGAAAGAGAGAATAATCGAAAAAGAAGATAAATACCGAAAACAGTCAAAAGTCTGAAAATCCATGTGTTGCGTTAGCAAAGACTGTATCCTCACACCTAACCGACAACGAGTATCTTAGAAAAACATACAAATCATAGTGTATGCGATAGCATAGGAAAAATATTGAGACAACATTTATTTCTGCTCCAAATAACCAACGGATAGTAGGTGACCCACCGTAAAAGAGTACTTATGAAAATGCCGAAACACATTCTTCCTTAGAAAGGACAACGTGGATTATTAGGCAACATAAACCCAACATATATCAATCACGCTAGGAATAGGAATCTTGCCGGGAAAATTACTGCAGGAGTAAAATCTACTTTTAAACGAACTGCTTCCGTCTCAAGTATGTTTTATAGAACATCTTGCACAACAAGGTTACAACTGACACCCACCTAGCGCCCAGTTGAGAAGTTTTTGAAATAAATATAGCCATTGAAAATCGTAGCTGTGTTTATAAATGGGAAATTTTTGAGATTTATATTATGTTCTCTAGATAGCATAGGCAACTGTGTAAATTTTATTTTACAGAAACAACACAGCCTGGAGTTTGGAAACCTAGGTATATGCGCAGTTTCGAGTCGGATCCAAATTTATTTTTGGATTAAAAACCACTATTTGTACGCTAAAAGCATCCCACTGAAAAGTACCAAACTGGAAGAAGACAGAGGTTTCTGCCAAGATAATTTCAATGCATGATTTCCATCAAATCAAACTTCTGTTCACAAGGAAACAAAAAAGAAAGACAAAACCCCCCGGGGATGTGCCATTTTGGACATAGTGCGAGCGGACGGACAGAAGCTGGTTCAAAAGCTCTGGAGTATCATGCAGCATGTAATCTCTTCTATATTTAGAACTTTCGATCAGAATTTGCTCCACCATAGAAGGACAACCGGTAGAAGTTTAATTTAGGTTCCAGTACAGCACGCGAAAGCGCCATCCTTCATTAATCCGGGCCAGGTGGTAAATAAGGGTTAAATGAGTGGGGCATATCAGGGGAACAGAACTAAATTATAAGAAAATTAAATAAACTAAATGAAGGTAAACTAAACCCTTGAAAGTTTCAACTCCAAAATCAACCACATATGGTGTATAAACCGAAAACTAAACGAAAATATATAACAAAAACTTAACAGACATAGGTTAATTAAAACAAACGAAACTGAAAAGAAATCTAAAACTAAAAGAAAACTTAAAAAACTTAATAAATTCAATAAAAACTAAACTAAAAGTAAACAGAAAAGCATGAGTAACTATTAACTTTAAATAATACATGGGCCGTTATATGTTTCCAAATAGTAGATCATTCAAACAATTCTGGAACCTAAATTAAACTTCCCCCGGACGACAGCCAAGATGTCTGCAGAGGAAGTCTTCCTGAAACTAATTTCTCTCATCCTGCCGCTGAGCGCCGCACCAAGTAATAGCTGACCAGTAGGGATCATGCTTTACTTCTAGACGACGTAGAATACTAGAAGTAAATTGAATGTCGGCAGGGTGTTGAATGCAAGGTGTTTTAAAAAAACAAGAGCAGGATTGCAGGAGTGTCAAACAGAACTGACCGGGTAGAATGGAATCACCAAAGCCCAGGAGCATAAAGTCATCACCGCGAGAGCAGAAATTTGCCAGGCTGGGAAAGAGACTACCCGTGGAGATCTTGAAGAGCAGGGGCATTCTTTCACCGGACGTGCCGGCAGACCCCGTAGCCACCGCCTCCATGACACTTGGCACAGATCGTGGGACTCGGGAGAGAACCTCATGTGCGTTGGATGACAGTAGGTTATTCGAATTCGTGGCGGTAGAGGCCTTGAGGGTAAGAATAAGATGGTTTTATTAATTATAGGATATGGTATATGTGATGAAATTTGAGGGATAAAATTTGAGTGGAAGTTGGAAGTTGTTTATTTTGTTCATCAAGTTGACGTGACGCGTAAAGTGCTATTTACTATAAAAGGCTTCACTGGGGGCCAAATCCAACGTTTGTTGATATCCAAGGAAGTTCCTAGGCTATAAAACGCTACGGACCGAAAATTCTTGTTTGTGCTTGTTTTCTATAAAAGAACATAAATCAAGACCAGAAACTTTAATGATATCTGTTCGCCGAACAGATAATTTTGCTTTGTCTTCATGAAATTGAAGTAAGTGTATGTATGAGATAACGCACTACTGTCGGCAAAAGAAGAGCCAAATCAGTTTACAAGATTTCGTCTTGCAAATCTGTGAAGTTTTGTGCCATAAACAAAGGAAATAAACTTATGAGACCACAAGTTGTTCTACTAAGTCTAAATAAGAACCCCTAATTAACCAGCATATGAGGTGTCGCGAAATGTCATAAGTTTTCGCTGCAATGTCGGAAACGAACCGCGTATAAAAATTCTCAATATAGAGAAGGGAAGCAATGAATATGAAAAACTCAAAACGGAATAGGCAGAAGATTATCAGTTATAGTAAAATCGAAGCGGGTATTATGTCACTCCCGTGCGCTTTTGCAATCGTAGAACGGGACCCAGAAGTAACAAAATATAGTAAAAAAACTGTTCCGGTATACACACAAAAGTAAGTTCTTACATTTTCAGCAGAATATTCATCCCTTATTCTGGGGGAAGTGAAAAAACTGGTCAACATTTCCCATTTTAGTCTCCACTTTATCTTCAAAAAGATAAAGTACACAGATATTCGGCGCCGAAGTGTCAAATTAAAGCGCTTTTTCAAAAGGTTACTTGCTTTAGGAAGTTTTTTTAAACTCAACCTTAGGCTGCATAAAAAGAAATGTTTAAAAACGTATTATTGGGGTAAACACTTTTAGAAAATATCTTATTTTCAAGCTTTTGGTAAACAGGTGGGACAGTATCGGTACATAAGGGACAAGCGAATATAAGCACTGAATTTCTTAAACTGTTACGCAGGTTTTCAATAAGAATCTAAAGCTCGTAGCATTCGAAGTCTCGAAATAATTGCAAGGGGACGTGACGAAAGGAAATTTCCCTCAATATACACAAGATGGTATGAATTTGGTTACAAGTGCAACCGTAATCTTAATTTTTAGTAAACATCCAGCCTTTCCGTCTGTGACCTCCAATCTATTCCTGCCCACACTCCGGATTTGATTCCGCTAGAAAACTATTTCGCAATTATTAAAATAAATTTTAACAAAGCGAGGAGGAATCTTTCCATGCAAATTTTGCAAAAAAATGGTTCTTTTACAGAATAATCACATTCAACGAACAATTTTAGATAACTGGTTCATGTCTATGTCTGACAGGTTTAATCCTGTTTTAAATGTTAATGAACAATCTAAAAAGTACCAGGATTTTGCATTTGTACTTAGTCTGTATTAATTTGCCGATTCTTTACGTTCTTCTGCCTTAAACAGATTTATATTTAATATTTGATTACTAATGTTTTTAGTGAAAATTAACAGCTTTTATGTTAGTGAGTAGTATTTTTTCAACTAATCTATGTCTTTTTTGTTACTTATGGCACGTAGATTACTGCAGTAAAACCTGGAAGTGGAGGAGGTGCCGCATGCACTGATTTTGCGCAAAATTAACTTAATTGTCTATACTTCAAATTTAATCAGATTTACGATCCACTCTATGCTAATTATGCCAGCATGGCAGTTCAATGCGTTCACATGAAGCACTCACCGGAGTGAAGAGAGGAGTGATGAAGACAAAGAAGATGTCGTAGCAGACAAACACCAGGAACGCGATCGATATTGCCTAAAAATGCAAAGTGCAAAGATAGAAGGTAAGCATACATCCACATTTGAAGGCCAAATGACTCTCAACCCACTGTGAATGCGAAGAGAAAGTAAATTGAAAAAACTCAGACATAATGAAGCGGCGTCGCAAGTATAAAGGAGCATTTAGCGGAGAAAGGACGCTGCAACGGGCCCCACATTAGGAAAAGTTAACGTAGTACAGTTGTCGGAATACTGGAGGGCCAAGTGGAAAGCCATATCCCACGACACTGCGTTATGCAACTATCAATCAATCGGCAAGGCGTGCGTTCGAACCTTTAGTTAAGTACCTGTTGTTAGAATTTGATAAAACAAAACGCGGTAGATATGCTGGATCAACACAGGACCGGATGAGTGTATGACAGTCGTTATTCCGGTCGCGTGCCGATTGCAAATACAGAACAGGGGTGGGAACCACAGCAGGCACGTCTACGACCGCGTTCCCGTGGACTTGTTCGCAACCCGGCTATCCCAATAATCACCGTCACAACGCTCCTGATCCCAGCCGCAACGTCCGGTCGTCTATTCGAGCTCTCCACAGGAAAGCTGTTGCCTCGTCTCTCGCGGATCTACCTGTTGATACCTTTGCCACCAAGACAGGCTTCAAGCGTCTCCACCAGGGAGTCGTGTTCGAGGAGAAACGACGTTACTGTCCCCGGTCCTTTTGGGTGGCTGTCCACCTCCGATTGCGGCCTCAGAAAAACATCTACCGAGGGTCAACCGCTGTACTCTGGCTCAACTGCGCAGTGGCTACTCAATGGTCCTCTCCCAGTATCAACATCGACTTGACCCGTCCACACCCGACTGCGGCGCTTCTCCGCATGACTGTCAGCATCTGTTCGCCTGCAGTTCCCGGCCAGGCACCCACCTCACTCCCGCGGACCTTTGGCTCAGGCCGGTCGAGGTCGCGTCTTTTCTCCGCCTCCCAGCTACTCCCAGTTTGGATTCCGGCGGGGATTCCTGATCCAACTATGGGCTAAGACAAACACACACCGAACAGGGGTGCGTGCAAGCGCGCAAAGAGGCGGCTTCGGCCGCGCCAGCCACCTGCACCCGATCCAGCCTACGGTTTTCTTGACTTTGTCTTTACACTGGGCAAGGGTGGGCGAGGGAGGGAGGGGAGCGCGGTAGATGCCGTAAAAGTCTCCTACCACTAAAAACTTATCTACGCTATGTCACCCTGTTGTGGAGCATAAGGTGGACCCCATGGAAATCAATGGTCAAAGTGGCATGTGTGTTTGCGAAACGCCAACAAGTGTTTTTGGCGATAAAAAGGAGGGAAGCTGAAACTGCCAATTATGGCTTACTAGTCGACGTCAACCAGTCCTACTCGACCACAGCTTTTAAGGTACTTGAGGTTCGAAACCGCAGCTTTTGTCCTCGAGCGTAAGTCCAGCGCACTATCAACAGAACCATGGACTCATCCTGCTGTTGAATATAAACTAGGACAGATCGGGCTCTGAAGCGTGCGCGCTGCACTTTGCGTTGGAACGGGGGCCTATCCCATAACCTAATTAGTGAGCGCCCGTGTGAGAGGGCTTCCTGTTCAAAGATGCAGTTTCAGGCTCGTTTCGAAAGCAGGCGAAGACATCCCGCTACATGGTAATCTTTCAATCTATAATTATATGCAGTAGTGACAGGTTCGAGATCATTAGATTTACTGCTTTTAAAACCTACTTTGATGGATAGCTAAAAGACAGTTAGGCATCGGTATTATATTCGCTCGCCACCAACATATGTCCCTGACCTCGCTGACTCCTCCAGCGGGCAAGTCATGGGATTAATCATGATCAGCACTAGACGAAGGACAACTAATGGGTGGAAGAAGCATTCTCGAGCAAGAGTGGATTGACCTTGAAACGGAAATATTGAACAAGTGTTTGTGTCGTTTCGACAGTAGACAAGACGAGGGTGCGACTGGGTTGACTACTCCTGAGTCATATGACCACGCCGAGTAAAAAAGTGCTTAAACTTCAGGCCTAGAAGACAGTAATGATCGACCACTTGAATCACAAGTTGTTGCCGCGTCGGCTGTGATCAGAATGGATCTAGACTTAGAAACACTTCAGCCATTAATTGAGATGCGACAAGCTAAAGGAAACATTTCTGGTGCCATATTTTCGGGGTTTTGTCTACTAGATTGATGATTTGTTTGAAGGTGGTCATGGTGAGTTAAATGTCTTACAAATTGTGTCATGCAACGGCAGAATATCGAAAAAATCCGTGTCTGGGTTTTGAGCTGGTGTATGTGCTGGCAGTAGTGAAAAATGCCAGGTCTGTCTACTATACCGGCTCGTAATGTGTACGAT
Source organism: Ligula intestinalis (assembly GCA_036362985.1). Lineage (NCBI taxonomy): Eukaryota > Metazoa > Platyhelminthes > Cestoda > Diphyllobothriidea > Diphyllobothriidae > Ligula > Ligula intestinalis. The sequence continues at coordinate 51,498,397 of JAYGXS010000002.1, forward strand.
CAGATCCAAATCTGTGTGAAATGTTTTGAAACCATTAGAAGACCTAGCAAGAAAACACTAATTAATATATAAATTGGTTCCTGGTAGGATGTGCTGTGTGTGTGAATGCGGGTGAACGGTCGAACTCTTTAAGAACTAGCTGCTCCTGTTTCCTGGCGCAAAAGTTGAACATGGCACAAGTTTACACAGCATATGTGTGAACATGCAAATTCTGAGCATCACTTCTGGTAAAAAGGACTGACGGCGTGGCGTTGTAGCTCAAGTGGTAGTGTTGGCTGAGTGAAGGCCTTCCCTGCTATACGGGTTCAACTCCCGTCGACGCCACGAGTTTTTTTACAATTGCTTCAACTAAATAGGACTGAACCTATGCATTGACGGTAACGAAATATTAATGTTTCAGCAGTAGGCTCTTATAAATGTAACTGAAAGTATGCTATTAGGTAGGATACTCTGGGCTTGCAGTCTATTGTGCATGAAATACAGCGTGGGACAATTCAAAGTTGGCCGTAGTGGCCACATACCTTAAATGACACGAGGGCAGAAATATCGGCGAGAATATGCGCCACCAGGAAAACTCCGATAACGTCCTGCATGATCCATCCGACGCTGTTAAAAGGCAAAGAAAGAGGTAGAGAGAGGGGTGCGATTTACGCTCGGTAGAATGACTTAGGACAACGAGGAGGTCTCTACCGCCGGCCTATGCAGACGGCTGAACAACTATCTGCAAAGATTTGAGAGTACGCAGAGTGCAGAGTGGAGTTTGTGAAGGCAAGACCCGAAGACCATTGCGTATACACCTCCCTTATGGATAATGCTGACACCTTGGGTCGTATCTCAAAGATTTTGTTGTGCGGGTACATGTGCACACGAGCTCTGCTTACGCGACTGGTTAAGGCCTCAGAACACGTGATACCCTGCTTTCCCCGAGGTTGAATGTCACTAAAACCTTCGTATGGACAGTGCCAGCACGGGGACTGAAACATGAATTCCTTTTTAGTGAGAGTAGGCTTGCGCTGCATCTACCGCACTCCTTTACTTTTCGCCACCTGGGACTGGTGTCAGGACCAAATGCAGAAGACCTGAGACCTGGGAGAAGGCGGGCGTGATTGAGGCGGCTGAAGCCACCCCGAAGCGTGCTACCAGCACCTGATCGGATTCGACGGGGCTCAAGTACCATAAAGGCTACCCGAAATCCTAAAATTACATGCAATATTAAACTGTAATGTAATTCTAACCCTATAGTTAACCATAACCTTAAAACTATCTCTAAACTTAACACTAACCTTGACCTCAAAACTAGCCCTCATTTCACCGTAATACGGCGCAAAGTCTGTGCTATTGTCCTCTTTTGGAGTCATACATATAAACCTTACCGTCTAGTCGGTAAAGAAAAGATATTAGTTCTTAGCATATTTCTCAGCACCATACAACAGCATAAGCAGGCTAGCCACAGCTTCAACATATGCGTCATCGTACAATCAGGGTATAAAGACTGGGGCTGATAGGGAATGTCTGCTCATGTATCTTGCTTAGGACTGCTCTGTAAGCCTGCACCGCATAGGTTATCAATCTAAAATAGTCGATAAATGCAGTTTTTACGAAAAGTATTTGGATAGGCAGTGCTCTTGTTACGGCTGATGACCATATTCAATCGTCCCGACAGAGCAGAAACGCCAGTGAAATAAAACCACTGAAACGCACTCTCGGTAGCAAACAAAATAAGTTTGAGAAACCATTGTAAGACACAGATTGTTGCGAACTTACTGGTAATCATTGCGATAGACACACCAGGTGATGGTGAGGGTCAGAAAGAGGAAGAAGAGTCCCACTCGCACTAATTGCACCTCCTTTCGACAGACAGTGATCGAGCAGGTCTTTCTGTTGTAAATAAAAGCAGGCATCAATGGGCAGAAAAGGTAGAGCAAGAGGAAACGCAATCATCAAATGGATTCCCTGGAGATAAACTGTAAGAGGAGTATGATAGCGGAATGGGTGGGGAAATCGAGCCGGTTATGACATCCACAGAATGGTGTGCCTATGAAAGCGGGGGCAAAGGTAGTTTAAGTAGTGCACCTCATATATCCCTAGTCGCAGCATTTTACTGAAACGGTGGTTACAGGGTTTTCGGGGTGGGAAAATAGGATAGGCAGTGAATAATTTTTTTAGAAGTAAATGTGATTTGAAACATTTAGTTTCAATTGTTTCCCACGGCCGCTGGTAGTAAGCTGTTCCGCATGTAAACCTTACTCCAGAACGGTAAGTTGGACTTCAGGTAAGTTGAAGTAGACAAACTCCTAACTAGCATTTCTATTTTTTAGGAATTTCAAAAAAACTGCATTTTGATAATAGGGTCTTTCCGCAATATGGTAAACGATAACTGTAGGACGTTAATGTCCTCATAAAACGCGAGATCACAAGACTAAATGACCTTTTTGTTAGTCAGTTATTTACTCCTTCTACATCTTCGCCTCCTCTGTCTTCCTCCGAAATATGGAAGAGTCTTAAACGTCTCACTGGTCAACGCAATACACTGGCACATGTTGATGCTGACCTAGACAGCTTAAACTCAAACTTCACCTACACTCCCACCGACTCCTATCTCCCGACAAATGATATTTCCTTACCACCAAGTGATTTTTCTCCAGTGTGTGTGGCAACAGTGATGAAACACCTAAACAAGGTTAAAAGTACAAAAGCTGCCGGACCAGATGGCGTCTCCCCATTTCTCCTTAAATCTTGCTCTTTTCAATTAGCTCCTGTCTTGGCACATCTTATTAATTAATCTTTCATGTAGTCCAAGATTCCTGACGGTTGGCATTCGGTCAAAATCACTCCTATCCCGAAAAAAACCACTTCAACGGGTCCTAAATCCTTTCGCCCAATTGCCTGCTCTTCTGCACTCCTCAAACTCACAGAAAGAGTTGCTTTGGACATCATTAAGCCGTTTTCATCCAATTTTTCTGATCCCTTGCAGTTTGCGTATAAGGCTAGGCGTAGTACACTAGATGCTGTTGCTCTGGTAGTCCATTCTGCTCTTAGAGACTTGGATAAGGGAAGCCGTGCATACGCATGTGTTTTCCTCGACTACTCCTCAGTCTTAAACACGATCCCACACCATCTTCTTCTTAATAAAACCTCTGCATGCGGCTCTCCTGGCTGGGCCGTCTCTTGGCTTGGGGACTATTTTTTTGCCCGCACCCAATTTGTTCAGAGCGGGAAGCGAAAATCCACGGTCCTTCCCAACAATTTTGGAGTTCTGCAGGGGTCTATATTATCCCCTCATTTTTTCCCTCCATACTGATGACCTATGATCTCCAAACGCATGTTTGTTTGTCAAATATGCTGATGATATGGTTGTCGGCTATCCTCTCAAAAGCTAGACCCATCTCCAAACACTGAAGGGTGGACTGGACCATGTCACAGCATGGTCGTCAGACAATGGCCTGTGTATCTTTCGGCTGCGACCTTCTCCCAGTCCTGAAACCATTGACTTTCTGCCCAACAAGGTATCCTCCTTCCGATACCTTGGTGTAACACTAGCATCCAACCTCTCATTTACTCTTCATATTGAAGAACTTTTTATTAAAATCCGCAAACGTTTATATTATATCCGCCACTTGCGATCATATCGCATCCCGCAAGCCCTCATCTGGCGTTTTATAGATGCTTGTATCCTTTCTTTCATTCTTTACTGCTCTCCAGTTACTTTTCCAGCCTTACTCAAGAAAGACTTGCTTATTAAGAAACGTATTCTCCGCATGCTCTTTTCAGTTGGCGGTTATTCCTATGCTTTTTAGCTGACCTTATAATTCAGCGACATTTCAAATCGGTCAAGAATTTCTTGGACTGTATTCTTAGTGAGGTCGCTCAACCTCTCCACTCTGAATTAATGGCTGCGAAGTCTTCTCGTACTATGCGCCGAAGCTTCCGTCATATGACCTGCCGTACATCGGCCCACCAGTACTCGGTACTCCCATTCTTAGCACGATTCCTCACGTGTGAAGAACCGGAAATTGAGAAGCTGAAGGCAGACCTGTCTCCATAACTGATGTGGTAACCATTTAAATTTCTTACTTTGAGTATTTTGTGATCTTTGACCGTTTACTCTTGAGCTTTTTGGACCCCTTAATTTACCTTATTTTTTGCTCTCCTTGAATGGAGTCATTTTTTTACTGAAAATTTTAATATTATCATCAAAATATAGTTCTTTATCTATCTATCTATCTATATCTATCTATCTACTAAAACGTATGGGGTCGACTAATTTTGATACAGTAAGTTGAGTACCCAAAGGCGTTTCATAAGTCCTGCAACACATCTTTGGCTACAGCACAAGCATATTGCGGAATTTGTAGGTAATAAGCCAACATTCGTCAGGTATTGAAAAAGTGAGCGACGCATCTATGTGTGGACTTACTTGGTATTCGCCTAATAGTTTGGGTTATTTTCGCGCAGTAAGACTACAGGTGACGGTATGCGGCCAGGAAGCCTACACTTCAACTACCTTCCCTACCCCTTCCTCACCGGTTTACGATTAAATTTAGCATTCGGTTTATGATTACGGGGCCTACAGTTACAGTGAGGGATTGCAGGTAAGTAGATACAACTAGATGTAGGGTAAGAAACTAACGGTTATGAGAAGAGTGTAAGAGTTGGATATTTGGGGTAAGGATTACTTTTTAAGAATAGTTTTGAGGGTTAAAACTAGTTCACGAAGACGTACATAATACTGTGTCGATCACCGGAATCATAGTCTTATTAGTCTGAGCTTTCGAACTC
>JAYGXS010000002.1:51503575-51547283 GCA_036362985.1 Ligula intestinalis
AAAAAAACTCGCCTTCAACACTGTAGATATGCATAAGACGCGCAAGCCTGTAATGACATTTTCCAACTCTTTGGAGCAGTTTCTAGACTGATAAAAATTGTGTTCTGAGCTGACGTGTGTGTGTGTTTGTGTGTGTGTGTTGTGGCGCTCCCGCGCTGTCGGGAGCATACCTAGCGAGATGACTGTGTCAAGTGTGCGCGTGCTGAGTGTTTATCGCGCCAGCCATCTACACCTTCCCTCATCCCCGGTCTTATTGACTTTGTCTTTACACCGGAAACGGAGGTCGGAGTGGCGAGCGAGTGGGTAGATTCTGTGCAAGTCTGCCTAAAATCCTGTTTTCTCTCGCACGAGTTCTCCACGTTGCTCCTGCTTGCTGTCGCTTACGTATTGCTTGCCCAGCTTGCCTCTGTGTAGGCTGCGGCTTGCTTCAGCGTTTGCTGCGGCTTGTTGGAGCGCGTGGTGCCCATCGTCGAAATCGACGGGGGAACTGTCGTGCGTCTGTGTGTGTGTGTGTGTGTGCGTGTGTGTGTGTGGGCTTTCTGTTGTGTAAGATAAATGCAAGTGGAGACAGGTGGGAGAGGTATCAGTCCAAAAGCTTCCTCTTCTTTCTTTCTCTTTCCAATGGTAACTCAAAATGACTGCCATAAAACAACCGCGCTGTTTGTTACAAGTCAAGTCAACTCATTGCACTAGATGTACACACACTTGTACTCTCGACTATTTATGCGGGGTCCACTGGAGGCAGAAACTAGAGAGCCAATAGGCAAATGTGAACGAAAAAATGTGCAGATTCCTATATGAGAATTCAGAGGACTAGTTTGGCGAGCGTACACGTATGCTTTCGATAAATTCTCGCCCGGCCGCTACATTTATATGGGAACGGGGCAAAAGTTCAAACGTGCTCGTCTTTTCGTAAAAGTGAGTCGTGGTAATAGGGGAGAGGGTCGATAAGAGGAGGTTAGTTATGAGGGCAGGCTTTGGTGAAGCTGTCTAGGCGGGAGGTGAGGAGAGGGAGACGTTCATAGCGCGGGCGAGTGCATGCAGCTTGGGTCACGCCAACTGCAGGCGCTGACCCAGGTTGATGAAGCCAGCGTTGTGTGCACAAAAGAACTTCCTACAAGCTCTGCAGCTGGCGTAGCCCAAAGTAACCTAGCGGGATGCATTCATCCGCGTCCTGTTTGCCTTTCCCCTTGCCCTCCTCCTCCCCCCCCCCTAGACTGCTCCACCTGCATCTCGGGCGAAAAGGAGGACGATCGTAGGCTCATTTTCCCACCTTATATGCTTATTGCAAACTATCGGATGCTTGTTTTCTCATCCAGCTTAGCTAATTTCTAGAGCAAGATGCGCCCCCGACTGAACAGAAGTTACGCCGAGCTAGCTATCTGGGGGTTAACCACATTCAAACTAGACCAGTGCTACAAGGGTGGTTCCATTGGCTTTACATATAGAAAACCAAACAAGCACGTTCAACGTGTTCAAGGAGTCTAGGGGCCTTTAAGTGAGCGCACTCGCTAACCTACAAATCTGGCAGTCATTGACCATTCAAAACCCAATCAGGGCGCTCGATCGACGCAAACGACTACATAGGTAGTAAGACAACCAAATCTGCTAGATGTCCGGCCAAATCACCCTACCTAAATCTGCTGATCTGCAAACTCACACAGAGGACACATGCTTTTAAGACAACACGCGTGTCTCACACAATTACCAGCTGAAGACAAGGAAACATGTGCCCACATGCGCGTAAGCTTGCTATTCTCTAATTATTTTATTATAGTCTTGTTGTCCTAACCATAGCAGCAAATTTGCTTTATTAACTACAAATAATTATAATCTAGCTGGTTGTAACTTCATGATGTAGTTTGTACACAAATGTACCTGTTAGCTTACGCAGTCAAGTCTCTCAGCTAGATATCCTAAGCTTTGATAGTGCAGTCTAGTCCTCAAAGCCTAGTCTAACCTTTTAGCCTATTGCAATCTCAGCAACACTAGTACCGTACTTGTATAGCGATAAGCTCATACCTCCACCTTTTATACTAAATTGATAAAATAGGATGCATGTCTTACTACTGAACTCTGAACACTTTTATAGGAATTACCAATATCACTCTCACTACAAGCATCACTAATATTTCCCTATTCCTGCTGCACTGACTTAGACTGTCATGTCAACTATCGATACATTTTGAAGAATATATAACTGCCCAACTAGGATTACTAGAATTAACACTCTTAGCAGTGGCATATTACCTCTAGCAGCAGTATCCTGGTCCAAACTTCGTAAAATGTGACGGCAGCAGCCAAATTGCTTCATTAATTACATTAAATTCAAATCTAGCTCATTAAAAGTCTAGCTGGCTTTAACTTCATGCAGTCGAAAATAGTACCAGAAATGCTACCAACCAGCTGCACCCCGACTTAGAAATATCAGTAGCAGTACCAGACTTGGTTTCCAGCACTCTGGTTTGACAGTTACTAAAGTTGGGTTTCTACTCAGAATACCTTAAACCCCCATTCTCACAACGTGCTGGGATCAACGGGATACGAGCAGAGGTTCTGAAAAGTCCAAGCTATGGATGGATACTGTGGTAGGTCTGTATTTGGACTATAGACGGTAAACTGCATGACTTAAGTGCATGATAGGACTGGTACATTACTTTACAAACGCCCTATTATTATCCAAATGCTAATCACTTTTTCCTTCTCACACAGATTGCGAGTGCATATTGACTGCGACTCCTTAAAAAACACCCACAAGAAAAACTTATAGTATACTATCTACTGGCCTTACAAAACATGAGTAATAGAAACTAGCACTTGTAGTATAGGCACGTACCTATAGCAGCAGTATCTTAGTATCTAAGATGACACAGCCTGATGGATAGAGTTGAGAGAGCGGAAACTAAGGCAAACGCTTTTCTGCTCAGGGTCAATGCATATGCTTACACGAAATAGTTTTAACCCAGAGTTACACTCCATGCTGTGACAAAGGAGCATGTGCCCAGAACTTATTCAAACAAGCGTCACTTCTGACAAATTTTAGCGTCAGAGATAGTACTTATTCTGAGCCTCGGCTACGTAGTAGCCAGTTGTTACAGACACAGTAGTAGCCGTATCAGTCTCGGCCTCCTTGGGCCTGTCTTCACGTCTACTATGGGTGAGTGAGGGTAGATAGTACAGTAGTTCCAGCGCAAAAGGCTACTGTCACTTAAGACTAAGTTGGGCGGTTGTATTGGCTTGCATATGATACAGCAGCCCACGCCTGACCCGTCTAGTCTCTTCGATACTCATGGGAGATGGTGAAGGGCGCGGAGCCGCTAACTACGTCCTCTATCACTTAAAACTAACCCCTGAGGCCGTCACCTACTGTACCAACCTGTTATTTCACTTGGTGGACTTCATCGAAACCGATGGTCGAACACACAGACTGCTCCACCTAACCTTACCCTCATAACCAACCACCCCCCTACTACCACGACTCACTTGTGCGAAAAGACGAACACGCTTTAACTTGTACCCCGTTCCCATATAAATGTACTGGCCCGACGAGAATGTATCGAAAGCATACGTACGCTCGCCGAACTAGTCTTCTGGAGTAAGAATTGCCAGAACAAGCGATCACCGTTTTGGATTCCTTCTCAAACCAAAATGAAGTAAGATATGGGAGGAAATCTGGTCTTTCCCGATGAGTATGATAGAAGAAAAGGCAAGGCGGGTTTTGAGGGAACAGATACTTTATTCTAAGCCTGCAGAAACACCGGATTATTCAGCTTGTCAACCCTAGCTTATTTATGGGAGTTTCGGCCAATGGCGTGCGATGAGCGTTCTGCAACATTCTGGAGCGGAAGCTTATCACGCGGTTGGACCGCACGCGTAAGCACAAGTCGAGTACGACTTGATGCTGTCATGGCGCAACTGGTTGGCTGTTTGGCTACCCGCATTTGTTTGCCAGCTGATTTGGCCTGTTGCGGCACGTGTGTTCGCGTATTATTTTTGCCTTAATCCCTTGTGGTTCGCACATCTCCGTAACAAAATCCATCAACAGAACCATATGCGTGTGCTAAACTGCGCATGTTCACAGAAACATGAAGGTGGGCAGCTAAGCCAACAGATTCGAGGGGGCGTGAGCACATGTATGACAGAGAGAGGACAAAACTTACAGTCCTGGCGCACAGTCGAAGAGGAACATGGAGAAAACGCCAGCCATTGCAGACGCCCCGGCGATTACAAACAGCGTGATGAAGACGTAGACTACAAGAAGAAACAGGATTTTTAGCAGAATTCACTGATTAGGCGTAAATTTATAACAAGTAAAGTAACATTTTCTAGTACAATGAATGGTTCAAGTTCAACGATGATACCTAGTTAATTGAACGTTGCCGAACGTTCATTTTAGATTATTCATCAACAGACAATTACAATAATGTACAATTACAATAATGTATTCCGAGGGATAGAAGAAAAAAAGGAAGGGATTCTTCGGAACAATCAAATTTTACTTATGAATTTTCGGGCTGGTGACACCAACCCATCCTCAGACAAAATAAAAAGAAACGAGAAAGTAAGATAGATACACTAGATAGTTAAGGCGATAGGAGAGCTAGACTACCGGTGTGTAAGGGAGGGAGTCACGGTTTGTTTCTGGGCAGCGTGGGGGCAGAAGAGCGAAGGTGCTTTGTGTGCGCAGGGTGAGGGCAGATGGTGGGTCACTTAATCTCAGGATGGTTAGGTTAGCGGTAGTTCATGTTGGATAAGGACAGGGGATGGTAAGTCTTGCTCCTATGCCATCGCATTGGTCGCTCAAGTCAACGTGGCGGTTAGTACTACCCGCAGTAGGGTACCTAGCCTTGAAAAATGCTGGCACTCGCTTTGTGTTGGCCATGGCGACAATTTCAATGTCATCACAATTAAATCGATGGTTGCACTCGATCGCGTGTGCGAAAACAAGGGACAGTGGGTCCCGGCGACGGACAGCTAGTTTATGCTCTTGGATAGGGGTGCCCAGAAGTCGACCTGTGTGACCAACATACACACAAGAGCCATCTGCTGACGGTATGCGATAAACCACATTTAATTGTTGTTCTTTTGGGATAGGATCCTTTATGCGTGATAGCATGGCACGTAATAGGAATGCTAGTTTGTGTGCCATGTGGATATCAAAGCGACTTAACTGCCCGGTGATTACTTTGGAAGTTCCCTGCAGGTAGAAGAAGTTCCGTGTCGTAATTTCTCCTTTAGAATTGGGGGCTTGTGATTGTGCTTGACGCCTGAAGTAGTTCTTTACAAAACCGACGGGAAATAACCGATACAGGTAAGCAAGTTCCTTCTTGAGATCGCCGCTGTTTCAATAGCTACAGCAGACCTTGCTTCGGACGACTAGAACGTTACATCGAATCAGTCAATCTTACTCGCCTGTACTTGTTACGGTCGCGATCATGCCCGATCTAACCAACCTCGATGACTGTATGCATTGTAACTCTCCACGCATGAAGATCTGTGGCAGCAGACCTGGACAGTTCAGTCCATTTTCTTTGCCAAAGACGGATGCCGAATACTGAGGGGCCAACAACAATACCCCCGGGAAGGTGACTTACCCGTTAGCTTAGCTACTGGCTAACTGGCACGTCCACGGATGACACATGGTGGAACGGCCTTCAGTTAAGATTAGCTGTGAAATAAGCAGACTCTCGGATCTGGTGGATAAGCATTCGCAGACTAGCAGTAGCAATGCTGCCAGGATGAGGTGGGCTGAAGTCTGCACACCAAAAACCTTCCAAAAGCTGAAAATTCCGATGACGGCACTGTGACATGGCAACTGTGAACCGGTATTAAATAAGTTCGCTCGCACCCGCTGCCTTGTGGTGTAGCTTTTGAGCCAAAGCGTCAACGGAGACAACCTCGAACAAAAAATCCAACGTCTGCTGGGCCTTTCACCGAGTGTGCACGGCAGCAGTGTCTTGTGCGTGAATCTGCATGCGCCACATTCATCCTTCCCTCGCCTACCTAGTTCCAGTAACAAAACCGTGTCAGTACGATCTCAGCACTACACCAAGTGCCAGATGTTCACGAGGGTTTCTCGGTTTTGTAAAGGCGGGGACTAAATAAAGGAGTCATTACAGCCGAATTTTCCGACTTATGAAGGATCGAGCTATCGTGCGTTGGTTGGCAACCTTCCAAACCCGTCTTCGTGAATTTACGTTCCTCAGACATATTATAGTGCAGAATCGGCTGACTATAGTGAAGATGGATTTGCTAATGGCGCTGCCAGCCTCTCTTCCTTTCTAATGCAGCACCAGTCGATTGTCCAAACGTGTCAACCAGCTGGTGATGGGATTGGACACAATGACTGCTGTGGCGTTAAGGTCACCACACCTCTCCTGTTTACGGCGGTGGTTATAGACTCGCGTTGCCTAAGTGACGCGTGTCTTAAGTCATTTTGAGCCTCCTATTGGTCTAGTGCATCTATCGCGAAGCTCATTATGCGGGCACAGTTAACTGACTAACCTTGACTGCCCGGAGGGTATCATCCTGCTAGGCTCAAGCTTTGGTGAGCTACAGTGTGTAGTTTCACGGACTATGAGATCGCTACTGCGGACAGCTTATCCACAAGAGCCGGAAAGACCAGATTATTCTCGAGCTGTATCCGTGAAAAGGAGAAGACACTCCTGGGGATTAATGACCGTCAACTTGAAGGAGTATACAGCTTTAAATGCCTCAGGGCGAAACTGCTACCGAATGGACAGAGAAGGGACGACACTGTCTCTCGAATCATAACATTAGCTAGTGATGTTGCTTGGGGATGGTGGTTGAAGAGTAGAAGAATAACATGAAAACAAACGACGTGTTAACAAAAATAAGACTGTAACCTTCAAGGGGTAAAGAAAGAAGTCCTCACTATCGCAAGACAAAATTGGCTGTCTCTGAATTTAAGGGCCTTAAGATCTCCAAGAAAACAAGTAAATTCACAAAGGCTGCATTGATGCTGAACGCTACTTTGACAATCAACGTAACTCGGCCAAAATAACAAATTGTAATGTAATAGACAGTGGTTAGGTGTACCTCAGACGTGCCGGCTCAAACTGGCAGACATTCGATCAAAAGGACTAAGGATTAAAGTTTGAGAGAAGAAACTTACCCATAATGTCGAAGAAGAAGTACGCAAGGAGGATGACGCCCACACTGCAGCAGATGAACACAATGGGTAGTACTGTGTTCAGAACTGGGTGTTTCACCTCCTCCGAGCGCATTTGCTGGACCATTTTCAGCCTGAAAAGATGAAAGTATTGAACCGCTGAGCGCTACCGGAACGAGAGCCAAAGGGCAGCTGGGGAAAGGGAATGCCTATGACGATGACCCCTAAGAAGAATCACTACACTATAGAAATGAAATTTGAACGCTGCTGATAAAAACAAAGGAGACTGAAATGATCATTTCGGACTTAGTAACCATCGTCAGCCAGCCTTGCGCAACCCTGGGGGGGGGGTGAACCAACCGAAGCTTGAACTCCAAGACTGTTCGTTAGAAGTACCACGCTCTATCGAGGGAGCCATGGGTAGTTATCGGTTGGTGAGCGCTTATCCGTTAGAGATGGCATCTTTTGCACTGGTATGACAACGTTCCTGACTGGCTAGCAATTAATTAAAGTAATTGCTGTAATTACGCGATAAAACTTTCGTCAAACGGTAGGAAAAATGTAGCAGATATCTTGCATTCCTTATTCGAGTACCAAAGCTTAAAGCACACAGCGCAGGAATAATTGCAGTAGATTAGGGGTACACAAGCGAAAACGTGGAAAATTTCATGCAAAAAACGATATCCTATTGTGCTACAATGAAAGAAAAACAACTGATGTTGGAAAATTATTATCTTTCTGTAGATAATATTAGCGGCAAAAAGAAAGGAGACTGGAATGGCCATTTCTGGCAAGTGCGTTCCGCTAGTGGTCGGTGAACGTTTATCAACGACTTTCAGCGTCGTCATATTAAGCAAAAAGTCTCGCAAAAAGCGCAAAACCCCTGCCTGCACCAAAGGTCACATTAAGTAGCAGTCATTGCAGTCTGACGCTCAGTCCGCCAGTCAGGCATTCGGAACAAACACGTTGGACTGACCACCCTGTCCGAGTTATCCCTCTAGCTGGCAACCATCCAAGACATGGCTTCTAGGGCCCTGTGATAGCTCCGATTATGGGCACTGTGCTGAGCCGTTTACATCGCTCTCTGTTTTGTGTCCCGAGCCCCAGCGACCGAATGAGCCAAGAAGCACATAAATACTGACATAAGCGTTTAATTATTGACATCTCAAACGTACTGTTTTTTTAAAGAGCACAATCTCAGTCAATAGAGATCTGCGTGGTCTTGACCCATGAGGCTTCTGACCCTTTATTCGTCTCCCCCTCCTCCCTGCTGCTACTTTTAACCCACACATGCATTAAAGTGCAGCATTTTTTGTTCGCCTTAAATGAGCAGTTAACGGGTCACTTACAAGTCCTCGTGATTGCGCATGACGATGACCACAGCAAGCAAAATGCTCGATAGGCTGAGCATTTTTAGAATGGAGAAGGCCAGAACACTGACAGCCAAGGTTGGACCCTTGGAGGTGTGAAGGGAAGCCAGGAGTCCACTGGCTGAGGTCTCATTTGAACGCTGAAATACGCAAAAAAGGGTATTAGAGATGGGGGCGTGGAGTTGGTTTTAGAACAAATAACAGATGTGTATTCCTCGAAAGGTCGCTATATCAGGGACTGTAAGATATGGAGGCAACTTAAACAGCTACTGGTTATAGTCGGATTGTTTAAAGGTTGTTAAAAGACACTATGGACCGAAAACAACGATTATTAAAGGCGAAAACACGACCAAATACACTTAACCTTGCTGTCGTCGGGTGTTTCACAAGCGAGTCAAAAATCTCTATTTACTAAGTGTATGTCTGGTAGGTATCTGGTGGGTTCTATATGTATTACTGGGACAATCCTGCCTCATCGGTCCCCTTACTGCATTAGTTAGTGAATTCCATACGCCACAATAGGCGGAGCAGGTAAATTAACGAAAAGGTGGTTAAATTTACGGTTCTCGGTCGGGCCTCGTCTTTGTTGTCGTGCGTTCGAATGCCACAGAGGCCACTTTCCCAGACGGCTTTCTTTACCGCGAACTTAGCCTTCTCACCTAAATATCGGCATTGAGAGGCTTTAAATCACACTACCAGGGAAATCACCAGCTAAGTTAATATCCGCTGGATAAGCTGTCGGCAAGGGTAGACCGCCAGCGGAGGATACTGCAGCAATGCAGCTACGCAGTGGCTACTCAATGCTCCTTCGTCAGGACTAACACTGACTAGACCCGTCCACACCCGATAGCTGTCCCGACTGCGGCGTCTCGCCGCATGACTGTCAGCATTTTTTCGCCTGCAGTTCCCGGTCAGGCAGCCAACTCACCACCGTGGACCTCTGGTTCAAGTCTTTTGAGGTCTCGGCTTTTCTCCGTCTTGCAACAACAAGCAGTTTGGACTCCGGCGGGGACTCCTGATCCAAAATTGGGCTGCTAACTAACCAACTGCAGCAATGAGAGGCTACTGGTTGACTAGAGGACTTACTCAATAACTAAATAACACGGGTACCCATTTTCTGCTTAGGTCTCTGATGATGAATCCGCGACGGATGTCGAAACGTTGGGTGAGTGAAAGTATTGTCTTAGCGATCGAGTCGTCTTCTTCTCAACGGGTTACCCACTAGAATTTGGGTTTTATGAGCTAATAATAAATAATTCAGAATCGGTACTTTTATCTATCTCATATTTTTTACGGCAACTATCCTAAACTATAAGGACTGTCATGCACTGAGATGATGCCATGTGTCATGCATTTTTCATTTTGCACTGAATTTAAATTGTCTTGCCCGTGCGTTTGTAATGACCGTCCATGCACGCCCCGCATGAGGTCACGTGACTGCAAGTCCACTTTTATGTCCCAGACTAAAAGGCAGAAGGCAAAGTGCCGGTTCTAGTGACAACGGTTTTATTCAGGAGAACACAAAGACACTGCAGTGTATTTATAGGGCTCTGGTCCTTCTAGAATAATCCTGGCCTATAGCGTGCGACGGAGGTTTTGGCCTGCACGCTGAATCGTGGTTTCCCAGGATGCGAACACGGGCGACGTTTCTAGAATATTTGCACTGTACGTGTGCGCGATCGTCACTTGTGCTCAAGGCGATGGCGCGCGCAACCGGTCTGTGCACATGACTCAACTCGCGTGTGCTTCTGGCCGTAGGGTCTGAGTGCATCACCGCTCGCGTCCCCGTAACAACTACCCTACCTTTTTGGAAGATCGCATGCTCCGCGCCAACGCCTGGCCTGTGCTGTCAGCCAGCCAACATGTGCGGAGACATGACAACGCCTGCTGACCTACCCCTGTCGGGTGCGACCTGCTTGACCAATCACTTTCTAGGCCTCCCATGACTTATCTTCTTATAAGTAACTGGGGCATGAAGATCGTAATGACAAGGATTAACCTTATAAATCGCCATTCTTCGACACGTTCTCCAATTTGAAAGGACACGAACTAGAAGATACGAAGTGTTGTGTGGAACAGGCAAGCCGGAAAACCTGCTGATGAAGTTCAACATCACTTTTAACCTCGGGCCATTCCCTAACAGAAGGGTTTTAAAAAGCACCTACATGGAGCCCCCTGGGCTTTAGTAGTCGCTGGCTAAATATGTAGAAAGACTTACCGAAGTAAACAAGCTCTTATGTGTGGCAAGGATCACGAACAGGCAATTAATTACCAGTCCGAATTCCTTCAAATTAAAATGTTATAGAGGGACGGCAGAAAGTGACTAAATTGATACAGTCTGTATCGGACACATGCTACCTTCATTCGGCCAAGTACAACTACGAATACCAGCTACAGCGACAGGGAATGACAGGTAGTGAGGCACTGATGATGATGATGATGATGATGATGATGATGATGATGATGATGATGATTATGATGATGACCTAATGCGTGAGCTAGCTGCGCCATACACGAGCGCATGTTTGTGCTCCCAGTCCCAGCTGGTAGTCGGTGTCATGATTGACCGAATTATTAATCATGATTAATCGAATAAGCCCGAAACACGTTATCTCAGACTACTCGCATTGTTTTCGTCCATGTGCTGTTGTGTGGAAAGGTTTTTAACTGCCAACAAAATTTTAACAGCAGGTTTTTGTTTACAGACCGTCAGGGGGAATAATGACATGGCCTAGTACATTCGAGGACAGAGAATGACCCAGTTAGTTGGCACTGGATCTAGTTAGGTTCGAGATGAACAAACAGTTTTGGTTAGTCATCGCAAGGCTTATGACGTCAGTAAAACAGACCGTGTTAATGAAAGAACGAATTGGAAGTGCAGAACAACGAAGGGTTTACAGTGTTTACTACTTGCGCTACAGGATGTTCGGGTGGGGGGGGCGGACTTGTAAGCACTGTTAAATATTAGAGGACATGTGACTTGGTTACATGACGATGCGGTCTACTGTTAAGACTGTTCTGGCCTACACGTGTGGCCAACGGCCATTAATCGGACGTAAAAAAAAGGCTATCAAATGGCACACAAAATATCAGCGATGCATACGCATGACTGCGGGGGCGGTCGTCGTAAGCCTGCATATCGGACGTTACCGACAAAAAAACTGGAGGGAATGGAGCGTCCTTTCCTGGCTTTTGGCCGTCATCAGTTAGTCATACCCAAATCCAATCTGCAACCCTCATGGTCTGGTTATGTCCTGCGCAAGCCATCGACAGGCCTCTGCAGATTGGTCGTGAATCGCTCTCGTAGTGCAAACTGGGGATACCCACATGGCAATCAGCTGAAGACGTGGCTCAACAGTGTTAAGTCAGACGTCGAACAAATGAGCTTCCTAAGCATTGACGGCTTGCGACAATGGAACAAGCACCACGTTGACATCTAAGAGGAGCCCGCTTCCGATCGCCGCCAATGGGCCGCCGCTATCCGTGACATTCTTGAGCCTCATAACGGCTAGTATTAGGGGCAGATAAAAGCTGAACCCATGGCTCAATGGGCTAGAGCGTTGGACTTCTAGTGATCATGTCGCGGGTTCCGGCATTCCGTGGTGCATAACTTGGGGTTATACTTATACTTGATTCGACTAGCTCCTGTTGTTGGATAAATCGGCTTCAAGAATGTCACGGATAGCGGCGGCCCATTGAGCCATGGGTTCAGCTTTTATCTGCCCCTAATACTAGCCGTTATGAGGCTCAAGAATGAGGTCCAAGATAGAACGGAAGGAGTGAGTCTCGTACCCGATCGGTTAGCCTCTAGCCTTTCTCCACCCTAGATCCTCCTGCGAAGGGGGCGGATAAAAGCAGTAATCTCCCTCCCCCTTGTTCCGCCTTCAACACCATTATTCCCCCATGCTCCCACGTTCTTCCTCGAACAGATCGATATCATACATCCTTTAAACAACTAATATATGCAGTGATAAATGCGTCTTTATATCGGTCGACCAGGTTTGCATCAAAAGTCCTCACCCTGGATCCGTCGAACTGATAAGAAGGCATTTGAGAGTAGTTGTAGACTGGGTATCTCTGTGGTGCTGGGAGTGGCTAATCACTAGCCGATGACATAAAATAAATCAGGAATGACAATTCGACTGTCTGAGTCTTCAAGGCCAATACTCAAGAACACTTTGCCCTCCAAACTAAAATCACAGGGGAGCGATCTAAAAGCCGACGGATACTGTTCATATCGCCGAAGATCAGCTTGAAAATTTTTTTTAAAAATGTATGCTATCCGTGCGTAAAGAAACATCATTTTGTACTGACTAGAAAAATGAGCTGCCAAGTGTAGCGCGAGAAAATAAGAGGAAATTTACCCCGCACTTTAAAAACAAAATCCCATGCGGTCGTCTAATAAAAATAAGGAAGGTTAAAAGTCTGATAAAAAGAGCGTATTCCGGCCATTATCGATAAACGTGAGTTTATTAGTGGGGTTCTGACTACCTTTGACAAAATATTGTCCAGCGTGGAGTTCGCAGCTACTGCAAATCGTACTTCTGAGGTGGGTATCATCGGAGAGACGATATAGGAGAGGTTGGAGGTAACAGCCATGACCAGGCTTATGTTACCAGCTGCCAAGAAGCGGTACATACCGGTAGGGTCCTCAGTCGTGACCACACCAATGGCATCAGCAGCCGCAAAGGCTGACGGAAATTTGGCAGTGGCATCCGTGCGCTTTTTGTTTACAAGGTCGATAATCTTCCAATCGTCTGAAGAATTTAACTTCACATCCCGTATGTCCACCATAAAGTACGTACGCTAAGAAAAAACGTAAAAATGTTTTAGACAAACATGTCATTGAAGAAGTGGATCCGACAAAGCAAAGGGAGACCGGAATGGCCATTTCTGGTATTGTGTTAAAGGTTTACTCTTAGGGAATAAAATGCAAGGGAATAAACTGCTTTAAAATGTACTTGCTGGGGGATTACTTTATTGTTAAGATGCGAATGTTTCAAAGATACAGGAAGGCGTGCAAGCTCGAGAATACTTGCTCGAATAGTCGCGACAGGAGTGACCCTTAAGGTCGAGTACTGACATTTATAAAGGCGCTGAATCACTTTTGATGGGTATTCGGAGAAGTCTACTCGCGCAAATTCATATACTGCTGCAGGCGCAAACGGAACGATGCTTAATTTTGGCAAGCTATTTCAGGCGCCAAAAACGAGTCGGAGGCTGTCGGCCTCCTTCTTGCACTAGTTGGGTTTGGAGTTGCACACAGGCCGGAGGCAACCATTAGGCGTCAGATAATGAAAGCAAAAGTCCCACTGTCGCGACAATAAACATCGGGAGTCGTTTATAGAATCTGCTGCAGTTGTGGAAAAAGCAGCTACGTCGGAGAAACTCAAAGGCTTTTCAAGGCGCGAATCGCCGAACATGCGGCAGCAGTGAGAAGAGATGACGCGAATTTTCATTCAACTGGGCCAGGCCATACTTTCAAATTCGATTAGGCCGAAATCCTTGCGAGATGTGACAATCGCGTGAGTTGGCAATTGCTTGAATCATATTGTACGGGCCCACACTTTATAAATAAGCCCAATGACCTCCCCAACCCCTATTCGGTGCTGAGTCTCAGCTTGGCCGAAGCAATTCGCCAGTCGGAGAACGCACAGGCGAAAGCGTCTTCTAACGCCAACGCCAGGGAGCCAAATGGCCGAGCAATCACCAAGCCCAAATCCAGCACGGGTGATGAAAGTTCAGCGGCTCACGACCCGCACGCCGGTCATCAAGCAACAGAGAAGAAACAGATGAGATGGCTGGCAAAAGAGCTTTATTTACCTGACTTTTTAGATTACGTCGCGGACTTATCATCAGAGACAACAACAGAAACAGGGAATTACAGTATTTATAGGATAGAGTCGCTGTGCTGCTGTAAACCTATGACAGCTAACGGCTCCGCCCTATGGAGGATAGTTGTTCGTTTGTGTGCTAACTGCCTGGTGGCCAGCGTGCGGATTGTGGCCTGCTGAACTTTAATCACCTGTGATGGAGTTGGGCACGATGGCGGCTCGGCCATTTAGCTTTCTGACGCTGGCGTTAGAAGACGGGTTGGTTTGTGCGCTCCCAGAGTGGCGAATTGATTTAGCCAAACCGAGCCTCAGAACCGAATATGGCCTAAGCGGGTCATTGCACTTGTTTGCACTGCGGGCCCACAAACCACGATTTAAGTCGCTTGCGGCCCACAGGATTGTCGCCTCTTCAGATAATGTTGCCCTTATCAAATTTTAATGTGCGGGCAGGTCTCGTCGAATACACGGCGACATGAGATTTCGCTTCATTTTTCTGCAATACCATCGCGTGTTCGGCAATTCGCGTCTTGAAAAGTCTTTATGTTTTTTTCCCTGCAACTACACCAGATCCTATAGACGACTCTAGACGTTTTACTCCGTGGCAGTGGGTTTTTTGGTTTCACCATCTTACGCATAATGGTTGCCTCTGGTGCGATTTTGTTGCTCGTCCAGTTTGCGTATGCACAGGCCAACCTGTTGTCTGAAAGAGATTTATTGCGACTACCGGTTCCATGTCACAGGCCTACAACAATAAGAATGGTTACAGTCAACGGCAAATCGGAGGCTAAGTTCGGCCGAATGGCACGTCACCTCTGAAAACTGAACAACAAAGAACCGGAGATTCATGAGAATGCAGCACATTCACATGTCCGTTGGCAGAACTGCTCAGCGTCTGAGTATGCCATTTCAGTTGGAAAGTAATGTTACCGCAGCTATCCGGTTCTGTTCGAGCATTGCAAAGTTTTTTTTCGACGGAGTGTCCACATGAAAGAAATTCGGAGGAAAGAGAACAGGTGACATCAACTGGAGACAACCTCTGATGGTGTGTTCGACTGAGAATCCAAAACGCCAAGCCAATAAACTTCTTGTGCCGACGATTGCATTTTCTCCTTCGAAATTGCTTCCTAGAACTTGCCTGTTCAATTATACAAGAAATATGTCGAGCAAGGTTTGGAGTCGACCCCTTCTCTGGCGTCTCCAAGTGGATAACGACTCCGGATTGAGGATAAAAATATGGAGCTAGTGAGATGGATGACGACTGAACAGCCCATACCACCTCAATTATCTTTTATTGAATATCCTGACATATCTGTCTGCCGTTTTTATTTTTATCTATGACAAAGCCCATTGTGAAGAAGGTTCGATCGCTGGGACAATGGCATTATCTGCTTGACGTTTTGACATCTGTCGCGGATTCTTTGTCAGAGACATGAACAGAAAGCAGTAACAGAGCTCATTGTATTTCAACAAAGAGGCTTACCAATGTTGCATCCTCATTAGTGCAATCTAAATTCAGTCTGCTATGTCGTTTTACGGAGCTTGTAAGAACACACATCGGCAGAGGTAACATCGAGAAGGCTACTTTCCTCCTCCAACAACAGAAACTAATCGGATCAAGCATAAGTAAATAAGTAAGATGATGATTCCCTTATTTTCGTGAGATCTTGGACCTCCCGGATGAATGTAGGTATGCATGAAGGTATGAAACATGCCTTGTGTGGCATGCTTAAACAGAGCAGTTCATACTGCTGGCCACTGAGTTTGTGCCTACAGCCAATTACCTTGGATTTGATTGTACATCGGAATATAAATACTGTGCGAAAAACTTACAGTGGATGACTCACGTATATCATCACTATGATGGTCTAAGCATTATATAAAGAAGGTTGACAACAAGATAGATATTTGTAGTACGAGTGGTTTCTTGAGACAGGTCGTGCCTTTCCCACAAAACGCATTCTTTGTTGTATGAACTCTTACAAGAGCATAGTCAAGGTTTCGTTATTGCCAGTGACGAGACCAAACATCGCACGATAGCCTTAAACTAAAGTAGTTCCGAGTGAAGTAAGTAAGTAAGTGACTACGGCTATCGCTTTAGTAACTGATGCGTAAGTGACTCACAGAGTATGGGAGTAAAGTCGTTAAGCGGTTCCGCGAGATGAGAACGTCACCTCTTGTATCATTTGCGAGGTGGCTTCGAACCGTGAAATGACAAAATATTCGCTCTACAGAAGCAGCACTGTTGAAATATTTCGGTATTATTCTACTGCTAAAGGAATATTGAGGGGATTTCATCGTCGTCAGAATAGATGGTATCACAAATTTTGCAAGCCTCCGAAGAAGTCTGTGAACCCATCGCGGTATTTGTATGTTTATAAAAATCTGCGTGTGACGGGTATGCGTCTCAGCAGTTTTACGTCGCGGTATCCGAGTGACTGATCTTCAGGAAGAAGTACACCGACGTCCTTCCAAATAAAATAGGTGAAATTCGCTACAAAAATAAAGTGAGGCGATATGAGGCAGTGGTGTGAATGCGCTTGCCGTTGCTCGGTTTACAGAGTATAATACTGCCGCACTAAAGGCGAGGCGGCTGCCTAGCTGGAGAAGGCTAAAAGATCAGCGCAAAACTTAGTCAGAAATATTCGTTGATATGTACAGGTGGATTTTTAGGCCTTTGTTGATGGAGGAAAAAGGACGTCAAGCACCCTCAATCGGTCAACAGCGATCCGTGCACATAGAAAATTCCTATAACTAACCGTAGCAAGATGGAGTGGTTGATGTATATAAGCCTATGAAGCAGATGTGCTCAACACACAATCTTTTTTGTAAAAAGTAGACTTCCAACATAATTGGTTGGGGCAGAGTTCCATTTAAACGTTTAACGCCACTCATTAGGATATAGATAGTGAAAGAATAATTAAATGTTAGCGAACCCTTTTAAAAAATATGGTTCGCGATAAAAACAGGAAAGTTATGGTTTACACAAAAAAGAAAAAGACGTTTTAGAGAAGTCAGCCAATAAAACTGTGTTAAAAACGGAGGGTACATATTTTAGTCCATTTTTTCCTGACTAAATCAGAATTGAAAGGAATACGCTGGTTAGCAGGAGACCATCATCAACTTTAAAGTATGGCAACAAAAAACTCACAGATGGGATCACTTCGCGAGGTGAATCCGGCTGGAGTTCGAAAACGCACAAAATGCCAAGATCACTATAGTCCGCATCTGTTATATTCACGACAGCCGGTAAATAACTATGGTCCTGAAAAAATTAAGTTTCAAAGTTTCCAGATACGTACCATAAAAATAAAATCGTTTTTTAAGAAAGTATTGTGTTTAAACATCGCTATTACCTACACTGTGAATTAATTTTAAAAATACGCATAGATAGCGAGTTAATATGTAAAGTACCAGTCGGAGTTCTGGATAAAACGTGTCAGAAAATGCAATGTGCTAGAAGACAGTGCAACCGAAAGGCCCCTATTAAACCGCCGGAGACCTCCATAGGCATGTATTAGGCAACATTGGATGTGACAAAATGTAAACAAGCAGCCTGCTCACCCCGCAGACCCTGACAGACAAGAGACAACCTGGCCCGTTAATGACCAAATAAGGTCTGAATTTTCATGCCTTGATTTGCTACGATTTTCTATTTATTAGCCGTCCAAAAATGTGTTTCTTACAAAATGTGCCATTTTTGAGGGTAACAAATGGAGCCAAAGATCCATTCGTCAAACTTCATGCCTGCACTGTTCGATGCCTCACTTTTCTTCAATTTAGTCCGTCATTCCCACATAAAAAATGCGCATCAGATTCCAGTGCCTTTCAGTGCGAGAATAACCGATGTTAAGTCTACCAGCTGTTGTCCGACAGACGTGTGAAGAAGGGCAAGCGTTTTGTTTCGTCGCAAACACATAATAAAAGATCAATTGAATAACGATTTTCGAGGTTTGCAGGCTAGGGCTCTCGTACCAACATTTGCTATCTTGCGGGGATCTGGTAACGAAAACGTTCGCCAGGCACACGATCGAAGGTCTGGCCTACTGACCAACTGAGTACGTTGAAGATCTTTAGCTTATACAAAAACGTCGATGCTAAAATGAGAGCAGCCCGAGGAAAGAAGTTTCGATGGTGACACACGATAGTGATGAGTATACTTTAAAAACCCTAAACATGAACAAGAAGGCTACAAAAATACATAAGATGCGATCTTATTTGACTAGTCAAGTCAAGACATGACTTGATTAGTTAATATTTTGTCAGTGTCCCCGTGTACTATCTTTTAGCAATTCTCAAAAAGATAATATTTTTTTAATACAATGAATACAATTCTACAAAAAAGAAAGAAAATATTTTCGAAAAAATTGCACGAAATAGTTAAATCCTTGCCTTTGAAAAAGTCGTATTGTTCTGTCGGCAAGATTGTGGCTCTCCCATTGTGGGCATCGATTTCGCGGCATATGAGGTTTTCCAGAACTTCACATGCCGCGAAATCGATGCCCACATTGGGAGAGCCACAATCCTGCCGACAGAACAGCAAGGCTTTGTCGAAGGCAAATCGTGCACTACTAACCTCATGGTGGCACGTGTAGCTTGGTGCGAAGCGAAAGAAAAACGACTACCGGTTCATGCGGCCTTAATTGACCTCAGCAAGGCATTTGACAAAGTCGATCACGTGCTCCTACTGACCAAGCTCAGTAATATGCCCATCCCAAGAGCTGTAGTCAAATAGATAAAAGGGCACCTGTTCGGCAGACAATGCCACGTCAGGGTCGGTGAAGGGTGCGTATGAGGCTGGTAGTGGTGTACCCCGAGGGTCGGTGCTGGGTCCCAGACTATTTTCCACATACGTTGCGGATATCCCATCAAGACGTTCGTCCCTATGGTTTCGGTTTGCGGACAACCTCAAGGTATGGCGTGGTATATGCAGCCCCGAAGATACGATGACTTTCCAAAATGATCTTCATGTGATCCATGAATGGTCATTTGAGATCAAGACACCAGTCAACGTAAACAAATCACACTTGTTGATAATTTGGAGAAACCGGGACCAACTACCCTATACAATAAGCAACAGGACACTGACCGCTGTTTAAAGTACTCATGACTTGGGCGTTATCATTAAAGACGACCTCAAAACCCGAGAAAAATCAACTCTGGCGAGATGCAAGGGACTGGCACTACTTTGGATGTTCAAAAGAGCAGTCACGTCCTGGTCCATGCAGTTATTCCGTAAGCTAATGGTCACATTCATCCACCCGATCATGGAGTATGGATCGACTGCTTGGTTCCCGTGTACGAAGAGCGAGATGAACGATATCGAATGTGTGCAACGGCTGAGGTCAAGAATGGTGCCCGAAGTGAGGAGGCTGAAATACCCGGAGCGCTGTAAAGCACTGCACCTTTTCACCCTCGAATTTCGACGCTCTAGAAGCACCCAAATCATCATGTATTAAGTGATCGTCTGCACCGACCTCCCGGAGATAGCAGAGTACTTCAAACTGGCCGTTGATATGCCTACGCGCCGACACTGCTTCAAACTGGTGGTACAAAGAACAGATGGTCTCTCGCACATCTTTCGACTCTCAAAGCGCGCCAAAAATACATGGAACAATCTCCAACCTCCCTCCTCCCCCAGATGTTGGTGCTGCTGACACAGTTGCCAGGTTCAAGAAGAAATACGACGCCTTATTCGAACAGTGATCTGTACCATTCACGGGAGTGTCCCTACCTTGGCGGGGGATTAGCCTAACCAGAAAATTCTAATATGTCCGGTGGCTGAAAAGAAGGGGTTTCCACGGATCCGTTCACTACCCTCTATTGATGAAACATGAGCATGGGTACATCAATATGCATATGCAGCTGGGAAATATGGTAAATAATAAGCTCATGGCCAATTAATATCGCAAGAAAAGAGCTACTTATTGGTAAAAGTTATTCAACAGACAATACATACCGCATAAACGACGTTGTATGCTAAAGACAAAAGTATTTGGAAGGCAATCACTTCCATCCTGCCCATGCACACTAATTAAAATGTAGTGGTTAAATATATGTTCATGTAAATACATTACCTTGAAGTTCAAATAGCCATGTATTTTAAAGTATTTGGCTCTTTTGGCACTTGACAATACTTTTCTTATTATCAACAAGAGTGTATAAAAAATGAAGTCCTGGTTGGCTGCGATGTACTTTTCGTCGCAAAATTTTACGTTCTTCTTGTCTGAACTGGTAATTTCAATCCATGCATAATACTTCAGTCAAAGGCCTCAAACTTGAGTAAATATGGAATATGCAGAATATCGACAACATAACACCCTAAGTGTATTGAGAACATTGTGGTTTTTTGTGAACCTTTGCTTTTCCTGAACTTCAGTCTCGATATCATATCGCTGCCACCGGCAGACCCGCTCATGCTGACCCGCGTCGTCTTCATCACGAGAAACTCCAGATCGCGAAGAATGAGTTTGAGCATATGTTGAATTTGGGAAAAACCTGTTTGTCGTCCAGTCCATTGGCCTCGTTACTGCACATGGCTCCAAAGAAGTCATCCGATGATTGGAGGCCATGTGGTGATTATCACGCTCTTAATCGAGCAGCAGTCCCGGACTGGTACCCGGTACACCATATTCACGATTTTCACGTGTGTTGGCCTGAAAAGACTTTTTTATTTAAAGATTGACGTATTTCGAGCTCACTATCAAATACCGGTCATTGACGTGGATATTCCTAAAATCGCCGTCACGACACCTTTCGGCATGTTCGAATTTCTTCGCATGCATTTCGGTTTACGGAATGCGGCCCAAACGTTGAAGCGTTTAGTCCAAGACATCCTACGTGGTCTCTTTTTCACGCTCGTGTACATTGATGACATCTTTGTCGAGAGATCGTCACCCGAGGAACTCGTTGATCACTTGAGTCAAGTATTCCATCGTTTTCAGCAAAATGGCCTACAGCTGGTTTCTAAGTGCAGTAAAGAAGTCTGTAAAGGCCGGAGTAGTAGGAAGAATGTATTTTGTACACAAGAGAGAGGAGAATAGATGGGAGAGCCCGTACGCTCAGGAGATCGACCGGATCCCAAGTGAGGTCTGAGAGTAGTCGGTCCAGAAGACATAGAGAAAGCTTTCATTGGCTTAGTCGGCCTGTAGATTTTGGGCAAAGAGGCAGCTTGCGTCGGGAACGCGTGCAAGCTTACCATTCGTCGCATGCCTCAAACCGTGTAGATGCGGGAACTATGACTGGCTGATCGAGACGTCGAGAAACCACATCAGTGAGCCTTTAGGAAAGTGCATTTCGACGCGAGCTAGTCAACCGAGCATGATCTACTACAGCTCCGCTGTTTTATCGGCGTACTATCGGCGTTTCATACTAAATTGCGTCGCCACCCTGGCCCCTTTGACGGATCTTTCGAAGTCAAAGGCCAAGTCGCTTCAGCTTTCACCCAGCGCTCTTGAAGCATTCGAGGCAGCCAACAAAGCACTCGCGGATGCTACCCTGCTTCATCATCTGAGCAACGATGCTGACACCCAGCCAATTCTTACCAATGATGCCTCCAACATAGCTATCGAAGCAGTTCTGCAGCAACAAGTCAATGACCAGTTGCAGCCGCTTACCTTTTTTTAGAAGCTACAGCTGGCGCAGACTCGCTATACCACTTTCTCGCGCGAACTTTTTTCCATTTACTTGGCTATACGAAATTTTCGCGACCTGCTCGAGGGGAAAGATTTTCAGGTCCACACTGATCACACACCTCTCACATACGCCGTCAAAGCTAAGCCAGATCGGTACTCGCCACGAGAAGGGCGCCATTTTGACTAAAGTTCACAATTTCTGTCAGAAATACGTTATGTCCGTGGCAGTGATAATGTTGTTGCTGACGCTTTGTCCCGTCCTGAGGTCAACACCCTGACCACCACGTTCGACCTGAAGAAGCTAGCAGAGGTGCAGGCGCTTGATGACTATATCATTGAAATGCTTGCGTCTTCTTCGCTATAGTTGCGTGCGGCTCCCCTCCCAGCATCGCCAGGGGCGATCGTGTGTGACTGGTCTACATGTAATCCTCGTTCTGTGGTATCACAGTTGTATCGTAAGGTCATTTTCGATCACTTATATTCGTTGACCCAACCCCCGGGCATTCGTGCCGATCGCAAGCTTATTTGGGTTCGTTTCGTCTGGCCCAAGATGAACGCCGACATTGCGGTTTGGACTAGGCAGTGCTTAGCCTGCCAAAATAAGAAATTTTAACGCCATACCGTGTCACTCCCAGTACGTCCAGGGTTCCGACGCCCGTTTCCACCACGTCCACATGGACTTCGTCGGACCGGTACCTCCATCGCGCGGTTTCACGCATATTCTATCTGCTGTTGATAGTTTCACTCGTTGACCCATTGCCGTTCTCATCGCGGATACCTTGGCAGAGAATATTGCCCTGGTTTTCCTTACGCACTAGATAGCCGATTTCGGTGTTCCAGCTACCCTCACCACTGACCTTGGGGGTAGTTTACATCTTCGATTTGCATCTTCACTCTTCCATGAGTTCACCAAACTGCTCAGGTGCGCAAAAATCACAACCACCGCCTATCACCCAGCATCTAACGGTCTCGTGGAACGTCTTCATCGTCAGCTGAAGTCCGCGTTGATGTCTCACCCCGCCCCACACAACTGGAGCGACAAACTTCCGTTGGTACTCCCAGACACGTTGACGCGTTTTCGTGCACGACCACTTAAACACTATCTCATTCGTTCTTATCTGTCACGACGCTGTCCATAGGCCCCCTTTCCCGCCCTACGACGGTCCAACGGTGAATCTGTTTCCCGTGCAAGATGTTGCATTTGGAATTTGACATTTATATTTGTTAGCGCCAGAAAGGCTGTAGCGATACAAAATTAGTTTCGTAAAAAAATTCAAAACGATATTGACAATCTGCGCAGATAAACGCACAAACTTGTAATAATGTCGGCAGAAATTGTCCTTTAGGGGCAATATTTGGCGATGTTCTGCAGTAAGTGGTGAACTTAAAATTGAAGGCAGTTAAAAAATCTTACACCGGAAAAGTAAAGCATAATGTAGCAGGTCGTCGTTTTCAAAAACCGTGTACGAGAAAAATCTCCTTAGGAAGATAAAACAGAGCAGTAGAGTAGATATAGGAGTAGGAATTCTGATGATGGTTGGTAGCCAACGAAACGGCAGCCGTTTAGACTGAGTAAGTTTATGTGGCTCGTTCGACTAAGTGGTTGTTAATGGAGATATGAAGGTTTCCGGGGAATACGAGGCAAAAAGATAGTTCCAAGAGGATCTCCTAAATTCCCTATGGTCCTTTCTCGGAGTTATGGAGATAACTTCTCGGAAAAGACAAGGAGAATAAAAGTTTAAAACAATCAGTATTAAGATAAATATGCAGTCTTTGCCTGAAAGCAGACAGTCTAGTTAATGAACTAATCGCAATTGGCAAGTTATTCCAAAGAAAGCTGTATCTGGAAGCAAAAAACAAGGAGCATTTAGTTGAGGAGGATGCAAGAGGAGGTATAAGAAGTGCCGAATGTCTTAGGTTGTAGGGACGGCTGACGGGATTAATTTCAGAGAGCTTGGGGAGATTTGTGCTATTATTATTATCGCTTTTCACAAAGGAAACATATTTGTATTAGGCCGGCTTCCATTTGGGGATTAGCGAAACAATCATGAATGACCTCGATTTCACAGAAGGTGATGTGAGGTAGGAACTTCTTGCGTTTAACGAACATGAGCTTCTGTATTTAGACCAAATATCAACAAAAGTCCTGCAAGAGCTCGCTTCGGAACCCTCTGGAATGCTTCCGTTTAGTTTCCAGTTGTTCTTTGATCGAAGTCTTAGCCCATCTGAGTGGAAAGTTGCGAAAATATACCCGATTCACAAGGGTGGGTCCAGAACGAGCGCAAACAACTGTGGACTAATAAGCCTAACTTGCATTTGTTGCAGAGTTATGTAAAGGATTATCAAAAAGGCCACCGTGAACTTTCTCGAGGAAAATGACTTCTTTGACAGTGCCCAACACGGGTTTCGATGAATACACTCCTGCCTGACTATTATGGTTACTTCAATGGAGCAGTGGTCATGATCGTTAAACGATAATACTAACGTCAATATAGTCTACCTCGACTTCAAAAAAAGAAGCCTGTCTCTCATCAATGGATACTTTTAAAAGTTGGTGAATCCTGGATAAAAGGCAACTTAATAAATTGGATAGAAGATTTCCTAAATGGCCGATGGCAGCTCATGTGAGTTGGCAATGCGAAATCCACTTCAGTGCGAGTAATAAGTGGTGTGTCTCAGAGCTCCGTTCTTGGAACATTTAGTATGATTCGGTTTATATAAGAGAGCTAGACAGAGCCCCTTAAAACCTATTTGGTCAAAGCTGTGATATCGCCGTCTGCGTTACGCCATGCGTGAGCCCCCAAGGAAGAACACAACAAGAAGACCGCAAAAATTCGAAGTCTTAGAGCAAACCTAGTTTAACATGCTTGAGGCAAGCAAACGCTTGCACAAGCCATGTCTAATCAGACCAATAAAATTGTGGGCTCAAGTAAAGGAACGACGTCATTGGCTTTGTGACTCATGCAGCTGGTGCGTTAAAGTTCTGAGCTTGGGAACAGCTACGCGCGTCATTACGTGCACTTTGTCTGAGTGGACTAGTCATTTGTCGTGGTAATGACTCGTCAGAGCGGCGGGCACTCGCAGTTAAGCTGGGCCCTAACAAAATGTATAATCAGCAAGTAAAGAAAGATCAACTACCCTTTCAAATGCGTCATCGCTTTCAGAAAGAACCACTGGGGCAGGAAGTTAATTCCAGTCTTCAATGACCCGGCGGGGAAACAAGTGGGCCTCTGATGAGTTTGAACACCTTGATAATATTTCCCTTGTATTGCCTATAATAGAGCTGTAAACGCTTGAGCATTTAGAGTCAACGTTCATATGATAGATTTCCTAAGTTGCTAACTAATTTGGTTGCCCTCCATTGGACTTTCTTCAGCACTGCGTAATTTGGAATTTGGAATTAGGAATTTATATTTTTCAGCGCCGGTACGGCACTACCTGTACAAAGTTAATTTCGAAAAAATAAAAATTCTAAAAAAATTTTGACAATATGTGCAAGTAGACGTAGAAAGTCGTAATGATGTCAGCAGAAATTGTCCTTTTGGGGCAACATTTAGCAATGTTTTGCAGGTAATTTTGAACTAAAAACGAAAAATTATGGCAGTTAAAAAAACTCTTACAGTGAAAATGGAGACAGGATTCAACGGGCCTCCATGTTCAAAAAGTGTGCAAGAGAAAAAAACTGCTTAGGAAGATAGTAGTAGAGCAGAAATAGGTGT
This sequence comes from Ligula intestinalis, assembly GCA_036362985.1. Classification (NCBI taxonomy): domain Eukaryota; kingdom Metazoa; phylum Platyhelminthes; class Cestoda; order Diphyllobothriidea; family Diphyllobothriidae; genus Ligula; species Ligula intestinalis. The sequence continues at coordinate 51,529,262 of JAYGXS010000002.1, forward strand.
GGTTGGTCTGATGAAGGTGAGTATTCAACGAAACTGTAGAATTTTAGACTGAGTACTTCCGCGTGGCTTCGTTTGATTCAGCGGAGTTAATGGAAACATCTAGGTTCTCGGGGGACACGAGGCAGAGAGAAGAGTTTCAAGCGGATCTCCTAAATTCCCCATGGTCCTTTCTCGGGGTCATGGAGAAAGCTGCTCGGGAACCACGCATGGATGCAATATTCTGATATCGGCTGAACAAATATTCCGAAGAATCGCCCAAAAATCTCCGTGTTAAAATAGAGGAAGGACCTTCCGATCGCTCCTAAGGTGCCCATAGCCTTCTTTGTGATTTTGGAACAGTAAGTCAAAGGTTTGAGCGTGGGTGCCATATACACCGAGATGCCATAGTTCGTTCACATGCTCGAGTTGGTGATCTCCGATCAAGTAGTCAAACTCAAATGGTATCTTCTTTCTGTATCTAGACTATTGTTCGTACTCTACTTCAAGCACTGTAGGCATTTGGAATTTATATTTGTCAGCCTCAGGAAGACACTAGCTAAAGAAATTAGTTTCGGAAAATAAATTATGACGATGTGCGCAGATAAGATTTATAAATGTGTAATAATGTCAGCAGAAATTGTCCTTTTAGGACAATATTTGGCGGCGTTTTGCAATTAATGGTAAACCAATAAATAGGCAGTAAGAAAACTCCTACAATGAAAATAGACGCAAAGTTCAAGGCGTCTCCATTTTCAGATAGTAAGAAAGAGAGAAAACTGATTAGGAAAATAAGAAAGAGCAGCAGCGAAGACTAATACGACAATAGCCGTTCCGAATTGGATAGTGAAATGCGTAGATAATTCGCTCATGGTCTCTTATAAGCATAAGATGCTTTCTTGCGAAGGAACATCAGTCGACGTAGAGTTCCGACATCTCAAGGGCAAAATTGGAATTCTGGTGATGATTTGTAGCCAACGGAACTGAAGAAGATTGGCGGCAATACGTCCATACGGCTTTCATCGTTTGGTTAACGGGTGGTTTATGGAGATATCTAGGTTCCCGAGGACACAGGGTAGAGAAAAAATAGTTTCAAGAAGATCTCATATAACTCCAATGGTTCTTCCTCGGAGTTATGGAGATATATGCTCAGAAAGGATGATGAGAATAAAAGGCTAATAGAATCGGTTCTAAGATAAATGCGCAGTCTTCGCTTGAAAGCAGATAGACTAGTTAAGGACCTTATTTTAATTGCCAAGTTACTTGAAAGAAAGCTTTATCTGGAAGCGAAAAAAAACAGAGAGTATTTAGATGAATAGGATGCTGGAGGAGGTATAATAAGTGCGGAAATTCTTAAGTCACTTTAAGTCACTTTATCAAGGAAAGAAGGCTATTGCCCTTGAGCTCTCTATTCATAACCGAAAATCGCATAATTGGTCCACCGTAACAATAGTACATAAAACAAATGTAGGCTAAACATCAGCGATAAGTGTGAGCCAGTTGCAAGGTGCTGTTCCTGATACTTTGTTCATTATATCTGCCACAGTTTCTTAGCAAATGAGAATCAAGTTTGTGTTTAAAAATGTCAACAGTATCTGAAAGGACCACACCTTCCGGGAGTCCGTTCCACGCTCCAATGACCCGCTGAGAGAAGGCATCTCGTCGAACGTCGATACGGGCCGGTTTCCTCTGTAGTTTAAAGGGATGACTTCGCAGATGGTCGGTCCAAGCCATTTCGAAGAAATCATCAAATTTTAGGGCGCAGTCTTGGCCTCTAACAATACAGTAGGTTTGTATGAGGTCTCCGTGGAGTTGCCTATAATTGAGAGGAAAAAGATCAAGTTCGGTCAGTCTGTCTTCATAAGGCAGATGACCAAGTTTCTTGCCCATCTTCGTAGCCCTCGCCTTCACTCGTTTCAGGTGCAGGTAATCCTTCTTGAACCACGGACGTCAGGCCTGGACAGCGTACTCCAAGTGGGACCGAACAAATGCTCCGTAGGTTTTCCCGAAGAGCTCCTTGTCAATGTTGGCGAATCCCCGCCTAATCGCAAACAGACCTGTGTCGCGCTGCCTTCAAACACTGAGTAGATGGTTTAAGTGAGGAATTTATTAGAACACCGAGGTCCTTTTGTTCGTTCACATTTGAAAGCGGGTGCCCATCGAGGAGGTATTGAAAGGAATCGTTCTCCTCATCAGTCCTTCAAGTACGGGGTCTTAAAACCACACACTTACTAATGTTGAAGTTTAAGAGCCAGTGAGCAGACCAGCAGCTAAGTCGATTGAGACTCTCTTGAAGCGCTTTCTTTTGGAATTTTTGGAATTTTGGAATTTATATTTTTCAGCGCCGGTACGGCACTATCTGTACAAAGTTAATTTCGAAAAAATAAAAATTCAAAAAATAATTTGACAATATGTGCAAGTAGACGTAGAAAGTCGTAATGATGTCAGCAGAAATTGTCCTTTTGGGGCAACATTTATCAATGTTTTGCAGGTAAGTTTGAACTAAAAACGAAAAATTATGGCAGTTAAAAAAAACTCTTACAGTGAAAATGGAGACAGTGTTCAACGGGCCTCCATGTTCAAAAAGTGTGCAAGAGAAAAAAACTACTTCGGAATATAGTAGTAGGAAGATAGTAGTAGAGCAGAAATAGGTGTGGGTGGACTGATGAAGGTGATTATCGAACGAAACTGCAGCATTTTAGACTGAGTACTTCCGCGTGGCTTTGTGTGATTCAGCGGTGGTTAATGGAAACATCTAGGTTCTCGGGGGACACGAGGCAGAGAGAATAGTTTCAAGCGGATCTCCTAAATTCCCGATTGTCCTTTCTCGGGATCATGGAGAAAGCTGCTCGGAAAAGATGAAGAGAATAGAAAGCTAATAGAATCAGTGTTAAGATAAATTTGCATTCTCTGTTTGAAAGCATACAGTCTAGTTAACGACCTTTTTTCGATTGGCAAGTTATTCCAAAGAAAGCTATATCTGGGAGCAAAAAACAAAGGGCGTTTACATGAGGAAGATGCAAGAGGGGGTATAACAAGTGCCGAGTTTCTTAGGTTGTAGGGACGGCTGACGGGGGTAATGACAGAAGTCCTGGGTAAATTTGTGCTATTATTAAGCCGAAAAAGTAGAAAAAACCTGCTTCCAATCTCCTGACCCAAAGGAACCTTAGTTTTGTTAATTGACATCTATTTGAGTAGCAAGTATTAGAAGCTGTCGGATAAAGCAGTTTTCGTGTGAAATTTTTTTGAATTTGTTCAATTTTTGAACGGCTACCTTCATTCATGAGACCGAAAAAGGCGCAACAGTATTCTAAGATGGGGAGCACGAACATACGATAAAGTCTTAATTTCATTTCAGGAAGATAGAAATTATGAGAGATAAAGCCGCAAATCTGTGCGGCTTTGGCTGTAATTCTATCGGCGTCAGGAGAAAGGTCTAATTTATTGGTGTAGCTTAATCCTAGGTCCTTGATACTGGATCATTAAGTCATTGGGTAACCTTGAAAAATAACAGGTTGTGGCAGCCTTTCAGGCCAAAAGCACATGTATCGGCACTTAGAAGATGAGAACTCCATCTGCCATGTTAAGCTCCACGCCGAAAGAGCGTGCAGATCAGAATGAATTTGTTCTATGCATCTCGCGGCCGTAGGGTTAGAGAAGGAGTAAACACACTTGAGATCATCTGCATAAATATAAGATTGGGAGTGTTAAACACTCAATGAGATATCATTCATGTAAAGCAAGAAGAGCAGAGGACCTATCACGGTACTTTGAAGGACACCACTCAAAATTGCGGTAGGAGTAGAGTATGTGGATCCTACTAATACCTTTTGTTGTCGATTTGAAAGATAAGATCTGATGAAGTCAGTAAGAGGACTACGAAATCCGATAGCCTCTAGTTTGGCTAGGAGCCTCCTGTGAAGAACTTTATCAAATGCTTTACTAAGGTCAGAATAGATAACTACCACAGATAGGTGATCATTACGAAGAGAAGTAAGTTGATTTAGAAAAGACACGTGGCATGTTTCACAAGATCGGTCCGATAAAAAGCCAAGCTGTGAGGAGCTGAGAATGTTATTGTTTATGCAGAAATCTGCAATTTTTGGCAATTAGTTTTTCAAAGAGTTTAGCCAGAGAGGGCGTTTTATGAATACCGCGATAATTGTGAATATCTGATCGGGAACCAGATTTAAATGCGGGAATTATACTAGAAGTTTTCCAGTAGTCTGGGAAAAAGCCATTCTCAAGAAACACTGAAAATAACTTTCTCAGTAAGGGTGGGAAATCTCTTAATTGTTTGATGAGTGAGTTTGGAATGTTATCAGTTCCTACCGAATGTGAATTTTTCAGACGACTTATTTCTTTTTGAATACAAGTGGGTGAGAAATTAAGGGTACTGAGATTTGAATCACACAGCAGGGGGATTACAGGAGTGGGGCTAGTTTCAATGGTAAAGAACTTGGCGAAAAATGAATTTAGCAATGCTACTTTCTCAAAATCCTCTGTAACAAAATGATTGTTGCCATTTAGTAAGGGTGGAATGAATTTCTGAAGCTTCGCCGACGACCGAAGACGGAAGACTTGAGCAACTGATCTGGAAGAATTCGCATCACTTAATGCTGTGGCCTCTCTACGCCTATCTCATGCAATCCTTATTTTAAGCGCTTATTCAAATATTTGCGCTATTCTTAAGTGAACTGATAAAGAGCTATTAGACGTATCCTCAAGTTGTTGTTGTAATTTCTTAAGTCGATTTTGGAGAAAATGTGGCACAGTAGAAGAAGCTGAATTCATGGTTCACATTACGAAAGTCGAGGTTATTGCATTTTACATCGGGCTTTTTCGAAAGAGAGACTGGAAAACAACAGTGAATTAAGGCATGGTCACTTGTGAAAATATCACGATGAAAATTCATAAAAAGAGGGTGGAAATCATTTGTAAAAATTGAATCTAATATGTTGTTGTCATTTCTGGTCACTAAACTGACCAGTTGTGACATGTTTGAACAGTTAATAGTGTCAACCAATTTCTGAAATCTTGGTGGACAGGTATTTGCATGCCAGTCAATGTCTGGCAGATTAAAATCACCTACAATTATTCTGACATCGAATTGAGTCTCTGCAACTTTTTCAAAGATTTCACACAGCTGCATTACATTACTTGAGTTACAGGGAGGATTGTAGACACACCCAATTATCGCTATTTTATTGTGTGGCAGGATGACTGAAATGAGACAAAAATTTCCAGAAAAGGACGAAATGCTCAGGTGATACGGGAAATGTACAAAGGATGATTTAATATAAAGAAGGCAACCACCGCCATGCTTTTCAATGCGGTCTTGTCTGTACAAACTATAATTATCTATGGCGAGTGTCGAGTCAGAAATAAGAGAGTGTCCAAGATTCAGTGACACAGAGCATATCTGGGTCAAGCTCAAATGCTACTGTTTTAAGTTCTGTAATCTTATTAATAACTGATCTCGCATTGAGTGAGAGTATACTGAGCGTATCCTTCAGATTCAGGTTACGCTCGTCAGTATTTATAAAAAAGGAAAACTTGGTGGCGGAAAGGGAAACGGCATGGGAGAAACAAAAGGCGGAAAGCAAATTGGCCCTGGTCTACAGTTTGTCAAATAATTTTTATCAAATGAACGGTGCATATTGTAGAAAGGCATACTAGAGGGAGCTCCATAGAAAGGGCGGCTGAAGTGTGGCATGGGAAAACGAGGAGGGGGCATAAATAGAGGATTTTGAGGCATTCTATCAAAATTTGACGGAAAATTTGCCTTCGAAAATTGCATGACTGGTTTTGAAAAACGGTTAATTTTATTAGCTGGCTGAATTATTTGGGGATGTTGATGAGGTTTGGGGATAGGAAAAGCGCTAGCTTGAGCGGTTGGGTGTTTGTTAGATACTGAGTTATTATCGGTAATTATATTGCCGAATTTGAAAACTGACGTAGATTTACTAGGGGCGTTCATAGGTTTATCGGAATTTAAAGCTTTCACAGACGTGGTTGGCTTAGAAGGAGAATAACTTGACGAGGCAACAATCTCTCTCGAATCACGAGTAAGGTGAATGGGAGAAGTATCAGGGGAAACTGACATTGATCCAGAGGGATGTGGGCTTACCTGAGCGGAAGGGCCGGCCTCAGAGACAACTTTTGGTTTTGTTGAACCGGAGCCAGTGTTCTCATTTGCTACTTTAGATAAAACCCGACGCTCCATTGGCGTTTTATCCCTGCATACGTAAAGTTTATTATCCTTTAAATAGTTGGTTGACCACTCATGCTGTGAGAATATAAGGTCTACTTCTATCGCCGAAATTTTTTTACGAGAATCGGCGGGTTTTTACTTCGGGATGTGAGTTTTTTAGCTTCTGCAACTTTAAAATTAAAGCCACAAGAGTAAAGAAACTGAACAGCAACATCTATAGGTTGTTTATCTTTCGAAGCATTTTTCAAAAGAAAATTAAAATTCCTTTTTTGCCGATCGCGGGTCTCAGAAGACACCATATTGACGAAAGGCTCTAGTTTCTCACATTGCTGAGAATTGAGCGTATATACCTTTCCATCAAAGGTGGCACCAAGGACCGTAAACAGACAAGCATATTGGTTATAAAGCTTACTAAAGTTGTCTTAAGCATCAAGATCAAGTTTCTTCATGCTTAAGATGGGTTTATCGTTAGGAGAATTGGTATTCCGGGTTAATTTACGTCTCAGTTGTGGCTTGGGTATCATATTGAATAGAATGTGAGTGAAAGGATATGTTCTTAGCAAAGTTATGCACAAAATTGCGGCAGAAAGTTTGAATTACCGAAGACGCTACGCAGGGTGACAAATATCTTTAATATTATATCGAGTAATACAAACTATTTCTTGCTGGAAATTGATATACTACCAAATTTTTAGATATTAATAAGTATTTAATCAATAGATTATTTGCGTTTTACGTGAATCTACCGGAACCAGAATGAGGCTTTGTCGGTGAAATAGTATAAAAATGTATATTTTGACCTATCGGTAAAAAAGACAACTACCGGTATGTGAAGTTGCGAAAGTTATAGATATACAAATAAATAACAACAATTAAGCTAGTAACTTCAGCAAGAAACGATGAAATCTGATAAAACTATCTATTTCACTTAGCTTTGAAAGATAAGTTACGCGCCTTGAACTTGACCTTGTTTCCCATCGGCATCAGACCGGATGACTCTCCTGAGTTTGACGTCGTCGGCAAACATGATAGCGCTGCAACCCAGGTCGTTGACACAGTCGTTGATATAGATAAGGAAGAGCAGTGGCCCTAAGGCAGAGAGTTGGGGGACGCCACTCAGCACAGATGTAGGGTTTGACTTCGAGTCACCGATGCACACAGTTTGCGATCGCCCTGTGAGCAAATCTGTGATCCATGCCAGCAGGTTTCCTCTTATACCAATTTCTGACAATTTATACATTAGACGCTTATGTGGGACGCTGTCGAATGCCTTCTTGAAGTCCGTATAGATGACGTCAACCTTATTATCTTCATCCATTGCGCGAGTCAACTACTCAGTGGAGAGTAGAAGACTGGAAAGGCAAGAATGGTTCTTTCTGAAGCCGTGTTGGAGCTCTGACAGTAGGTTGTTCTCCTCCAAGAACTTCATCGTCGTCTTCTTAGTCATCGTTTCCATCACCTCACAGCAAATGCAAGTAAGGCTGACGGGCCGGTAATCGTTGACCTTCGTGCGGGTTCCGCCCTTGCATATCGGGTAAATATTTGCCATTTTCCATTAGGATGGCAGTTTTCCTAGTTTAAATGAAGAACGAAAGATATGTGCTAGGGGCTCTGAGAGTTCGCTTGCCAATTTTTTCAAGAACGTGGCTGGTATATTGTCTGGACCGGATGCCTTTGCTTCTTTGAGGCCCAGCAGCCGCTCTCAACAACAGATGTTGGAAATAGTAGAGAATGAAGTGCCATACCGGCATTTACAACAACACTGTTGGCATTATCAAAAAAGCTCGGTTTCCCTAGTGAATACCGAGACAAAGAACCGGCTACAGTTTTCGGCTTTCTCGTCATTCTCAACGACTTCTCCGCCATCATTCTTAAGCACTGTGACAGGATCCTTGTATTTTAATCTACTGTTAATATAGTGGAATATAATTTTGGGCTTTTCTTCAGCCTGTCGGAGGATTGTTGATTCATAGATTTTCCTGGCCTGCTGAATTGATTTTTACTGCATTTCTTTGGCGTCGGAATTCCTCGAGGTGTACTGGTGACCCAGTTTTCCTGAATAACTTCCATTTCCTAGTCTTTTTCTTCTTTAATTGCCTTTTAAGGTCTCTCGTCAACCAGGCAGGACGAATATTCGTCTTGTGTACCTTCACAGCACAAAAGCGCAGAATCAGATCTAATGCAACCCTCTTGAGTGATTTCCAATCGTCCTGCGGATACCCCTTGAGCAGGCAGTCCCAATTCACGGACGATACTGCATTCTTCATTGAATTGAGATCTGCCTTCCATATATATATGGCTGGTCCTCCGTTTTCCTCAGCCGTTGAGTATGGAGTGATAAATCCCCATTAACGTCGTATGGTCACTCTTACCGAGCGGAGCACTTGAATGTACTTCATCTATATAGGATAAATCCCTCGTGAAAATGAGATGCAAACAAGTAGCCCGCTGGTTTTCTCGAAATATGGTTATGCCCTTAACGTTCTGAACTAGAGATAGGTCAAGCGTGAGATCCATTAATTTGGAACTAAAGGAAGTTGACGCCGCCTTCACTGTCAGGTTGTTCCATTCAATTGCAGATGCGTTGAAGTCACCAACAACGAGAACCTCCTGGTGGCTAGCAGCTTCTTTCACCAGACCAAGGAGCGTGTCGTCGGCTCCGCTCAGAAAAATTGGTGGCCGGTATGCGGCCAGGAATTCAAGGTTCTGTGAATTCGCCTTCTTTATCTTTAACCAGACGGACTCATACTCCAGGGCAAGAGTGTGTTCTCTTTCTATAACAGAGATTTCAGTTCTGAAATACACGACAACCCCAACTCTTTGTCGGTTTTTGGCGGTCTCATCAAATAGGGTCCCAAGGATTGAGAGAACTGACCCAAATTTCAACATAATCTCGCTGCAATTTTTCATTGCAGACAAATTTATTTGCTCGGCAATGAGATCAGGCTGAATACTGATGTCAGGCTGAAGACTGATATCAGTAATGATGTTTACCTTTCGCAGACACCGCTTAGGTCTGGAATTCTGAGGCTTCCTACTGAATGAAAGTGTCGCCTTCATACTTTTCGAAGCAAAAAGTAGATTTATCACGAAAACAGTCGGTAATTCACAATAAACTAACCGTTTAAGCTTATATAAGTTGCTGAAAGCAAGACAGATGGTTAACAGAATGCTAGGTACGCAAACAGAGACCAAACCAACAAAAGGAATGTTAGCAGATTTTTCAAGCGTATATACTGGTACTTACGGATAGTTTACATAAGAAAGCGAAAGACTAATAGAAGTATCTTCTCTTAGATGAATCGATTTATATAAGACTGATGATTTAGCTTAAATGTCGAAACCAGCGCAGGTACAGTTGCAAAATTCCTACACAGCAGACAGCTACACATGTCCTCGGCCACGTACATCGCAAACATCAGGACTGGTTTGACGAAAACGATGCCGATATCCTACTCGCTGATAAAAACCGGCTACACAAAGAGTAAGTTGATCACCCATCCAACATCACGAAAATAAACTTTCATCGAATGCGTGGCATTGTACAACAGCGATTGCGGAAAATGCGAGATGCGTGGATGACGCAAAAGTCCGAGGAAATCCAACGAATTGCGGACCGAAACGATTGGAAAATTTTCTTCGCTGCGATAAGGGCTTTCTACGGTTCTACAGTGAAAGGTACAGCTCCCCTATTAAGCGCTGACGGAACTATGCTAATAACAGAGAAAACCCAAATCCTCCACCGATGGGCCGAATATTTTGAAAGCGTACTAAATCACGCCTCCAACATATCTGATGCCGCCATCGACCGCATGCCTCCAGAGGAAACAAAGCACGATCTGAGTCTCTCACCCACGTTTGAGGAGACCACTAGCGCAATGGAACAACTGCCAAACGGGAAAGCACCCGGACCGGACGTAATTCCCGCTGAAATCTACAAATATGGTAGACAACAAATTGTACACCACCTGACCACACTATTCCAGAAGATGTGGCATCAAGGGCAAGTGCCCCAGAATTTCAAGGACGCCACAATCGTCCATATATACAAACATAAAGGCAACAGGGGAGTCTGTGACACTCACAGAGGGATCTCACTGCTCAACCTTGCAGGAAAGATCTTCGCCCGCATCATTCGATATCGCCTGAACAAGCATCTAGAACAAGGGCTCCTGCCGGAAAGCCAGTGTGGCTTTCGTCGCAGTCGCGGCACCGCAGACATGATCTTCACCGCAAGGCAAATACAGTAAAAGTGTCAGGAGATGTATGTCCACTTATATACGACCTTCGTGGACCTGACGAAAGCATTTGACATGGTAAATCGGGAAGGACTATGGAAATTCATGCGGAAATTCGGCTACCCAGATCACCTTATCCACATGGTACGTCAATTACATGAAGGGATGAGGGCACGTGTCACTGAAAACGGGGAGACATCCGAAGCTTTTGCAGTAACAAACGGGGTAAAGCAAGGGTGTGTCCTCGCGCCTACACTTTTCCGTCTCATGTTCTCTGCCCTGCTGATGGAGGCATATCGAAATGAGAGCCCAGGGATCGAAATCGTCTACAGAACTGACGGCCACCTATTTAACACCCGACGAATGACAGCTGCCTCACGTATCTCCACAACCATAGCCCACGACCTACTCTTCGCGGATGACTGCGCGCTAAATACCATGACGGAGGAAGACATGCAAAGAAGTATGGACCTCCTTTCCAACAGCTGCGCGAAATTTGAACTAACTATCAGCACGGAAAAAACGGTGGTAATGCATCAAGCGCCACCCGGTGAGGCTTGCCACGCACCACGAATAGAAGTTTACAACTCGGTGCTTACAGCCGTGCAACGCTTTGCCTACCTAGGCAGCAAGCTCTCCCGCGACTGCAGACTGGACGACGAGATTGTGCACCGGATCTGCAAAGCAAGTCAGACCTACGGGAGGCTCAAAACGTCCGTCTGGAGGCGCGATGGCCTCAACCAGTCCACAAAACTGAAGATGTACAAGGCCGTCGTCCTCTCAATACTCCTTTATGGAGTGGAGACCTGGACCGTCTACGCACACCAAGTTCATCGATTTAACCATTTTCATCTCGGCTGCCACCACCGAATACTAAATTTGCGATGGCAAGACAGGATTCCGGACAGGGAGATACTGGAGAGGACAAATACTCTCAGCATCCACGCCACTCTGATGCAGATACAACTGAGCTAAAGTAGCCATTTGGTAAGAATGGACGACAAACGACTTCCAAAGAGACTTCTATACGGAGATTACGTTGGGGGATCCCGCCAAAAGGGGGACAAAGCAGAGATACAGGGCCACACAGAATAACTCATTAAAGCGCCTTCAAATCAATACGCAAACTTGATAACAGCTCGCGCAAGACCGATTGGCATGGCAAATAACACTTAAAGAAGGCACAGCTACCTTTGAATGTGCTAGGATCACTGCCGCAAAAGAAAAAAAGGATGGCCCATAAGCAACCAACCCAACAGGAAAGTGGTACGAACACCCAAGCCCTGCCAACATGCTCTCGTTGCCAGCGAACGTTCCGTGCACGTATAAGCCTGGTAGGTCATCTCAGGACGCAATGTGCTGCCTTTCCACCACCTCTATTTCCTACGGCATCCAACACAGAAACTAACCCTCCTGCTCGCAGCCTCTCCCACTAAAACGTAAGTCAAATCCTTGACTCCATCTTTGCACTATTCCTATGTCCTGTTTCATTATCAGCCTGAAATACTCTATAAATCCAGGCTCAGTAAAATTATAGCACTACATTCTGATTATCAACAGGCTACGCACTCAGCCCATGTACGTTAACTATAGAGGCCGGCAGCCAGATCATGATTAGCCGAGGGTACTTCCTCGCCGATCTTATCCTTTAAATGCATTCTTACAACTACCAATAACAATACTATGAGGATTTTACATTGCGTTAAACCGCTGCATTAACCACTATTCACCTAAAACGAATCGCGCGACAGGTGCACTGAACCAACGCGTGGACTAGATGCATGCATGGCCTACTTTACTCGGTGAGCGCTCCGATAACAAAATGACAAGGCAAGGGATCACTATACGCAACACTGAAACCTACCAAAATACTTCCTACCAGCTTTATACAGAATACATCAATTAGATCAGCCACTAGGTTATCCTTTAGCTCTAGTATATCCTGTAAGTCTCGCAGCACAGATATTCTTTTTTTCTTTCTCTTTAATTATTCTTGATTCAATTTTTCAATTTTACTATACCTAACCTCTGGCCACCTTAGTCGCGTCAGCTAAGATGCCATACTGCCTATGCAAAACTGTTATCTAAATTACCTACAGCTTATTTGGCTACATCTGCGTAGTTGTGGGTGTCTGGCATGTGGGCGTGACATACTCCGGGAGGCGCTTTTTGCCGACCGCCATGAGTGCACGGGGGCTCCACATGTGCTCGGGGAGTGCGTGACCGGCCTGAGGCCATGACTCAAATAGCGTGCACTTCTCGTCTCCACAACCTAGTGGTTGGATTGTTATCTGGCGTTTCAGGATTTTTCGAACTTGCCTACCACGACCAGTCTCTGGGGTCACCCATTTAACTTGCGCTTACAACAGCCAAGGCTAGATGTGTACAAGTTGTCCTTCGCTGTTAGAGTGGGAAAGCCATGGAATATCTCCCCTTCAGATTTTGTGGTGTCAATATCGCTTGCATGCCTTAAAAGAAACCTTAACAGATGTAGGTTTGAAAATGAGCATGAACCCACATGGATTTTAATTCATAATTGCCACGCCCGTCCAAAATGTCATATTCTATAGTGCGATTTGAAATCTGGTTAAAAGAATGGCTTATCTTTTGAATGCGTTCCATTTTACCTTACGTAGGTAGCTCAAGGGTGAAAGCCTCCTTTCCTTAATAAAGTGACCTCTGCCTATTCCTCTCAATAAACTGAACATAAGTACCTGTGAGAATCACACGAAAGCCCCCAAATGGGCAAAAAAGAAGGACAACGAACATACCAAACTTCTTTTCGTAGTCTTTGAAAAGTAATAATTATATTATGAGATAAATGGCTTATTCAGAGCCCGAAGCTTTACTTATTGCCAATGAAAGTGCGTTCTATACGATTGTATTTCATCGATAGTCTATCCCACTAACAGCACCTCCATGAACGATTAGTAGAATGATTAAAGCAAAACGATATGAGTATTACGATTGATATGCAAACCGCGACAGACTTCAGGCCAACACAATTTATCTTGGAGGTAAAGTTTTTTTACGGATTCTGGTATGCAATGTCCGTCAAGTCAAGTCAAGTTTATTAATGGAAATATAGGCAAACACCTTTGAAATTCCTAGATGAGCCTTACTCGGTCCGTGTTGCACAATTTTGCCCACATTGACCTAACATCCATATCTCTAGGCCACTTTTGACTCCCTCCCCTAGTACAAAGCGTGTTTTGCATATCCGCCTTGCATATCGAAGTATTTTCTTGTTGAGCATAAGCCGTCAAGATGAAACTATTGAACTTCTCTTGAAGGCCACGTAGTAGATTTATAAACCATTCAGACGATCCTCTTCAAACTTATTTACTTGGCTGCTTAGGTGCTTACTTGAAGGATTCTTTCATTTTGACAAAGATTGAATTGATGGAAGTCACTGAAGTAAGGCTGTGTTATAATCCATCACTACTGTAATTACATACCAACTCCGAAAGAGGATTAGACCTTCAGACTTAACAACGGACGCCGAGTGATTTTTAAATGCTTCGATCCTCATCACCTTTTTCTGATCATGATGATAACACCGACAATGCTCTGCAAGAAGAATATGAAAAACTGCTGTCTCAACTTCGTGTCGCCAAAGCTGAAAGGATTAAATACATTAACCAAACAAATTATCACCTAGCGAAGTGCGAGTAATCTGAATAAGATTCGTTAACTAATCTGCCATTCTTTAAGGAATGAATTCAGATGGCTTCAGCAAGAAAATGAAAACTTAAAACTTGAACTTTCACTAACTGAAAGTGGCGAAAACAAGAGGAAAGATGCAAAAGTCCTTGGCGGGCTTAAAGCATCCGCAGATACATACGAAAATTTAGTTCGTCAGCTGGAAGAACATAAGCAGATATTATTTGCATTAGATATTGACGTAACTATCATAACAATCGGTATTTTTTAGATTAAACACTGCGAAAATCGGCTAGGACAACTTCGTTCGAAAGAAAAACTCAATCTCACCGAACTAACCGCAAAACTGAAAACTAAAAAGCAAATAATTGAAAACAAACTAGAAAAAGTAGGTTTGATTGAAACTTATTTCCAGGCCAATAAAGATCTTGGGATGCTCTTAGTGAAGAACGACAAAGAACGTACCATTATTGCGGCATTTCGCTACCAACGATTAATGTACTCCAAGGGAATGGAAAAATTACAGAAGTCACTATATGAAATTAATTTGAAAAAGTCAACACTAATAAAGGCAGCACTTGAGGCATATGACCAAAGGTTCGATATTTTTTGAACTTTTACATGCATCGATAGGGAAGAGGCACGTAAAAAGTGCGTGGCGTATAGGGAGAAAAACGAGCGAGAAAGCGTTCTTTTTGAAAGTGAAATAAGGGACTTAAGTCGAACTATCGACCACGAGAAGCAACTTAAAGAGTTTATGCAAGAAAAGGAGAAAGAAAGGTCAACCGAACTTCCAGAATCGACCATAATTAAGAAAGGTTCTTTAATTATTTTTGGTTTGTCTCGCCACGAATAGTCTCCTATTTACATTTGGTTTCTTTGTAGATGTTTCACAATTTTAAACTGATCTAGTAAAAAGATATATTCATTGATTGCAGTAGGTAAGGATACCTTGCCATTGTGTCAAACACTACGCGAGTAGAGATTGATCTTTTTAGAAACGCATAACAAGTTGTAAAATTTTTCAACAAAGTATATATATGGACTATATAGTCTACAGAAAAATAATAGAAGCAGTTAAAATACTTCGAATGTAATATAAGTCAATTTTTAATGTTTTAATGTTTAAATTGCGTATCATACATTAAAAACGTAAACAGTTTGACAAAATCCTTTCATATAATGGCCTTCACTTTCATTTGTTAATATTTTTCATATGAAAATTAGACGAATGTGCGTTTGTACAGACTTGCAAGGAAAATAAAATTTACCTCAACACCTCAGGAATATCGGACAACTATTCACTGTACATATAAATATGAGCTTCAGAAGAAATAAAGAATATTTAAGACTATTTAATTTTGTAATTTCTTTGGCTTTTTGACAATGTTTTATGCTACTTTCAGAAAATAAAGCAAGGAATCAAAAGCACTTACAAATCCAGAAACTCGAATCTCACGAAGAAGCTTTTCGCAGAATCCAGCAGTCTCTTGGAGAGACTAAGCTCGAAAAAATTGTTGAAAAGTTTCGAAAGACTGAGGAGGAAAATTATGCACTATTCACATACGTTAATGAGCAAAATGCGGAGGTGAAGCAGAAACTGAAACTGCTTACAGGATTCATTTAGATTGAAAAAATAAGAGAACTCATCAACAAATATAAGCAGGACAAAAAGGAACAAAAAATTAATCACAAAAACATTATGGAAGATTTTCATCGGAAAATGCGCATGCTTGAGGTAAAACAAGAAACTATATAAGTCGCATTTATTGTCAAATTGATTTTGAATGAGTTTATTTAACCGTGCTGTTTTTTGGCTCAGGAAGTTAACATTTTGATAGGACAACGGATTCCCACAGCTGGGCATTATATTTCCATTTGTTTTGAACCTTCCATTTTGTGATTGAATGTGCTAGCAGACTAAAAAAAGGCATATTTCGTGTGATATCTGATAATCACAATTTTAAATAAACCTTAAGCTGAATCTTATTTAACACGACGCTATAAAAGACACCATTATGAGTAATCTAGTCCGCAGAGTATTTTGGGGTTCTGAAACACGTTTTGTGCCTACAGGGCCATCTTAAAATGGCTACTTTTTACTGTGGGGATTTTGGCACTGGGCAGATGCATGACCCAAAAACGTTAAGAGGTTGAGCAAAGATGTTTAATAATATCTTAGCAGAAAAGCCTCAATTTTTTCCTAACAATCTTTTTGTCTGTAAAGATCAGTCAGAGCAATAGTGGTGTTGATTTCATTGTCAAGTCAAGTCATAGTAAAGATCATCAAATATTCCGATGGTATAACTTGAAATTCATAATCTTCTTCTTAGAAATAACCTGTGTTATATCAGCTGATAGCAGTCAAAGCGTCGAGCGTAATTGTACGCAGTGTCAGTTTGCTAAAACTGACTGAACATGTGCGTAATTTTGAAAGATTAAAAGTGAAAATAGTTAAATTATCATCCTTTGTACAATCGCCCTTATATTTAAGTGACAATAGTCTTTATCAAAAGAAAATGCTTCCTCTTGAAGCCAACTGCAAATAAGGAGGATATTTTTAGCATTCTTGCATCTTCCCTGTACAGCACAGCTCTCATGAGTAAGAAAAGTAGAATAGTACCATACCTGCTTATGTAAAAGAAAGTAACATTTAAGGTAGCACGACAGAATGAGATTTTTAAAAACTTTTTTCTACTAAAAAACTATTTAGATAAACTGTAGTAGGTTTCACTTGTTTCAAACTTATGACCTTTCAGAAAGAATATACCACATCCAAACAGGCAAAAGAAATTGCGGAGCAGAGTCTGCAAACCGCTCGCGCTGAATTGACAATAATTCAGTCGGAGGTCGAAGGTCTTTTTCGTGCCGCCCAGTTGCCACTGGAGGCTGTCACGGATCCACTCCTGCCTTCTGATAGCACAATAAGCCATGAAAATCTACTGTTGTATCTAACCGCTGTGGAAAAACGAATTGATGATTTACTAAATTTGCGAGGACTTCTGGGAAAGGAGGCAAGTGGCGTTAAGTTAACCTAAAACGAACAAAGGTACAAAAATCAGCGTGGTTTTTAAATTGAAAATTGAACACAAATTTGTATACAGCTCCTTGCATGATGTGAATAACTTAGCAAAAGCCAATATGAAGTCCTAAACGTCAGTTTTCTTAGAAAAGTGTCCCTGTAGAAAGATTATTTTTTGTTAAAAGTGCAACCACTGAACTAGCTCAGATAAAGAGATTCGTCTAGTGCTATTTTGGACACGCAAAACACAGGATTATGCGGATCATTTAGGGTCGTTTTGTACATTCAGTTCTACCTATAGCAAGCTGTGTACTTCTGTTTTTCTATAAACTTACATATTGGTTGATGGAAATGCCATGCGTCGAGTATTTAGAAGCACTTAGTGACTGAAAGGAATAATTTCATTTTTACTTTCTTGAGCAATACTAAACAGACTTAAAGCCAACTTGTTTCTTTTCACTCGTTCCCATAGTGTAATAGAAAATACGTTTTGCTGAACTCAATAATTCAGTTTTCAATTGCTTAGCTGTCGTTTTGGTTTGAACAGCATTCCATGTTATGTATAAAGCACAAAAAGACTAAAAAGGGTTTTTTTCCAACCCACTTTTGCAGAACATAAATGAACCTCAGAGTTCCAGAACTTCTGAAAACGAAACGCCTCAGTCTGCGCGGAAGAGCAGCGTGTTTTCTCTTCCGTCTGCGCGGTCAGTTTTAAAGGATCAATTTATTTGACTCAACATCAATCAACTTTGTTTTTTTGTGTCCTACTATCTAGGTTATTCATTAATTAAATATCAACGCAAAAAATCAAATGGCACCAAAAATCACCAACAGATTAGAACTAGGAATGTGGGCCAGTGTCCCGTCATCATCATCATCATCATCATCATCATCATCATCATCATCATC
>JAYGXS010000002.1:51547383-51590292 GCA_036362985.1 Ligula intestinalis
ATCATCATCATCATCATCATCATCATCATCATCATCATCATCATCCTCATCATCATCATCATCATCCTCATCATCCTCATCATCATCCTCATCATCATCATCATCATCATCATTTTCATCATCATCATCATCATCATCATCATCATCCTCATCATCATCATCATCATCATCAACATCATCATCATCATAATCATCATCATCATCATCCTCCTCATCATCAACATCATCCTCATCATCATCATCATCCTCATCATCATCATCATCATCATCATCATCATCATCATCATCATCATCATCATCATCCTCATCCTCCTCATCATCATCATCATCATCATAAACATCATCATCATAAACATAACAAAATTTGAGAACAATACTTGGTTTGTAAAAAGGGTTATTCACTTTATACTGGCGGTTCTAAACGCAATAGCCTTGTATATAAAGAGGCGTTTCCTAAAAACCATACCTTTTAAAATGTTTGCTTGAATTGAAATCAACAGTGAATGATGAACGTAAGTGATCTTCGGGTGATGCAAATTTATCACACTGATTATCACAGCCTACTTTGTCTTTATCGGCAATACTATCTGCCTATACTTCATAATTTATCACAGGTTATTAATGATTTCGAAAGCAATTGATGAAACCAGTGTCTAACATTGAGTTATTACTCATGTTGGAAGTGAAGTGAAACGAATTTCCATAGTAATTATATAGCACTGTTAGCTTTGCATTTGCGGATTCTTTCGTTGAAATTAGAGGTAAGTGAAGCATTGAATTAAAAAAAAACTAGGACGCAGTTACAAGGGTTCCGCTTCTGAAAAGCATTTCCTTAATAATCAAAATTCGATAAAGAATACCATGTATACTGGCTTTATAAGTCTCTGAACATTTATATTAGGGTCATATGGATAGTGTTATGTACAATAGTATCCGTTTTAAGGGGATTCAGATCTCGTACTTTGTCTATGTATGTGAATTATGTACTTTAACTGCTTGTAAAATGGTTGTCTTCAGGTATTCTCTGTGTGACCGAAGTTAGTTGGTCTTCCGTCGTACAATACCTGTGAAAGATGCTGTTTGAAAACTAGCAGCTTTCTCAACCAGGGTTAGAAGCTTTGATTACTGGATAATTGGTACGACCGCTTGGCCGATGAATCTGAGCAGTATATTTAAAAATCAGTGTTTATAATAGAGTAACCTATAATTAAGGTAATGCTCAACATCCAGTTAACACTGGTTCAAAATTTTTTTTACGATTTCAGCGATAATGCAGGAAACCAATCAGATGATTCAGGAACCGATCTTCGACTTTTGACGCACGAGGAAATCAACCGAATAATTACCAAGGAATAAGTGCACGAAAAATATTAATTTCTACACTGTTTTGCAGAAAACTCTCCTATTCTTTCACTATGAACATTTGCTATATACATTTACTGACATTCTAATCATATTTAAAGCACTCACCAAAAATATAAATTGATCTTTATCAGTGTATAGTTAATGTTACTGGCACAATCACCTGATATTTTGCCCTTCAAATATACCAGCTGGCATTACACAAGCATACAAATTAAGGATGTCGAGAACTGTAGAAATATCATCATCACCTGCTACCGAGAAACACTTCAATGTTTGCAGGATTGTAAGAAAGCTTTGCAAACAGTGTAATTCAAAAAAATTGTGCAGGTTGTTTTAAGATTCAATCTGGCTAGCGTTAAACCCATGCATTTATGGCACAAGACAGGAATTTAATCAGATGGTAGGGATTCAGAATGCCTAGATTCTTACGTGAACGAGTGACAGTGAATCATACACAAAGAAGGATGACGATACAATTTTGTCCCTATTTTGACTAAAGATCGATTGAAAGCTGACATTGTTTACAAAGTAAGTCTATTCGCAGCATTTCCTAGCTGCGACGCATGTCCTTTATGTTAATGCTTATTCCTGAATCTAGTTGTTCGGAGTACAACTGACCTACTAGTGCAAAAACAAGCATAATAATATATTGCTATAAATATACAGATTCTTCTCAAAGCAGTAGTGTGGGGAGCAAAGCTAGAGGATAAGAATAAAACAAGGAAGCTTTTGTATTGCTGTTTCCCCCCCTCAGAACTTCAAGAACAAGTGACGTGTCTATGATCGGCACTCGCTTTATTGACTTCGAAAGTGAAGACGGAAGAAAAAATCTTTCAGTGCCAAGGAAAGCTTGGCTACGAAGAGAATTAAAACCTAGAAATTTTTCAGCAGTACTTGATGGCGAAAAGAAATTCCAATTTGAAGGCAGATGTCCTTTCAAAATAGAATACATTTTCTAAAACATTCGGTCGAGGCGGCCTGTTGGTTTCGGATTGATTGTCTATCCAATCAGCACCGCCAATTATAATTGAACATGCATAATTATTCAGACAACGCAATAAATTTGATATTCTTTTCTGGAATGTGGGATGGGAATGCTTTGATTTTTAAGTTATACTAATTAATAATACTTTCAGAATCAAAACCTACACTAGCATGGGCCAATATGTCTTCCAAACTACGTAGCGTATTTTTTCCTTGTCTAATTTTGTATGCTTCTTAAATAATAGAGGAGCATCCTTTGACACTCAAAAACCACTGCAACAGAATTGCACCCAGTTTTGTACTTTGTGAGTGCACACACTGAATTTGAGTCTAATAAGTTGCGTAAATAATATTGCGAGCATTTCATGCTTTTTAAACATCAGGCGAATGTACAAAATTAAGAAGTAAACTAAACGCAAGTGAATCCTACCCGATAAACCTGCAATTTTAACTTAAAGGGAAATGTCGGGCCTTTAAGGAGGCAGCAAAACTTCAGGAAAAAAATATAAAACCTGCATAAGTCGCAAGTGCTTTCGCAGTATAACCTGATGAATTTGCTATCTTGAGGCAGCTTTAAAAGCAACTTTGCTACCTTTTGTTACTCTCTTGACATGATCTCCCTTTAAAACCTGATTTACGTTCTCACTTAGAGGTAGTGAGTATTTAAAATCACCTGCAATATTTTTAGCATGGTTGTTTTGAGGTCTGGCCATAATGTAATTTACATGAAATGGAAATGGCCAAGCACGCACATTTTGATCTACGATTATAAAAAGTGCTTATAACCTCCCGTACGAAGGGCAGATCAGTGAGCGGCAATTTTACAGCTAAGATTATTCCCCATCGAGGCCAATGCATATTGGACATGTAGCTATGACATTTTTCACAAGCAAATGAGTCTATAGTAACACACAATGCCTTTCCGTGGTCCGATTGCCACAGTCTCCATCTGACAAAGAAAGATAACCAAGAACTTATAATCTCATCCTTCCTACTTCCGCAGATATGTGCCCTCTGAACTTCGCAGGCCCATAAAAAAATCGGAATTATAATAGAACACTTGAGGTTAAAATAAAATCTCAGGCTGTTTAGCAATGTTAACACTGCCTTTAATACTAACTTCATATTCAGCTGACCGAGGGAACTCATATTTTATTACTACACATTTGGCTATTTAAGATAAATTGATGCTACTTGGAGATCCGGTATCTCAGAAATTTAACCTTTATTAACGGCGAGTAATTGTTGTTTGAAATAAGTTAACAAAAGGAAGCCACTTGGTCACTGTTTTTTCTCGATGTATTTTTGAGAACTTGCAACCTTCGTAAGGTTTTTGCGTCATTACTTTTCAAAGTAAACGAAACCGAGCTTTTCTCTAACTTTATACTTCAGCAATTAATTTTACATCAACCACTACTTCCCTTGCTTTACCGGCCAAATCGTATTAACTGGTCTTGAAACTGTTCAGAAGTCAAAATTTGGGACACAGCTTAAGGCCTGAATTAACTGAAAGGGATAATTCGATTCTTAAGTCAGCACTCAATCTTTTACCATAACACACAGAGATGGTGGTTAAAAACTTCAATAATTTTCAAAATGATAGTCCTACAGAACTATGTATGGTCGAAGACCATATGCGTTTCATTAAGGGCAACTTATTAGTTGCTGGGACAGTGAATAATACTTTAAAGGTGATATTAGGGGGCCAAATTAGGCATAAGAAAAAGACAATGAAGTGAATTTGGATCGAATGCAAATGATCTAACTGCATAAAATGATATAACTTCAAATTCGAACAGTCTCCTTGTCCTCTCAGTACAGTTATGAAACTGCTAATCAAAAACCCATTTGAAAACAAGTTTTGCGGCTGAAGGGAAACGCGTACGTTCCTGAATGCATTGTTTACCTTCCCAATGTTTTTCAAAGTGGAGTTGCCTGGGACGATGGTTCCGCACGATAGTGCATTCATCATTGAGTATAAGCAGATTTTCTTAATAAAACTGCACTTTTTGAGAACTTATGGTTTTGTTATATTGCTTGCCTAGACTACCCTAGAGAGAAGAAAAGGCATTTTTTGCGGAGAATTGGATGGAAAGAGTCATATTCTGAAAGCCAAGTCCTGGGACCCACCGTTTAGCAGGGTTGCATTGTACCAAAGGTAGGAATAGGTCTAATAATAGCCGCATGGCAGAAACTTCCAAAGAAAAACAGAAAATCGATCGAAATACTTTATCTGGACCTCGTATCTTCACCTATGTTAATATATGCAGTAGATGGACCACCCCATGCAATCCTACGATTTTTACAAGTAACTTCTCTTATGCAAACGCAGCCGAAGCTGTGGCCCCCAAATTCTATCAGCAATAAAGTTATGATCCTTCTTCACAATAGGGCATATTATAATTTATGAAGGAATATAACGTTTTGTAGAAACATCAGCTTTTTTAAAAAGTGGAAAAATCCGACAAAATGGAAATCGGACTTAGTAGGTAAATTTCAGTTTTTCATGTGGAGGAAGCCCGTTCATGCAAAAGCACTGAGTAAATAGAGCAGCACAAGTAAAATTTCGTTCAAAAATAATTGGTTTGTCAATTTTTCAAATCGATATAGTGCAATATAGTGTATGGGTGTTACCGTAAAGCCTTAATTTCGAGGATGTATTCTAACACGTTTTCACGAGAACTGCTAGTTGTCTCTTCCGTTTAGGCATCGCTTGACTTATGTTGGACTAAGGCAACCACGTTTTCGCCTGATATGCCCCATTGGGAGATCACTGGAGTAATATATTGCTTAAGCTCACTTATGGACATGCCGGTCAGTGACTAATAAATTTAATTAGAATTTTCGGGAACAATTGTAAACGTACCATTTTTTGTAAACCAAGAGGCATTGCCTTCCGCTATATTTTTTATAAGTATTTTGATTTTTCGAAGAGGTTCAGATCTTCCATGAAATTCTAATAAAGATTTTACAATTTTAAATGGCTTTAGTCAATTGGCCATTTATATTGAGTATATTCAAGGTGCTTAACAAAACCTTCAAAATAAGATCTATCTTAAAAGCTTTTACATAAATAACCAGCTTTTAAACATTTTTTTTCATGCAGCTCTCTTTGTGTATCATAGATTCAGAACCACCCAATCATGTGAACCCATTGTTGAGATAAATAGAACGTCTGCTCCAAAAGTTGCAAATAAATATTCTCAAGATTGATTAAGAAAAATTCTAAAAAAGTTTACTCTTGAAAAAAGCTTAACTTATATATTTTGGCGTCTGAAGTCTGCGTACTTTAATTTTTCTGATGATAAAGTCAAGGTCAGAATGTGAAATTTTGGCCAGTGAATTGATTTCCTTTACAATTAGTGATACCTCTTCTGTTATAAATGTAAGAGCTACTTCTTTTATATAAAAGGGAACAGTTTTCAGCATATTTGGTTACTTCTGGACTTAATTCTACAATAAAAAATACAAAGTAGAGTGGGAATACTATGAACGGCGATTTTTGAAAAAAACTGTTTCGCAATGTCCCGTGACAACTCTGTCAAATGTTTGTTATGTTAAGTGTCTCCAACTTCATATCGATTGTACAATTAATTTACTTGCCATACCCTAATAAAGTTCTCAAACGCATTCCTTGCCTGAAAACCTTCAAATATAAAATAAAAAAATTTAATCTGGAGTAATGCAAAGAACAACTTCGAAAGTGCATTACTCAATTTTATGGCACAAACTTTGGCAGATTTTCAAAATATAAATTTAAAACTTATTTTGCTCTTCTATTCCCAAAAGTAATGCGCTTTCTTCTAATTGCACTTAACTCAATTTTATGGGTGCAAAACAAAATCTTCCGTTTTGTGAACAGATATAATTTAAAAATGTCTGCTCTTCATGAATGTCCTTTAAAAGTGCAACATGCACACGCAAGAATTTCTTTTCCGTAGCGTTTAATAGCATAGGAAATTCCTGAGATATCAACAAACGCTGGATTCTGCCCATTTTTGCCCCTATTTTCTTCCAGTATTCTGATCTGACCGTACTTTAATTCACGTTAACAAAAAGTTGCGACCCAATTTAACCCAACGAACTAAATAAACAACCTCGAGTGTGCGTAAAATCCTCCAATTTCAAACCTGGCATCAGATATGCAATCTACTGTAGGTTCTGCAAAGTTGGTTTCTTACGTTAAATTAATTTTTCTCATTGATTTTCAGTGTTCTTATAAATTTAAATATACTAAAATAGAAAACATTGCCAAAGTTTTTTTTGTTCACATTCGGTAGAAAACGACGGCTGCTTTATATCTTATATTTAAGTGAATACAGTTTTACGTTTAAAGGAACACTTAGATTCTGGCAAAATATTGGACAGGACCTGTTGTTGGTCTTGCGTTCCAGGTTTCCAACGTTCAAGACTATAAAGAAAATCATAAATGTGTATGCGATATTAACAAGATGTCATATTAGCATCATAAAATTTAGTGGTGAATATGGACGATGTTTTATCCCTTACGAATAGCCTTAATAAATACACAGGTGCGAGGATACATTAATGGAATTTTTCAACCTTAAAATAGTTCAAGTATTTGTAAACGTGTTAAAACCGAAAATGCTTTTCTCCTTTTCAAAATTTGAAGAAGCCGTATCTTTTTTCAATGAGTAAAAACGGAGTAATATCTTACACGAATTTGGTCAAATAGATTTGAATTTAAAGGACATCAAAAGTCGATGAAAAATATTCAGGCAGCAGAAGTATTCACTTTTCAGTGTAGTCTTCGCAGGCTGCTGAAAAGAGACTTCTCAAAAGCCGCTTTCCTGATATAAATGGGGTAAGTATGTTGCACAAAACTTCATTTTACAACCCTAGTTATGTTATCACTCCTAGCCAAAAATAGATTTGATACTTTAAGTTAACAATTCTTGAAATAGTACCTCGACTTTTATATCAGGGCAAATAACGCAAATATTTTTAAATGTGTGCATGTTAAGGTTTGAAGTTAGAACAACGATGGGGGATAACAGGATTGAAAATATAGTTTGATCGAGTTTTCTTTGGGCTGGCAGTTAAGAGTTAGAGGTACAATTGCAGTGACTGCTGGCAGGGCAAGTACTAAGCTTTCACTTGGTACTAGCTATGACGAACGAAGACGTATTTGGATTTAAAGCTTAAGTTAGGGTAACATATATCGCGTTGGTTGTAAAGCTTAAATAAATTAAGCAAAGCTGTGGAACAATACTTTGGCACAAAGTATAGTTCGCTTGAGATGAGGTCAAAGCAGGCAT
Source organism: Ligula intestinalis (assembly GCA_036362985.1). Classification (NCBI taxonomy): domain Eukaryota; kingdom Metazoa; phylum Platyhelminthes; class Cestoda; order Diphyllobothriidea; family Diphyllobothriidae; genus Ligula; species Ligula intestinalis. The sequence continues at coordinate 51,555,012 of JAYGXS010000002.1, forward strand.
TGAATATATACACTTCTTGTCGTATGATACGGAATGCTTACCAGAGAGGTATGGCGAAATATATCCAATTGGAGCAGCCATCGCAGAGTATAGTGTGGCATTAAAAGGAATTAAATGTGAGTTTTTTTAGCCACGACTGATTCACCGGTTAAGGAATACGTTACAGAATCAGCTGATTACGAAAAAGAATTAGTTATCTCAATTTCTGGGGAGTAAAACTTACCTATCTCTCTGCTTAATAAAAGGATGTCTATACGACAGTTTTTTGACTGAAAATAAGAGAATCTGTTTGAGAAATGTAACACATTTTTGCGTAGATTTTGATCACAGAGAAGATCTACTCAATTCAGATAATCTGCACTGCATTTACCTTTGACGAAGATTCAGTTAACTTCGATGGAAAACCACTGCAACTCAAATGGATGGACCTAAATAAACGAGAGGAGTCATCTCAAATCTCTGACTGTTTATTTGAAACTGTGAAAATGAAGTCCCTAGTAAGCTCATTTGGCCGCCTATCATAGGCATATCACTCTAATCACTGAATTCCATGTTTTTGAAGAAGAGAATTATTAAAAAGTGCACAATCCGGAGATGAAATTTCAATTATACTCTCATAAGAACAGTTTTAAAACAAGAAAATAAGTAAGCCTCATTTCTGCATGTAATTTTTCATCTGTACAGCTCGAATCAGCTTAACATCAGCAACAGATGTGTGTTGACCGTTAATAAAAATAAGAATTAATAAGAAGAATAAAAAATAATAAAAAATAAGTAAACAAAAATAAATTGCTTTATTCTGCATCTTTAAGAGTACATCCATTGTTCTTGACTAGTTTTTTTATAGCAGCAGGTGAAAACATATGCAGACACCGACGTCGGCTTACCGTGAGACAAAGTATTTTACTTTGAAAACTCCATAATTGAGCAGCAGCCATGTTTTTATCCCTCTTGCTTCATTAAATTTCATTTTAAGTGATCTATTTTTAGTTTTAAACAATGATTTCTTAACGAATAAAATCAAGGGTTTAGCTAGTAACCATATTGTTATTATGGTAGATAAGTACGTTATTATTTTTAACTGATTGCTCTCATTCATTTTTTTTCGCATCCATGGCTTGCGTTGTCTTGATTCGTGTCACTTGATAGTAGTTTTAGCTTCACTGAACTTTCCAGAAACTAAACAGGAAAATCACTTGTTCAGTGGTTTAATCGAAATGTTCACCTTGTTGACAAAACTGCTTAACAATTGCATCCCAATCAGTGGTCGTATTTCATATTAGTTGGAAGCGTTATTATTCACTTTAGCTACTTGTTAATGTAACTGGAAAATTTTGAGATGCCAGATGAAATTCCGAAACTATAATTTTGCTTACTAGATTGTTCATCCATCTTTGTATTTGTCCCATCATGGTTTCATAACCAAATAATTTTTACTTCATTTAGTTTTCTTAACGTTCGGCTTTTACTGCAGAACTTGAAGTAATACTCTAAAAAGATGTGCGCACTAGACCCTTTTTGAATTCGTAAGAAAGAAAAGCTTTTCAAGCTATTATTTACTTCTCTTTTGGGTGCTTCCATTGATTAAGTACTCCCCCTGATGTTGAACTGTCGGAAGTTGGCTCCTATTTATATTGTTACGGTTCAAATGGATGTTTACGCTTTTGTGACTGGGTAACACGGCGTTTCTTGCTCCCGATAATTCTCGACTCTGACTTTGACCAATGCTTTATTCTTGTCAATAAAAAAACACCTTTCGAATATAAATAATAGTTTTGGATTAGGTCTACATTTTCTAAAAGGCAAGTAGAAGGTATAAAAAGAGCAGTATTGTCGCTCGTTTAAGACCATGAAATGCTCACAAATGCTGCGCAAAGTATAATAAAAATCACTGTTTGTTTTTGTCAACTTAAAACTGCCCTATTGTCTATAGAAAAAGTAATGTGTTGAATTTAATTATTCTGAGGTTAAAAAGCCATAGACGCTTCACTGAACAGAAGACTGCTGTTCTGCTTTGAGTAAATGTTAATATGGGGAGAAATTTCTAAATAAATCCGTTTTGGGTTCAGTTACCTTCGAATAATTCTCGGTTCTAGCCACACTAAACGAGACTACGTTTTCGGGTTATATTTTTGATGTCAACAATTGCATGCACAGTCTAATTAATTTTGCGTTGCAGTTTTTGAAAAGAGCAAAATCTAGCAACCGATATATCTTTTCTGATCACTAACTAGTCTTGTATAAAAGCCGCACATTACTTCAGGAATGGACAGCTGCTCGGATTCTCGAGCTGGTGCCTAGAAAAATGTCCAGTGGGACTAGCTTATTTTTTGACTCTACTCCAAATCTCATTCAGACCGCCTATTATATGAGGGGAGGAAAATGTTCACAATTTGGAACCCAAAGTTGCAGGAGAATGAGGTTTTTGTGTCTCCACGGTCCTCTTGCTGACACTGACTAACGTGTAGATACGAGTGTGACCGTGAAATACGAAGCGCGCTAATAAGCTTGAGGGTGGCATTTTTTTTCAAGCTGTACACTTATTGTAGATTATCTATTGAAACAACCCATAAAGTTTTCCCACCAACCACTTTGGCGGACGAAAGTTGCTGCATATGAAGCCACGACACCATTCCTAAAACTAATTTTGTGAGACAAAGTTAAAAATTATAAAAATATAAGTCTAAATAGAGGATATTAGTACCTGGACTAAAGGCCTGACGACTTAAAACCCGTTCTTCGTTCCATGCAGAAAGATGAACCCACGGCGAGGATTATGTGCTTATAGGATTATGAGTTGGTATTGCTAATGTTCTGACAAAAAGACGCAAAAACCTTAAGTCTACCGAAAAGAAATAAGTAGCTACTAAAAACGCACAAACTTCGGCTGTATAGTAATAAAGCCTCCTTATCATACGCCATTTTTATAACAAAAGTAAATAAAGCAGACGTCAACGACTATCTTTAAATGCATTTTATAGCAGAGAAGCTAGCTGAAGGATGAGATGGCATACCTATGCAGCTACATTTTTAGACGTAGGACGAAATTTTGGGGTTGACCATTGCAATAAAACTACATGAATTTTTTGGTTCCTACCTACTGAAATATACTGCAAATTTTAAGCAAGCGAGTAATTGCGTGGTCCCGCATTTGATGCGTAGGACGCAAGTGATGTTTTTATTCAGATATCCCTACAGAATTTGAACTATTACTTTATATTAGATAGTTTCTGTTCCCTCTTTTCTTATTCAGTAACGTATGCTTTGATATTCGCTGCTTCCTACTACAAATTATGATGGTAGTCAGCAATGCGCTGGCAACAAAACCCCTTTAAATCTAAAGGTGTAGTGAGGCAGCAAGTTAAGCAGTAAAACAAACGTCTAATCTTTTGTTAAACTCTAAGTCTTGAAGAGCCCATGGAGGTGTATGGCGCATGTTGAATACATTTTGAATATATCAGTATAATAGTAATAAACAAGAGAAGTGTAATCAAACAAGCATTTGAAAATAACTGCTTGATAAAATCTTAATTGTAGATGTTGTTGAGTCCTTCCGGCTACGACTATAGACGGTAGGTTTGAAGACACAAATCAATAGACATACAACTCAGTGTAACTTCAATTAGACAACTTGAAGGTCGATGCACGTCGATAAAGCAGAGTCCGCAAATTCAGAATAAATTAGCCAAAATGAGCTCTAAATAGGAATGCAATCCTTTTTTTCCTATATCGACATACATGGCAGCGGTTCATTCGGAATGCATACAAGTAAGATAACGGGAAGCTTAACAAATCATCTCATGAGTATACATCTTTGCAGGAGATTCTGCTTACCTATGCAATAGCGCACATTTTAAAAGGCCGTTTACCAATTAACTATAAAGAGTGGATTGCCTACCTGATAAAACCTGAGGATTTTCGCAAGACAATCCCTGCTGCACAAAAGTAGCTTACGTTGCGTCCCCTTAAAGTCTTACAGCAATAAATTAATGGTCGTTCTTCAAAATAGGGCATATTGCGATTTATCAAGTAATACAACATTGTTTAGTAATACAAAATTTTCAGAACAGCAAAAAAATCCGAAGAAGTGAGAGTTGGACGTACTAGGTAAAATTAACTTTTAAATTTAGGAAAAGTCTGTTTATGCAAAAAACCGAGTAAATAATGCAGCACAGATTAAATTGCATTGAAAAATAATCGTTTTGTAAATATTTTGATGCAAATGTTTCCATATTACGTGTTATGGAACGTATGTGTGTTTCCGAAAAGCCCAAATTTTAAGTGTGTATTTCCACACCATTTTACGGAAATTTCTAGTTGCTTCCTCCGCTTATACACTGCTTTAGTTACGTTAGACTGAAACAATCAGATTTGCGCATGATTGCGTCGATCGTAAGGTCACAGGTGTAAGTTATATCCTAAACTCTCATGCGGACATGTCGGTCAGTTATTAATAAATTTAAATGGAATTGTCAGGTGTAATCGTAAACGTACCATTTTGTGTACACTAAAAGACATTTCCTTCCGTCATATTTTCTGAAATTATTTTAGGATTTCGATTACGACGAGATTCAGTTCGTTCTTGAAATGATGATTAACACCCTACGTCTTTAAGTGGTTTCGGTCGATGGTCTATAAAAAGGATTACGTTCTACTTGTTTATAAAATATGATATTTCTTAAACGCATTTACGAAAATAGTGAGTTTTTGTGCATTCTTTCTTTTGAAACTCTCTGTTTCGATAATGGTCTTAAGATGACCAAAACATGTCAACTCATTGCTCAGAAAAAGAAACGTCAGCAATATAAGTTCCAAAATAACATGCCTTCGATCAATTTAAAAGCTTCCTATTACAAGTTAACTCTTAAAAATAGCTTTATGGAGATAGTTTGACGTCAACTATCTACGTACTTTACCTTTTTGAAGATCAGGCTAAGATAAAAATCGTAGTGTGACAGTTTTTTTACTTAACTGAGAATAAGGAATAAATCTTTAGCTGAACGTGAAAGCCTTTCCTTTTCTACGCATACCTGAGCAGTTTTCAGCATACCTTTTCACTTTAAGCCCCCGTCCTTGTTTTGCAAGAGCATGCCAGAGTGGCAGAATGTATACTACAATTTTGCCAACACTGAGAATCCCCTACCCATTCCGTTACAAGTTTCCTTATTTGTTTATGCTTAGCTATAGATTAAAAGTGTTTGAACCTCTTTTGTATACGGCTTGACAGAGACAACTGACGGCATGTGTCAACTGCTCATAGATATACTGATTTACCGTCCTTATTTTTGAAATGGTAAGACAAATTTCAGCCTTATACATTTAATACTAAATTTGGTCACATAAAACGGGACAGAGTTGCAAAATACTGAAAACGGTGCGTTAGCTCATATTTGGGCTCACCTTAATTCAGTGAACGCTAAACAAAATTTTCCGTTCATTGAAAATATAGCATTAAAACGTTTTAAGTTTTCCTTGACAATCTTTTACAGTATGACACACACAAGCATCAAAACTTGCTCCGCAGCGTTTAATTGCATAGGAAATTACTTGGATATCGACAGACTTTGGATTTTGCCCACTTTTGCGCCTATTTTACTTCAATATTCTAAGCCAAAATGCAGTTTTTCCTAGTAAACAGTATTTTGCGTCTAAAGTGAATTCAATGAATAAAATTATCAAATTCTAATGTGTGTCAAACCATACACTTAAATTTCGATCTTCGTATTTCATCGGTTACACAGTCCACTGTAGATATTCTACATAGCATACATACAGGTATGCAGTGCACGTCGAGCCCAGTCACAAAAAATAACATGATATTAAATTGCTATAGGGACGTTAAAGATAATTGTTTCCTGTTAGCCATTTTAACTACATAGTGTTTATCAATTGGGCGAGGTGTGCATCACAACACCTACAGAGACGCAGTCTGAGAAGTAGTAGACAACTCGATCGCTGGGACAAAAGGTTTATTCGCCTGACGTTCTGAAATCTATCGCGGATTTATCATAAGAGATGTGCTCACCCAACAGTAGCAGAAACAGCTTTTTTTGCACAGGGTTTGACTGTAAAATTTAAACGTACAGAAAAATCAATAAATGCCCTGATTGTGCACTTATTCGTTGTGTCAAAGCATTGGGTGGCAATCTTAAATGAACAAATGGTGCATTCTCCTGCCTTGTTTAAACATAGCTAGTCTCGCTGCCCCCGTGTTCAGCAGGGATTTGAATATTACAATGTTCGGCAACATGCTTTTGCTCAGTATGTCTCCGATGATGAATCTGCGACGGATTTATAAATGACATGCAAATAAACGTATTGTCCCAGCGATGGAGTCGCCTTCTACTTCTCAATTACTTCCTGGGACTAGCATGTTCACCTGTATTAGACGCATTCTGAGAAGTTCCATAAAGGTGGTTAACTTAAAAATGGCTTTTTCTTGTAACAACACCTTACACCAAATTGGAGAGCCTCCCCCCTCCATGCTTTCGTTTTACTTTGCGCGCCAAATTTTGAAGAACACGTCCATTACCAGTTTGCACTTAATACTCGCAGCCTTCAGACGTTAACTTTGGCTTCCACTAGTCTGCACTTGACAGCCTTTATTACATTGTTAATGTACGCAACAGCAAAAATATGAGCCATGAATCTTAAATTCAGTAATAAGAGTCATTGCGTAGGGTACTAGTATTAAGGGAAGCATACAATCCAGGATTTATTTGCTCCACTAGCTTGCGTGACTGCCCATCAATTGCATCCTTTTGTTGCATAACATCAATAACGAATGATAAGATAGAGCAAATTTGAATCCATACAGAGAACAAATCAATGAGAAACAGTAAGGTCCTGGTTTACTGCCACCTATACCAATAACGTAAAACATAACACAGGAAGCATAAGTTTGGAGAAATATAAGAGGAAACGTGTACAGTATGGTGAGTGCAGCAAGCAAAATGCCGCAATTTGCGTAAGACTCGTAATTGCTCGCAAACCAACATAAGATACGGTTGCAATACTGATTATCACGCAGTCTAATCTCAATTCCTTTCAGTCACGTCAAGATGCTGGCTTTTTAGCAAGCTTCTTTCTTGCCACTTATTACATATAGTCTCTAAAAATGGCTACTTATATAGCATGCATTTTTGTGATTGATTTTTACAACCTATATAAATTCAAATGTATTTTATAAGAAACATACGCGAAAATAATTTTCTTGTACTCGTTTGTTAGCAAATTGCGCCTTCTTTAAATTTTATAATTAAGGAAAGAATATCTTTCGGTTTTAAGAAAGTTTCTGAATTGCTGAATGACCTTGATATTTACCGACTTCTGCACTTTAATTCAAGTTTTCCAAAGAACATACTGCGTTCATTCTGTTTAAGGACAAAATGTTTTGCCTACGGCTTGAGGAAGCGGTCACAAAGTCCTTATAAAACTTTTAAACGCTTGCAGATCATGCTGTATACACTTTAGGCAGCATTAATAAATTTACGGATACAGTGTATTATGTATAGACACCTCACAGTAGCGAAACATCTAATTGTTGGAAATTTCTCTGAATCCAAGGAATAACCTTTTATTAAGTATAACATTTAAAGAAGGTGTAATTTCCTACCAAACGAGGATAAAAATATTTTTCATGCATTCTATAAAATATAATGGAATAATAAAGGCAGTCAAAATCCATGAATACATGCGTATCCTTTAAGTAGTCTCTTTTTACAGAATTTGCTTTTTATATGCGGTCAGAAAGGAGGTCATTAAAGAGCTAGCATCCTGGTGTGACGATACTCAGTATTGCAGTCGTTCCTAATGTTGGTTTGCGAGTGATCACCAGTCTTTCGCAAATTGTGGCATTTTGCTTGCAGCACTCGCCATACTTTAAGTCGAGGAATTAGGGGTTATCAAGTTAAATTTAGGCTGACCAACTATTTCAACAATTTACATAGTTTGGGTTTCATCCGACATACCTAGGCCGTTTTTGAGTTGAGCTTGTATGAATTGTCTGTGTCTGAATAAGTATTCAGAAGGCTGCTTTGGGTCCACAGATTGACGAGTATCAAGCAGGTGTTCCGTAATGAGAATGTAAGACTCTATTTTCTTGCTTTAAAAGCCATCTAGGTAGGTGCTCAATAGATCTGGCTGTCAGATGCCGTTTTGTTCGCTCAGTGTACTTGCATTCACAAGTACATATTAATTCATCGACACATTTTGAAGGGGAATGCAGAAGCAAAACAGCCTTTGCTTGTGATACTGGTAGACTCTTTGAAAGACTGCATACTACGAGGTCGATAGCATCATAAGTCACTTCAGTGACATCTTTTAGGCGTCATATGTTAGTATTTACGTTATGGTCACGCATAAAGGGCTAAAACAGTAAAATATAATTTACTGATATTAACCCAACTGAGTAATCTCAACTTCTTTACCAGTCTATGTTTCTCTCATTTTTCTCTGCTCTTCGGGTACATTTGTCATTTTTGGCTGGAAAACTATACACGGTCATGTTAGTGTAGGACCTCCAATAATAAGAATCAAGTAAGCTCCTCTTACGGGGATGTCCCCTTCAACTTTGCATACAGTAGCGCTTATAGTATGGTAGCAGTTACCGTTATTTTATTCTGTCCGCGGCAGCCTCAAATGCGAAGAGATGAGCAAGTCTAAACTTAAATGTCTGATTTTGACATCCAGTCTTTTCAATTATTTTGTTGCTGTAGGGACTCTTCAGTTTAGTGACTTATTTCAGTTTCCTGGTTGCTAGGAACGACCACGTTATGTTGAGAGTCAAAGTAAACTGCATTGGGTAATTCACTTATCCAGTATCTTACTGATAGGCTGACGTTAGAATCCAATCGCGACGGCCAAAGGGAAGTTTACTTCAAACTTTCCCAGCTACACGTTTCTTTGATTTTCTTTAGATTTTGGAGGCAGGTTGGAAGCTACTAGCAGCTTACTTAGACAGCTATTTGTGTATCCGTACTCGATTGACCGTAATTCCGGTTGAAAATCAGCGCATAAATCAACGGACCTACGGTATATTCCGGATTAATGTATGTTTCATTTTATAATGTACCCAAAATGGGCCACGTACTGTATGAGAAAGAGATTTGCCTTATTTTGAAAATACCATGCTACAATTGTCAGCAAAAAAGCCAATGCGCAATGGCCAAAGACTGCAATGGTCAACATTTTGGAAAAATATTCTTCAATATGTCACAAAATGTAGGCTTAATTGAATTTCCTTCAAATAGGCGCTAGTGTCGTGCGCTGATAACCACACTGTTGCAGTTCAAAGAAACAATTAGTGGTAAAAATCGGTTTCTAATGGGCGTACTCTACCAACCGATGCATACATAAAAGAAGAGTTACATACGTATAGAGTTATGAACAAATGGCTTCTCAAGTTCAAGTGCTCACACTGGGCACGCTGAGCCAGCGCTGGGGCCAGAAGAGGGTGCGGCAGCCGTTTCTTAGTTTGCGCGCGGATAACAAATGCCGAGCATGGGGCGGCTTCGGCGCGCCAGCCATCTGCGCCCGATGGCGCCTCTAGTCTTCTTGCCTGTTTTTGGACATCAGGTGCAGGTGCGTGAGGGAGGGAGGATAGAGTGCAGCAGATGCTGTAAAAACTTACGATATGTTTAAAATAATAAACACGCAAGTTAATGTCTCTGCACTACTCTGCTGCGCGGCATACGGTGGACATAGTCAAAATCGACGGTTGAACCGTCAAGATATGCTCATGCAATATATGTACAGTAGATTGCATATCTGATGCAAGGTTGGGGATTGGAGGATTTAACGCACACTCGAGGTTGTTTATTTAGTTCGTTGGGTTAAATTGGGTCGCAAATTTTTGTTAACGTGAATTTAAGTACGGTCAGATCAGAATACTGGAAGAAAATAGGGGTGATAATGGGCAGAATCCAGAGTTTGTTGATATCTCAGGAATTTCCTATGCTATTAAACGCTACGGAAAAGAAATTCTTTTGTGTGCATGTTGCATTATAAAGGAACCTTAATTAACAGCAGACACTTTTTAATTATATCTTTTCACAATACGGAAGATTTTGTTTTGCATCCATGAAATTGAGGTAAGTGTAATTAGGAGATTGCGCATTATTTTTGGGAATAGAAGAGCAAAATAAGTTTTAAATTTATATTTTGAAAATCTGCCAAAGTTTGTGCCATAAAATTGAGAAATAAACTTTCGAAGTTGTTCTTTGCATTACTCCATATTAAATTTTTTTATTTTATATTTGAAGGTTTTCAGGCAAGGAATGCGTTTGAGAACTTTATTAGATATGGCAAGTAAATTAATTGTACAATCGATATGAAGTTGCAGACACTTAACAAAACAAACATTTGACAGAGTTGTCACGGGACATTGCGAAACAGTTTTTTTCAAAAATCGCCGTTCATAGTATTCCCACTCTACTTTGTATTTTTTATTGTAGAACTTAGTCCAGAAGTAACCAACTATGCTGAAAACTGTTCCCTTTTAGATAAAAGAAGTAGCTCTTACATTTATAACAGAAGAGGTATCACTAATTGTAAAGGAAATCAATTCACTGGCCAAAATTTCACATTCTGACCTTGACTTTATCATCAGAAAAATTAAAGTACGCAGACTTCAGACGCCAAAATATATAAGTTAAGCTTTTTTCAAGAGTAAACTTTTTTAGAATTTTTCTTAATCAATCTTGAGAATATTTATTTGCAACTTTTGGAGCAGACGTTTATTTTGCTCGGCAATCAGTTCACATGATTAAGTGGTTCTGAATCTATAACACAAAATGATAGCTGCATGAGAAAGAATGTTTAAAAGCTGGTTATTTATGTAAAAACTTATCTTATTTTGAAGGTTTTGATAAACGCATAGAAGATACTCATTATTCATGGTCAATTGACTAAAGCCAGTTAAAATTGTTAAATCTTTATTAGAATTTCATGGAAGATCTGAACCTCTTCGAAATAGAAAAATCGAAATAATTATAAAAAATAAAGCGGAAGGCAATACCTCGTAGTTTACAAAAAAATAGTACGTTTAAAATTCTTCCCAACAATTCTAATTAAATTTTTTAATCTCTGACTGGCATGTCCGCAAGTGAGCTTCAGCAATATATTACTCGTGTGATCTCACAATCGAGCATATCAAGCAAAAGCGTGCTAACCTTAGTTCAACATAAGCCAAGCGATGCATAAACGAAAGAAAAAACTAGCAGTTCCCGTGAAAATGTGTTAAAGACATACTTGAAATTCAGGCTCTGCGGTAACACCTAAACACTATGTTGCACGTAATATGGAAGCATATTTACTTGAAAACTTGACAAAACGATTATTTTCCAACGTAATTTTACTTGTGCTGCTCTATTTTCTCAGTGGTTTTGCACGAATGGCCTTTCTCTTCATGTAAAACTGAAATTTACCCAGTATGCCCGATTTCCACGTTTTCGGAATTTTCCAATTTGTTAAAAAAGCTGGTGTTTCTATAAAACGTTATATTCATTCATAAATCATAATAGGCCTTATTGGGAAGAACGATCATAACTTTATTTACGTAAGACTTTGGGGGCCACAGCTTGGGCTGCGTTTGCATAAGAGGAAGTTACTTTTAAAAATCGCAGGACTGCATGAGATAGTCCATCTACTCTAAATATTAACAAAGGTGAAGATACGAGGTCCAGATATAGTATCCCGATCATCATCCCCCAAAGAAGACAAAGAAAACAAGGCGCTGTCATGAAACATACAAAAATTGTACTAACGTTCCAAAAATCGACTATTTTTTATCATCAGATTGGTTAGTTGTGTATTTCTGCCTTCCGGGAATTGGAATGCCGCGCCACCCGTCTCGTGTTGTAGCGACGGCTGATGCACGAGCCCTTAACTTTGTGCTGTCCGCAGATTGGCTGCGGCCCCTCCATTGTGAGTGGCTGGCGCCCTTGTGTATAAATATATGCAGAAGGACATTACCGTCACAGACGAAGGACTCATTAGCCGCGAAAATTTCGTTGGCAGCGTTAAAGTGTGTTTAAGAGAGACAGTTTTCGGTCGAAGGAGCTTAAAAGTTGCCAGTTGGACCATTTTGACTTGGACAGTGGCAATTCCGATCGCATTTTAGACGGCTGATTCAGTCATCACTGGGGGCCTCCGACTGCTCTGTCCTAGGCTACGTCCTACCATATCGCCGGGTCAATTTATAGGGGGTGAAAACGTGCATTCTCGTTTACAAACCAGCCTGATTTTGGCCGCTTTCCGGTAAACTAATTCATGCCCCATAGGGGAGTCTGAAAGCAGTTGAGGATACCTAAGCAGCCCTCTTAAGATATGGTGCTATATCTCTTCTCATTACCAAGGTGGCAAACAAGTTTCGGGATCATGTCATTTGAAATATTACCGCTGATCGGAGATGTGAAAAGCGTGATCGTACTAGTCAAACGAAAAGCAAAAACAACAACCACACTCATCCCAATTCCCTGTGACCCTTATTACAATCTGCTAGAAAATATCCGTTTAGTCTGACAGCCTGTAATGTCCATTATATTTTGGTCAATTTAAGGAGCAACTGGCTGGATGGGAGCATGGCGTTAGTTGCTCGAGAACTACCACGCCCGAAAGTGCACACCACTGTCCCCAGCGAGACCAATTTCTCCGAAAAGGGTCAACAAAATACCATTATGTTCAATGAGTTTGCTCAGGGCTTAGCTTCTGGCAAGTAAGAAGCCAATCAACTGGAAGATGCACGGGGTGTAGATGACAACGCCATACTGGAGGCATCTTATTGATTCCACCTCCCTGGACTTTCTCGTTCGACAGCACTGTTAATATATAAGTTGGTTATGCATAACAACGCAAAAAGGCGTAATTATCCCTTGTTGGAAAACAAACTACATAAAGCCATCTTAAACCGCAAAACAGAGGCGAATAATGTGGACATCTTCAGATGTTTCCGTCCTATGGACCAATGACTGCAGGAGATGCCAAATGCCTGGCTAGATCTACAGTTCGACCATTCATTTCGACTATGTCCACCGTGAGCTACAGCAAACTGAATGTAAACGCGGAAACTTGCGCTGGATCATAGTGAAAGTTGACCTGCGCAGAATCTACCTCACTCTCTTCCTATCCCACCCCCCACCTCTACTCGGGGAGTGGGGGAGTGGCTGATTAAGTACAAGGCTGCACAAACCGCAAGGAAATGAGAAGTTTCTTTGCCTAAAGCAAGGTGTTTGACGGCCAACGCAAAAAAACCACGCTGCTGATCAACTTCAACGGAAAAGGCCCTCATTGAGTCATTGCGGAACATTTAGCTCTCGGCTGAAACCTTCAGAATCGTACTTACTTAGTCGTCGAGAGTCTCCTTAACCACCTTCAACAAACCAACCTAGATGGAAATTAACGAAAGCCTATACATTCTGCCTTCCCTCCCAGAGACCATCAGAGTTGTCCAATGGTTATCTAGCTGAAACCCCCTGAGGTCGGGCGCAAACCTGGCAAAGCGTAAAAGTACTGCTGCTCTATGTCGATAGACAAGCTGATTTTACGATTCCAGCGGATGTGGCGACAAGGTCAAGTCCCTCAGCATTTCAAACATGCAGCAAACACCTAGCTTTAGAAGCGAAAAGAGAACCAAACAATCTGCAAGAGTCCCAGGGGTACTGTGCTACTCAATGTATTGAGAAGACTTCCGCTACACTCCGCGTTTACAGTCAAAACGCACACATTTGTAGCAAAACATTGTCCCAGAAAGCAAATGTTGGTTTCGCAGGAGTCGTTGAGCTAGTGACGGCACCTTTACAGCCAGTTAACCAAGGAAGACGGATCATGAGATGAAAATAAGCCTCTGCAATACTTACATCGATTCAAAGAAGGCCTTCGACGTGGTCACCTGCAATCTACGCTGAAAAGGAATTCTGAAATGTGGATGTCCGATATACTTCACGCAAATTTGACATTGATCTCGCAACTGTCTACGCGTGCACACTAAAAATTAATTTAAATGTATTAGCCACTGACCGGCATCTGTGCATGTGAAGTTACGAAATACCTTAATCCTAGGACGTTCCAGTCAGCACAATTAACTGAAAATGGGGTTTATTTAGTCCACTGTATTTGCAGGAGGATATAAGTAAATAAACAACTAAAAATGTTTGTGGGCCATGTGTGCTCTGCGTACCAGTGCTGTTCTGACTCTGCAGTTTACGATACTTTACATTGCGCGCAATATGGATGCATACTTATCTGAAAAATGTACTAACGCAACATTTATAAACGTAAGTCTACTTGTGCTTCTTTATTCATTTGGTTTCTTTGTATGAACAGACTATCTCCACATGTCAAACTTAAATTTTCCTAGTTGCTCCGATTTTTCACTTTTCAGTAATTTCTGTTTTTCCAAAAAAGTACTTTTTCTTTACTGAATAATATAACTTGACAAAACACAATATGTATTCTTTTACTTTTATGCATTAGGACTTTGAGGAACGTAGCTTGGGCTATTTTTGCGCATCGGGGGCTTTCTTGCAAAACTCTCCAGATTTCATCAGTGAGGCAACCTTCTGTAGAAAGTTACCTTCGCTCCCATACTGTGCTGAGAATTTCGAAAGTTAATCAAAGTAAGCATTTCATAGACATGCCAAAGACGCCTCATCAATATTTCATAACTTTTGGCGCATTCGACAAAGATTAACAAGGCGCTTTTGTTACGGCTTTACTATGAGGCAGTAGCATTTTTGCCTCCTGCCTTGACTAGGACAAGGGCACCTTTAATCTCGTCAGAAGTAGCGTGAACTTTTGCAAAAGTTCACGCAGGAAAATTACTATCGTTTACACGTATGCCACCATTGCTGCACAGATTGTTCATCCTCGTCGGTTTGCCCACAGTGGCCACGTAGACTGGTTGGCTGGAGTGCCGCTATTGCGCAAGATAGTCAGGTGGAACTGCCTCGGCTTCTGGCCTCTGGCTCGCGGAAGCAGGATCCCATCAACGCATACAGTGACTGCACCTCTTCGTGTCCGGGGTCTGCAAAGTGAAAAGGTGCCATTGCCCCTGCGTTTGACCCCGAGTGCAATGCTCAACCTCTCGTCCGTCGCGGCTTCTTGCAAGTGCGCACCAGTGTCTGCTAACCCCAAGTTAGTCTGGCCAATCATCTACCAGAACCTGACCTCGGTGGAGGCACTGTGACGACTTTCGCGTTCAGCCGCCGCTTCTTTCGGCTGCAGAAATGTGCTGGTACACCCGCCGACTTCCTCTAACCTATTCTTCTCTAGTTCTGTCCAGAATACTCGGAAAAAAAAGATAGTTTAAGTAGTGCGCCTCATATATCCCTACTCCCAGCATTTTTTTCCTAGAGAAACGTTGGTTATAAGGATTTTGGGTTTGGGGAAATAGGATAGACAGTGAATGGAATTTGCAGAAGTAAGCGTTAAGTGGAAAACGTAGTTTAATTAGTTTCCCACCGCCGCTGAGAGGAAGTAATTCCGCATAATAATTGAAGGTGTACGCAGCGCTTTGCGCCGCGGACTGTACTAATCTAACTCCAGGACCTCAAATTAATTGAGAGACGACCTTCTTACCATAATTTAGATTTTTTCAGTAATTTCAAGAAACCTGATAATTATTTTTTCGCAATGCGTTGAACGATAATACAGATTGCGAAAATCTACAAATGTAAGTCAAAAACATTTCGGAATAAAATAAAAATGAAAATGCACGTTGTAGTTCTTAAACTATCTTCGACTGCATATCCTAATTCCCCCTCCAATAAAACCTCTATAACCACCGTTTTCACAGGACAAAATTTTGGGACTAAGGGTAAATGAGTTGCACTATTTAAACTACTTTTGCCGAATACTCCATTGCTCTCAGCTGACGTGGCACTTCTTTTCTTCCCTACACAATCGGAGATGAATATCATAGTGACTAGGATCCTTCAACAATTTAATCCACCGTGATAACACTGGCCACGCTCGCTGCGACGGTGGTCCAGTGCTTGATGAGATCGGTGTTTCCACGTCTATTAGAAAGCCGTTTTAGAGCAGATAGTGACAAATGTTTAAGCTTCTTACCTGTGGTGAATAGATCAGCGCATAATCTCAGGATATTTTCAGAGATAGGAGGTTTCAGGAAGCGAACGACTATTTTTTAATGTCAAACATAGTTCCCCTGTCATAGGCTTCTGTTCGTTAGTTTTTGTTTGCAATTCTTCTGGCAGTTTAGCCTTCGAGTGTCTGGGATGAGGGTTTACGTTCAAATTGGCCAGGTTTATCAGAATTTATCACCGCATTCATAGAGCAGTGTGATGTCTTAGTAGATCCTTAACCAGAAACTTTCGACCAAAAAGGGATTGGACTACTATATAAAATGTATTACCCGACTACACTTCGAAAACACTGTTTGCGTGTTAGCCTAGAAGGCTGGTGAGCTGCGATTGAAACCTAATAATTTGCTGGTAGAGACTATGAGTAGAGGCATTGGGGAAATTCTAACATGCCAATCAGTAGCTGGAGTACGAAAGGCCAAAGGTCTCACCGTAATTAATTTTATTTGTATGATATCTAGACGACAAGCTTTCAGCCGCCAAAATTGAAGATCCACCTTTTTCTACTCACTACGTGCATCAACCAGGAAGCGTGGATCTCAACTAGTTCACATCTCTCGCATTCACGCTTGTTTATTTTGCTCGATGACTATCCGATATTTGGCCATGATAGAGGGTTATTTGGTGGCGTGCAGAAAATGACATGCATCATCTGCATGAACAGCATAAACAAAAGATTATTTGGACAGAAAACTGCATTCGAAAACATTTTTTACCTAAAATGATCTTACATATCCTGTTCTGTTCATCATTTAACCTTTAGGACTCCCAGTAGTACTTCAGTATGCTAAAGAGGTTGTTAGATGTATGCTTAATCGAACAAGTGCTTGGAGGTACACCACAGCTCAATCCCTATCACCTGTTTTGCAGTTGCGCGTTTTCATCCTGAAGAAGAAATGACAGAAGAAGGTTCTTTCTTGAGAAATTTGACATCTATATCATTCTCACGACTTTCCCACTCCGTGGTGTTCACGAGATCTCAGCTGCAAAGTTCAACTGAATTCAGTATTCTTCTTGAGTAGCCAATCGAAATTATAGCGCCAGCACGGGATGTGTGGAGCAATCTGTTTTTCAGTCAAAACAGATTTATATAACTCAATTGCTGCACTCTAGTTTCGTTTGGGGGTTTCAATAGACGACCACCAGGCAAACGCTGAAATCTTAGCAAGATTTCTGGCATAGAGGAAGGAAATGAAAGTCAAGTTACACAATGTTAACATGGTTTTTCGATGAGTAGATCGATTAAACGAATCAAATTAATTAGTCTGAGCAGTCTACGTGTCAGAAAAGCATATCTTGTTCGTATTTCCGCGATGCATAAAACGATAAATTATGAAGCACTGAAGTGAAAAAAGCACAACAATCCTGATCTGTGTAGAACAGTGGCTGTTTTAATCGCAACAATCAGTCCTTCATATGCTCGGTCAAATAAGCCTGTTCTGAATCATCAATTTTTTAATCTTCAATCCTTTGCTCTGCCGCACTCTTTGGACGACTTTTAAAAAAAACCAAGTTCTTCTGAAAAATAAACCCCTTTGCTTTCTTCCCTACTCTCCTTCCAAGTTTTCGTTAGAAGGCACTCCTAGCAAGAGCGCCCTTTCATTATGTCTTCATGGGGGTCTACGTGTAGGATTTTCACATGTAAAAATAGTTTGCCGACTCTCCGGCCTTTCTTGAGCTTTCCATGAGCAAGCCAGTTGCATCTCCGACCACTCTGGTAGGCCGCTTTTGTGAATCCTTGGTGAGGCACGCTAGTTATTAGAAAACAGTTGCAGAAATGAAACATTGTTGAGTTTGCCGGCCTCACTGATTATCGGGTTTTATTAAATATCGTCTTCAATAATCTACATTGTCTTAGGTATGTACGCATTCAGGGTAAGGTTTACTTAGTCCTTTTTTGTTGTACCTCGTAATCTGCACTCCCAGTATAATATATCGTGCACTAGATTCCAGAAAGATTGGGTGCAAAGTTAATGTTTATGTTAAGTTTAGAGTTGGGGTTGTGTTAGGGTAAGACTTAAACTTGAGGCTAGGGTTACCGTTATAATTGTGTCAGTTTCTAAATTTGGTTTTTGGTTCATGGTCTTGAATATTCTTAAGGAAAGGACCCTTGCCGCTGCAATCATAAGTGCAAATTCCACGTGTGGCGAGAGTAAATGAGACGCCAGATGTAGATAATTGTGCATTCCTTACAGGATCTTTGGAGAATAGGTTAAATGTTTTTGACTGCCGGACAAGCGTACGTCCGTTCCTGAGAGGGATTGCATCCGAAGTGTGTGAGCGTGGCAGTCGTCGTGGTGAGGCCCTGTGTGCGTAAGCCACGAGGAGATGATTGACCAGTCTTGATTGGTGTAGGCAGTTTGAGCGATGGCGCAGTTTGCGGCCTCTGCGATTGGATGTCCCACAGGTGGGCCAAGAACTGCAATCACGCGATCTCATGCTTCGCGTAGCGCCAGAGGCGGTGGACGCGACATGGTCACTGCATGTACCCTTCCCGAACTTTAGCGCTAAATCTCGTGCATTATTGGTGGTATTTTTCTACTTCTGTGTATTATCTCTACTGTTGTCTCTATTGTGGCCAAAATTCTCTTCTGCGACTCTCATACTCTGTTTCTTTGTTGACGGATATGAAATGAAAGCTCTTGTCCATCGGAGTTTTTACAAATAAGAAGAAGAAGCTGATGTGATTCTTGGGACGAGAGCTTTAATTGCCTGACTTTTCGTCGTTAATTGTCGTAGGTATTCATTAGCATAGCGACTGTATCCCATTATTACTGCAACTTCCTGCGTGCGAATTGCCCGTTTCTGCCATGATCTCTGAGGATGGATCGGCAACAGACTGTGAAACGGTAGACGAATATAATTATTATCTTAGCAATCGCACCTGCTTCTTCGCAATTACTTTCTGGATTCGCGATTTTCCTTGTATTAGAAACTTGGTTTATCACTTACCCATCACATTGAGTGGAATCTTCGCCAGGCCCGATGTCATGGTTGCAGTATTGCTGGTCCCATATAATTAAATAGTGACAATCATGGCCTGTGAGACAAATGACTGTACTAGCGTTCTGAGAACCATGTTCGATAATAAGTTGATTTCTGTTTGAATCACAAGTGCGTAGAATCTTGACAATAGACTGCCGCGGGATAATAAGAACGTTTAAGTAAAAATATGTATTCCAATGTTCTAGTATTTTTCACTTTTTTTCTCAACTGTTCTCAAATTTTCAGATTTCGTGTTGGTTATCTTTCCGGTCTTCATTTTCGAAAAACAAATCGTTCTACCTGAAAAAAGAATTGCATTTTCGCAGAGCATTATTCTGCATTAGGGCCACTGAAGAAGCGAGCGAACTCAGCGAGACCCGTAAAATTATAACAATACTGGGTAAATAGTATTGCTTATGCTGGTGATGATGACCATTATGCTGACAAAACGTAAACTTAACTAAAGGAGAACTAATAAATCTGAAAGGAACCACAGGACTGGGGCTAGGGGGTGTAAAAGATGGGCAACCAACGCAATTATTACCAACAGGTCTAAAATCAAAATTTTACGGCTTCCTTCCGACATCGCACTGCAGCGGAGAAATCGCAGAACACTTAAGGATCAAGTTGTGTTTTAGTAAATTTGTGAACAGGAAGGCTTAGGTGGACAAGTCCAAAGGCAACGTAATGCTGCCCTTCATGCGATTTTTTTACCAATGAAAAGGCATACTTATGAATCACAGTATTCCTACTTTTGAGTCGTTAAACGTGCATGTAAGTTACTTTATTTCGGTTTTTACTCATTATTTTTTTTTGTTGCAAGCTCGTGTTCAAAATATCTCGTTTGACTGAGGAACTGTAGACTGGGACAGTGTCTTAGTTTGGTTTCAAGACGTAGGTGTCAGTACATCCCTACAAAGTATTATAATGTACTCTGAATGCAGATGAAAAATGGTAAATTTGGACAGAAGTTCTGCTATGAAGGCCGATGGCTATGCTTCACATTTACATAAATAAGAATGCTTTGTGCTACTCACTAGCACCTTATACATCGCAGGCGATAAGGACTTAATTACCGATAATGGGGCGTAGTTCTATCATAAAAAGGATTGCCTAGCTAATGAAGGCTGTGCAATTTACGACGAAATCCCTGTTTCGTAAAAGACGCTCACGTTGCGCCCCAAAAAGGCCTATAGCAATAAGGTAATGGCCGTTCTTCAAAATATGGCATATTGTGATTTATCGAGTAATATAACGTTGCTTGGAAATGCCAGCTTTTTCAGAAATGCAGAAAATTCCGAAAAAGTGAAAAGTAGGCATAATAGATAAGCTTAAGTTTTAAGTTTACAGGAAGCGTGCTCGTGCAAAAATACCGAGTGCATAGTGTAGCAAGGGTAGAATTACGCTGAAAAAAGTCGTTTTGTAAAATTTTCGGACACATATTTTTCCATATTGCATGTAATGTAACTTATGGCTGTTAATGAACAGCCCAAATTTTGAAAGTGTATTCTAATACGGTTTCACGGGAATGGCTAGTTGTTTCTTCTGTTTTTGCATTGCTTCTGTTTATACGTTGATTGTTTTTGCTTGATTTTGCCGATTTGGAGGTCACAGGAGTGAGTTCACGTGCGGACAGGTCCGTCATTGACTAATAAATTTAGATGGAAGTGTCAGGTACAATTGTAAATGGATTATTTTTGTGTACAATAAGCGAACTTACTTTCCGTCACATTTATTTGCAATTATTTTGAGATTTCGATTAGGACCATGTCCACATCGTTCTGGAAATGGAGATTTTCGTCGGCTTTAGTCGATTGGCCATAACAAAGATTATATTTTACTTACTCACAAACACCAACAAATTATGGTAGAACTCAACGATTAAGCGTAAATTGTGGGTTTTTTGGGCATTTTTGCTGATGAAAATCTTTGTCTGGGTCATAGTTTTAGAATCATTCAAGCATATGAAATCATTGCCGAGAGCAATGAACGTCTGCAACATTATTCACTAACTAATTTGCCTAGAAGCAATTAAAAAGCTTTTTAATATCAACGTATCTCTTGAAAAAAGATCTTTATTTGGGTGCTTTGATGTCAACTATCTGTGAACTTTACCCTTTTGAAGGTTAAATCAAGATAAAATGGCAAAGTGCGGCCGGTTTTTTGACTTCTTGGGTATTATAAATTAATCTTTTGCTGCAAGTGAAAGAACTTGCTTTTCAGTTTACTGGAGCAATTTTCAATTTGAATCTTTACTCTTAGGACCTGCCATAAGATTGCAGAAGCACGTGAGAATGACAGAATGTTTACTGGCTTTGCGAAAACTAAGAATCTTCTTCCCGTTCCGTTTCAATTTTTCTTACTAATTTACACTGAACTTCATATACCGAACTATATATTGCGAAGGCTTGGATGACTTTTGCATCTGACTTAAATTTGCAAAAAAACTGAGATTTGTACGAGAATCTTCTGCTACAATCCGTGAGAATTTTCTACTATTTCCGCTTCAAGTTACCTTATTTATTTATACCGAAATATATACTTAACTATATGTACTTAACTATATATTGCGAACTTTTAGACCACTTTTGCAGACGGCTTGAAAGAGAGAATTTACGGCATCATTCGGGTGCTTATAGGTATGCTAATTAACAGTCTTCAGTTTCGGGGTGGAAAACCAATTGCAGCCTTATACGTTTACCACTCATTTGATGGCCCAGAATATAGCAGATTTTGAAAACAGAAGTTGTTAAACTTAACACACTCTTTGCTTTCTGAAAATAATGCCTTATCTCATACTTGCACTTACATGCATTTCATGAAAGCAGAATGAAATTTTCCGCTCTCTGAAAAGATATGCTCAAAAAGTTTCCAATTTTTATTAATATTATTCTATAGTGCAACACGCACAGACAAAAAGTTTTGTTCTGTAGTGTTTAATTGCTTAGGAAATGCCTTGGATATCGGATTTGCCAATTTCTGTGCCTATTTACCTTCAATATACAAAACTGTAATAACATCTTTTCTATTAAGCAGTATATTGCACCTCAGGTCAATTCAATGAATATAATGAACAGACTTATATGTGTTGAACCATCTCCTTAAATTTCAGTCTTCAGATTTCATCAGTTAGGCAATCTGCTGTTTGTATAAAATTATTGATGATAAATCCAACTTTCACCTTATTCCCAGTACTGTCCGTTCACATCTGTTCACGATATACGGTGAAAATTAGTAGAACTCTTCGTGCAGAAATTAGACAACAACACTTAGTCTCCGTTTACGCACACCACACAGCCCGGCGCCTAATGGTGGTTTATCCAGTAGTGATGATTTAATGACAATAATACCACATCAAATGGTGTACTTGTAATCGGACTCTCTAGGTCGTAAATAAGATCCCGTAGTTCTGTCTGTTGGCAACTTACTCGGAGTCGGACATCACTGCGTGCCGTAGCGTGCGTTTGGTCGTTTCTGTGGATAAATTTGTGTTTAACATGAATCTGATTGACTTCGAACATTGCTCATATTTTTGACTATCTGAGTCTACCCGACCGAGAATAGACTATGACTAGAGTAACACTGAGGTGCCATCTACCATGTTTAGCAAAAAAGCTATTCCTGAAGAGAGCCAATAATTATAGGTTATGCAAACATGGTCTGGTTTGTTTTTTCTTCATATATAGGCGAAAAAACCTGCTGTGTTAACTAATACGTTCATAAAACAATGTGTACAAAGTTAATTTATGGTTTTTTGTTATTCATATTCAGTTTATTGATCGAAAAATTTTATTTCTTTGTTTTAAAAATATCAATTGTAACTTGATTGCTATATATACGCCTCGGAGAATAGATTTGGGGGAAATTCACATGTTGTTTAGGTTTTTAGTATACATTTTGCTGCTTGTCTGCGATAAGGCTCCACCCTTAAAACCACCACTACCGCTCTTCCGGTTTTACACGGTCCTGAGATAAGCTGGGGCTAGGGGAGCTTACACCACCTATCACTGACGGAAAACAAAATTATTCACTCAGCTGACAGTCGTACACACGAGATAATTTATCACAGTACAGTAATGCGGAATTGATACCTTCAAATATACATCGTTTCCCATTCTGTTCCCTCGTGCTTAGCTGACACGTTCGAGCCCATTAGCTTATCTCTGCTGGGACTGGGCTCAGCAGTTGTTGTGACTCAAAGTCCCCACTGCGCACGCAGACAATTATGGTAGACCACCTTTGACCCCCCCCCCAACCACTCCCACCCTAGAGGGGTCACTTGGTAGATGAGGTGAACCAACACTGGGGCTAGATCAGGGCACGGTAGACATTATTCGGGTTGCGCTTCCATTGCAAATGCCGCATATGGCGGCGTAAGTGGCACACGTAGGGGCAGGTTCATGCCGTGCCAGCCACCTCCGCTTGATCCTTGGGCTATCAGGACACAACAGACCCACACCAGATCTCGCCTCCGGTCTTTTTTGACTTTTTCTTGACACTGGTTACAAGTAGCTGAGGGGAGAGTTTAGTAGCTAAAACGCAAGCCTACTACCACTTTAAAGTAATTGGGCGGACGGTGTGGTCGTGCGTGACAGTACTCCGATGTTGCCTGATTGTTGCGCGCATTTCATTTGGTCGCCTTCTGTCGTCTGATTCAGTCATGCGGCTTAAGAAAACTCCGGTAATTATTGTGTTCTACTTGAAATATTTATTTCTAGATAATCTAGATAGACTAAAGAGGGGGCTTTTAGAAGGAAGCATCGGAAACATCCGCGAAAAAGGCTTATAACGTGATCATGGTCGTGATAACGCGGGAAAATCGTAAATATGTGCATTTTATCGGTCAGTAATATGTTAAACAACCGGCTACCATGACGTCACGCGACCATCTCGTCGCAAGTCCCCTTTAATCTAACAGGCTACTGCCATCTATGACATGTAAGAAAACGTGAGGTCTGCTCAGCACTAAGTCCCTTCACTGTGAAGCAGGATGCTTTTAAACTACTCCGAAGTACCAGCACACGCGGGCCAAACAGATAACTAAGTTCTCATTTGAAGCGAGCATCTGAGCGCAATGGCTCTTTTAATGCGTCTTTTATGAGAACTCTCGTTCATTAAATATTCGAGACCCCTTCTTTAAAGTTCACTTTATGTGAAACCGGGCAGCGAGTCTTTCGGCTTACGTAGGGGTCACCACACTCCATCCAGATACGCCTCAGTAACCTGATATTTTGCCAGTTAGCCACTGTGAGTGTGAGAGGAATCTATTATGCCTCCTTTCACTCCCCTCTAACCGGGCCGCATGGTAGATATGCTAGCCCAACATTGGACGTTATTCGGGTCTTGCTTTCATAAAAATGTACGTAGATGCAAGCGCGCACAGTGCCAGCCACCTGCCTCCGGTATACTTGACTCTCAAGGAAAGGTGTCCTTTGGGAAAATGAGTAAATTTATTCATTAAATTTTCGACAATTGATCCCCAAAACGTCGTCAAAGTTGAGAAGAATGTGCAAAGAACAATTCTTTACTCTCTAATGACCCTAGATGTGGGCATGTAAGGAAGGATTAAGTACGGTACCTGCAGCACAAGTTTAGTATCACTTACAGTGGATTAAATACCTGATGCAAGGTTGGGGATTGGAGGATTTAATGCACACTTGAGGTTGTTAAGTTAGTCCATTGGGTTATATTAGGTCGCAAAATGTTGTTGAGAAGAATTTAATTGCGTTGAGATCAGAATACTGGGAGAAAATGGAGGCAAAAATGGGCAAAATCCAGCGTTTGTTGATATCCGAGAAATTTCGTACGTTATTAAACGCTGCGGAAAAGAATTTCTTGTGTGTGCATGTTGCACTATCAAAGAAAATTCATGAAGAACAGACCTTTTTTAATTTTATCTGTTCACAAAAAGGAAAAGTTTTTTTGCATCCATGAAATTTAGGTTGGTGTTATCAGGAGATAGCGCACTACTTTTGGGAAAAGAAGAGCAAAATAAGTTTGAAAAATTATATTTTGAAAACCTGCCATGTTTTGTGCCATAAAATTGAGTAATAAAGTTGTCAAGTTGTACTTTGTTTTACTCCATATTTAATTTATATTCTATATTTGAGTAATTAAGGCAAGAGATGCGTTTGAAAACCTATTAAGTATATGGCAACCAAATTAATTTTACAATCTATATGCAGTTGGAGACAGTTGACATAACAAAAATTAAACGGGTTGTCATGGGAAATTGCGAAACAGTTTTTTTCAAAATTGCCATTTATACTATTGCCACTTTATTTTGTATTTTTTATTGTAGAGCTTAGTCTAGGAGTAACCAAATTTGCTGAAAACTTTTCCGCTTTGGATAAAACATTTAGTTTTTTTAATTTATAACAGAAGAGATATCCCCAATATTTAGGGAATTTAATCCACTGGCCGAAATTTCCCATTCTTATGTTGACTTTATGATGAAAAAAATTAAAGTACGCAGACACCAGACGCCAAAATATATAGGTATAACCTTTTTCAAGAGTTTTATTTTTGTAGAATTTTTCTAAGTCAATTTTGAGCATATTTATTTGCGACTTTTGTAGTGGATGTTCATTGTTCTTGGCAATGATATCACATGATTTGGTGGTTCTTAAACTAAGACACGCAAAGACCGGTGAATTAAAACAAACGTTCAAAAGCTGGTTATTTATGTAAAAGCTTTAAATATATATCTTATTTTGAAGGTTTTGGTAAGCACATAGAATATACTTATTATTTATGGACAATTGACTAAAGCCAATGAAAATTGTAAAGTCTTAATTAGAATTTCATAGAAGATCTGAACGTCTTCGCAATATAAAATATGATAATAAATACAAAAAGATATTGCGGAAGGCAATAACTCTTGCAGTACAAAATCGGTACGTTTACAATTGTACCCGACAATCCTATTTAAATTTATAAGTCACTGACAGGCATGTCCGCAAGTGAGCTTAAACAATATATTTATGTGATCTCCCAATTAGGCATATCAAGCGAAACCGTGGTTTTCTTAGTCCAAAATAAGTCAAACGATGCATAAACGATAGAAAAACTATCAGTTCCCGTGAAAGTGTGTTAGAATATATACTTGACATTAAGGCTCTTCGGTAACAGCCATACAATATATTGCACTTAATATGGAAACATATTGATTCGAAAACTTGACAAAACGATTATTTTCCAACGTAATTTTACTTGTGCTGCTCTATTCACTGGGTGGTTTTGTATGAATGGGCTTCCATTGAATGTAAAACTTAAGTTTACCTAGGACGCCAGCTTTCCACTTTTTCTGCATTTTTCACTTTTAAAAAAGCTGGCCTTTCTTTAAAAAGTTGTGTTCCTTCATAAATCATAATATGCCCTGTTGTGAAAAACGATCATTACTTTATTGCTGCAAGACTTTAAGGGCCACAGCTTGGGCTACGTTTGAGTAAGAGGGAGTTACTTGTAAAAATCCTAAGATTGCATGCGTTTAGCAACCTACTGTAAGACTAACTCACACGGATGTCACCGTGTTGACTTTCAAAATGTTGGAACACATTACAGGCATTGTCGAACTCGACGATGGATGTATATCAGTCCACCATCCTATTTGCAGTTGAGAAACCTTTGTTTGGGTGTATGCGTGAGCAACGGACTGATTTATGATATACGATCACATACGACCATGGCGTGACTGAATAAGTAGAAGTAGTGTCAGCTCGAATAATGCCAGATACGTTATATGCACTTGTGGC
This sequence comes from Ligula intestinalis, assembly GCA_036362985.1. Taxonomy (NCBI): domain Eukaryota; kingdom Metazoa; phylum Platyhelminthes; class Cestoda; order Diphyllobothriidea; family Diphyllobothriidae; genus Ligula; species Ligula intestinalis. Next base: position 51,581,851 of record JAYGXS010000002.1, read on the forward strand.
ATCCAGGAAGATTTAACATCTTCAAAAATATTCACGAAAATCCTGAAAACGTATTTATAGTCTGAAATAATTGGCTTTCTAGTTGTGCGGCCTAATCCGACGATATTTTAAACGCTTAAGATGCTGCTGTTTGAATGAGGCTCATTGTGGCTGGCTGCGAAAAACACCCTTCGTGAAAAACATATCTTAAATCATTTGAATTTATTTTAATCGCTTTTCAAGGTCCTTTTTCATTTACACACCTTTTAAGGCAAATATGCACAAACAATTTTTCGTTTTTCTCACTGAGCACAATTTGCTTCTTCTTTCAATTTCACATATGAATTAAGTGTAAATTTCGATTCTAAAAATGTGTCTCTTGATGAATTTTTTTGAAGTCTGCGAAATTTCCATTAGTAAAATACCATATATGTTAGATCATTAATTTTCATTTTATAGTATGAAAGACGATCGGCACCCAAGACATCAGTTTATCAGCACTGTGCGACTTTTTCTTGCAGCAACGATAAATGAGTGATTTTGTTAAAGAAAGGTATACAGCAGGTATTTTGGCAACCCTAAATGCATGAGTCATGGCAAGTCTCGTTCAAAAATATTCCTCAATTTCAATTTTTAAAACTAAAAAGTACCTTTCCTTAATTATAACAGCTGCATATAATGTTATTTTTTCCTAATGAGTACACGAACGAATATTTCTGTGCATTTTTTCTGGAAGGTTTCCCGTTATCTAGGTGAGCATTGATGGGAAAAAAATCTTTAAGGCAGAAGACTTTTCGAGCACCGGATCAATTTGTTTATTGTCCTGAGCTTTCGAACTCTTACAGGAGTTCATCTTCAGAGATAAGAAGCAGCAACCAAAAGGAGGGTAATTATAGTGGCCAAAGGCCAATCAACTGTCAGCGGTCGTCAAGGGAAAAGACACATAAACCAGGAGGATGGAGGTCGGGGGGAGGGGGGAGCAATTATAGTGGTAAACGCTAATTAACTGTCAGTGAAGACGGTTGTCGTTCGGGGTCATGAGCAGTAATTAGTGTAACGCCTTGTCCCCAGGGTAGAGGGTCCCGGTGATCCTGCCTCCTCTTCTGGCCGGTTCTTAGCGGGTTCCTGTTCGCTTTCAATTCTGACGTAAGGCATGGCCTTGTTTCGTCCTTCACTTACAAAATGGCGCAAAACTTTGTAGGCCGTAGGGAGGTCTAGATGCCTGTTGACGGAGTTGGCATCTGAGTACCATGCCTCAAGTGTCAACCTTTCGGCTTTTGAGTTTCCTCGGCCTATGATAGTTGCTCCTTGAATGTCGAAGTTGTGGCCAGTTTCTCCGATGTGTGCTGCAAGCTGCGAGTTAGGATCTAGTTGCTGAGCCGCCCGTTTGTGTTCGCGTAGGCGGGTCTGCAATTGTCGGCCTGTTTCTCCCACATAATTACAGTCTCCGTCATTGCAACGTATCTTGTAGACAACTGCAGAGGTTTCGGTAGGGAGCAGTCTGTCTTTGGGTTGCATCACACGCCTGCGTATTGTTGCCTCAGGTCGATGGGCTATGCCCACTCCAGCGGGTTGTAACAGTCGTGAGACTGCTTCAGAGGCCCCTATCAGGCCTGATTGCTGAAGTGGTCCTCCAACGGATAGAACACTTGGTCTTCGCCAAGTATCAACCGAAGTTTTGGGCTCGTTATGTGGACGACACTTTTGTCGTTGTCAAAACATCTGATATCGAGCACTTCAAAGATTTACTGAACTCGGTTGATCCAAACATCCAATTCACGATGGAAGCTGAGAGAAACAATCAACTACCCTTCCTCGATGTCCTTGTGCGACGGTGTTCAACTGGACTACTGCAAACCACAGTATTCAGAAAAGCCACTGACACAAACCAAGTGTTACACTTCAACAGCAATCACCCCGTGTGTCACAAACGCAGTTGCGTTCGTACTCTTTTCAAAAGAGTTCAAACACACTGTAGCACTCCTGCGGACAGAAGAGTTGAACAGCAACAACTTAATGAACTCTTCCAAGCCAATGGATACCCGATGTCATTTATCAAACGCAGCAGGCGCCGAGTGAACAGACGACGGCCGATGCAACAACAACCTGACGTCTGGAGGGCCATTCCCTACATAAAAGGAGTCTCTGAAGCAGTCTCACGACTGTTACAACCCGCTGGAGTGGGCATAGCCCATCGACCTGAGGCAACAATACGCAGGCGTGTGATACAACCCAAAGACAGACTGCTCCCTACCAAAACCTCTGCAGTTGTCTACAAGATACATTGCAATGACGGAGATTGTAATTATGTGGGAGAAACAGGCCGACAATTGCAGACCAACCTACGCGAACACAAACGGGCGGCTCAGCAACTAGATCCTAACTCGCAGCTTGCAGCACACATCGGAGAAACTGGCCACAACTTCGACATTCAAGGAGCAACTATCATAGGCCGAGGAAACTCAAAAGCCGAAAGGTTGACACTTGAGGCATGGTACTCAGATGCCAACTCCGTCAACAGGCATCTAGACCTCCCCACGGCCTACAAAGTTTTGCGCCATTTTGTAAGTGAAGGATGAAACAAGGCCATGCCTTACGTCAGAATTGAAAGCGAACAGGAACCCGCTAAGAACCGGCCAGAAGAGGAGGCAGGATCACCGGGACCCTCTACCCTGGGGACAAGGCGTTACACTAATTACTGCTCATGACCCCGAACGACAACCGTCTTCACTGACAGTTAATTAGCGTTTACCACTATAATTGCTCCCCCCTCCCCCCCGACCTCCATCCTCCTAGTTTATGTGTCTTTTCCCTTGACGACCGCTGACAGTTGATTGGCCTTTGGCCACTATAATTACCCTCCTTTTGGTTGCTGCTTCTTATCTCTGAAGATGAACTCCTGTAAGAGTTCGAAAGCTCAGGACAATAAACAAATTGATCCGGTGCTCGAAAAGTCTTCTGCCTTATCCATACCTGGAACGCGAACCTTTTCATTCATTTGAAAAAAATCTTTCTATTGAAGCAATCATTGGCTACAGGATGCAGTTTTGAGAAGAAGTAGATTTAATCGCTGGGACAAGCCATATCAGTGATCATATCTACTTCTTCCCAATGACTTCCTCGCACTCACATATTCACTTGTATTTTCAGAGTTTTGTTTTTGCAGCCGGCCAGACTAAAGCTCTTTCAGGAGCCATCATTATGTTCTTTTTGAAGCACCTTGGGCTAAGGCCAATACTTAAGAATAATAACAATAATAGTAACAACAAAAACTCTATTAATAATTCGCGTTAAAACTCTACTTTAACAATATTTTCGAAAGATACACACATTTCAGAATCTCTGTTAGCCTTTCATGAAACAACAGGTCTACTTTGTGCGCATACAATCAAACAGGTCAACATAGCGATGGCATGGTGGTTACAGTACGAGCAGGAAGGCAGTGCATGCATTATTTACGTAGCCCCGACGAGGGTTTACGACTAAGTTTTGTTTTGGAGTGTGGTTGTAATCAGTTTGCCCTTATTATAGGAAGATATACAAATACACACCTCACTGTCGAGTGATGAATACTTCAAATTACCCCGTCGACGAAGACTAGAGTCTAGCATGCGCATTTCTGGCATCATCGCCGTCCAGAGCTGGCTATATCGTAACACAAGATCCAGAATGCTGATGCCTGCGATTTCCTGCGCAGGTTCTATATAAGAAAAACAGGGCAAATTGTAGGCTCTTAGAGGGCTGTCTCTCTCAACTGACCATAAATATTCCGAGGCCCAATCAAGACCCCGGGTTATCCACGCGATCGAACCCATTTAATTCCCACCGATTAACCTTTCCCAGTTAATGGGGAGGGCCAAAGAAGGGTGGTTTAGAACTGTGTGGGTTTCTATCACTATGTTACCTGAAATATCACTTATTTGTCTTTCTTTACCCAATGTGGAAAGAATCTTGCTACTTGTTAAATCAGGCTTCTCATGTAGGAATAACCGATGAATACATCGCATAGTCTAACCCCACATTAACTATAGGCAGTGAGAGATCAACAAAGTATGTTTTATGATGTTTAAATATGATCATCATCATTACAGTTTTAAAATTATCTCAAAGTCTTATTTAAGAAAAAATATTTACAGAGAGGTTCTCTTGGTACTACCTCGTTCACAAAAAACAGCCTCAACTTCTTAAGAATAAACCATTTTTTGTTTTATTTGCGAAAATGAGATCTGCCAAACAGGTGAGGAATAAAAAAATATTATGCTATAGCACCACACTAGCAGAATATGGTAAGGCATTCAAGAGAATATCAATGGAAGATCATAGTCGAGGTGGTCCTACAACGGATGGAGTCGCTGGTCATCCAACACCACAGACAGAAATTCTGGGTGCGGTATGTGGATGACACCTTCGTTGTCATCGAAAGGGGTCGGGTGCTCGTGCTCAAGAAACGTTTTAATAGCTCGTTCCAGGACATCCAATTTACGATTGAGGAGGAAGGGAACAACCAGCTGGCCTCCCTTGATGTTCTCATCTATCGCAGAGATTGTGGTAGCCTAAAGAACAATGTATTCAGGAAATTGAAAAACACGATAAAAGCACTGAATTACAACAACAACCACCCCAATAAAAAACAAATGCAGTTGCGTAAGAACGCGTAAGAACGTGTTGAGGTGCGTTGCTGTGAACTAGAATACAAAGTTTCCGAAGTACTATATCTTCGACGAGTGTTAAGAAAAAATGGTTCCCCGCGCAAACGAGATGAGCAACAAAATCGCACCCACCCCAAAATTTGGCAAGCGATCCCGTTCGTCGAAAACGTCACGGAGGCCGTCGGCTGTTTTCTCCAACCACTTGCAGTTGGAGTCGCACAAAGGCCGAAAGCAACCAAAAGGCGTCAGATAGTGAAACCGAAAGACCCAATGCCACGGCAAGAAACATTTGGAGTCGTCTACAGGATCTGGTGCAGTTGCGGGAAAAGCAACTATGCCGGAGATTCTGACAGACTTCTCAAGACGCGAATTGCCAAACCCGCAGCCAATGTGCAGCGAAATTATATTAAGTCTCTGGTTGCGGCTCATTCAATGAGACCCGGCCACACATTCAAATTTTATGAGGCCGAAATTATCGCAAGAGATGACAAGTGGGTGAGCCGAGAATTACTTGAGTCGCGGTTCACGGGTCCCCAATCTATAAACAAGTGCAACGATTTGCCCAATCCATATTCGGAGCTGAGACTCAATTTGGCTAAAGCAAGTCACCGCTTGGCGAACGGACAGGCCACCGCGTCATCATAGCCAATACCGGACGGCCAGATGACCGAGCAATCATCACGCCCGAGTCCACCGCGCGTGGTAAAGGGTAAGAGCTCAGAGCCCGCATACCTTTCAATAGACCACCAGCCATCGAGTTTTCTTCTTCTAAATTATTTCCTGGGATTCGTATGTTCCTTTGTAAAGACCACCGATACTAAGGAAGGCAATTTCGATTAATTGTTGTTGTATTTTTGCAATAATGACTGCATCCTTTAAATGCTACAAACTCCTGTGCATACGCTACCCTATCTGCTGTCTGACCATGTCTTTGATGATGAATCCGCGACGGATGTTGAAACGTCAGGCAACTACAAGTATTGTCCCAGTGATCGAGTCGTCGTCTTCTCAGTGGGCACAAGTTGGGTATCAAGCAGATGGTTTTCATATGGACTGATTACTCCCGTATATTTTGCTGCAGTGTCTTCTGCGGAGAAGAGGAAAAATAAAGATATTTTACATAATAGGGTCAGTTCTACTCAACAGGGTGCATTCACTCTCGAGTGAATTTTCCGCCAACGATAGTAATTACTGATTCATTTATTATATTTCAAGTACAAACACGCTTGTTTCACTTATTTTCCGCTGACGCATGACGCAGCCACTGAGTTCAGCTCAGAAATGCTACCCCCCAACGTTTTTTTGCGTCTGCGGGTACATACTCGGGTCTGCACCTTAGGGCTCTTTAACTTCGTCGGTAATTTATGTGCAAGCATGTAGTACACCCTTCGGAAAACCCAGTTCAGGCTATTCGAAAATCTATGTGAAGATTTTACCGGAAATATATCATTGAAATAAACGTGCATACTGCCCGTAACCTGCTAACTGGTGGTCGGTAAATGCTGATTTCTTTAAAGCACTGCTGGTAGAAGCACTAGCTGAAGCCAGGTGATTTTAACCAGAGCGGTAGTTAAGCTGCTTCGTGACGAGTTGCGATAAGGCTTTCCCAAGTCAGTGTATGTGCTTTACCTTTTCATGTATTGTTTTTTGCATAAAGAAGACAATTGCGTTAATCTTAAGTCGGTTCTGTATCAGTCGGAGGGCCAGTTCATTGACAAACTGGGACACTTAACGGCTGCCTTAAAAAGGGAACTGATAGTGGTACTGACACTTGGGAACCCCTCGCCATGACACACCACATCATTTTTATTGTTATAAACTTGATCCACCTCCATCCAGCGTGAGGCACTGTCATTCGTGCCTTAGGAGGTTTTAAGTTGACAGGCTAACTCAGACGTACTCAGGGCCGAGGGCCCGGCTGTGCGATTGTGCCTCTGCGTGGAGATTATAAAACTGTTCTCTGTGAATTCGAGACCCACCCCTGAATAAATTACGATCAATGTGGTATTAGCAACCGAATCAGGTAGCACTGTGGTGAAAGAGTTAGCAGTTACATATTACTGAATGCTTAATAGTATCACGCCATTTGCCTGTTGACGTTGACAGATTTCGGCTCAACTATTCACATCAACTTTTGAAAGTTGACTACAAGGGTTTTCACAGAAGGTTTGAATTCAAGTTCACCTATCTACTTAGAAATAAAACAAAAGGCTCAAAGAGGAGACTTTATTTTGATTGAAACAATGTCATAGGAGGTTGAACGACTTCGTTGAAGGACCTCCCATAACACATAACCGATAAACCAGTAGATGCAGCGGTACTACCTACGCAGGTATGTTTAGTTTTTACGGCAATACGTGCCTTCCAAATTCCGGGAAAAATCAGACATAGAAATATTAAACCTCAGCCACGATTAAAAAATGCAAACATAGTTGTGAGCAGTGGAAGAATGTTATTCTTGCGGTTATTCACGGATTTCTAATACACGAATTTCGAAGACCTTGCCTCAACTAGTGCTTACGTTTGCGTCTTATTGAGTACCAATTCACACTCTATAAATAATGTTTCCCCCTAATAAGGTGTACACAAACAAAATCAACCAATCCTGAAGTCCCCTCTAGCAAGCCTGATGCATAGTTCAGCCCAGCTAGTAATCAACGGATACTATGTGCAAGGAACGGGACACATTTTAAAGGATAGCTCTGATGGGACTGGTTTGGCTTCCGGACTGTGCACCCGTGAGTGCACAAATACAAAAAAATCTTTGATTTTGTTACTCGAAGTGTTAGAATGGTTGCGGGACCACATCCTGAAAGATGGACTCCGAACTTATATTCCGATATTGCATAAACCTTAAGACAACAGCTTTGGGACTCCTCAGTTTTCCAATTAGTTTCATCATTCTTTGAAGTCATCCTTACTCACTTTTCTCCTGGATGTCGGCAGTCGCAACTGCGGGAAGAAATTGTTTCCTTTTTTGCATTGAGGCAGGTTTGAGAAAAGCACAGATGTCACGCAATGCGCAGGTCTGAAAAGATCCCTCGTTTCCTCATGGGGCTGTACTTCGAGTTCCAATAGGAAAAACGGGCTTGCGAGATAGATAAATCTCTCTTTTTTCACTGTGCTGTTGGCAAAAGTTTTTTTCTCGCAATAGTGCGGAATTTGCAGTGATTTGCACAGCAATTTTCCGGCAGGCTTGGTTTCTTTTCCGAGAGAGAAGATCACGCCTAAATTGGCAAATAAATGGAGAACAGAGTATATCTCGGATTTAATTTCCACATTCTAGTTGGAACAGTATTCGGCGCAAAAGGTACATTTCGCGCTTTATCCGTCTCAGTGTAGTAGCTCTCTTTTAACAAGGATTGTTTTCTAAAATACTGTGGTCCTCTAGCAGACAATGCTCACTCTATTTGGGCATTTAAAACTAATGGAGCAAAGCATGCCAATACAAGCGAACATCCGTGTCCCAGGAAGCAATTGAGCAGAAGAAGACTCGATCGCTGTGACAATATGTTTATTCGCCTGACGTTTCGATATCCGTCGCGGATTCATCATCAGAGACATGAGTCTCTTCTTACATGGAGAATACAGTAGTCAGTTATGAATAGATAAAGTGGCGAGCATACGTTTGCTTTCGGTTAATTCTCTTCAGGCCTATACGGTAATTAAGCAGATAAACTATGTGGGTTGGGGAAAAAAGTAGTGCGATTGCCAAGACCGAGGAAGGGGGGTAGGTCAATATGTCAGTGTCTGGGGGACTGGCAGCCGAGCCAGATGATGCACTTGTCGCAAGTACAGATGTCGACAAACCGAA
>JAYGXS010000002.1:51595292-51606099 GCA_036362985.1 Ligula intestinalis
TTCGGTTTGTCGACATCTGTACTTGCGACAAGTGCATCATCTGGCTCAGCTGCCGGTCCCACAGACACTGACATATTGACCTACCACCCCTTCCTCGGTCCTGGCAGTCGCACTACTTTTTTCACCAAGCCACATAGTTTATCTGCTTAATTACCGTATAGGCCTGAAGAGAATTAACAGAAAGCAAACGTATGCTCGCCACTTTATCTATTCATAACTGACTACTGTGTTCTCCATGTAAGTAGTTGGACCTGAAGATGAATGACCGAAAATGATTATGTGCCAACCTTATAAATAAGTTGTGGGAATGGGGGGGACGGTAGTGATAAAAGACGTATGGCCAGGTAACAATGAGGCTGTGATGGCGCCATTCCAGAGGGTAAGAGGGAAAGACAACGGGCAGGTTATATTAGTCGCACGAGCCGGCGAATATCCAAAAGAATAGGGAAAAAATCCCACCACAGCTGAGAAAATGAAACGTGTAATGTTTGTGGGATGAAATGTCTGCTGTTACTGGTCCGTGAACTTTACATATCTAATCTTGTAGTTATGTAAAATTTCCTCCGAAATAGTTAGAAGTCCGGCTGGGCTTGCTGGCTTCCTCTGTTTTTTTTACGTCTGAGTGAATTTGAAAGTGAAAGAACAGCGAATTTTAACAACTGTGCATTTGGAATAATCATACATCGTCATCTGTCAATTGAGTGTCTTTCATATACATCCAAAGGGTACCTATTAGATTAAATATCCACGACATGTAATGAAAGACAATGGTGTTATGGTGAACGTCGCTGTCCCTAAATACTCTCTATATCATCTCTTAAGAAGTGATATAGAGATGATATGAATTTGGTTAGCGATTTTATAGAGATGATTTGCAGCATGGCAAAATTTGACTTGGTACTTTAGCATATATTTGGTCATGTTATTTTGATCCACAGAGTAGATTTAGTCCCGTGAAAGCCTTTAAGTAAGGTAAAGTGCCATTTAAGTTAAGTTTATTAAGGTTAATGTGCACAAATTGTAGCTAAATCGGATCTAGCCTAATGTAAAAGAAATCTTTTGTTATTATGCATGACAGAGCGAAAGCTTTTATGAGTATACATTCTGCTATGGGAGAATCCCAAAATAAGTAAGAAATGAAAAGGTTCGCGTTCCAGGTATCTGCAGGGATGAGGAGTAAGACTTTTCGAACACCGAATCAATAGATTTATTGTCCTAAGCTTTCGAACTCTTGCAGAAGTCCATCTTCAGAAGTGAGAAGTAGCAACAAAACAAGGGTAATTATAGTGGGCATGGGACTCAAATTCCAAGTCCATTAACAGGCATCTATACCTCCCTGCTGCCTACAATATCTTGCGCCATTATGAGAGCGGAGGACGTAACAGGACCAAACTGAACGAAGAAGATCGCCCGACGGGCCAGGCATAATGGGAGCTAGGGATACCAGGACCGTCGAACGGGTAATAAGGCGTCACACTAATTACTGTTAATTACCCTCTGCTTCACGGACAGCTTATAAGCATACACCACTATAATTGCCCCCCGACTCCTCTGACAACTAATTTCCTCCCTCCCCCATCCCTTTTGATAGCTGTTTCTACCCCCAGGGCATCCTGATTATTTCTGACAGTTGATTGGCCTATGGCCATTATAATTACATTCGTTTTTTTGCTACAACTCATCTCTGAAGATAGACTCCAGCAAGAGTTCGAAAGCTTCGGACAATAAATCAATTGATCCGGTGCTCGACACGTCTTCTTCCTTATCCATGATAGCTTCAAGCACGTCGGTTAATTTATGATAAGGAATATGCGCTGGAAGTCGGCCTAAGTCGCTCTACCCTTTCTCAAAACCAGTTGAGCCGTTCAATTGGCTGAGGTTGAGATTGAGATAAAGATGATTGATAGAGATAGGAACAGCGCGTGTACGCATGTCACACACGCACGATGTGGCCGCCCATGCAAGGATTTCACATAAAGCGGGTGAACTGTTCGGACCACACATGTAGCAAGCAAGTCACACAGACAGGAAGTCGAAAACAGACTTCTCACTTACGTGGAAGGTGCGCTTGCTTCGGGTCTACAGTGTGTGTGCCTGAGAAATCGAACGTGCTCGTGTGTGGTATAGGTACTAGTGCGGATATATGTAGTGATATGGTATGACCGGCAGTATCTCATGGACGTGTACGCGGCCGGATAGGCCCATGGGGTGACTGTAAGTTAAACAATTGAGGCGGCTGCAGTTGGTGCTCCTGGCACTGGTTTGATAGCTTCTAAGCAGGCCACGTGGTAGACGGGCTGGACCAACACGGGGATCGGATCAAGATAAAGCAGGCGTTATTTGGGTTGCGCCCCGATGACCAATGCCAAACCTAGGGACTATGGTGGCAAGCGTAGGGGCGGCTTCTGTCGTGCGACCGATCCCACCCCGCTCTTCTTGGCTCTGTCTTGACACCGGACACAGGTGGGTGGGGGAAGAGAGAGAGTGCCGTAGATTCGGCGCAAGTCTACTATTACTTAAGGCTAAACTGCCGACACTGGATCACTAGTCTCTCTGCGATGGTTTCACAAGTAACCTACCAGGTCCAGGTGTGGAAGGCATATGCACTGGCAGTGAGGGCGAAACTGCTTTGTGTAAACTTGAAACCTAGCAACCAAACACAACTCACTCAAATCGACTTAATGCCGTTTTTGATGGTGCTTGTTACGGAGGCAAAGAAATTTTGTTGACGACTTGATACACGCACTGCGACATTTGTTTATTATGTATTGAATGTCGTGTAGAAATAGAGCCATGTTCCATGTCATTCGTTCGTTCGTACTATCAAGCATGGAAGACACGCTTAATTAATTGTTCCATTTTTTAAATTTGACCTCCGTGGATCCGCTTCATGGTATCTTAACCAATGTATGAGTACGCACGCACCTATGCTGCTAAAAATTAAGATTCAATACTTACAATAAAGCTGTGGTTCGATTTGAATGAGTTCATAATGGAATACAGTATATGTGCTATTTCATAACATATCAATCAAAGTACTGCAGTACGTTTTTTATTGTTTTTCTACATTTAAATATTGTTTATGCAAAGCATACACACGTACTCGTCTGCCACAGCCTAAGTCTTTGTCAAATGAAGAATTTTCGGTTGTAAAAGGGTTTCTAAAATTATACTTTTGAGAGCCATGATAAGTTTCTTCATAGAGCGCCATTCCAATGCATTTATTGCAGTGGATTAAAAAATATATTCAATGGTGCACACCAAATGGAAAATGTTATGAGCACAGTGTGTGATCATCCTCAGGTTGTAGCAATGCATGTTTTTGACTTAAGACAAATTTTATGCAGCATGCATGCTGAAAAACGCTAACTGCCTGCATAAGGACAGGCCATATTACAAATTATTCATGAATCAAAGAGGGTTTTGAAACAGAAAATCATTTTTCGGCTTTTCAGTCTCCAGAGAAATTAATTTCTGAGCGTGGTATACATCAGCATATTTAGGGTCTATACGCGTAGACTGAAATTATTATTGTATACTCATGTTCAAACCCCGTCAGCCCCTGTAAAGTGAACACATGCTGATATCAGACCATTATTAGTATTAAAAATTGACGTTGTAGCTTAGCAAACTAACAGGATAGGTACTTGCTGAAAGGCCCAGACACGTGTTTCGGCGGTATTTTACTGCTGCTTGAAGCTGTTGCGTGGGCTCCGGCTAATCAGTGGGTCGCTCAGCTTTCCCTATCTGCTTTCTGGTTGATATACTGGTTTTAAATGTTCAGCTATTTAATCTCAAGAGAAATTCATTGCTGACCGCGGTTAATATCAGTATATTTATGGTCTAAAGACGTAGACTGAAATTTTAGTGTATATTCGTATTCAAAACCCATCAACCCCTCTGAAATATACACATACTGCCATCAGACTATCGCTTGTAGCATACATTGATGCTGCAACTTTCCAGACTAACAGGCTAGGTACTTGCTTAAAGGCCCAGACACGTGTTTCGCCGGTATTCTGCCGCTGCTTGACCCAGCTTTGAGGGCTCCGTCTTTATAATGGGTGGCTTATCTTTCCCTATTCCCTTTCTGGTTGATATACTGGTTTTGAAAATTCATCTTTTTAATTCCAGAGAAACTAATTTCTGATCGCGGTATATATCAGTGTATTTAGGGTCTATAGGCGTAGACCGATATCGCAAGCGTATATTCGTGCTGAGACGCGTCAATATCTGTGACATATACGCATGCTGCAATCAGACATTTGTTAGTCGTATAAATTGACATCACTACTTACCATACTTACAGGTGAGGTACTTGCTTGAAGGCCCAGACTCGTGTTTCGACGGTTTATTGCCACTGCTTGACAAATCTGCGAAGGCTCCGTCTAATCAGTGGGTCGCCCAGCTTTCCCTTTCTGCTTTCTGGTTGATATACCGGTTTTGAATGTTCAGATTTTTTGTCTGCAGAAACATTAATTTCTGATCGTAATATATATCATTATATTTAATGTTTATAGACCTAGACTGAAATTTATAAGTGTTTGTTCGTGTTGAAACCCATCAACCACCGTAAAATAGATGCATGCTCCCATCAGACAGTTGCTAGTATATAAATTGACGTAGAAAATTACCTTACTAACAGGCTGGGTACTTGCTTAAATGCCCAGACACGTGTTTAGCTGGTATTCTGCCACTGCTTGACGCTGTTGCTAGGGATCCGGCTAATCAGTGAGTTGCCCAGCTTTCCCTATCTACTTCCTGGTTGATATACCGGTTTTGAAATTTCAGCTTTCTAATCTCCAGAGAAATTAATTTCTGATCACAGAATATATAAGTATATTAAAAATCTATAAGCGTCGACCGAACTATTAAGTGCATATTCGTGTTGAAACCCATCAGCCATTGTAGCATATGGATATGCTGAAATCAGACTGTCGAAAACAGTATAAATTGACGTTGTTACTTACCATAATAACAGGCGAGGTGTTTGCTAAAAGGTACAGGCACGCGTTTCGCCGTTATTCTGCCGCTGCTAGACACAGTTACTAGGGCTCCGGCTAATCAGTGGGTCGCTCAGCTTTCCCTTTCTGCTCTCTGGTTGATATACCGGTTTTGAAAGTTCAGAATTTCAATCTCCAGAGAAATTAATGTCTACTCGCAGTATATATCAGTATAGTTAAGGTCGTAAGGCGAAGACCGAACTACTAAGTGCATATTCATTTTGAAACCCATCAGCCGCTGTATCATATGGACATGCTGAATTCAGACTGTCGTAAACAGTATAAATTCACATTGAGACCTACCATAATAACAGGCTAGGTCCTTGCTAAAAGGTCCAGGTACGTGTTTCGCCGTTATTCTCCCGCTGCTTGACACAGCTGCAATGGCTCAGCTTATCAGGGGGTCACGCAGCTTTCCTTATCTGCTTTCTGGTTGATATACCGGTTTTGAAATTTCTGCTTTCTAATCTCCAGAGAAATTCATTTCTGATCACAGAATATATAAGCATATTTAAAAATCTATAAGCGTCGACCGAACTATTAAGTGCATATTCGTGTTGAAACGCATCAGCCGCTGTAGCATATGGATGTGCTGAAATCAGACTGTCGTAAACAGTATCAATTGGCGTCGTAACTTACCATAAAAACAGGCGAGGTTTTTTTCTAAAAGGTCCAGGCAGGTGTTTCGCAGGTATTTTGCCGCTGCTTGACGCAGTTACTAGGGCTCTGGCTAATCAGTGGGTCGCTCAGTTTTCCCTATCTGCTCTCTGGTTGATATACCGGTTTTGAAAGTTCAGAATTTCAATCTCCAGAGAAAATAATGTCTGCTCGCAGTATATATCAGCATAGGTAAGGTCATAAGGCGAAGACCGAAATTGTTAGTGTCTATTCGTTTTGCAGCCCATATACCCCTGCGAAATATGCACATGCTGCCATCAAACAGTCGTAAACAGTATAAATGGACGTTGTTACTTACCATTCTTACAGACTAGGTACTAGTTAAGAGGCTCAGACATATGATATGTCAGGATTTTGCCACGGCTTGACACAGCTGCTAAGGTGCGGCACATCAGTGGGTCGCTTATCTTTCCCGATCAGCTTTCTGGTTGATATACCAAACTATTAAGTGCATATTCGTGTTGAAACCCATCAGCCGCTGTAGCATATGGACATGCTGAAATCCGACTGTCGTAAACAGTATGAATTGACGTTGTAACTTACCATTATAACAGGCGAGATTTTTGCTAAAAGGTCCAGGCAGGTGTTTCGCAGGTATTCTGCCGCTGCTTGACGCAGTTACTAGGGCTCCGGCTAATCAGTGGGTCGCTCAGCTTTCTGTATCTGCTCTCTGGTTGATATACCGGTTTTGAAAGTTCAGCATTTCAATCTCCAGAAAAATAAATGTCTGCTTGCAGTTTATGTCAGTATAGTTAAGGTGGTAAGGCGAAGACCGAAATTGTTAGTGTATATTCGTTTTGCAGCCCATATACCCCTGCGAAATATACACATGCTGCCATCAAACCGTCGCTTGTGTCATAATTTGAAGTTGCAACTTCCCATACTAACAGGCTAGGAACGTGCTGAAACGCCGCACACGTGTTTCCCCGGTGTTCTGCCGCTGCTTGACAAAGGTGCGAGGGATCCGTCTTATTAGTGTGTCGCTTATTTTAACCTGTCTGCTTTCTGGTTGATATACAGGTTTTGAAAGTTCAGCTGCTTAATCTCCAGAGTAATTACTTGCTGATCGCGGTATATATCAGAATATTCAAGGTCTATATGCGTTGACCGAAATTGTAAGTGTTTGTTCGTGTTGTAACCTATCAACTCCTGTAAAATATACACATGCTCCGATCAGACAGTGGTAAATATAAAAAATGACGTGGTTACTTACCTTTTTAAGGTGCTAGGTACTTGCTAAAAGGCCAAGGCACGTGTTTGCCGGTATTTCGCCGTTACCTGACACAGCTGCGAGGGCTCCGTCTCATCGGTGTGTCACCCATCTTTCCCTTTCCGCTTAATATACAGGTTTTGAAAGTTCAGCTTTTTAATCTCCAGCGAAAAGCAGTTTCTGTTAAAGGTATATATCAGTTTATTGAAGGGCTATAGGCGAAGACCGAAATTGTAAGTGTATATTCGTGTTGTAACACATCAATTCCTGTAAAATATAAACGTGCTCCCATCAGACAGTCGGTTATATATAAATTGACGTTGCAACTTACCATTCTATCCGGCTAGGTACTTGCTAAAAGGCCCAGACACGTATTTTGCCGGTGCTCTGCCACTGCTTGACAAAGCTGTGAGGTCTCGGGCTCATTAGTGGGTTGCCCATATTTCACGATCTGCTTTCTGCTTGATATACCGGTTTTTAAAGTTCAGCTTTTTAATCGCCAGCGAAATAAAATTTTGATTGTGGAATACATCAGTATATTCAAGGTTTATTAGCGTAGATCGAAATTGTATGTGTATGTACGTGTTGCAACCTATCCTTCGCTGTGAAAAATACGCATGCTGTCATCAGACAGTCGTTAATAGTATAAATTGACGATGTAACTTACCATAATATAAGGCTAGGTACTTGCTTAAAGGTCCGGGCACATGTTTCGCTGGTATTCCTCCGCTGCTTGGCACAGCTGCTAGGGGTCCGGCTCATCAGTTGGTCGCTTATCTGTACCAATCAGCTTTCTGGTTGATATACCGGTCTTGAAAATTCAGCTTTTTAATCTCCAGAAAAATTCAATTATTATCGCAGTATATATCCGTATATTTTAGGGCTTTAGACGAAGACCGAAATTTTAAGTGTATATTTGTGTTAAAAACCCGTCAACCCCTGCAAAATGTACACAGGCTGCTATCAGACAGTCGTAAGTAGCATACATTTATGCTGCAACTTTCCATACTAGCAGGATAGGTACCTGCTTAAAGGCCCAGGCACGTGTTTCTACGGTACTCTGCAGCGGCCTTGGATCATCAGCGAGTCGCCCAGCTTTACCTTTATGCTTTCTCGTTGATATACCGTTTTTGAACGTATAGCTTTTAAATCTCCAGGAAAATTAAGTTCTGATCGCGGTATTTATCAATTCATCTAAGGTTTCTAGGCGAAGACCGAAATTGTTAGTGTATTTTCGTGAAGGAAATAGTCAACCCCTGTAAAATATGCACATGCTCCCAACAGACAGTGGTTAATATATAAACTGATGTTGTATCTTTCCATCCTAACGGGCTAGGTACTTGCGTTATGGCCCAGAAACGTCTTTCACCGCTATTCTGCCGCTGTTTGACACAGCTGCGAGGGCTCCGGCTCACCAGTGGGTTGCCAGGCTTTCCCTATCTGCTTTCTGGTTGATATAACGGTTTTGAAAGTTCAGCTTTTTAATGTCCTGAGAAATAAATTTCTGATCGCAGTTTATATCAGTATATTACTAGTCTTAAGGCGAAGACTGAAATTGTTAGTGTATATTCGTGTTAAAATAAACCCGTCAACCCCTGTTAAGTGTACACAGGCTGCTATCAAGCAGTCGTTAATAGTGTAAATTGACGTTGTTACTTACCATACTAACAGGCTAAGTACTTTCTAAAAGGCCGAGACCCCTGTCTCGCTGGTATTCTGCCGCTGCTTGACACAGCTGCGAGGTCTCCGGCTCATCAGTGGGTCGCCCAGCTTTCCCTTTCTACTTTCTGGTTGACAGTTGGAGGTTAAAATCCGTTAACTCCTGTCAGATATACACATGCTCCCATCAGGCAGTCGTTTACATATAAAGTATCGTTGTAACATACCATACTAACAGGCTAGGTACATGCAAAAAGGCCCAGACACGTGTTTCGCCGGTATTCTGCAGCTGCTTGACACAGCTGTGAGGGCTCCGGCTCATCGGTGGGTCGCCCAGCTTTCCCTATCAGCTTTCTGCTTGATAAACCTGTTTTGAAAGTTCAGCTTTTTAATCTCCCGAAAAATTTATTTCTGATCTCGTTAAATATCAGTTTA
Source organism: Ligula intestinalis (assembly GCA_036362985.1). Classification (NCBI taxonomy): domain Eukaryota; kingdom Metazoa; phylum Platyhelminthes; class Cestoda; order Diphyllobothriidea; family Diphyllobothriidae; genus Ligula; species Ligula intestinalis. The sequence goes on from JAYGXS010000002.1 coordinate 51,604,278, forward strand.
TTCAAGGTCTACAGGCGAAGACCGAAATTGATAGTGTATATTCGTGTAAAAACCCGTCAACCCCTTTAATTTATACACATGCTGCCATCAGACGTACGTTAGTTGTATGAATTGACGTCATTACTTACCATATTAACAGGCTAGGTACTTGCCTTAAGGCCCAGACACGTGTGTTGCCGGTATTCTGCCGCTGCTTGACACAGCTGCGAGCCCTCCAATTCATTAGTCGGCCGCCCAGCTTTCACTTTCTGGTTTATGGTTGATATGCTGGTTCTGAAATTTCAGCTGTTTAATCTCCAGAGTAATATATTTCTGATAACGGTATACATCAGTATATTTAAGGTTTAAAGGCGTAAATCGAAATTTTTAGTGCATATTGTTGTTGAAACCCATAAACTCCTGTAAAATATATCGATGTTGCCATCAGACAGTCATCAATAGTATAAATTGACGTTGTAACTTTCCATATTAAAAGGCTAGGTACTTGCAAAAAGGCCCAGACACGTGTTTCGCCAGTATTCTGCAGCTGCTCGACACAGCTGCGAGGGCTATGGTTAATTATTTGGTCGCCCAGCTTTCACTATTTGCTTTCTGTTTAGTATACCGGTTTTGAAAGTTCAGTTTTTTAATCTCCAAGGAAATTAATCCATGATCGCGATGTTTATCAGTATATTTAAGGTCTATAGGCGAAGACCAAAATTTTATATGTATATTCGTGTTGAAAAACGTGTACCCCTGTAAAATATACACATGCTCCAATCAGACAGTCGTTTATATATAAATTATTGTTGCAACTTAACATACCAATAGGCTAGGTACTCGCTAAAATGCCTAGACACGTGTTTTGCTGGTATTCAGCCGCTGCTTGACACAGCTGCGAGGGCTCCGGCTAATCAGTGGGTCGCCCAGCTTTCACTATCTGCTTTCTGCTTGCTATACCGGTTTTGAAATTTCAGCTCTTTAATTACCAGCGAAATATATTTCTGATAACGGTATACATCAGTATGTTTAAGGTCTACCGGCGAAGACAAAAATTGCTAGTGCATATTCGTGTTGAAACCCGTCAACCCCTGTAATATTTACTTATTCTTCCGTCAGACAGTCGTAACAGTATAAATTAACGTTGTTACTTACCATTTTAACAGGCTGGGTACATGCTTATAGGCCCAGACACGTGTTTCGCCGGTATCCTGCCGCTGCTTGACAGAGCTGCGAGGGCTCCGGCTCATCAGTTGGTCGCCCGACCTATACAATCTGCTTTCTGGTTGATATGCCGGTTTTGAAAGTTCAGCTTTTTAATCTCCCGAGGCATTTATTTCTGATCGCGGTGTTTATCAGTATATTTATGGTCTATAGGCGAAGACCGAAATTTTAAGTTTATATTTATGTTGAAAACCGTCAACCCCTGTGAAATATAGACATGCTCCCACCAGACAGTCGGTAGCCTATAAATTGAAGTTGTAACTTACCATACTATACCAAACAGAAATTGTCAGTATATATGCGTGTTGAAACATGTCAATCCCTGCGAAATATAAACATGCTGCCATCAGACAGTCCTAAGTAGTATAAATTGACGTTGAGCTTACCATACTAAGAGGCTGGGTACCTGCTGAAAGGACTAGACACGTGTTTTGCCGGTATTCTGCCGCTACTTTTTACAGCTGCGGGATATAAGGCTCATCAGTAGGTTGCCCATTTTTCACTTTCTGCTTTCTGCTTGGTATACTGGTTTTGAAAGTTTAGCCCTTTAATCTCCAGAGAAATTAATTCATGAGAACAGATCTGTCGTATTCTAGCTGCTAATCCTTGGACCAGATTT
>JAYGXS010000002.1:51616099-51673452 GCA_036362985.1 Ligula intestinalis
AATGTTATGGTGGTGGCAGAAGATGGTGATATCATCCGCATATGATACCACTTTGGCGGGTGCCGGAGGGAGTGGAAGTTCCCGCATGTAAATGTTGAACAGCGTCGGGCTGAGCACAGAGCCTTGAGGAACACTGCAGGTCTGCTTACAAAGCTTGGAGAAAGGGCCATGGAAATGGACAAGATCGCTGCGGCCACGGATGTAAGCCGCCAACCATCGGACCAGGCCAGTCGGGACGTTCAGGGAGACCAAATTTTGAAGGAGCTGATCGTGGCGGACGCAGTCAAAGGTTCGTGACAAGTCAATTGATACAGCCGTGGTCCGCGAAGAGGGCTTCTGTTGATTGAAGCCCTCGGATATGGCGTCGCTGAGCTCGAAAAGAGCCGTTGTTGTGTCACGACCCGACCTGAAACCATGTTGGTGGTTGGACAGATGCGCTGCAGACGCCAGAATTGGAAAGAGAAGTCGTTGCAAAATTTTCGCCAGTGGACTGAGGAGGGTGACTGGGCGATAGGACGTCGCTTGACTGGGGTCCTTGTCAACTTTGACCAGGGGAATAATGGCGGACTGGCGCCAGCAATCGAGGATGATTTAACTGGCCAGCGAAAAATTGAAAATGGCTGCCAGGTAGGCAGCCACCTTGGGGCCAATATGGCGCAAATGGATAGGAGCTAGGCCATCCGGTCCTACGGCTTTCGAGACTTTCATTTTCTTGACGGCGGTGAGGATAGCATCGGCCGAGAGGGAAATGTCCAGAGGCGGGGCCTCATGGAGGAGTCGAAGCAGGGGACGCTGGCTTTTGGGACTGGGAGCCGAGCGGGGCGAGAACAGCTTGTTCATCTTCGCGGCGATCATACCGTTGTTGGAGATAAACTTGCCATCCCCGAAGCTTATAGACTGGTAGGGTGTGGCAGCCTGGGGCTTGGTCAAATTGGGTAGAAGTTTCCAGGTGACAGCCGCGTTGCCGCGGAAATTACAATCTGCAACTCTTTTACGCCAACGTTCCCGTTTGTCGTCATTGACGGTCTTGGTTATCAAGCCGTAGAGTTCGCCAACACGTGGGTCAGTTGCCTCTCGCGCTTGGATCTCGTCTCACTCTATTTTCAGTCGGGAGGCTTCGCTTGGGTAGTTCGGGCGGAGTATGGGGATGCAACCGTTCGGTATATGGTGGCCTGCTGCTGCCAGAAGCAGGTGACGAACGGCCCGATCCGCCTTGTGGACACAGGAAGGGGTGGTAGCTGATCGGTTCCCACTTCGCATTCCGCGGTGAACGCTGCCCAGTCAGCTCTCTTGAAGTTGGTAAAATGCCTGTTTGGAGCCTTTATACGGTCGGCAGAGGTAACCAATTCGAGCACTATAGGGAGGTGATCGTTCCCTAGGCTGATTTCCTTGCTCCAGGTGGTGGAGGTTACCAGTCTAAGATATCGGGAGAGCTGGGGGCACCGTTGGGTGGGAGCCGCGTTGGGCAATCCTCGTTGAGGACTGCGAAAGGAGCTTGCTCTATTTCATCCGCCAGGACTTCTCCCCGGGAATCGGCCGCCAAATTGAAGCACCACAGGTCGTGATGGGCATTGAAGTCACCTAGTACCAAACTGCTACCAGAATGTAAGTAAAAAGCGATAGAGGCGGTGAAACCAGGAGGACAACTGGACGTTAGAGGGATGTACACGTTCGCAATGGTTAGCGGCACCGAGCCAATGTTAAGGGAAATCGCTATTATTTCCGTGTGATCGGCACCAACCAGAGGTAGCTTGTGATGGGCAATGCATTTGTCCACCAGGAAGGCCAAGCCTCCACCTTTGTTGCGGCCGCAGTCGTGGCGGACGATCGTGGAATCGGCACAGGAAGGGACTTTAGTGGAGTTATACCGCTTTGTCTCTCGGATAGCCGCCACACCTATGCTGTGCGAACGCATGAAGGCCAGGAGCTGGTCAATCTTGGTAAGCAGGCCGTTGGCGTTTAACTGGTGGATCTTTAGACCAAACCGTGACACAAGGTCAGGGACCAGAGGCTTTGGGTTCAGGACCGGGCGGGTTGGAGGCGTGGAGACCGGAGGGGGCACGGGACAGCTGGGACACGCAAAGGCGGGTGACCAATCGGCAGCCGTAGCGAGGCGACTGCAGCGGAGATGGCACCAACCATTGCAGGAACCGCAATGTACAGACCAGTTGCGGCGGTCCAGGCGGACTCGGCAGAACGAGCAGTACCAGAGAGGTCCAGGGTTGGCCTCAATACCGGCGGCAAGGAGGAGAGTCGGAGCAGCGTGGCCGGGAGGGGCTGCTCCGTCATCAAAAACACGGGTTGGGCTGCGGGGGGGGGTTGATCCAACGTAGGGATATGGGTGTAGCAGGCCTTGGCCGCTGGGAGGGCGGGTGGGAATGCGGTCGAAGAAGCGTCTGCTGTGGTTCCCAGTCAAGAAGAGTCGGTGTTGTTGGTGTTGTTGTTGTTGTTGACGTTCATCTCAGTCCTCGATAGCAGACAGGCGGGCTAGATGTCTAATGAGATTCACCGGGTACTTTGCTAAGTACTTCTCATGGGACTTTGTCGTATATGCCGACATCCACACTCCCTGAAGGATACAAGTGCCAAAGCAATGAAGGCGTATTTTTACTCACGTTGTAATAACATACGTATTTGTCTTAATCATCTAGTATTAGCTTCATTCTTACGTCATTCAAGCTGTCACTTGCTATGGTCCTAAAAGAAAAAGTTCTTCTTTCATAAGGTGTTTCTTTCCAACCAATCAGTTGTAGCTTATCATGATTACTCCCAAAATTATCCCTGACTCGAGGTATTGAGTGATCTTCGTCCATTGTTACATCACAATATGATGATTCGAAAAGGAAAATTCAAGGTCTAAGAAGGAGATATCTTTAACCCTGAGAGCAAACTACTGCAACATTATATGGTTACGTACTGACGGTATAATTGTCATGCAATATCAATAGCACTAAACAAATTCGATTGCCGGCAATTCACGGCTGCTGGCGGGGCTCGTAAGCGAACTTCAAGGCACCACAGGACGAGTGGATGCCAATAGCGATCGGTGAGCGTTCATCAATAATTACCGTAGCGTTAGCTGATATGCTGTTGTTGCGATAGAGACAACTTTTAAAGTAACACTAGGTATACTCCGCGAACACTCTACTTTACTCAGCAAAAATCCATGGACTAGGGCATAAGATCACCGGGACATCTGAGCCCGAATTTATGCGTAGGGTTCGGAGTTTATGCTATTCAGCACCACTCAGTCAAACAAGCGATTGTCGTAGCAAATTCAAAATCCAGTGCACTGCTTTCAAAGCTGATTTTCAAAGGTCCTGTGTGAAAATGCAGAAACCTGTTTTATCATCATTTTTTCAGCAAGTGTCAACTGTGAAGGGTCCGGGTAATTAGCGAGTTTACGTCTTTCGTGTTGTTAGAAGTTATACTAATATTCCGTGACAAAGGGGTAAGGAATTATGAAGGAATGTCATCGGCATGGAATATTTGGTGTTCGGACTGGAAATGTAAGCACATTTTTAGAATGAGGATGACAAAATCTGCCTTCGTTTGACGAAATCGAAGTAGCGCTCATAGATGTTATTTGTGTAGATAACGTGGTAACGAAATAGCTTTCCGAAAATAATTTGAATCAATCATGACTTATTCTCATAACCTTCGGCTTTTAAATTAATAGTCGTTTTGACCTCGAAGACTGGTTAAAACACTTTGGAAAACAATAAACATTTTGGAAACCTCCGTCCGCATAGATGTTCTTGAAAACCATTCTTGGATCCAATCGGAAAGCCATACTATTATTTTCTATACTAGGAAGTCTAGTATCTACGCCTTACTGGCGTTAGGACTGAGGCTAATGACCATAGTTTGATTTTATCCTAGAAAAGGCGATAACAGAATGAGTCTCTGTGATCTTGTCCACGACCTAGTAATTATGGTACTCTGAGAAAAGTTTAGGTTTTTTCGTGTTTACTACTAATTGCGCTGACCATAGCTCGATTGTCATTATATACCTATCAGTCTCTGCGTAGCCTACCCTATGCGAACCCTTCACAGGAATTGGATAATTTCTGGTGTAGGACATGGAATATACTATCATCAGCCTTAAGCGAAATCCCTAGAGGTGTTAGAATGGACATCTCGTGAACTTAAGAGTATGGTCACCCGTAGTATTGGGATACATATTCCCTATTAAATCATTCCAAGCTTTGTTCAACATTTCGCTCATAAGTCGAACACAATTATGAGGCAGAATACAGACGCCTATTCTGTTTTTCAAGCATCTGTCTATAATCCTCCGGTGCTATCTTCTGCATCAGTACCTAGCTGGGTCTAGGTGGAATTCCTAAACCTTATCGACTTGATGTCTGCGTATTGCCGGCTAAAGACGGGACGTAATCCATTAGAGATCAATTGGGTTTCTCTGAGATTTGTGAAATTTACACTTTAATTAACTAAGGGGAATAAGCCACAAAACGTGGGTCTTGATGGAACAGACCTCGGATGCACTTGACAGTAATGCAAAATAGCTTATGCATTGGGGTGAGCGCGTTTGTCCTTCAACAAACAACGGTACGCGGAACTTATGAAATTTCATCCACAATTCGAAACTGTTTTCCTTTAAATTTTATTTTTAAAAGATGGCTGAAGTAGAGCTATGATAGAAATAATTCTGTAACATACTCCTCCGACAGCTTAGTAATTTGAGGATGGCCATTTTTTAAGACGCTTCTTCTCCTGAAAATATACACTCGATAAAAATGGCTACCTAATATGTATGACATTTTCCCACTAATATGCAATGCCTTTATAAATTCAAATATTTTTATGGTAGCAGATGTTATGTTTGAAGAAAGAGTATCTTTCGATTTGCAAAAAAGCGTTTTATTTCGGAAGAATTTTCAAACAGATGTTCTGTTACATTCGTATTCAGGGTGTCCGAACTACTAACTTGAGGGTTTTATTGTAAGGTATATAATACATTTCTATGTGCTATAAGGAAGAAATCCTATAGAGGTTAGACAGTAGACAGGGTTGCAATACTAATAAAGGGCTAGATAGAATGCTTCATAAACGTAATGGTTACGGTCTTAAGTAACCTCATAACTATTAACTTTTAAAACCTAAAGGTACCCTTTCCTCGAGCATAAAATTTTCAGAAAACGTAATTTTTTACAGCGTGAGTACAAAAAATATGCGCTTGTGAATTTAGAGGGGCACTGATTATCAAGGAGAAAATTTGTTAGGAGAATTTGTAGATTTTCTTAATTCAATTGACTCAGTTGTGAAAATTCGCGACCTTAGTGGGAGTCGAACACACATCAGCAGGGAAGGCCTTTGCGCTGGCATTAAGTTGGGCGGGTAAAATCGATCCAAGCGTGATTAAATTCACAACTGGTGAGCCGCCTCTCAGCTGAATGGTAGAGCGTTGGCTGCGCAAAAGCCTTCCTTGCTGTGTGGGTTTGACTCCAACTGAGGCCGCGAATTTTCACAATTGCTTCAACTAAATAGGACAATTTCATACTAATTAGGCAAGTATCTTTACAGATTTTACCTTGTGCAGGCCATCCAAAGGAATCTCCTTCGGACAGCGGCATCCCCTCCGGACTGACTGATGACAATAAAGAATGCAATCCTACTTAAACCATCTTTGCTAATCGACAACACATTTCAGGAGATAGCATATCTTTTTTGCGTATCCTTCTGAGTGTGACTTGGGTGGAAACTAGATATGTTCCGCCATTGCCCCGTAAACTATAGCGCATTTTTACCTGTAACTCGAAAATATGAGTAAAACTGAAGGTCTTCATGATAACACAGGAGGGCAGTAGCATCGTACTCCTGCAGGTGACGAAAGTGCAGCCAATACTGTGCATCGCTTTGGACTTAAACGGATACGCGGAGAAGGTGCCTTCCTTTATAATTAACGGATTGATCGGCGTGTCCAGTCGAAGTAAAACTTGTATCAAAACTTGTATAAACAATGCAAGAAACTGTTGTTTTTTGCCATTACGATCTAAACTTATATCTGATGTTTATTTATTCATCATGTTTATACCATTCGGCGCCGTAGCCGAAAGGCAGCGCACTTTATCACGACATCGAGATGACTAGTTGTCCCTCTTATTTACCCGGGTACTTCAAAAGGGCAAGCCTGTCGCCACAAGCTGAACTGTGTATGCGAACGTAAAGTGAGCCAACAATTGGTCAGTGAATATAAGGATGGGTATGCGTTTAGATGTACACACTGCAAGCCCAGTGAGACTACTCTGCATCCATTAGTTTTCATGCTTCTTTGTTACCTGGAACATTTGTAAACTACCGCCTACATCTTTTTCCGAAAAATTTACATGATATATTAACATAAACCGCAGTACCATTTCGACTGATAGGCAAATTTAGTAGCTTTTGGATAAATTTGCTAAAGGGAGAACTGAGTTTTTACAAAGTCCAAACGGGATGACACCTGCAGACTTCTGAAGGTTTGATCAACGACCGTGCGGAACGGATGGCACATATGGTCCCCCAAACAGGACATGAAAACGCGAACCATTCGCAAACCAGGTGCCGTTGTGTCAATCTCCAGTGAAAACGGGATTAGGTCCACGGTTTGGGTTAAGGCTGGTGTTAGGCTTGGTGCTAACTATATGGTTAGGAAGTTAAGATTTGGCCTACGGATAAGATAAGTTATGTTTCGGTTAATTTTAGGATTAGGACATGGGGGTATTTACGCTTCCTGGAATTCATTTGACCCACTTGCAAAAACGTCGGTGACCTCGGTGGGATTCGAACCCACACCAGCAAGGGGAAGCCTTTAGTACAGCTAACGCTCTAGCCAACTGAGCTACGAGGTCTGCACAGGAAGATGTGAGTTCAATCACCTTTGGGTCATTTGACTTGCCCAGCCTAATGCAACGTACGGACAACACAAATTTTGATACAGTAAGCTGACTGCCCAAGTAGGATTTTCTCAGCAATCAATCTAGAATCTATCAGGAACATTCAGTTAGTAGATAGGGGAAGGTTCGCAAATTTTAATAATTTGGTTGACCCAATTGTGAAAAGCTCGGCGGCCTCGGTTAGATTCGAACTCATGCCCGAAGAAGAAGGTTGAAGTGGTCCCCACCGAAAGCCATTACATCAATCATACTTTCGTTGAATGGTGCGCCGAGCTGCCTTCATTATTCGGGAGGGAGCGTTCCTATTCCCATGTCCTTTCTAGAGACCCGCCTATGTAAAATTTACCGTAAACGCATTTCGAAGTAGCAGAGCGGCAATGACGAAGGGTAGGGCGTTTGCTAGCTGCAATTAAGTGGTTTTCCCTAAATTTTTACGAAAAGTCATTCCCATATCAGCATTCAGTAGGGGTGAAAAGTCGTTTTCGCCGTAAAATAGTCCTAATTTTCCACCATTCCTTTTGACGAACCCGACTCCATGTATACATTCTGACCGGCAACTCCACGCTTTCTCCCAGTTAATTTTCTCCTGCGACTAAAAAGTGCATATTTGCTGCATGGATCTAGCCTTGTCTTCTATGCCGTCGAAAGGTTTCTGTGTTACGTCTGCTCTGAAAAAGGCGTTTTATACTACTACTGGCAGGGACATCCTGCATTGTATCCTTCTCTTATGGTTGATATTTTTGAGGCCAGTGCCTTCTTATGACCAATAGGAGGCTAAGGTTTTATCCGTTTAACCCCGCAGGCAAAAAATTTGCGCAAAAAGTAACCGATCGTTGCTGGCATCCCACCGAGACCACCCTTGATGGCATAGAGAGAGAGAGAGAGCGATTGTTAGCCATCAGCCAGGTTGAAAACTAAGTACCTAAATTAGCTGGGCATTTTTATAGTCAGTGTAAAGGTATATGAAAATGAAGTTAGTTTCGTCAGGGTCGGGCAACGCAGCAGTCCGCAAAAGTCGCTGCAAATGTGATCAAAATGTGAAAAATTCCCTTGAGAGGGGCTGGCGGACGGCCTAATATTCGCTCGAGCCTCCTTTTGCGTCGTACAGCGCGTGGTTGTGGTTGTTTTTCAGTTTCATCCATGAAATTGCATAGTGAAAATGCTTATATATAATTTTTGTACATATGTATAGTCAGTCCAATATACATGCATAGTTTGCGAAGATAGGGGGTCTCTCGCTCAGCAGGCGTCCACGTTGCCGTGCAAAGGTAGAAATAAGAAAACCGTAGAAGCTGCCACAGCAGTGGAGTACTCTTCAGCTCATCAAAGTAAGCGAAAAATAATCTACCTATACACACGCACACGCAAACACCTGTTCGTTGTATGAAAAGTCTCAGGTGGGTTGTCGGAAATGGTTAAGTAGGGCGCGTCGAGATACCTATGTACGTGGGAGGAGGCTGAGTCAGCCTTTAGGACGGAGTGAGAAATAGAGGGAGGTCACACACACACACACACAGGGCGGGGCGGGGCGCGCATTAACCATTTTCGGGCGCCGCACGAAGGGTGGTTCCCTAGGCATGAGTATGCTATGGCGAGACAGAGCGCGCGAGAAGGCAAGAACTGGTCAGGCGGGTTCGGCGGCCAGTGTTTGGTGTAAATAACAAAATCCGCTTTAACAGACGAAAGACTCTCGTTTTAATTTTGGTGGATACTCAGCTACCCACAGCTACGAATTTACAGTGGCCGAGGCACCAGCGGCGGTGGGATCGTCGAAAGTGTTCGTGAACACGGCGAATTCCGCCGGTGGAGCTGTCGACTGCTGGTCGCAGGTAGTCTGTGAGGCGTCCATGCCGCGAGGAATATCATACTCGTGGCTGCCGGCGGCAGAATAGGTCGACCCGGGAGGCGCCTGCCAGTAGGCTATTGGTTGACTGCAGGTCGTCATGCCGGGTACCATCAGGTTGGAGTGCATAGGATTCGTCTGCATCAGGGGTGTAGTCACATTGACGGCCATGCTTGTTGGAAGGGGTTGATGGTAGGTTTGGCTGGCAAGCAGCGAGGCTGTGGGTAGAAACTGAGGGAAAGTTGTAACGCCTGCCTGGGCCATGTAGGGACTAAAGGAGGGATAGACGTTAGACATGGTGGCGGTGGTGCTGTCGTAGTTCCCTGACTGTTGAGTACTCGCGACACAGCTTGTGGCATTATCAGTGGTACCGTTGGTGGTCGTGGTTTTATTACCATTTGTGGCGCTACTGTTATTCAGCTCTAGTGATTTTGAGGCCTCCACTTCGTGCGGACGACCAAGAATGGGCAGGTCCTTCGTACTAGCCACAGACAGGGCATGTCCATGAGGTGGTAGGCCATAACCTCTGGTTCGGAAACAGCGAAAGCATTTGGAGCCGATCAGGAGAAGGATTAGGGTAGCGAGGAATGTTCCCACAATGGCTCCAATCATCTCTAGCAGTGTGTACTGTTTCCGGAAAAGCAGAGCTGATTTGTGCGTCAATAGAACATCGTCGCGCTGTTTAGCTTCCTGCGTTGGTTCACCAGACGACTTAGAAGGGCCTTCTGCAACCACTTTGCCTTCCCTTAGAGTTACTTCGGGCAGGGGAGCCGTTTGCGGCGGCAGCAAGGCACCTGGTCCGCGAATTGTCACCAGCACCTCCTCATCGTTCTCCTTCTCGTCCCACGTGATACAATTGAACTGTTGATCTTGTGGAGAGAGAGATACGTTTAGCTGGACAGTAGTCGCACTCCTGTCCTGGCCCCCAAGGTGGTTGTGCTGTTCCAAAGGGTCCGGTGGGGGAGGCTGGTCGGACCGCATCCAGCTGACCTGACGCATCTGTCCGAGCTCGATATACTTCCACGCCACGGAGGGAGCACGAACCGGGACAACAGATTGCTTTCGAAATACCCCGCCATCCGAAGGGAAGTAAAGGAGGCTGTTTGGTGAAGTATTGGAAGTATCCAAAGCACTATAGGCTACTGCTGTGCAACTAAGCCTCGCCCTCTCTCCGGAGGGGTCAATTTCCACTCCAATGGAGCGGATTCTGGAAGACATACAGAGGTGACCGTTCGAAAGTCTTATCAGTTCAACTCGTGTCTTGCGGTCTTGCAGCGGTCGGCCAAAACGGCCGGGAGGAATGTCAACTTTGTCATCGACGAGACAGGTGATATTTAGACTGGACAGCTTAGTGACCCACTCCTTCGACCGAACTGCCAACCAGGCCAAACTGCAGGAACAGAGTAGGGGGTTGTCTGTCAAGTCAATTAATCGATCCGGTCTGTCAAAGTAGTCCGCAAACTTTGAGTCCAGACTACGGATGTTGTTACTCGAGAGTATGAGCTTCTCCAAACCATTCACCTTTGAGAAGAGTCTGAATGGTATTTCGGAGATCCTGTTCTGTTGAAGGTTAATCTGGGTGGCAGACATGCTATGAAAAACCTCCTCTTCTAGCTGCAGACCCTCGCCACCGAAATTCATCCCAATTTCTTCATAACGGTAGGCCAAATTGTCCGTTTTTCCAGCCAACGAGTCCTGCTTCTGAAGATACAATTGGGTAAGCTTTAAGCCATAGAATGTATAGGCTTCCAGATGATGAAGTTGATTAAGTGATAAGTCCAGGAATCTGAGATTAGTCATCCCCAAAAAGGTTCGCGGTTCAATGGAGCGCAACTGGGAATTGACAATACTCAGTCTTATGAGGTGTCCAAGGCCGGTGAAGTTTTGACGAACAAGGCGACCCGGTGCGGGGAACAGTCCACCCTGGATCTTCAGCGTGGTAGTTCCCGGGGGCAGATTTGTTGGCACGCCGCCTATGCGATCCTGGGGGCTGCAGTCGACGGCAGCGTCAGGGCTTGAACAGAAACACACACCCTGACATAGTGAAGGTGCCACATACTGACACGAAATGATCTGCATAGAAGCCATCATCGGAAGCCAAATTAAGATGATCCATTTGAGCTGCATAGTGAAGAAGAGACTGTGGAGCCCTGAAAAGAGAATGAAGAAAACGACTTAAAATTAGGAGATAAGATAAAAATAAAGGAGAAAAAGCAGCTTGAGGCAAATGTTCATGTGCTAGCCATTTCAAGTACACAAATCGTCCGTTTTGGTTGCAAAAAGTAATTAAAGAAGCGTCCTAGTTTTTCTTACCGGGAAAGTCGTGCTGGAGTCGTGGGTAAGGATTTACTATGAACGGTACGGTGGAGTGTGATTCAGATAAGCATGACAACCCTCTAGTGACAACGCTGTCATCAGCACCTTCGTCCTATGTAGTCAAATGCTTCAACTTTTGAAGTTAGATTTAATAGACGCAGTTATTAGGTGAAGAACATTATTCGCCAGATTCATGCTCTAACTCCTTGTCAGGGACCGCGTCAGATATGGTTAATTCATACACAGAGAGTCTTAGTATTGATAGGATCTAGTCATTATACTATCGCGTGCCTATGAAAGGTGACAGCTCCCCCCTCATCGAGGTTGATTGCCCTCTGGTGCGGTAATTGCTTCATGACAGGCCGTCGACTCATTAACCCCTGAAATTTTATCATACGTGATAGATGGTGGTGTGAGGACTGCTCGGCCATCTGTCTCACTGGCAGTGATGATCGCTTCTACTTCCTGCCAATTACATTCATATACGCGTATTTTTGTTTTTATTGGCAATTTTACAAATTTCATGTTAATCTGGTACGTGAACGAGACTGCGGCAAACGCACAGCTGTCCATCACTCTTGCGAGTGCAAGGATATAGGCAGACTTTAGATAAAAGTACATTGTTACGTCTTCCGTACACTGTAGATAGACTAGCAGCCTCCAATCACACTGCAGATGTTTTTGGTTTAGTTGAAGAAGAGTGGAGTGCTAACAGCAACGATACTTGTTAACCTGCCAATGCGGAGGTCAATGTGCAATTGGGGAAGAGTTAATCGCATCCTATCTGGAACTTTAGTTGGCAAACCATTGAGCCGTATAAGTTGTGTTATCGACTCCAGGAACAAACTGGTTAACCGAATGCAATAGTTTTCTTTGTTTATTCTGAAAAATCGGCTGAACAGTCAGTTTAGATGGCCCACGTGAATAATCAAAAGACAAGAAAAACAAGCACTCCAAGAACAATACGTATTTCAGGTGATAAACAAGAGCAGATTTTCTTTACGTTCATGACTGGAAGTTTGGGAACAGCCCTAAACTTACAGACATCAGTTGGGTCAAAAAGGCGCAACCGCAATACATTCCCAACGGAAGTACTGCAATTCACCAGAGCTGTGGCATTTTTGAGTGACGCCCTGTCCGATGACTCAAATGTGTACAAACGACTTAGACCGTGGCCGATACCGACTTCAGGTGATGATCGCACCTCACCCCAACATTCCCTGATTGCAGCTGTTCATTGCACGTACTTCAAAGTCACGTTCACTCCCCGTACTTGACCTACGAACATAGCTCACAACCTACATTTCGCCTCCCCCTCTCTATCCTAACGACCCCAAACAGTCGATCTTAGCATGCAGGCGGTGTGAGTACGCTGCGTATTAACTCTAAGACATCTAGAAACCCTGTCTGACTTTCCGAATTTAACCTGGGAATCTTCGCATAGCTCGAAATCTGATGAAATAATTCAGCTATAGGCAAATGGACAGCGTGTGGCAATTAAAAAAAACTTAAGGGGTTAGTGGGGCATATTCAAACTTACTTTCCAGAATACGTTTATTTACGAAGGCAAGCTAGTCATAACAATGGCAAAGAAACAACGAAACAATTTGGTCCCAACGGTCCATATTAAGCGGAGGTCCCTGAAAAACCCCTCTAGTTTTCTGAGAACTAGTATAATTAGATGTCAAGAGGTCAGGCATACCATAGCTCTTAATGTTACCCATTTTTGTCAGCCCAGCATTCTTTTCTATTCCAACTTCCGGGGTTCCGCTGGAATCCCACAACCAAAACATGCCTGACCCGCCCCGAAGGGATTATCTACTTTCAACACACACACACACACGGACAGTCCTATAACAATAAAGCCACACGGGGATGAACAGATGTAGCGCATGACGTCCGGAAGCGGTGTGGGCATGTCCTGGGGGCGGGGTATGCCAAAAGGTGTGATAGGAGGGGGAGGAGGCTAGGCCTCTGGTGTCCGCAATCGCCCTGACTGAGTCACTGGGTGTTTTGATAGGAGGGAGAGAGAGGGAGAAAGAGGAGGGGGTGAGAAGGGGAAGCGAGTGTGGTACGCGGCGTCACTGGTGGGTCGCCGGCGGCCATTCTTGGCTCAGCACCGCACAAGCCGACCATTTTACCGACGGACGACGGGACACCTACACACACACACACACACACGTGTTCACACGTGCACAGCCACACATACACGCAGGTGGCACACTTCAAGTCGCTGTGTTCACTTCAGTCGTGAGAAGAAAAGGTTCAAAAGAGACCATAAATGAGGGCTCAGAGAGAAAGAAGTGCACAATCCCATCACTCGCTTGCGTTAGCCACCGACAATTTGCCGCTGCTTGCCTGCTGTTTGCGGCAGATAAGTCCACCTGCGTGTTCGGGGAACTGTCTTGGTTTGTCACAAGGATGCAGCGAGGTTTCAAACAGTGTGGTTATTCCGCGTACAGCGCGACGGTCATTATATTGTTCCGCAGAAAAACTAACTCAAACAAAGATGTGTGACGTTGAGTCTCCCGCATTTTCAGAAGCACCCAATAGAAATTGTTGATGTACCCTACATTCCGGAGGGACAAAAGGATAGGAAGATCCCGCAGTAGGTTGGCTTTGGGCTGAATTTCAGGGAGATCAAGGTTCGGGTAAAGGTTGGATTGTTGCCAAGTTTAGGGGCAGACCTGGGTTGGGGTTGGTCTTAGGACGGGCGAATAGACACTCATTCTGAAAACTACCACAATTTCACCTTCATGACAGGAGACGTTCCTATTCCCTTGTCCTTCCGTGGGGGAGGGGGGTATGAAAATTATTCTCACTGACCTCGCCCGGCTTAAGTGATAGTTGACAGTTGTTCCTATCCATCCAGAGAAGAAATGGCAGAATTTAACGCTAAAAACCACGGACTGTCCGTCTTAGGTGAAGTATTCGGCTAACCAAGACCTTGGACAGGACGGTCATACGTTTCATCTGCTATGTGAAATTTCCTGCTAACTTGTGACCAGATGGATATTTGGGTGTCCAATACGACTCTATTACTTGGAAAATGGCCAATGCGCGAATGTATACATACAGTAAATTTGCTAATTTATTCTTATATATTCTAACGCACGGAACGGTGTGCTTTAAAAGTGACAGGTCACCAACTGTCTTCGTATGCAGTGTTTGCTCCAAATACGCGCAGATCAATGCTGATCCTCATCTGACCAGTTTACTGAAAACAGTTTTAGCCTGTTGGCTATCTGACTAACATCGAGTATCCTCCTTACTGACCAACCGCATTTGCCACAATAAAAGCTGCGGGGAGGATTCATGCGAAGCTCAAGGGTTGGAGCCCCCAGCAGCATGTAACTGGGTGAACAATCAGAGCTGAAGACGTTTTCCTCTATGGACTGACGTAAAGCTGGTGGCATGTTCTCCCTTCACGTTAAGTTGTGGGGCAGAAAAGAGGTCAGCAGACGTTTGCTTCCTATGCAAAGCGTCCCTCCTCGTAATCCAAGTGATAGGAACAGGAACTACATTTATGGAGCAGAAATACTCCACTGCGTTCCTCAGAGTTCTAATTATGATAAGCGAAAGTTTCAGTGACTAACCCCCATTCAAAACACTTCCTCCACTCGTAAAATAACCCGACATCAATCAGAAACATGGGAACGTCAGCGGTTAGCCGAAATAACTGTGTGCGGCATCACAAGCACACCCGTGGCGCCTCGGACGTTTGAACTCCCGACCTACCTGATTGCATACACAAGCCCCCCCCCCCCCCGACGGGGGTACGGGAGGCCCGGGACGTAGAACCGCGCACACATGCACGTGTTGAAGCCTCATCACTTGTATTATCGAAGGCTGGCCATCAGTTAGCTCCACTGTCGGCCAAATCAACCTGGTGAGCACCTTGACGGCTTGACGGGATGTGGCGAGGCGGTAGGTGGATAGGTGGGTGGGGGCAGCGTTGACATTTAGAAACTGGGGTTCTTGACAAGCATTCCTCACGCTGCGCTCCCTCCCACTCCCGGCTCCATTACCTCCCCCGGCCCTCCCCCCTCGTTTGCCAGAGAGCAGGAAAGGCAACTTCTGTCTGTCAGCATCGGATGCAGCGAGCCTCAGTGGCACGTACACTCGGAGGAGGAGGGGCAGGGGTAGGGGGGCTGACACGCGGGTCACCGACGGTCCCCCCCCCCCCTCCGCCCCCGCCCCGTCGACTTTGCCTACCTTTCGATCCTTTGGGACGCGAGGGAAGCGCTTTAGCGCAAGCTGACATGACGTACAGCAGGGTAGACACAACATTGGCTGCGCAGCATTCTCGGTCTGTATGGCAATGTCTGTGAGTCTGTCTGCTTTTCTACTATTTGTGACTAGGCGCGGGCAGCTACTGCGGCAGCTACGGGTAGGTACATACGACTGCCTGCCTGCTGACTCGCGCGATGAATGGGGCAATGTGGGATTCCTATTGCTGCTTCCGCATTAGCTGATTTGTGTCCAGACTAATAAATTCTCTCAGGTATATGATAACCGAGGGGTGTGTGCGCGCGCGTAGTCTGGTTGACAGATGAAAATGAACCGACGAGACAGTGCGGCGTGCCCAGATCGGAGTTGGCTATCCGATTAGCAGATGTCTCCAGTCTCGTCGCCGATACTTCAGGCTCCGTTCTACAATGATAGAATGATTCCGCAAGGTTATTTGTCTCTACAACCAAATTCCTGTGTGGTAAGAATTACCCACATAGTCTCCTACACAGGACACGGGAATATGAACGCCCCGGCCATGAAATGAGGGCGGCCGTGAGCATAATTTTGAGATGGGTAAATATTATCGTGTCCTAGCCCCAAAATTAGTGTTCTAATCTTGGCTATAGCCCTATCTGAATCCTAATACCGCAGTTGCCACTAACCTTAATGTTTAACCTTACCCTAATTTAGCTCGAAGTTTGCGCAGTTACTTGTATTGTGGGTAGTTGTTAATCACAGCCGTATCAAGTACAAGTAATTACAGTTGGTTCTTGTTTTTACGTTCTTCTCAGAAGACCATATAAGTAAGCCTTATCTGCTGTTGAGTTCCGTTTTCGTACAGACTGAAGCCAATGTTTGCAGGTTTACAGAAATGTGTTTGGGACAAATCCATCATTTTGAGTTTTATATGAATTAGAGAAACGAAACGAAGAGATTTATTGTAAACCTCGCACGTCAAATAGATATTGCTCCGTACCTTCCTTCGTTCTAGTAGACCGAATCACCCTGAAAACATCACAAAACAACGTCTTACCGGTAACCTTCATTAAGAAGCCTTTTAGTAAATGCACAATGAAATCAGGGGCGGTGCAGGTGTAATGCAATTACTAAGTAGTCTGCAATCTCTACTTTCAGTATTTTCATGACTGCAGTTAATGCTACTCTGCGTGGTGCTTTTGTGTTATAGAGACAAACATATTGGCTCTAGAACATGGATAAAGCAAAGGCAAGGAGATGTGCATTTAATGACATCATTACCAGCTGCTACCCTACCTTTTGTCTCCTTCAAATGAGGCGTGACAGGTTTTCACTGTAACCTGAACTGTTTTGGTCCGATAACTACCCACCTTCCCCCTTCCCCTTATCATGCGTACCCGCATCTTAGACAAAAAGCTCATGCTCTATCAATTTACAACGTTCTAGGTTGATAGTCAAGTGAACCAGTTCTTTTATCTTATTAATAGGCAATGGCCGTATGCAGTTGAATACGAGATCACAAAATTCCATGACGCCATTAGATGCTATGAATCTCTTTGTTCTTGCCTTGTTCACATTTCTTCTAGGAAAACAATGCTTCAACAAAAACATGAATGGCAATGGACTACAACATGATCGATTTCTGGAATCCCAAGCGAAAATACCAAAACTTCAATGAGTCGATACTAAACTGAGGTGAGTGGGCGATCATACGCAAAGTAACTAAGGTATTTACTACAGGAGTCGACTGCAGATTTGGCCGAGGGTATTTTCGAAAAAACACAGTACAATAAGCGACACACGGCCCGAATCACCTACTGATCTTCATATAGCCTCGCCAAGCAAGGTTCCTTCAAATAAAATAATCACAGCTTGGGTTGATAATTAAAATGTTAAACAGAATAAGCGTCGCCTTTCAACTCTGCCATGTTTGGTTTGATTGGAGTTCGATTATCCGATACGGTCTCAGTGCGATTTAAGTGTAAGTATAACTACACGGGTCCTTAAGAGCCCATCGCGAACTGATCCAGGGCACACACACGCACACCTTCCTCACTGTCTATGAATTAGACAGTCACGTAGCCTCACCTTCGCACTACGACGGTTGTAATCTGATTATCTCATGGATTGAGCGCATTTCAAGCTCGCCTAGTTCACGCTGGCGACAAAGTGAGACAGCGAGTAACCTATCCCGACGTAACGGCAGATTTCGCTGTAAATTACTCTCCAGGGTACAATCAATAAATGGCGAATGCCTATCCATTCCCGCTGTAAAGACTTCTCAGAAGTAAAGATTGTAGATAAGCATTCTAAACATCTTAACCATTCCATTTTTCAAAAATTGTTTGTCTGCGTAGAGACAGAGAGAGATCGTAAACAAACGGAGCTCTAAACTCTGTTCGTAGCGCTGATTGGATTAAAATCGGAAAACTTTGGTAGCAAAACTCTATGCTGCATGGGCTGTGAGTGACAGCTTTCCACACCTTTGTATTGGGTGTTCTAATTTTAAGAAGAGCTGCCGGCCGGATGCGGTGTGAAGATGAAAGTGGGGTTTTAGCTGCAACTGTTATCCCATTCAAAGCTGACGCAGCGAGACCTAAAAAAGCTGGGCAACTACGCTTTCGCATAACATAAAAAACGCAAGTCCCCCACATCCCTAACAGCCATGAAGAAAACATGACTAACCACCCCCAGGTCCCATTGGATGGCATGATATGCGACCGTCAAAATGCGGGTACTCGAAGCTGAGGCAACGAGAAATGGCGTTCACAAACAAAGCAAGTTCGCGGAATATCTATCGTTGTCTGTTTTACCTCCTCCCAGCTCATTATAAGTCAACTCGCGTTGTACCGTTTAAGTTGACAACTGAGTCTTTAAATTTGTACAGTCCACACATCCAACTCAACGTGCCTGTATGCATGATTCGTCAGAATTGATGGACTCCGAATATTATCGGCCTTTCTTGTATGGGCAGGAGGTAACTGTTACGCAAGTCAGTTTTATTACGGTCACACATAGAGTGGGTGTGGAATCTTATTAAAAGTGAACCGAAATTGTGGACTGTGTTTTCCATGATAAAATATTACTCACGCGCAGTTATAATGCTCATTATTCTACAACATAATCACAATATAATTCAGTCATATCAGGGTGCTGACTTTTGCCTGAGCTCCTGCCCTTCTACCTTAAAATTTACGTTTTATAAAAAGAGCTACTTGTATAGTTAGCCTTTTTTCACTGATTTTCAATGCCTCTATCGACATACTTTATAGAAAGCATTAATGCAAATAGTTTCGTAATTATTTGGTAGCAGCTTACGTCTTCTTGAAGAAAGTGTAGATTACGCATTAAGAAACGTTCTAAATTTCTGAAGAATTTGGAACGCAACCTATTGTTACCTCCGCATTCAGAGTTGCAAACCTACCAGCTATAATTTTCCTCAGTTAGGAATCCTAACAGTTCGCAGTGAATATGGGCCATATATTTTACGTCAAAAGCAGCACTGATAAAAAGAAAGATAGAATGTTTTAGGAATATACGTTTGATATTTTTCAAAACGCTCGAAATTATAAACATTTCTGAAATCCTTGCTTCAAGTTGGGATTTCGAAGAAGACGTGATCTGTTATCAAAGGATTAAAGGAAGCCTTTGTTTATGCATGTTTTCTATAAAATATATTTGAATTTATAAGGGCATTGATAGCCGATAGAAAACCCCCTACTACATAAGCAGCCACTTTTGCAGAGTGTAGAGTTCGAAGACCGTCAGAAAGATATCTGTTCAAAAGCCAGCATCCTCGTGTGATTATACGGTACGATATTTAAGATTGTGACCCTTATTACTTTATTTTTTCTCATCAAAGATGCATTTCAGAAGTTCGATTAACGTTTTACGAGATAGCACATCTACCTGTCCTCCACGCAAATGCAAGTCGTGGATGCGCACTGTTTGACGTCGGTGCTTGCGACGGTCAAGATATTAGCAGAAGGGTGGGGACGTGTTCATCAAAAGCGTACTTAAAATGAGCTACTGAGTAAACGGTCAAACTATTCTCGGCAGCAATGCACCCCGGGTTCAGCTACGCCCCCTGTGAATCAAGTAAACAAGACCAGTTAATCTGGTCTTCGTATAATGTGGGGAGGGGGTAGTTGTGAGACTAAACCGTTCACACACTCCACCCCCCGACCCGACCCCCGTTCTGTGCAAACAGGCGCCAAAACGTATCGCCGCAGCCACCGCACTCTCGCCAAGGAACCCTCCCCTCCACCCCAAAAGCCACAGAGCATGCACACTTGTTCTGATGCGCCAAAACCCCCTTCCGCTATCGCTGCCGCCTGACCAGTCAACCGCAAAGAATATGCACCCCAGAAACCGGTTGACTTGGTCTCCAGCCCGCATTAGGAGGCGACTATAAATCTGTTCCTCCGCAGTCTTTGCAGCCTTTCAATCACCAGCCCCTCAGCAGCCGGATGTCGCCTGTGACATTTTCAATCTTACCTTGGACGAATTTGGACCTGAGGTTAACTGACATTTAAAAACATCTCATGGAAACCTCTTGCTATAGAGGAATCGGAGAAAAGGGTGTGTGCGTGGTTGATCGCTTCAACGGTTTCGTCGTTAGTCTAGCGACTGCATGCCAGGTACGTCCGTGTTCGGCGGATAGAGTAAAAGACTTCAGCAAAGGTATCTGCCAAACAGTTGGACTCAAGGAACTGGTGGGCGAAAAGGACAGCGCTACCACTGCACTTTGGGCTGGCTTCTGTTAGGTAATCTGCCTGAGGAAATACCACAAAATCCAATGACGTAATTGCCACATGAAGAACGCGGAACCTTTGCTGTGAAGTTAGACATTTGAACCGGAACACTAGAGGGCATAACCCGAAAAATCAACACGGTTTGCTGTCGGAGACCCGTCTGTGCCGAAAATGTCATACTAAAATACTTCAGCCGGGTACTTTGTTGTCGGAAAACTGATGACTTCCGCAACTCAATTTAGGCGGTGCGGATGCAGAGTGTAAGTATATAACCAAAAACATCAACTCCTCTCCCTACCGAAATAGGCATGTCTTTCTTTATGTGACGTAGGCAATATTGACAGGTCGCGCAACAACCAGGGTCCTCGAAAAGACAGTATTTTCATCAAAGTCTGTAATTATGTGGTCGGCATTGCTTCCTGAGCCATGGGTGCTTGAACAGGTGGCGAGAAATGAATTACTGCGTAATGACTGACGATAGACGATTCCGATGCCTATCCTCGAGGAAGTTAAGAACGTGATAGGTGATGAATGCCGCCATATAAATACAATCCAAGTCTTAGCTAATGTCATCTTCCGGCAATTTTATAGTAGACATAAAGCTCGCACATAGCCCACCCAAACGTATTCCGATCGACATAGATGGCCAGACAATATTTTTGTGCCGCGGCAGAATTTTCTAATTCTGACATGACTACCAGCAACAGGCTGTGGTCTACTTTGTTGCACTTAATACAGTGTACACTTGTGTTTATTAGACTGCTCTCTGGTTTGTCAATATAAGTAGTCAGCGTGAGTTCAAGCACTGCAGGATGTTAGATCTAAACTGGTACTTTTCAGCTGTTTGATAGGGTCTGACTTTATACGGGCTCGTATTCTCTCGCTCCTGCAATTAAACTAGTGCTGCAGCCTGGATTCGTTTTTCGGTTTTCAATTGGGCGTCAGCTGCCTAGCCCCGATTATGCCATCGATATCATCGCGTTAGCAAAACCTACCGTACATCCATAAATGAGGAACAAGACCACAGTTGTAGCCCTCGAGATTACTAACTTTCAGATTGAAGAATCGGCTACATTCGAGTGGTCCGCGACTATGTTTCTATCAAATGAATAGATTACGGACTGCATTGAGTCGCTGTTGCCGGTGGTGACGGTCTGTGAGGCGGAACCGATATCGCCATTACCGCGACGACTCGTGGTAACAGTCAGCCCTCTTGCGCAGCCAGGGGTGTTGGGTCAAAATTTCCTCATTTGGGGAGGCGGGTGTTGCGGGCGGCACCAGCCGCTGAGAGCCTCAGTGATAGACGGGGAGGCGCGCGCTAGGGGCGTACTCGCTTTTTCCTGCTGCTGAGGCCGTTGTTGGCAGGCCTGTGACTAATGCGCAAGGTGATTAAGAGAGGGCGAGAGCAAGGGAGAGAGAGAAGTGCAGTGTAGAGAGATCAGACCTTGAGACGACGTGCACGCACGGACCGGTACGCGAAGCAAACGGTAGTACCACCAAGGGGTGGCCAAGTCGTCGTCGTCGTGCAAACACGCACTTTGCCGTCATCGCTTCGCGCCACCGCCCCGCCGCCATCTGTCGGCAAGTCCGGCGGCGGTCGCCACCTCGGGGCGTGGGGGGGAGCCTTCATTGCGCGGCGGCAGAATTCTCTCTCTCGCTCGCTCGCCTCTGTCTGCGTGTGCGTGTGGGGGTGGGACTGGCGGCGGTGGCGGTGGGACGTGAAGGGGGGGGGCTGAATATTTTATAAAGTCAAGTTCATAGTCCGCGCGCCACCACTACTGTTATTGCAGAGTTGGGGCCTTTCCCGCAACGCCCACCCGCCGGGGGACGCTGGAACAGCCAACCAGCCAGACACCCACACGGTCATCATCATCATCATCATCGAGACGCAGCCCAGTGGCCGCCACCGCTGTCACAGCGCCCAACCGGGAGGCATCTTCCATCACGGAGTAGGGGTGGGGGACGGGCGGGAGAGGTGGAAAAGTGGCAGAGTGGTTGAATGCTCGCTAATTCATCTGTCGCCCAGTTAACTTTCTCACACAAATTACACACCTATCAATATCTAGTGGTAGCAAACGGTGCGCTTAAGGTGAGTGAGTAGTTTACAAAATCACTGCCCCCGGCTTCATTGTGTTCCACTTACAGGACAGGAGATGAGTATGAGCGGGACACGCCCACAAAGACACAGCCAGTACAGAGATGTGCACGTCACAAATCAGGCCTCTTGACGTCAAAAGTCAGAACCTTTAGACGGAAACCTTGTCCACTTCAGGAGGCGGTAATGCGGTTTCACGCTCCGCGACTAGAGCGATACGAGAGGACTGGTTTGAGATCTGAGGACTTACAGGCTTCTGAGGACATGAGCTTCTGCTACTGCTTTCTGCTCATATCTCTGATGATAAATCCCTGACGGATGTCGAAGCATCAGCCGAATAAAAGTATTGTCTCAGTGATTGAATCTTCTTCTCAAATACTCAGTTGCATAGAAGGAGAAGACGTTTCGATCACCGTAATCTTAATTTCATTATTCTGAGCAAGAGTCTGAAAGATCAGAATGATAAAATTATGATGATGGGGATCAAAACGCCTTCATATTTTTCTATACACTTACAGTGGTCGCCGTAGGCCCATTCTACGGCGGAAAGATTGTCAAAAACTCGGAGGTTTTCCGAACAGAGTGGGCGTCGATGTGTCTTGAGTTAAAACGTGTCTACCACCCGACTAATTAGTAGCCTACTTTTGACCGCTTTTACTTTTTAAGCCTGACTACAATTTGCCGAATTTCTGGACGCAGAAACGCGACCCGTCCGTCTAAAGATGCGTCTTCTAGGCATCAGTGTGGTAGTCATCCTCAAAAATGGACGTGGAAACAATCGCTTATCAGCCTCAAGCGCGCACTCACTGCCTTAATCCCCTAGCGACCTCTTATGGCTAATTTGGCGTAGTTGAGAGACAAACGCAGCAGCTGTCTGGGGCAACTGTTCATTTGTACGCCAGTTACTCTGGCAGCCTTTTAACGGCTGATCAATTGGAATCCTAGACTGTCCTCAGTATTACATGCCTGCGCCAGATCTGCATGCTACGCGGACACAGAGTGCCCTAATATACTGCATTAAATGCTCCATTCACTGGGTCTCGTACTCGAAGCCACAGGCATAAGGCAGGGGAAATGACCTAGTGGTTATTGGGTTCTATTCTGGGATCTGCCACTACGACTGACAGGTAGGGAGTGATATGACTGTTTAACGGTTTGCCCGCAAACGCGTCTGTGCGAGTGAACGTGAAACATTTTAAAGATTCCTCTGTAGCATCCAACTTTAGCCGTTATTAAAAGTACCGCGTTCACCCAAAGGTTGAGAAAGAGGTCAACGTTTCTCTGACGCGAAAATTGCCAGTATGAAAGTCTGCATACGAAGGGGTCATTGTCAGAACGGGGATTTTGGACCGAAGACAGGTGCCCCGCAATGGCCTGGACTGCCTAGTCGCAGGGCACTTACAGCTGCTGGTGATGGCTGTCAAGATATCTCTCTGAGCGAAGTGCATGCGCGTGGCCGTTTCGCGGTCGGGAGGGCAGGTATTCTGCAACCGAACACGGTTACTAATAGAACTGCCCCTTTTCCTAAGTACCGTAGTCTGTGTCCATTGGAGAACACATAGCTTCGCCGTCAAGCAAACAGGAGAGGAAGAAAGGTCACACACCTTGACCACTACCATACCGTCAGAGCACGCGCTCAGGGGATGATGATGATGATGACAGACATCTTCCCGCGTTATGAATAGAAGATTGACTGCCTTGCAAAAGAAAAGGTTGATCCCTGGTGGCGTAGTTTTTGGCGGTGACATCGCAACCGGGACCTCTCATCACTTTCCTCTAATTACTTGAGTCATCGTTGTTTGGAGAAGGGAGTCAAACTGACAACCGTGGCGTCTGCCTTTGATCGAGCTAATTGTCCGGTTATCCGTGCCATCCCCCCTTCTGATTGGTTGGCTATCCACAAATGGACGAACAGTCGCCACCACCAATAAAATCAGTTTGATAAGAAGGCGACCCACGAGTATTGTTGACCTTTGCTGTTGACGCCAATCAAGTGTCCAGACGGGGTGTACCAACAGTTTTTTTCGGGTCCACTAAATCCCGACTGGCGGGATGAGGGGGGGGGGGGTAATAGGTGGTACCCTAGACGCTGCTGAATTCTACTTTAGCCGATGACTGGCGTGCTGTGAAAACGCCCTAAACTGGCCTGGACCGCCTATGAATTGCATAGTTTACATGGGTGGGGCGGAAACCGGTCCGCCCTCCGAAGTGGGCTTAGCAGCGAATTCGTTCACTCCTTGCGGTATCATCGCGCTGTGTTAAGGCGATTAGCAGTGAAAGTGGCCGTTGCGACTGACACGGCGTTTGACTTCATTTAATCCACCGCAGCAGAGATGATAGAGTGTGACCGATATCCAGAGCATAGTTTTAGTGGTCAAAGGTCAGAGCCGCGAGTCAGATGCAGGCAGTGCGGCAGGGCGGTCGGACACTCATTGATACGCAAAGGTCATCGCGATGCACAACACCCCCGTGTGCTGACTACTATCCTTTTGCGGAAGCGCTCTTTGGCCAAAATGCACCCATGCAGCTCAAATTACCGAACGCAAATTTGATGGCAGTGACTGATTGCAAAATGTGTGTCTTGTTCCGTCGTGTGCGTTTAGCAACGATGACGTACTCATGCTGCTGGTAACGCTAAACGCAATCAACATAGCTCGTGCTCGGGTAGTCACATTCATAAAGAAGTAGATGCATTCCGAAAACCTTACACAGCTGACTTTGCCCCACAACCACGGTAATTACAGTTATAACCAAATGAGGTAAAGCGCCCCTATTGAGTCCGTCATCCCAAGCAAGAATAATAATTGCCTGGGTTACAACAGACAGAGCGTGAATTAGTGTGTGCTTATAGCAAAATATAAGCCCCGCCTATTTTGTTTCGCCGATCTCTTCCTGTCGCAATGACAGCGGTCGGCCAAGCAGGCTGGACAAGCATTGGCGTGCCAAAGCCTTGACCGTAAAGTCAGGCGCGATGCACGCTTATAAAAAAAGCGATTAAGGTGAACTTTTCGTATTCTATGAAGAAGAAGCTTGGCTATTTTGGCGTAGGCAACAACACGGCATACTTTATCGTTATGCGGTCGCCCACAAGTCCATTGGTTTTTAAGGTACTGCGATGGGTTGTCGCTTCAGATACAGAACTCATACCTCCGGTGCCATCTATTTTAGTGGCTAATGGTCGTAGTGTAACGGTGCGCACTTACAATGAGAACGGTGCAGACCAAAATTGAATGAAAACAGACTAGATTGGCTGTTTACTCTGCGTCTTCTAGTTAGCATCATGCTGACTTTTGTCGTTAAGATATCTGGATTTCGTTTTGGTAAGCGATTGCACTGATGCTTAGTATTAATGCAAACATATTTATCCTCTACAAAAAGAGACAAATTTGCACTAAAACTATGGTCAATTTGTGGACTGTCGTAGTGATTGAGAAGGAGGTTTAACAACGCAATTCAGACGAGTCTGCCTCTGACTGATTTATTGCTTCCGGTCTACAAAACGAATAGACGATAGCCGATACAGGGATACTAGAAATGAGGAACTGCCAATCCCAAAAACGGTTCACGATGGGGAACGAATGATGACTGAAGACCTCAAATGCATCCTAAGTTGCACACTTTTCGATTAAATCCGGGAATTTTCATAACTATCCCCTCTCAAAAAAGACATGTTGGCTTTAGACCAGCGTATTTAAAAAGAAAACCCAAGGAAAGGTTGCTCGTCAATACTCTTTGAGACATTGTTCTAAATTTTCCAACTTTCCGACTGTGGACTGACTTGCGACTCAGACTTCTACGCAACACAATGAAGCTAGCCGATTGACTCTGATTTGCATTCCAGACTCGACATTGCGCATCGCTGGGAGTACTTGGCCAAACGAGTCATAGTTTTAGTCCATATATACATACGTCTTCAGTTTTTTAATGTGTATGCAATAATGATTTTAAAATCTGTGACGTTTCGGTCAATAAGTCGATTTTCGGGTGCTGCGCGGACCATATTGGAAACTGATACTGGGTTGAATTAACACAAACGTATGACATACAAAGGATAATGACCGTGTCCAAAAGTTAAACAGAAGGTCTTTAATTCAGCGGAGCACGCCTAATTTGTCTCCCACGAACAGACATGTTTGCGCAAACTTGTCTGCACCAAAATGACAAATGACCCAACTGGGCTCATTTCCGTTTTGTTTGTGCGTACACGCGCACACATGAACAAAAACTCCAAGATAACTGTTAGTAAAACACGTGATCCGCGACTCCGGAAACTCTGTCAGCAAACCAGTAAGTGGAAAGTGCTAAAGGAGCTGGAATTAGGGATGCAGGGAAGTAACGCAAGGGCGGAGAGGCTGGGTAATTGACCGAAGAACAGGAATATCCAACTGACTGGTTCCGTCCTCAGACAGAAGCTATTAGGATTTTCCCATATGTGGGTACAGCTTCGCCCTGGTGATTCCCACCAGTTGAAGTAGTTTACCTCACGGGTACGCCCTATTAGAGTAAGCACTGGTTCTGTAAAATTGGCCGGGCTAACCTGAGGGTGAACTGAGTAATCATTCAGTCCACGTCAGTGCGACCGAGGAATGGCTGGAGGATGAGTTATCATTTTAAATGGCGCGTCCACGCCCATCTTCGACCACTATGACTTTGTTATCGAAAAGTTCTCTGTATGGGGGAGAGGGAGGGGTAGAGTGCACTAGACCCCGCGCAAGTCTGTCTCATCGCTGTTAAATTAACGCGCAGGTCGCAAGAGCGGCGCCACCCAGGCGGGGGTGTGGTCGTGTTCAACATTAACGCTGGATAAAATAACACAGCCTACGAGTCACGAAACCAGTGCATTTTGTGGTGCACACGTGATGTTCTTAATTAGTATATGCAAGCATAATTTCAGGAACTTACTATGGCTTCTGTTGTTTCATGAACCATCAGGCTGTAGCTTTTACAGTACTTCTACACCCTGATGGTGTTCGCCAAAGGGCTGTGCACAGATTAGGGCACTTTAGAGAGCACTGCATGGATAAAACAACAAACTCCAAAGTCCGGGGACTGGAACCGTTTTCCAGAAAGATTATTTGAAGGTCAATTGAAGACTATTTCCATCATCATCTCCAGCCAGTTGCTGAGTACGACCATTATTCTAATGCAGGCCCCCAGGCTGTTGCTTGACAGCTGACAACAAACAAGAAAGCTCAGCCCTAACCGTCTTTTTGTGTAGCATTTACGTGGTCCAGACAAGGTGCACTGAACTACTAAAAAATTCAATTCAGGCGTTCCGCTTGCTATACACCCAGCTGCCCAGTTTTGTTATGACGGGAAATGGCCTCTCTTGAACGAATAAGCATGCAAAATCATTCATTACTTCTAGTCCATAACTTTTATGGGTGAAATAAAGAGCCCTATGTCGGAATGAATCATTACTAGCCAGGTTTGCTGGCATGTTTAGTCAGGCATGCGGAAGAGGGCAGTAAAACCACCGGCAGCCCTGAGGTATACAGCTATTTGAGTACATAGTGAATGAGACACGGGTGTTCCGCGCTTTAAGCGACTCCCCGTGCTTCCGGAACGATGAGCTTTCCCCGACCGCAAAATTAGACTTAACAATTTCAGTGCAGATGGGGGACATCGACGGCGCAGTCACCCAAAAAGACGGCAGGAGGATATGATGCCTGCAGCGACGGGAAGCCCCATACGCCCACACCCAATGCAACCGGTGAATTATTTATGGAACCGGTAGTACTAGCGGCCCAGCTGCCGGTAGGTACTGTACACACGCCAGTTGATGAATGACTCAGCTGCCGTGATGAGGAGGATAAGGGGTCTAGTAAGGGAAGCCTCATAACGGTCAGTCTGAAAGCCAGTCAATCTAGAGCCGGTAGTCAAAGCTCTAAACTCCCACCCACCCACCCACGCGGTTAACAAATTACGGCCTACAGCCAACTATATTATATGCTAGTAAAACGGATCACTGACACGCGGGCAAGCTATCAGCGATTTGCGGCGGAAGGGCGGTTTTTCGTAGCAATTAAGTAAGGTGACCTAGCACTTTCGGTGTCCCACTTAGGACATGGGTTCTTTGACCGCTGTTTACATTATCTACGGCAGATCACTTAGGACACAGATAATGCGTGCTTTTCGGCGACACTGACAGAAAATGCAATTTATGCGCTCGTTCCAAAGGCTAGCAATGCAAAAGGCTTGTGCAGTTATGAACCTGAACACATTACCTGCACAGCTTGGGTTCGATGAGAGGCAATGAATTTTGCTCTATTACTGAAAAGTGTCATTTTTTGTACGCTAAACCGTGTGAGAATAGTGCAACTGCAATCAAGTATTCATAGTTAGAATATATTCCGGACCCCGGCTGCTCTCTTTTTTATAAGTACAGTTTCCTTGGCAAAGGTAACGCATGTAAATTGGTATTTCGAGCCTCTCAGATATCACCGACTGGTAATATCTCGGCCCGTGTTCTGTTCAGGATGGAATGGTTAACTCTATACGCAACTGCCATCCTTAATCCACGAGCAAAACCGAAGGAAACTCTCCTGGATACCCGAGACCCACTCGTCTATTAAATCCTCCAATGCTCGAAGAGCAGCTCTATTTTAATCACCTATAATGCATATTCTTTTCACCTGACAGTTACTAGATTTACATACAGTCCAGAGATAGTCAATTTTTCGTCAAAAGTTACACAGGTTTTACCCTAGTCCTCTAATTCTAGATAAACAGTCACCAAGCGGAACTGTCACTGAGTACTATTCTCCGGTCCGAAGTCCGGCTCCCTGAACCTGCTATTTAACGCCAAATGTGGTTATTTAAATGCCATGGATCTCGTTCACTTCTTGACATCTTGATATCTCGAATGCCCCGCGCTGTTGTGTTAGTTCGAAAGCAAGGTCTCATGTGCAGTCGACAAACTCTAGGCGGTAGGTGCTAAGACGTGTCACCGACTGCATCTAATTCCCTCTCGATATGGCTTGAATCAACACTTCCAACACTACCAGGCAGAGAGAGTAAGCAAAATATCTCCAGTTCTAAATCAGCGTTCTTACTTCCTACTAGAAGCGAGGCAGGCGCCTTCAAATCCGGGGTTTGGGAGCGACTGCCAGCTGACGGTTCCTCTACGGTAGTGTCTCCGTACTATGGCCCTTATGACAAATGGCTCTAACGAGACATTAGAAGCCGCCCACTTCTTAAAGACCGATTCGTATGCGAGCGCAGGGGCTAACACATGTGTGGCGGACACAGACGCTACTGTATCCCGGTCATCCAGTGCGTCCACGCAATCGTCGCATTTGTTTTGTCCTTGGAACATGGTGTGCGTATAAAGAAAGTGGGAGGAGGGAAGAGGGGGGGGGGGCGGGAAGCAAGACGGTGTGCGCAAGCCGCCTTAACTAATAGCCATTTTACACGCAATTTACTACTGCTGCCTCCCTTGGTAGTGGCATTTTGTCCGGAGTGGACTGAACGAAGTATGGCATTTGGTTGTGGGAGGCTAATACTATTAGTGATTCGTGTATATGTGTGTACTTCTGATCTTTGTTCCTGCTTCTAGGTGTAAACATCTCCTAACAAAGCAACTCTGCAGTGACCGCATCTGTTAGGTTTGCAGACAAGTTATCTTGCGGAACTGCATGAAATTTGTAATCAAAATATGACATATTGTTCACTGACTGACGAGCATTCCGATAAGATTTCAAACTCCTCTACCCTCCCCCTGGTGTTGTTACTTTAATTCTTTCGAAGGTGCGTTTCACTATCTACTTTAAGGCAGTTTTCTGACGCGTCAAGGCATATAGAAGGCCACAATAGGGTCCGGCAGTGTCAAATACATAAAATTTCCATGAGAATCCTAAAGTTCAATCTATTTCTGATAGAAACGAGCAGGGGATCGCTGGAACAAGAAGTTTATTTGCCTGAAGTTTCGTATGCTAGCTTGAACCCTTCACCACAGATAACCGCAGAATGGGGTTATCTCTGAGGGTGGGCTGAAGCCAGAATTGAAAACACCTAGGTGTTTGCAAGGCCTCTAGGCCAAATGTTAGCGGAGCGATACCAACACATACAGTCCTCCTCCGATTGCCTCTATGAACAGTTGTACATAGGTCAAAAGTTTCAAAAAAATGGAGTTCGATATGGCCGGCTGATGACAACTAATAAGCTAGAAATGGCCATTGCAGTCTTCTTAGTCTCTATCAGTAAGCTCTTACTGAAAACTAGTTCGCCAGACTGTGAGAGTTGCTGTGTCATAATTTTAGTATGATATCGTAATCCAAGCGGCCTCGGATATGTTACAGTTCCTACAATTGTGAACCTGAAATTAGGATGTATATTCCGAGACTATTTGCTAAAGTGAGCTGGTTCCACCTGCTGGCTGAAACAACCAGGCCAACTGCAGGCAGATATATAAGCTCCATTATTCGTGAAAAGCAGGCCTGAGCAGAGGTGGCAACCAGTGAAATTTTCAACTGACATTTTTAAGTGTACAGGAAAGTGGACCTTTTGCTTTGCCAGGAGAAGTGACTCACTGGTTTGGCCATCGCAGAAGCGGTTCGACGTGGAGGCACTGAGGAGGGGAAGGCAGTTGAACAGACCCTGCAGAATTTTCTTGACAGGGCAAAAGCAACGAAACTGCTGTTGTGACGTGAACTTAGAAAAATGGACGCCGGGTTTCGCCGTTTATCCCAACACACACACACACACGCTGACTTACCGGCTTTCTTGCGTCCCCCTCCCCTCCCGCTCTCTTAATACAGCTTTCAGCAGCCGTGTTTTTGCCTGGCTCTGACCCGTACAGACAAGCGTGAACCACGTTCCGAACAACAGCCGTACAGTCTAGCCGCCGAGTGGCTTGCTTTCCCTGCCTTGTTCGGCGCGTACGGCGAAAAAAGGGCGATAAAACACCCACGCCAAGCCAACTCTATGCTTTTTAGCGAGTCAGTGACTTTACGCGGAATGCGGAGAAGGGGTGGTGGCAGGGGGAGAGGGGGGGGCGTACGTACGCCTAATTAGCGACGGTAATCCTATTCACGGAAGTAGATAAGATATTCACTCCCCCCCCGCTTCTTCATACTGCAGTGCCTTCAGCAAAACAAAAAAAGTGCGTTCTCATCCTAGTTAATTAAGTTGAACCACAAAGCCGTACTAGGTTAACCTAAAGGCCTATCCAAGCCTCGCTGAACTGTTAGATAGGCCACGCGTGTGTTTGATAGAGAAAGGGAAAGGACTGCAGTAATTGGTTGATGAACGTTCACCGATAGCTAACAGAACTTACTCGTCCCGATCTGCCTTGGGCCTCACTCTGGAGCTCGGCGAGCAACCGCATAGCGGCTAGCAGTTTAGGTAGACGAAAATTGCCGGCAACGATTGGAATGGCCATTATAGGTTCAGTAGCCGTCATCAACCAGTCACACCCAACCACCAGTGGTGCAACACCCGAGACTCGAACGAGCGACCTTTCGATGACAAGTCCAACGCTGTAACCAACGAGTCGCTGGCTCATTCGGGATGACGTTCTGGCCCAGGTATCCCAGTTAGACTTGCCCGTGCCCGAAACAGAGCTAGTACCCTCAAAACAAACTGGAAAACTGAATACTAATGTTCGACGGCACGCCGTGACAGAGCAGGTGTAAACCTAAAAGTGACGGGGATGCTAATGTGGTACAGCATTACCACAGCGTCAACACCCGGAGGAGGGGGGGGAGGTTAAAAGTCTTCAATGACTAGTAGAGAGGGTACTTAGGAAAGTGGTTCCTCTTCGGATGGACTTCAGTGACGCAGGAACTGCGTTTTGTTTGAACACGACCGGCTGAGCGCAGAGTTGCTCTCGCGCTCTCTCGCTCCGGCGTGCATAATGAACAGGTGTCATTAATACGGGAGGGGGGGGCGGTAAATCGGCTGACAGGCACCGAAAGGCCCTATTTTAATGGGGTGACTTCAGGACTCCCCATTAGCCGACCCACAGCGGTTTTGTACATCTGCATTTGCATGCATTTCAATAAGCGCATCCGCTCGCAGCTGTGTGTGCGTGTGTGCAGTCGGCGGAACAAACCCTGTAGCCGAGGGCGAACAAAGACGAGTGTTCGGCTCCAACACACTGAGGTGGGCTGATAGAATCAGTGTGCCTGATTTTGTTAGAGTGCCACTCACTGAGTGGAGAGCACTGTAATCCCGGGGTTTAGGATATTTTCTGCCATCTCTACCCGTAACAGAAGGGGTAGAAAAAGATAATAGCAAGCGAGCGAAGTTGCATAGATGACAACTGCCAAGGACAGGAACCGGCTTGCTGTACAGGCTTTCGCGTTGTTAGCCGGCAAACCTACGACCCAACCTCTCCCATTCTCAAACTACTGATTACTTTTGGACGTGATTAGACCTTCCACGTAAACATTCACGATCTTGCTCAGGGTAGGGCACGCAATCCGCCTTATCAATTTTGCCGGGAAAACGTTTCTGACATGTCGTATTGTGCAGTTCTGTGATGACTATTCTCCATCCGATTGAACTCAGAACGGACGAAAGAATAATCAGAAACCTGGCATCTATGGCAATTAGGTTTGACGAGGAGTCGAAAAATGACCCAATTGTGGTCGGGTAATAAGTACAAGTTCCAGTAGGAACTCAAGTACTTTTCGAATACCTGGAAGGGGGATATTATTAGTTGACAGAAAATGCAGAAATCAAGCTGGGAAAGCAAAACATCATGAAATTTGCGAAGCTTAGCAAAATCAGAAGCTCACTGGCAGAAGAACATCGCTAAAAAACAGTAGGTAGGCTAGAACTGTCATTTCTGGCTTATTAGCCGTCACCAGTTAGCAATCGGCTTTTGCTGCGCCAATCCACCAATGTTAACAGACTCAAATGAAACCGGCAAGACAAGGAGCCCATGATGCAGTGGTTAAAGCGTCGGTCTTCTAACCAAAGAGTCGTGGTCTCGAGATTCGGGTGGTGCACCCATTGGGGTTGGGTATGACTGACTGCTGACGGTTAGTAAGCCAGAAATAACCATGCCATTTCCCCTGTCCTTGTCAGTAATGTTCCGCTGTGTACTACTAGCCGCTGTGCAACTGCTGGCAGGGCTCGGGAGTGAGCACGAAGGCCTGTGTATGCTGCAACGCGATCAGTGAACGCCCCACTACCTCAAAAATTAATCGGTCACTCCTAGATTCTATTTTGGCAGTGCCATTCTACACAAGTTTCCTGTCACATTTAAATGACCTTCTTTTCTAGGACGACAATAGGGGAAAGTCACCCCAGGTTATTACATCGACCACACGCTTGAATCTACCAGAACACGCTAACAGTCCTCGCAGGACTGGAAGGCAGGCTATATTGACTACTCATGACTTTGGTGTTCGTACTGGTCTGAGATCCGGGTCAACCTTATTGCAGCCTGAGGGCTAGATCGTATGCTGCAGTCGCAGACGGACAATTTAAACGCATTGATGAACGTTTATTCAACCGCTAACGGGACACATCTGTCCTGCCCTGCCTGGGGTTTCGACAGAGGCCCTGAAAGCTGTAGCAGCTGGTAATATAGGCAGCTGACGATGGCCAATAAGCCAGAAATACCCATTCCAGTCTCCCTTGTCTTTGCCGGTAATACTATCTACGGACAGTTAAGTTGTGGCAAACCGCACCCACTTCCGGTCATCTCGGCATTGTCCTGCTATCGGAGCAAGGTGGCTGTGACGGGTGCTACTCAAGCACACCTTACTGTTATAACTGAACTCACCGGGGCAGGCACTGGTGTTTAGCACGGCACTGTGGCTCCCGTTTTATCCGCATTCTTATTATCGCCTCGTTCTACAATCTTCGCCTGCACGCTGGCATAACTAAAGGTAATGTCTCTGTGTGCACACATTTGTCT
Organism: Ligula intestinalis; assembly: GCA_036362985.1. NCBI lineage: Eukaryota > Metazoa > Platyhelminthes > Cestoda > Diphyllobothriidea > Diphyllobothriidae > Ligula > Ligula intestinalis. The sequence continues at coordinate 51,650,088 of JAYGXS010000002.1, forward strand.
CACACGCGCACAATCTCTTGATGCCGATGTACTTTTCCCCCTAGGCATGCTTGAAGCGACACTATATGCAGAACGCCCATTAAAATGTCGGGCAAAAATGTTAAAATTGGCACAAATGTGCGCAGCAGGACGTCAGATTGGGCCACTGTTCTGACAGAACAGCCAAGTTAAAAGTTGATGGTCATGCTAAAGGATACCAGGGCACTAGGGTAATCAATATTAAGGAATTCGGTGAAAGGGCGATAACGCTACTTTGTGAAAAGCTACACGATTAAAGAAAGCACTGACGATTGCTGTCCTCCGGACAAACAGTGGATTGAGAAGAAGCAGATGCGACGGCTGGGACAGGAAATTAATTCGCCTGACGTTTCGGATTCCGTCACGGAACCATCATGAGAGACAATATCAGAAACGAGTGGTTTCTTTATGATCAGGAAAAATAGGGGAAGGGTGATCGTTTTTCGCCCAAATTTGACCGGCATTTACTTTTGCGCGGAGAGTTAAAGGTAAATACAAAAAAATCCTCAGGGCACGCGCCAAATTGTTTTGTCGGGGAAGCCTATGGAAACGTATTTGGGGTCCAGGCAAAATGAACTGTGTGAGCGATTTGAAAAGTATGTTCGTCAAATACGTGCGTTCGTTTGTTGCTTCCTCGATGGACCAAAATTTAAGAATTCAGGACAATGAAGCTTTCATTGAGAGAAAAGTAGGTATGTAAAATGACATCCTATATTTTTTGGTTAGAACACAGAAATAACATTTAATGTAGCCACAACTCTAGGCGTCAAGCTACTTCGTCGACCTGTACCATCAAAAAAATTGCAGAACATGCTCCCTTGAACGTCAGCATGAAGTCAAATCCATTCCAATTAACTACAGTAAGTTTTTCAGATATCCTTTTTTATGCCAGCAACTTCTAGGGTTGCCGATATATTGTCCATGTTGCCGTAGGATCGCGATCGTTAACCAACATGTGTTGAAAAATCAAGTACTAACTTACGACAGTCGCGGCTTATCGAAATCAAAACACGCCGAGGGCAGATTCTGCCGTCATAGGGAGGACTGGCGCAGGGTCTCGCGCCTACTGGCTTGTAATTGCGTGTGGCACGCAAGACGTACCTAAGCAGTGGCAACACGCAACGACTGCATCTCCTTTTACCGTGTCCCACTATTAATGAATAGGCATACGGCTTGCGGCAGTGGAGGAGGGGGGGGGGACGGTGGGGAGGGCCATCACCCAGCCCTGGGTGGAAGACGTTAAGTGGCTGTAACTCGAATGAAAGACCAGACCAACGTCGTGTCCAAGTAGTAGTAGTTGTTGTTGTAGACGTGAATGCGTGTGGGCTCAACCGGACTTGCCGTGATAACGCCGGCCTCACCCAGTCAATAAATGACGCCGGCTGCCACCACCGGGGCTTTTGGACTATGGGAAGAGGTAGGCAGGTAGGTAGCTAGCTAGTGCTAAATCTACTTCACGCGGTTTGGAAGCTCCTTCCGTTTTGCACACAGCAGTGGTTAGGACAACAGGTCATGTGAGACTGCCTCTCTGAGGACCACCCTAGTTTTCAGGTTTCGGTGGAGGCCGCACCGCTTTTGAGTAAGCCAAGCTTGGTGAATATGCAGTTTCTAGATCCCTCAGTGAATTTTTGGCATGTCCGTTGCGGTAAATGAAACCACAGTTTCGGGATAACACCGGCAGTGCTGGGCGTTATTCCAACATGGTAACTATGCAAAGCAAACGCCCACATGTCAGAAAATTTGAGAGACTAAGCGGATGAAATTGCTGTATGTAACCGAGTATATTTTCTTTATTCCACACATAATCACTAGGATCCTGATAAGAAGGCAAGTTTCTTCATCTGGACTGAAATGTAAGGCTTGTTGGATAGACCGTTAGCTCTGCTTAGCTGACTCCCAACACTCGAAATGTGAGTATTTGTCCTCTCTCCCCCCCCCCTGCTTATTTGCGCATCTCGTTTTAAGACCTCATATTATAGTATGATTATTCGTCGACGACTACGATCACTCCAATCGTTCTGTCCCTGACCTCTGCCTAGGAGGAATTGAGTGTCAGCAAGTTCTGCTCTGCTAAAATAAGCAACGATGTTGTGGCCTTTTTCAGAAGCAAACGAGTTTAGGACAGAATACAAGTCTCCTGTGAGTTCGGTGAGATTGCTTTTGTCGAGCAGACCCCGTCCCGAAAAAAAAAACTTAAAATATGAGTGCGCAACCCACGAAGACGGTTGAAGGCTCGGTAGTTGTGGGCAACCAATTGCTGCACATTTGGACCATATACTAGCGCACAACCACAAGAGTGGAAAACAGTTTGGTGATTAGTCAGAGTTAGCGCCCAGTTACTAAACGGTATGTCAGCAATAAGTTAGTAAAGTAGTCAGGCGGTTTTACACCCAAAATGTCACAGGCTCCAGAGGCATTAACGAACCCTCCCACGACTCCTGCCAAGAAAAATCGTCTGACTGTTCGGCAAAAAGCCTGCAGTGTGAGCCACAAGTGAATGTGAGATGTCGGCTATTATAGCCGGGAAGTGACGGCAACGGGAACTTAGCCAAACGGGGGTATCGTGCTGGTAGACTGGCAAAAATGATAAAAAACGAGGAGAATGAGGAGCTGTAGGGGCAGGCAAAACGTAAGGAGAAGACAAATTGGAAGTAAGGCGTGCCTGAAACTGTTGGAGTTAGGGACTGCGCAGGGTTTCTTAATTGCTCCTAAATTGGCAGTCCAAAGGCCAAGTACGCATTTGCTTATCGCGTAAAACAAATGGGGAGCGTCGGGGTTAGGGTCTGTAAGAAGCAGTGGCTATGCGACTGCCAATAACTGCACTCTGGTGTCACCAATAAAGTCGACTTCCTCTCAGCTAAGAGATTGGAATACGCTCGAAGTGTGGGCCCACTTTCAGTCCAAGCTGTTTAGTACTATAGGCTGAATAGCATTATTGACAAGGACAAGAAAGACTGGGGTAAACACTTCCGGTTTATCATTAGTCCCCAGGGCTTGAGCCCATGATCTTTTTATTAAAAGTCCAAGTTTTCTGAAGTTGTGGCCCAGACAGTAGCAGACATATGCAGTCAAAGGTTTACGAGATTGGTATAGTTGCTTTTCAACTTGTGACCGCAAATGAATTGGAAGCTGGTAAAGGCTATTCCAGCCCTCCTATTTTATCCATCTACCAGCATCACTTAAAGCTACGCGGTCGCTTTTGAGGGTTCTCGAAAAATCTAAATGACAAAGCAACGCGAGCACTGTTATCGTGTATTGAGAAAAGAAAAAAAAATTGTTCGTTGAGATTTGTGTAGTTCATTCCTTAACGTAGTACTGTGGTCAGGCGTGCCAGTTAAAAATCAGACCGACTAGTTTTTCTGAAGGTTTTTCAGAATGCGGTCTCAGGATGTACGCTCTTCATCGACTCATCATATGAATATCCTTGGAAGTTCAATTTGGCAGACGATTCATTACTAGATCAAAGCCAGCTTGACGCACTACGCACTTGTGGAAAACGAGCAGTAAGCTAGGAACGTGAAGGTAACATAACCAGTTGCAAAAATTCTCAAGCTGTCGCACGTGCACGTTGGCTGCTCACGTAGCAATGACGCAGCGACCCCGTTTATGCAGGCGATTCGGTGCACAGAGTCAGTTGCCATGACACCACGCGAATGATTGAATGGGCTTGACTCAATGCCACAATCAAGGTGAAGCGGCGTTCCAGTCGGGAGGCGCAGAAGAGTGAGACGCACGGGTGTCTCAAGCCGGGGCTACCCTGTGCCAACTACTGGTCTGCTCACTCAATTTTTGGCGTATTTTTGCCAGACTTCACCACATTTACAGACGAAACCTGTGGAGGCCTTTAGCCCATCAGAAGGCAGGTCGAAGAATCGGAAAAGTAAGAATCGTCTTGCATGCCGAAGGACATGTGACAGCGACGGCCAGCTTCAGAAACAGCTCACCCCTTGCTTAGCATCCTTGCCAGCCATCTTGGCAAAGATTGGTCACCCTGCACTTCCATTAGTTAACCGCGCCTTACAGCTATAAACGAGTGGAATTCAAAAAAATGACTGGCGCCACAGATCGACGGGCTGCGCAAAGGAGGGTGGACCGCTGGTCCAGGTGTGCTGACTGCTTGATCTCCCCCCTCCCCCTCCCTCTGATAAGCGAGACAGGTTTAGCATCACCACTTCCGCCCCTCCCAGTCACTTTACTGCCACCCGTAGCGCACTCCAGGGGCATCGCAGGTAAACTGTGCTGCCCCCACCTCTCAGCCATGACAGTCAGGTTCGGGCGACGCCAGAGCTTTACACGTCTTCCATTACCACAAACACATGCTAATATAACCTCCTCTGTTTACCCGAGACCTAGCAGGCACCAGCGCTGTTCGTCAGGTGAATGTTTAGGTGCGGTCGAATAAGTTGCGAACTGGGTGGTTCGCATTCCCGGCTTGCAATTAAATTAACAACTGTCAAATTGTTGAACTGTACACGCACTTGGTTCGCCAGTCTGTGCAAAATTCCGGTAAAGCAACCTACCGGAAACGAGTAGGGCAGGTACTGCGTTTCTAGAAGACTCTAGACCCAAAGAGGATGTAGCGAGGCCAGATGGGCGAAAGTTGTTTGAATACCGACGACCCCACTGAGTCGAAATCAGTGCATACTTCCGATTTCGGACAGTTAGACAGTACTGCGGCGAGTTGACGTTATCCCTTCCAAACAAGCGACCTATCTCCGGCAAAATGGACAGCCGTTCTAGTTCTTCTCTGTCTACTAAGCCAACAGGGGAAAAAAATAGCAACCAAAACTGTCAAGTTTGCAGACACACATTGGCATTCGCACAGTTGATCAGTGCAGACGCTGTTTTCACCTCTTCTAACCGCGTTTTGGCTATTGTCGCTTCTGCCAGCGCCGGGAGTTCACGTCTCCACGCACGTATGCATAACCATCTGAGGTAGCGGCAACCTGCTAGCACAGGCAAGCACTCAGGCGTAAAGTACGGATGATCGGGATACCGAGTCAGTGAGGAGAACGCGGGCTTTAGAAGAACAAAAACTACGTAGCTGTCCCACCTGCGTGACGATCGGGGTGTCTCTAGGGGGTAGTGGCAGCACTGAAGCATGCTAGCCGACATTTTCAGCCACATTCACCAAGCTCTGCGCGGCTTGGAAAGCGTGAACTGCCCAGAGCTCACATAACCTAGTCTACGACGCCAACTCATCGCATGCCTGCAGCCTACAGATGCACCAATTAGTTGACACTGCTAATGTCGGAGGCAGCTGGAGCTTTCCCACTCAAAGTCCTAGCACACCAGCTCAACGACATAAATAACCAGTCAATTTTTTTCCGAACTCAGTGAATGGAACAGAGATGACTCACTAATTTCCACAGATCATCCAGTTATTGCTTCCAAACACCCTTTGTGGTAAGCACGAAACAGGCGAGTTATACACGCCATTTATCCACCAAACGGGGCGAAAGTTTTCGATTCTCACAACATGACCTCCGCAATCCAAATTATCGTCGACGCCTGAAAGTCAGACTTGGGCGTGACGACCGCGTTGTAAGCACCCTTGACTTTCCGTCTATGCCCAACTGTTTACGTAAGTCATCCGATCTCGATGTTGGTGTAGATGGATGGATTTATTAAAGGGTACTACTGCTTGTCCGAGTACTAAGGTTTCCAACAAGAAGCAAAAAGGCAGCAGCAGCTGCAAAAACGGACACAAACTGGGGTGATCGTAAAAAGGATAAATGCGCAAATACCTCGAGTGCTTAGCCTGCTGTGATCTCACATAAATCCACGCAAGTTACAAGCTGCCACGCCGTGCTTAGGTGTGAACAGGCTAGCTAGCGCCCCGCTGACCTGCCCCAACTTCTGGCTGCAGACTCCAGACGCCCCACCCCTCGCTTCCGGGTCAGTTACGCCTGAAGCAGCAGCAGCAGCCGGGAGAGGGATGGGCTGGGATAATCATACCGGCCCTCCCTACGTGTGGCCGAGGTTTAATGCCAGTCTGATTTATTTCTCCCTCCCTCTCTCGCTCTCGCCGTAGGCAAACCAAGAAGGGGACACGTGTCTGTACGCGTCCCCCCCCCCTCCCTCTGCCTTCTGCAGGCCGTGACTGGGCCGGTGAAAACAAGTGTGCTTGTGCTGGCGTGCGTAGCCTCGTCTGTGGGATGTGTGAATAGCCATGTCAACAGTGTCAGCAGGAGCGGCATGGCAACCGCGTGTGTGTGTGTGTGTGCGTGCACGCCCCAGCGAAAGAACGTATAATGTTCGCTGTTCTCGTAGCACTTTGTGCCCTTAGAAGTGGTGGGAGGAGGCGGAAGGGAAGAATTTTGGGTGCGGCGAGGGGAATGATTCCCCACAGGGGATCGTTTACAGGCTCCTCAGACCAATGACTGCCTCCTTCCACGGCAATCTTACACGTTCATAGGCACATGCGGAAAACGCGCAACAGTTGTGTGCGGCGACAGCTGACGACGGTTAGAGATGCTGTGGGAAGAGAGCGAAAACATCGAGGCCCACCTCGAGAGGTCCTCCTCTGCATAGCCTGCTGCACTGACAAGGGAGGTCGACAGACGTAAACAGGCGGGCTCTCATGCTTTTGCAGAAGCAGCTTTCCACCCCCACCTCCACCCCCCCCAGCAGATCGCACAAGCAATAACACATGGCAGGCACACCAACACTGCGCATCGGCACGAACTAATCCCAAAAGACTTTCAGTATCGATGTCAGGTTCCACTTACTCGCCATTGCCGAGGGCGAAAGTGGGGTTCCCGAATCGAACAGAAAAAAAAACAGTCACATTTTCAGTTCCAGTGGTTAGTCTTGAAGGTTCTTCAACATAAACTGAGACAGCACGAAGTATGGTTAGAGGAAGCGGGAAGGCGGGTTAGCCGGTAGCCAAGCTGCTGGTTACCCGGCGCGCCCACAGGTGGCGAATAGTTGAACAATCTTCAGTGAAGGCTGGTTGTGAAATAAGCAGAATCTCAGGGCTGATGGATAAGCTATCGCAACCGAGTAGCGGAGGTGCTACCAGGGCGTGGCGGGCCAAAAGCCTATAAAGTGCCACAAAGTCGACGACGGCGCTGTGACATGGCGAGCGTGAACCGCCATCAAATAAGTTTGCTTGCCACCGCTGCCTTGTGGTTAGACTAGTGAGCCAAAGCGCTAGAGGAGATAACCTTGAACAAACAATCCGTGCGGCCATTGGGGACCCGCCCATACAATTCCCAGAACACCTCATAAAAAACTACGTCCGCTAACTAAAAAGCAAGGTTAGAGGAAGAAGTGACCGGTCCTGCCTGCACGACAGCATATTTTTCCCCACTTACGGGGTAACATGAAAACGATTACGGTAAGCGTGAAGCCCCTGAATGCTACAGAATCCTGATATCGGTACGAGGAAACAAGCCACAAGCGTGAAATTGGTAGCGTACAACTCTGAAGCCACCCATATCTGCCCTGGTAGGCAGGCTTGTACGCACTGGCTCAAAAAACTGGCGAGTTCGGGTTGTTGCCAAGGTGACACGATGAGGTCGCCAGGATACTGGCCAGCTTGAGTAGAAATAACGCTGGTACAAACGAGTTCTGACAAACAGCCGACTGTTTTTGAAGCGTGTAATGCCTACGAGGAGGAGTCCTGTTTGAACGTGCATACTGTCATGGCACGGAAGACTGCACACTCGCGCGCGCATGATGAATTAGCGGACCGGCGCCACTCTGCACACTCATTCACACGCACCATCGGGCGGTGGTCGTTGAAAAAGTGTTTGTCCATCAAGTGTGACCCCCTCCCCTTCCGCGTTGACAACGTCAGTCCTCCAATTTAAAGGTGCACGTGCTAAGTAAGATAGTCAAGCGACCGCAAGATGAAAGAATAGGCCGCCATTACACTGATGCAGCAGGTTGATGCCGACCTAACTTTAGACTGTACGCGTTTCTAAGTTTGGACCAGGTCCAACCAAGGTGGAATGTGGGATGTCGAAAAACGCACTTACGTATGAACGTTGTACCTACAATTTACCGCCTCTTTCTCAAATGTATTGACACAGGTCTTTTTAGTTGGCCTGATTGTTAAAAATTCGCAGCCTCGGTGGGGGGTCGAACCCACACAGCAGGGAAGGCTTCTACGAAGCCCACGCTCTACCATTGAGCTATTACATGTATTTTGGTCAAAAAAATCCACGAAGCATGCCCATTCCAATAAAAACCCAATGTGCTAATCGAAACTGGTCGATGAGGAGTAAAACGCTCCTTCGTAAACCTTGATATTCCGCCCTTTCAAAAAATGCAATGGAAGGGAAAATACGGGGAAAACTTGATGTACGCGAAATCAAGATGAGTAAAATCCAGCTGAGAAGCGTACACTTATGAAAGGAGAGAACGGAATGGACGAGATACTCAAACTTTGAATAGCCGCTAACATAGCGAAATCGACGTTTAGCTCGTGGACCATACTTTTATTCATACCAACCAGTCAAGATTCGCTGATTTAGCAATCAGTGCCATTTATAATATCTGTGACTAGGTATATGTTGGGTTAGGCTCAAAATTCTAGCGACGGCCAACGAACCATTTTGTCTAAGCAGACGTAGCTATTTTCGCAGAGGTGGTAGGCTATAGTGAGAAAGCACCGAATAGTTTGAATTTATCTTAAGAGATTCATATTCTGTTTGTGAACTACACTTGATCCGAAACATTTTTATGCCTTTTATTTCAATTTCCCAACCAAACATTTCACTATTTGGGATAAAAAATGCAGGATTACGCACTGGTTACAAGTACTAAGTGGAAAATACAGGCGTACATCGCATGTTATCGTCAAAAGACTATATAGTATTATGAACTACCTATGCGATTGGATCTGCCGAAAAGATAATAGATGCCTTGGATCATAACAGGCTAACATAATTTGACAGAAAACGGTTCCCGTCTTATGCGAAAGAGGCTAATTAAAATCGTACAGTAAAGATTGGGAAAAATATTTCACTTACTGTGATTTCCTGTATTGTTGATAGCTGTTGGTTAGATGTGTCACGCTGTGCTCCTAGAATACTCCCCACGTGATTGAAGGATGCAAAAGATTCCGTTCAATAACCTTGTGCTTTTAATTAATCCTGATTCTCTCGCCAGCGTACCATCACGGAGAGAATACTGCTAAAGAGACCTCCGCGTGAAGCCTCGAGTTGGACGAGAGCGCTGCTGCTATTGGAGTTTATTTGTCCACGGCGCTGATTGGTCGAAAGACAACCAATGGCTGAATAGCAGCTGACGTGCAGCCAACGAATGAGTGAAGTGTGATCGCTTGATTCGTTGCTCAGGCGCTTGACTCCAGCAAAGTGTCGAGTAAATTTATTGCAGAACTTCCCACGGGGTAACTCGGTATGCTTTGTAATGTTAGGAAGCGTGAGAAGTTATTTAATCAACCGGCAGAAGACGTGATTCCATACAATATTTCGAGATGCATGGAGCCGTTAGTCAGGTTGACAGTGGCTCAAAATATCCTGCCCAGAAAAACATGCCTAGACAAATACTATTGTAACCGTACGAGGTATACAAAAAATACTCTTGTTCATTTATCTTCCTGTAGCCCGTGCTGTTTGTGGCTAAATTTGGAAAGGTCACAACAATCTGAATTCCGTTTCCTGATCTTTGGGAGACGATACACTCGATAACATATCTGGATCCTGATTTTTTAGGCACATAATCATTTATGCATATCGTTGAAGGAAGACAAATGACTAGTGAAAGCTTTGTTCCGAGAGCAAGGATGGAGCTAACGTACCTACATTAATAACAGATTGAAAGATACGATTTGTAACTGCTTAAATCATATTGATATCTGCGGGAAAATGAACCGGCTACAATTCACATCTACATTCCATACAGAACCCATTTGAGAGGGAGAGAAATATGCTTTATTCGGTCGGTAATATCCAAAATTTTCACCAAAAGGGACTCCATTCACGAAGAGCAAGAGATGGGGTAAGGTAAAAGGTCAAGGAATATTCAAAGTTAAAGGTTTAGCTGATATCCATATCCGTTATGGAGATAGGTTGGCTTTGAACTTCTCAGTTTCCGTTTCTTCACACCCGAGGTATCGTGCTAGGGATGGATGTGTGTTAGTTCGACCATCGCAAGCGAAGATATCTACCATTTACCCAAGAGCAGGGACGATGACTGGGGTCAGTGATAGTAGGCGCGCCGCTACCTACCCTACTCTAAACCCTCTCAACTGCATTTAAACGACGACAAGACAAAGTCGAGATGGCCGCGTAGAGAGAGGGAGTAGGCCGCAGCCGTAAACACCGCTTAACATAGTATAAACTGACAGTAGACGGTAATACTGCCGGTAATACTGCACTGTCGGTAATACCGACACTGACGGTAATACCGCCGGTAATACTGCACTGTTTACCTTCACTCACCTACAGTAGGTGTCCAGCCTGATTCTAAGAAGCCAGGGCTCGTTCTGCTAAGCAACCATTACTGCTGTTTCTAATGTAACTGTCAAGATGCAGCTGAGTAATAGGTTCGCTGGTGCTATTTCAGTCTGTATCGTAAATCAGAATTGACGCTGGTTAAAGTCAGCTCAGGGTTCATATCCCCTCAGTCCCAACAAGAAGTGAAGTAGTACTGCTGCCACCATTTGTCAGCGTTGACGCTGACTGAGCCTTTGCTAGGGTTCATATACCCTTGATCTGAACAGGGAAGGCGAATCTGGGTTTAACTGTTTCGGGAAGTGCATTCTTGGGGGCCTGAGCAAACCTGTGCTTGCCTTGGCTTTCGTACTCTTAACTCGATCCCTCGAGCTGTACGGAATAACACACTGCTGCTATAGGTGCTTCCTTATGATATAAGTGCTTATTCTAGAAAATATGCTTACTGAGGCTAGTAGATAGTATACTACAAGAACTGCCCGTGTATCGTCTGGTTAAAGAGACGCACTCAGTATGCACTCCCCTACATGTCTGAGGTAAAAGTGATTAGCATTTGGATAATAATAGGGCTGGGGGTCCTGAGCAAAACTGTATATGCCTTGGTTTCCGCACTTTCAACTTGATCCATCGAGCTGTACGAACTAAGATGCTGCTGATATGGGTACATGACTATGCCAGGAGGACTAGAGTCAGCGCGGGGTTGATGTCCCCTCAATCTCAACTAGACGTGTTGCTAGCACTATTACCGCCATATTTCAACGGCGATGCGGGCTGAGCCAACGCTAGGGCTTATATCCCTTTGCTCTCAGCAGGAGTGTGAGTCTGGGTTACCTATTTCGGGTAAGTACACGCTTGGGGGCCTGAGCAAGCTGTACTTGACTTGGTTTCCGCACTCTCATCTCGAGGACAGTAGTACCGCTGGTTGGAGTTTGGTCTGGGGCCGTGTTCCCTTGAGCTCTAGTATACTATTGTTCAAAGTGCCATGCCTATGCTAGGGGTGCTTACTCTAGTAACCATACATGCTAAGACCAGAAAGTGGTAGACCTCAGTGCGTACATGTATGATATTTTAGCTACCTGTGCAGTCATAGAACTATAAGGGGATATTAGTAAGTTCGCAGTTAGGAAAAAGTTCATGTGATAAGAGCTGAGGATCTGTCATGCAGTTAGGTGGTAACAGAGTGACATGTGCCATTTTTCAGGATACTTCTAATAGAATTGCTGCGCTTAGGCTGAAGGAGCTAGTTCTAGTAATCATATTTTCTAAAGCTAGTAAGTAGCAACCTTCAGTGCGGCCTGTATATGCATGTAGGAGATGTTAACCTCATATTCAGCCGTAACCTATTTGGAATTTTAGTAACAGTAGGGTTAAAGAATGTGTATTTGCTGATAGCTTTATATCTACGACCGCTTCGCGCTCAAAATTCGGACTTTTGCAACATCTACAATATCGGAAATTGCAGAGCACCGTCTGTTTAATGAGAAGCAAGATTCTCTAGCAGTCAGTTAGTCATGGAAGCTTAGCAAATTCCCTTATCAGTGCTAGTAGTTCAGAAAAATGACGTACATCCTATTTTATATCAATTCAGTAGAGCAGGTGGGAATATGAGTTTATCAGATGAGGTGATTCTGTCTCATCCAACAGGTAAGGTTTATAACTAGCTTCGCATTGTTACAGCTACTGCTTCTACTGCTAGTTCTTTATACAGATAGTACTGTTAGCGGCAGTGTTATTTCTATTTAACTGAGAGAGTACTAATTACCTGACATGGCATCTAGGGGTTTCGTCTGTCTTGGCCATAAGAGAGCCATATCTTGTGGTCACTGGGTGTAGCGTTCGGTGTACAGCGCCCAACTATATCAATGATTATTAAGCCACTTGCTGTTAGTAGGCTAATATTATACTTTTTCCAGTACTTAACTGTTTCTCCTGAGGTGAAGAGGACGTCTCCTGTCTAATAGGAGATCACTCTGTTCTGTAATAAACTAACATTGCTATATCCTATAATTGTGTCGGTTGTTCAGTGCTAATGAATAAGCAAGGTAGCACCTATACTGTAACAATATTTGAGTTTAAGACATGCAGCTTATATTTACAATGAGCATAGCTGATGGAAATATGCGCTTACAAGTCTCCTTGGCCTCCATGGAAGTGATCGGAAGAGCATGCTGGTTAAGCTGGGTTGATTTTTGTCACTGTATGAATGACACAGACCAACAACGATTGTCGTAGCCGTTTAATGTTCCATGATAATGCTTTGTGCAACAATATTTGAGTGCAAGACATGCATAAACCTCCTTGTATAGAAGGTCGATATGCCGATGTATGGCAAGACATATGACGGAAGCTTCGGCGCATGGTACAAGAAGACTTCTGAGCCATTTGTTCAGAGTTGGGAGGGTGCGCGACATCACTAAGGATGTGATCAGCATATTGTTTGACCGTTTTAAAGTGTCGTTGTATTATAATGTCAGCAAAAAAATGAAACAGCGGCAGACAAAGAGAGCATACTTTTAATAATGACCATGTTTTGCTTAAAGTGAGCGGAAAAAATAACTGGGGAGTAGCAAAGAATTACGGGGAGAATGCATGCATCTATAGATCGACAGATTGGGGCTTGCGGTGTGCGATATGAACGCAAACGGCGGATATAATATAGCAGTTTACAGATTTGAATAAAAAGGCCTTCAATATGAAGAGTAAATGGAAGATTGGACGCCGGAGTAACACCAAGGTACCGAGAAGGGGATATCTAGTGGGCAGTATGTCAATGGATTTAGGACTGGGAGAAGGTCGTAATTGAAAACACGCTGGACTGACTTCTGTTCGTTTAGTAGAAGGCCATTTGCTGACGACCACACTGAGACATAATCCAGGCAACCTTTCAGTACTCGAAGATGTACCTGACTCACTTCACCAGGGAACTGTGTCAATGAATCGATAAATTTAGTGAGGCTGGTGGTTTCTTAGTGGTTTCCAGATGAACTATTGGGCAGCAAACAGAAAACAGCAATAAGAACCCCCCACAATGCATGCCTCCTTGCGCTACGTTTAAGAAGGATAAGTGTCTAGGTCAGGAGTTTGGGTGAAAGTTAAGTTTGAGCTGAATATTATGACAAGCATAGAGTTTATGTTTAACGTAGGAATTAGAGTTACGCTTGGGATAAGGGTCACTACACGAGTTAGGTTTAAGGCAGCCTTCCAGGAATTAAGCGTCAGGCTACGCGCATGACCAAGCAGGGTGGTGGGTTCCCCTTTCTGTGTTTTAAAATTTGTTGTATAAATACTGGTGGATTCTATATTTTGCATGACTTTGGGTGCCAGATCTAACCTAAAGGTGACTATACTGACGGCCTTGGTCAGGAGCCCATAATTCGGATAGTATGAGCTTTGGCTGTACTGAACCCTTGCCCTTGCTGTACCTAATTACAATGTTACCGACGCCACCACAACTTTGACGACTGGATCAGACGGTTTATTCAAATAATCAAAAATAAATATTATTCCCATGTTTCATTTGAAAAGTCGATTTGGCAAACATATTTTTTCAGCAACTCTTTATCAGGCCAGAATATATGCGGGGGATAATGAAAATTGTACAGTTTGACAGAGGTAGTAGGTGTACTTTGATCACAACTCGTTGTTTTCACGCCGCCCGCATGGTGAGATGGGCGTGTAGAGGTCTTTGTGCTGGGAGGTGGGAGGAAATGGGGTTGGGCTCTGGACATTGATCAGGGGTCAGGTACATGGAGTTATAATTAATGTTATTTGTCCGGAGCGAACGACTGTCACTAGGGGTGGGGGTGATGTGCGATCACCATCTGGCGTCGGGGTCGACCAAGGAAATGAAAGTGCTCGTGTCAGCGCCTTCCGTCAACACAGCGCTGGATTCGCTAGCCGTATAACCACCGCTTCGGCTGTTGCAGGCACCCGCTGGCGTAGATCTTTGGAAAAGTTAGCTGGTAAAAAACCCGAAATGCTTAATTAGTATCGACTCGATGAATCATATCGACAAGGTTGCGAGAATAGAGATGGAGATCGATCTCGTTTCGCATTTGCCTAACGAGGCCGGTATGTGCTCACATACTGTCTTATCCAGGCGCCTCGTCGTTTGGCTGATGTAGCCTGCTCCACAGGATCAAGTAAAAGAGCAAATGCACATGGACGTGGCCTTCAACGGAAGCCGGTCTTTTCCTCCCAATCGTAGGGTGGGGGAGTTCGTAAATAACACGCGTAAGTTTGCCGCAGGAAAGCACTTGTGATCGCAGTCTTCAGGCGTCGTCTTACCAGCTCGCTTGTTGCATCGCCTAACTCAATTTCCTCCTACCTCCACAGCACAAGGAACTCTACACCTCGATCTCGCCATGCGAGTGGCGTGGAAATAATGAGTTGTAAGCAAAGTACACTTATTACCCCTGTCCAATTGTGCCGTTTTCAGTATGCCTGCAAATGCCCTGGCCTGAGTAAGAGTTGCTAAAAAATATGGTTTCCAAATCGAATTTTCAAATACATTTTAATTTCATTTGAGCAGTTTGTGGAATTCAAACCCACGGTAGGAATGCGGGAGACGTTAGTACAGTCAACGCTCTAGCCACTCAAGCTACAAGGACCCACCGGGAGCCCTGCCTTTAATCACCCTCAGAACAAGTTACCCGCCCAGCCCAATGCGACGTAGTAGTCCACCAATTCTCGACCTGGGCTACCGCTGCAAAAACAGTAAGCTAACTGCTCAGGCTGTAGTTCTTAAGCAATCAATATTGAATCTACCAGATGTGATTACTAGGCGCAGTTAATGAATGGAAGATTTGCAGATTTTAATAACTAATTTAGCTCTAGCCACCCAAGCTGCGAGGTCTCACAGGGGGCCGTGAATTTAATCAGATTTGGGTCACGGCTCCCAGTGGGGCTCGTTGCTTAGTTGGCTAGAGTGCTGGCTGCACCACAGTCTTCCCTTTGTTGATGAACGTTCACCCGACCGCAAACGGAACTCATCTGTCCCGCCCTGCCTTTGGACTCGACAGAGACCCTGACAGCCGTGGCAGCTGGTAGTATAGGCCGAAAGTATTGCCATGTGTCATCCTTTGACCTACATTGGTAAGACAACGAGCTCGTGGCGCAATGGTTAGGGCGTTTGTCTCTGAGCAAAAAAGTTGCGTGTTTGAGGCTCAGTTGTGACACCATTTGGGTCTAGGTATGACGACAGCTAATAAGCCAGAACTGGCCATTGCAGTCGCCCTTGTCTTTGCCGGCAAGACTATCCGCCTTCCCCCTGCTGGGCTTTTTCGAATCCCACCGAGGCCGCTAAGCTTTGCACAACTGGGTGAAGCGACTTATTCAATGCTGTCAAATTTTCCGTCGAAATCCTTCAAAGCGAGCGAAGCAGCCTTTGTCAGATCGTCCATACTCCCTGTTCTGCGCTTGGCACTGGCACTGCTAGGCAGCTGCGCTGGTCTAATTAGAGGGGGACAGTGGCAGTTATGTCTGTTGAGCAAACGTTTTACTCTCGCATCATTTGCCAAAGCGAGGCAGCCCAGAGGAGGAAGAGGAGCGAGAGAGTGGAGTCCTGTTGGGATGTACACGCGTGAATCATCGCGTCGTGGTCCAAGCGCTGGTTCGGTTGGGTGCATACAAGCATGACCACCTTCAACAAAATGCGGACAGGTAGGCAGGCAGAAGCAGATGAGGCCGTTCCGGGCAGTTAGACACGTCATTAACGCGGCACTATGTGAAACATAGACAAAGACAGTTCTGTAGCGACACACACACACAGAACGACGACACGAGGCAGTATGAGCTGGCGGAGCAAATCGAAAAGTTCAGGTCAGAATTATTGTATTTGCCAATACAGGCGAACATGCGAGTCCCAGGAAGTAATTGAGAAGAAGATTAGATCGCTGAGACAACACCTTTATTCGCCTGACGTTTCTACATCCGTCGCGGATTCTCCAGAAACCGAGAGGCCCACTGCCATGACAAGAAACAGCTGGATTCGTCTACAGAATCTGGTTCAGTTTCGGACAAAGCAACTGTGTCAGAGAAACTGGCAGAAGTGCCGAACATGCGGCAGCAGTGCGGCATGATGATGCTTACTCTCAAGTTGAGACCGATTCGTCGATGTCTGTACCACACATTTAAATTTGATGAGGGTGAAATTCCAGCAAAAGGTGACAATAGTGTGAGCCGAGAATTACTTGAGTCATGGTTCATGGGCCCCCAATTCATGAACAAGTGCAACGATTTGACCAAACCATATTCGGCGCTGAGGTTCAATTTGGCCGAAGCAAGTCGCCACTTGGGGAACAGACAGGCCACTGTGTCGTCTAACGTCAGTGCCATGAAGCCAGATGGCCGAGCAATCATCACGCCCGAGTCCACCACACGTGATGAAAGGTCAGCAAGTTAGAGCCCGCATGCCGGTCAACAAGCTATAAACGCACAAGGGAGCAATTACCGTAATGACTATGTTCTATAAATACTGCAAACTCCTGTGTATATGTTACCAGTTTCTGTTATCACTTTCTGCTCGTGTCTCTTAGGAAGAATCCGTGATGGATGTCAAAACGTCAGACGAATAAAAGTGTTGGTCCAGTGATCTAATTTTCTTCTCCTTCTCCATTGTGGCATTTGACAGAACCCTTGCTTTCCATGATATCATATGATTAACAAGTGCATGATTGGGTTGGGATGACTTGTATGACCGCCTATACAAGACACATGAACAGGAAGTGCCCACAATAGATGTGGCTTTGCGCCAAAGTCTGGGAAATTAGTTTAAGGAGTAGGCTTGGGTGTGGGGTTAGGGTGAAGGGTATGCTACAGGTTAAGGTTTCAGTCCATGTTAACTGTTTAGGTCTATGGTAAGGCTAAGATTAAAGTTAGAGTTTATTTTTATGACAAGGTTAAGAAACAGGAATATTTACTCTCCCTTTGAAATGTATGGTAAGGCCACCTATTCTAAATGGACGGGGCGTTCCTATCTCCGTATCCTGTTTAGGTGGCCATAAAAGTCATCCTTACACATTATTGTGAAGGCCAAGGCGAAGATGCGATCTCTGGTAATGTTTACCAAAAATAAAATGTACACTGCAGGGTATATTTGGTCATCCAATAAGAGCCCCCCTCCCCTGTTAATACAATCCATTGAGGATAACTCACTTCACAGGTACCCTGAGTTAGTACTGGGTAATCATAAGATGAGAAGAGGAAGAAAATGTAATTGCTAGGATAAGGAATTTATTCGCCTGTCGTTGCGAAATCCGTCATGGATCGTTCATCAGAAAAATAGTAGAGACACTAGCAGAAGCGGGTAATTCATGCACAGGGAGTTGCAGTAATTATAGGATACAGTTGCTATGCTACTTCATATTTAGGATAATTAGCAGCTCCCCTATCGAATATAATTGCCCGTTTGTGTGCTAAGTGCTGGATGGCTGGTATGCGGTGCGTGACCTGATGAAAATTCATCACACGTGGTGGAATTGGACGTGATGATTCCTCGGCCATCTGCCTCCCTGGCACTGGCGTTGGCCTATGCGCTCCCCAATTGGCGACTTGCTTTGGACAAATTGAGCCTCAGCATCGAACACGGATTCGGCAGTGTGGCCCCGTGACGGATTTAGAAAAGTCAGGCGAATAAAATTCTTGTTCCGGCGATCGCATGTGCTTCTTCTCAATTACTTCCTAGAATTCGTATGTTCGCCTATGTCGACAAGCATTAGCTGTTTTACCAATTTGCAATGCTGTCTTGCTTTGCCCTAACAAACATAGATTTAGTCGAAATTACTTTGAGAATGCTTCAGTCAGTATGTCAGTGCAGAACATTTTAATGTAGAAGGTGATGTCTGTGAAAACGCTGAAGCCGTTTGACCCGCGCGAGGTAGAACTTCTGTCTACTCAAAGCATAAAGAGATGAGAATTTCCCCGTTAACGCTTCCTAGAGCTTTATTCCTGCACTGGCGAGAGAGTACAAGAAAGAGGGAGAGAGAGGAAAGTTGAATGTAATGAGGTCTGCTGTGAGGACTAATAAGTCACGTTACTATTCTTTACAATTTAAAGTTAAGTATTCGACAGGGATTAATACTAGTCCTTTTTACTTAACTAAAACGTGTTGGACCTTTTTTGAAGGCAACTCTACAAAAATACTTGCCGTCCGAATGAGAGGCGCAATTAGAAAAGTATTCGAAATGAATTCACTTTCTACTATATGGAGAAAATATATTTATAAAATCGTACAGACAAGCTCAAATTATGTGGATACAACTCGTCATGGCGGAGAAACAGTAAGTTATCTTCCTCAAAGTTAAAAATGTTAAACTGATCCTCAAAATGCACTTTTTATAACTGCACCTTCCAAATTCTGAAGAGCATTCCTTTTTAACCATCATAATTTCTATATCGTATATAAAGGCAGTGATTGGGTTATGTACTGTGATGTACTTATCTGTTTCTTTTTTCTTGTGCGTGTTAACTCGCTGTCTCATTGGTTCCTCTGAAATCTTCCACTAACAAGCCAACAAAGGCCACATTCCCTAGGAATACAGACATTGTTTTTCTTAGATGAAGCATTTATCTTCCCTGCCAACTCCTTCCTGACAGACTTGGGAGTGAGCTCAAAAACTTACTGACATGGTACGTGCGATATCCTCACTCTCTCCAGGATTGCATACCACCAAGGCTTTTTACGGGCTACGTAAAGCATGGCACCTTAGAGGGCAGACTCGACTGCTAAAGGGGTAGTTAACGCTTTGTGATTAATGATTAATGTACGCACGGAACCAGAGAAAGGAAAAAAATACGGAAATTTTTTATTGATTTATAAAGCACTACGATCGAGCGAGCGTAACGAGACGAACTAAAAAAGAATAGAGACTGAAACGGCCAGCTTTGGCTTCGTAAAAGTAATCAACAGTCATCCACGATCCGCAGTTAGCAACCCCTGACCAGTAAACCCGCTTTCTGTTGATTAAAAGTCCAACACTCTGACAAGTTGGCTACGGGTGCGATGTCCTATTGGCTGAGATCGGGTAAATAAATCAGGTAAAGCGGTTCTCACCGATGGCGTTAGGAGGAAACTCGTCCCGTTTTGCCTATTGACTCTATCTAGAGCCCACCGGCGACCGCATAAAAGCTATTGGTATCGACAAATCCTTTTTTCGATAGAAGTAACTGTACAGTAGCCAGGTAGGTTTACCAGGTCGAAATTTTATGGATTTCGCAAAACAATCGATTTTAGACTAAACAAAATAGGCAAACATTTTAAAAGTAAGAAACCTAACATCTAAGTTGTATGCGTGTTCGCTGCGATTACTTTATAGATTTATAATTACGATGGTGGACGCCCAGCCTGGTTTAATCAATAGGTCTGAACTTCAGGAACTTGAGGCTTCAGGCCTTCGCGTTATCCTCTGAATTTTACTGTTAAACCTATAAGAACGCCTACGTCAGTTAACAGCCTATCGCGTCTGTTTGCTCGTGAAGTTTTTTTAAAAATAAATTGAAGGTCGCAATTCAAACCAATATCGAGCCAACGAAGTGCATTTTTTGAAGTCACACTAAGATTTTTTGAGCATAACCAACGCGCAGACTTGCTTCCTCATCGTTTTTCCTCCAAGTCTCTGCCCCTGCTTCTCATTTATTGACTGCGCCTACTGTCAATTAAAGTGAAGCGTAAATCTGTTGATGAACTCAGTCTGAAAATATTTGGGCGACTTACCTTCAAGCGCCTGCTAATTCGTCCTTTCCAATGTCCTCCAAATTTGAATGGAGGATGACACAATTAAGCAGTCAATCTGTTTGTTTTATTGGCTTCCCAGCAGGTGAATGTTCATCGACTGTCAAAGAAACGAATGTCCTTTATAAATTATCAGCTATTTGTGCTGCAAGTTTTCTAACTCCTACATCCGGATTTTATGCTACGATGGGTTATAAACTATGTTGAATGAACGGTCTATATACTGATTGAGTCCACATAGGTGCATTGTAACTTCCAATACTAAATTCGATGGAAGGGGATAATTGTATATGTCCACTAGTATTACATTTTCCCACTTTATCCACAGGCAACTATCAATTGAATAAACTAAGCGTCTCCTTCTCCGTAAACTTGCGCCATTTTAAAAGGCCGCTAGTGCTGCTTAAAAATATATGAGATGATATTTAAACATACATTTTGGATTCGAGAATGAAAGGTAGTGAAACATAGAAAAAGTGTTCATTCAAACAACTGCTACACTTGTAATAAAATCGGGGAATTGCCCAGGTGTTCCATATGATATGCGTAAAATGGAACTAAATCTTGACGAAATTCCCAGTAGATGCTTCGGAAATCCGCAGATTAAGTAAGCACCATTGCACAGAGGAAAAACAGCGAGCGTGCCGCTGTTTGTTATCAGCTTTAGCATTCACATAGTAAATAGGAACATTTTCAACCATCCATCGCACTGACTCAAAAATTCAGCCACTGGTTTACTTCGATATCGAAGCATTCTGAATTCTACGAGACCTTTTTTACTACATCTAAATGGCAAAATAATAAAAACGTCTAGAGGTCGCAGGCAGGTAAGCGTACGTTGAGAATTTATCAAGCCATTAGCATGCAGGTGGTTGTAGGAATGTTATTAATCCCTAGACAATTTCATGCGAAAGGATTATAATAAGCGAAATTTTAATAAGTGCCGATGCTCTTTCTAAGAACACGAGATTATCTTTTATGCACATGACATGGCAATACAATCATATTTAAAATATTTCTAATGGGATTACTCTACTTCACATGCAACCTACTTATCTAATAATTATGAAATAATGTTGTAAATCTGTTAAGGCAATATTTTTACTTGCTCCTTTATAAATTCTTTAGGAGTTGATCACTAATTTAGAGCAAACCAGTATGCGCATGAAAATGACTGTGAAACCTTTTTCTTACGATAAAGGATTTCTTAAGGGAATCTGAACCATCAGGACAATAAAACTTTTGTTCCATCTCTTGGTCGCATCTTCTTCTCCTGAGTAAACGAGTATATTTGAAGGTTTGTAAACGAAAACTGAAAGCCAATATAACTTTTTGGACTAACTTCTATCAGCCACAGTGGCATAACCACACAAGGTAAAGTAAACGATGAACGGATGAACGCTGATCTTTCGGATAGGGAACTCACTCGGCCTGCACTGCCTTGGAGCTATCTCTATAGCCTCATCACCAGCCGCAGATTGGCCCATATTATAGGCAAATAGACAATGAAAACAAGGATTAGGGAGACTGGCGTGGTTGTTTCTGCCTTATTAGCCATCACTAAACCATATACCTCAGAGCATGTGACGCAGTACCCGAGACTCCAACACAAGACCTCTCAATTAGAAGCCCAACGTTCTGACCATTGAGCCATGGGTTCGTTGTTTTGGCAGTTTAGATCCGCCAATGTCAAAATTCTGATCTAAACGGGCATGACTACGAACCCATGTCTCAATGGCTAAAGCGTTGGGCTTCTAATCAGCAGGTCTCACGTTCGAGCCTTGGGTAGTGCAGTACCTGATGTTGAGTATGACTGGTCGATGATAGCCAGTAAGTTAGGAATGACCATTCTAGCCTCCCTTGTCTTTACCGGGAATGTCTTTCTGCCTATTAACTAAACTGCCAACAGGCAGCCAGTGGTATACAGGGGTTACAGGTGGTAACATAGTGACAAAACAAAAAATGGCTACAATTTCAGAAAGGTGCTTTTCTCGTATTCTACCACTGCTCTCTATAGCTGCGAAGGGCCAGACTTACCAGCGGGTCCCTCAGCGTTCTCAGCGTCCTTGCTGGGAGATATTCCAATTTAGAAATAGTTGCTTTAAGTTATTACCTGTGTTGTCAATATGGTGTCTACTCTAACCTCGAAAAGTTTTTTTTCTGTTTCCAAGTGTTCTTCTATGCCTCCGTCAAAATCGCAACAGCTATTATACTCATAGCATTAAATAAGCCTACCAAACGAAGAAACCAGCTTCGGAATTATCGAAACCTTGTTGTTTAAGACGCAAAAAACTGAGTAATTCTCTGAGTTTCAACGCCAAAGTCAAATTGAGTGAAGTGATGTTGGGCCCAGCAACCCGCATGCAGCATTCGTGCAGATTGCTGATTGTTCTGATAAAATAATTCATGGTAAACGTGACGCGTTGACAACAATCTTCCGAATAGTGTACATCAGCTGTGATAATAATCTGTTATTTGGCTTCCATTTGCAAGCATTTCGGTTCCCCAAACCCTAAATAGCTATTCAATTTTCCCATTCAGTAGAACACAAATACAGACTGAATTCATCTAAGGGAGGTTTGCGTGGTGACCTGCTAATTAAGGCGTATCTAGCCAATTCTCTTACTGAATAATTTTTGAGTATAGTCTAGGGTAGCAAAGGTTAACGCCCAATGACGCGTTCTGCGAAGTGACTCATGAGTAAATTGAGGGAGACCGGCAGAATACCCCCTGCTTTCTACCAGCCACATTGCCATCGGAGTGAGAATAGTCACATCTATGAAGCCATAGGCATTGTTGGGATAAAAAATAAAACTGTATGAATAACGAAAATGCGAGGCTACACTGAAGGGGCTGGTGAGTACGCTATTGTTTTTAGTACCTCCCCAAATGGTGCTTACAATTAAAATCTTCTGTTGTTAGATTACAACGCACGTTAAGATCCTAGCATCCAAGTGACCCTCCAAAATCGAATTTGCGCCCAATATTTTTTCAAAGTCTTGGTATAAAATTATCTTCGACTGCTGTATGATTTTTCAGACTCCAGTGAGTCAAATCTAGAAAGAAAGGCCAGTTGAGAACAAGCTGTGACCATCGTAACAGCAATTTTATCAACCCGACATTTCGGATCTAATTTTAACCCATCAGAAGACGAAGATGCGATCACTGGAACAAGAGTTTTATTTGCCTG
>JAYGXS010000002.1:51673462-51717018 GCA_036362985.1 Ligula intestinalis
AGAGTTTTATTTGCCTGACGTTTCGGATTCCGTCGGGAATCCTTAGTAATAGGTAATCGTAAACAATTCTGAGACATTTAACCCATCACCAGAAGAATCCTCAAATAATGGTTATAGACGCACAATGGAAGGATGCAATTGCTATTAAAACAAGTGCATGTCATAATTAACGGAGCCGCATCCATCACAGGATTTGAATAGGCCAGGAAAGTGACACGCTTGTTCTTGCAATCACATCTACTTCCTGGATGCAAATTTTCATGCATATCGGTTGCAAGATCTCCTGTCTACTAAGAACAGACTTATGAACATATATTACGGAAAACTAGAAGTCTAATAAAGTAAGGACGACCCCAGTTTTCTTCTACCAACAGCAACACTGAGGGACACATACCACCTGGGTTCTTAATGAATTTCACCTCTTGCGACCGTGACAGAGGAGGCAAATGAATGGGAACAAGCGAGGACAAAAGAGTAGACTGCCTACTTAAAGCAGAAGTTTTCGTCTCCCAATGTCCTGCAAGTGTTCCAAATTTGAAAGTTTATTCGGCAAACACATGTTGTCAGCAATAAAGCATCAGGCCGGTACAACTAAAGAGACAATGAAAAAAGTACAGTTGGACAGGGGGTTTATAAGGGTCCTTTGATTAGAACGCATTGTTTTCACGCCACCCACATGGCCAGATCGGCGCATAGAGGTCCTTGCACCGGGAGAGGGAAGGAAATTAGGATCGGTTGTGAGGGTTGGTTATGGATCAGGTACGTGGAGTGATAATTACCGTCAGTTGCACGCACTAAACGATTGTCACTAGCGGGTGGGGACGATATGCGATCGTCAGCTGGCGTCGGCGTCGGCCACAGAAGTGAAAGGGTTTCTTTTAGCGTCTTCTGATAACACAGCACTGTTGCTAGCCCTTATTAAACCTGTCCAACGGTACTCTTTTCATTATCCCTGCAATTTTACTGCTCTGATAACGAATTGCTGAAAAATATATTTGATGAATAAATTTTATCCTGATGTCTCTGATTCTTCCCCACAGCCAGTCGGTTGCTGCTGACCATCAAACACACCTCATGAAGACGCAATCTCTAATCAGCTATCCATACCCGTACAAATGAGCGCGAAGTCTCCCCTGACAATATCTTTATTTGACGCGAATAGGGTTTGTTAAACTTACTTCCTAGCATCATCGAATTGAATGAAGTTTAGCTGAGGGCCGCGCGTGCAAATACAGGGAATTCTTTGGCGAACAGAACCACACAGGCCGCATTACCTCATTGCAATTATTGGTGAACTCTGGGGGAGGGGGTCCATGAGTGAAGCAGCATGCAAATTACGTGGTCCTCGTTGACTGCGAAATGAGCCAGCGAAGTCATTAACACGTCATTTAGAAACTGTGGTAATGAAGGTTAGACCATCAATGGTTCCAGCGTACTACCTCAACACACGGAGCTCTCAGGTAGCGCAGTTACCTTCCTTTTCGGGTCGATACTTCGATGTTCGGCGTCGTATACTGTCTGTAAATTCAGTGAAATCATGGTAAGTCAGGACAGCTATCCAACGAGGGATGTCTTTAAATATAAGAGTTTATTAATATAGGCACAAAATAGTCGCAAAAGAAGATATAAGCAAACTATTCACAAGCAGTAGAGTTGACAATGAGCGGAAGATAAAATTGGAGACTACGATTGAAGAGGGGATCGAACTTTGGTCTCCTCGTAGGAATTTAAACAACTATTAACTATTGGGAAAGATGGAGCTGGAGACTATCACCGGAGGGGGGGGGGAGGAACAACAATCGAGTGCCTTCACTAGGAGATCGTACCACTCCCGCCATCTTCACTAAAATTCAAAGTAACCACTCCCAGGTTTGACACAAGGAATTCGCTCTTAGTTCTGATGGGTTGCTACACTAGCGTGTCCATCCGAGCAGCCATAACAACAGTTAAGGACTCCGAATACGCACACTTGATAATTCGTGAGTGTTAAGAAAAGGTCTACGGAGTTAAGACTGCAATGTTCTCTCAGATTAAATCGGATTTGAGGATCTTGTCCACGAGCAGTAACCATAAGGGATTAGTCATAAACTAAAGAAGAACACATGTGCCGTCATCAGAGAGCCAAACAACAATCCCTGGTCGGAAAACGTCAAAGATTCAACAATGAAGGCTGTAAATCACAGCCAGTGCAGCATAAGCCTTGAAAAAAATTCGAGAAAGTTAATCTCCACGCTCAATGACAGGAGAGCCTGACTATAAACCGCGTATGCCTCAGACCCTGAAGTTGCGGCTGCATAATGATGATGATAAATAATCCTAAAACAACTATTTCGTACTTTGGTTAGTATTATCTTTCAACAATAAATGCACGACTATACCATAAAACCATTATCTGGAGATTACCCTCCCCTTCATAGACGTCTGAATATCTTCAAGTTTTTTCTTCCGACGAGCAGTCCAAACATGTATACGAAACAGCAGGCGACCTAATTTTCTATTACCAATACTGCCATTGTTAGTTACCAACAAATGACAGAGAAATATTTTAGTTTCAGAGTAAGAATGATAATACGAAACTTAGCCTGCATAACTTGCTACCTCAAGCTGTAATAATAACTTAAGGAATTGAAGGTATCTGACTCAGACGGTACTGTAGAGACAAAGGACTTTGTTCTCATGAAACCGTAGATCAGTTTTGGGATACGTCAGTCGGCTTTAACATTTCACTCATTTCAATCTCGTAAAAATAGCCCATATTGTGAAAGACAGCATGCAATGCACCACTTATGACTACAAATGAATGCTTTAGTGAGCCTTAGTTTAAATGCACTTCTATAAATCATCTCCAAAACTACGAGTGGACAATAGCAGGCCAAATAATTATAGGCCAGCTTTGAGACCAACTTTGATTTTGTTGTTCATGGCCGTAGTAACTATGCTTGGGAAATGCACATGTTCCCGGATCCCAACACCAAGGGGACTGGACATGAGTTACCGGCGCAGTCACCAAAATATCGTAAGCCCATTTTAAATGAGACCTTCTACTTGAAGCGAAAGGTGCCTCGTAGAGGACAGCACCGAGGGACTTAAAGTTTTGATTTAGTTTTTGCGGCAGGAACAACCACCAGGCACTTTTTACAGGTACGATCACTCCCCCCACTCCACTTCCGACACCGCTGTCGCTACGGTCAGCAAAAACGAAAAGCAAATCAATGTCAACGCATGTAAGCTCAACATCACCTATTACACTGTAAGAACATGAAAAAAAGTTATGAAGCAACCAGACATGCATGCTATATATATTTTCCAGAAGGGGTAATCCTGTCTAGAAACGTGATATTTGAACTACCCACGATTTTTCAGAGTACACCACGAGTTAGCATGGTGTCTAGGACCTGAGGGCCTCGTAGTGACAGGCATATCCCTGTTTTCATTCAAAGTTTTTATTACTTTGGGCAGTTCGCTCAATTGCCTGCGCTTCAGAGGACTTCACAGCTAAGGACTCTTCGACCTTAAGTCTGTATGCATTCTTCGTTTCAGAAAATAAGACTAGGGAGTGCTTTTTTCTGAAAAGGTGATTCGCTATAGCCGCCTCTATTCGGCAAAGCTTCTACCATAAGAAGATCTAGCCCGATGCGTACACCAATCTTAGGAGTTTCTTATCGCTAAAATCGAAAGGTAATATCGTGCATCATTTGACAAAAAGGTGGAGAAGGATCTGTTCAGCTAAAAGAATTATAGGTGCGCCTAAGATTTTTGAAAGTATTTCTCAACAAAAGGGGTACCCTGCCAAGAACATGACCAACACATCGCTAAAGGCCCAGTGCAGGCCAAAGAACAATTCTCGTCAGACTCCCGTTTTAAGGCGTGCGTCTAGTACACTTTTAATAAGACGCTCAAGTCAGATTATATCAGGAACATTCCCGGCAGCTACTTCCCTCCTACACAAGGAGTACAAGAACAAACTTTTAGCTCACACGATACCCGTGTGCAAGTTCTTTGTTACCTGAGCATGTAGGGCAGAATATATTGGTCGCATCAGCGGACGTTTGTCTGAAGAATGGGAGGACACTTTGCAGTATGTTTAGGAGGGGACCAACTAAAAAAAGTTGACACATGCGGCAGACAGCGACTACCAAGTAGATGCCAGAGGGTATTCCGGGTGATTTTGAAGATTTTCTCAAGCTATTCAAAACAACTTTATCACCTTCTCTTGACTCTGACAGACGCGGCTGTAATCAGGTAACGCATATCGCTCCTGCGCACCCAAAAGAACTTCATGCAAGCCTCACAGGTGTCATGACTCAAAGCCACCAAGACAGCAACCCACACATAATTACCTTACCCGGTGGCAGCCATTCATCCTATCATGAGAAACTAAATCGAACTTCAATTTTCACCTCCTAATCTCTCTTACCACCAGAGCTACAACATGACTGTTCTACTTGCCCACAGCTTGTTTTTATTTAAATTAACAATATAAATGGGCAAAGTTTAAATTTACAGGACCGAGGCGGATTTATCAACAGCAGACGCACGGTGGCCAACTTGTCTGGCAGGAGTTTCCTTGGTAGTTGTCTTGGATACAAAAAGCCGTAGGATGTTTGCATACGGTAACCATGAGAAGGTTTTTTTTCAAGTTGATATAACTGATTTATAAAAAAAGGATTTTGTGAAAATAAGAAAAAATGTCGTAAAATTTTGTTGAAATAATTTAATACGGTGGCTGTAGGCCGACGGCGTAGGGCGCGTAAATCGAAAAAAAGGCGCAAAAAAAAATCGAGCTCGAACTGAGCTCGAATTGAGCACAAATTGCCGTCGAAGAACTGAGAAATGTAGAGTTTGATTCCAAAAACATTCCTTTGCCCTAAAACCCAGTAATAATGGATTTTGAAGACTTTTTGTAATAGTATGCAGAAACGTCGGGTTTTTACATAATATACCACAATCCCACACTGAACCGAACACTAAGCATTACTCTAACCCTAACCCTTATCCTAACCTTAACCTTAAACCTAACGCAAACTATAACCCCTAACCTTCACTCGTACCCTAACCTTAACCATCACCCTAAAAGTTACCCTAACCCCTGACCCTAACACTGACCTTAACCCTAACCTCTAACCTTTACCCTAACCTTTATCCTTACCGTAACCCTTACCCTAACCCTAACCTCTGACCATAACCACAACCCTAATCCTAACCCCTAACCCTTACCCTAACCTTTACCGTGCTCAAATTGAGCTCGAATCGACCTCAAATCGCTGTCGAAAAACCTAAAAACGTGGAGTTTTGTTCCGCCACTACCAAGGAAACTCCTGCCAACTAGTCTTTTTCATTTTTCAGTGGAAATGTTTACAGCGCTAAGCCAACTTCGTCGAATTGGATAGGGCTCTTCTCGGTAATTTCGCTGAATTTCGCAGAAATTAAAGAGTTGAATCTTAAAATTGAAACCTACACCAGAAAAGACGGGAGGACCCGCTGTTGAGTCCAAACGCTCGCAATCTGGTCAGTTAATAACAGAAAAGCATCAAAACAGGTGACTGCATTTTGACCTAGCAACTGAAATTTGAACATTGTGAAGTAATTCGTTATCATGTTTTACAGTCTTATGCTAAAACGATTTACGTCACAGTGCAACTGTCTCAATTCCACTATTTCCTCGTGTCTGGTAAAGCTAAAGATTTCCGTAATTTCGAATATTAGGAGCATGAGATCGTCAGATAAGTACTTATCCGGAAAAACCTGCTTACAGGGGTATTCATTTAAATAGACCCCTATATGCATTGTAATATTTTCCTCGGGCACCAAGGCAATTGCATTCGGATACATTCTCTGGATGTTAATGAGTGTGGGTGTATTGCTTTCTCCAGGCACCAATGACAACCGTTTTCTCGAGTAATTGATTTTTTCATGATTCTTGAAACGGTGGACTGTGACGTCGGCACCTGCAGGATCCCTAATTCCTGAATGATTTCTCTCTTGGTCATCTCATTTTGAGCATTGAATATTGCAGCAACAAGCTGCTTAGTTGTTTTCGATGTTTTTTTCGGCATTCTCTTCTCATAAGCAGTTTTGAAATCTCGCTCTATAATTTTCATTCTTGTTCAGGTTTTTTGCAATTCTTTTGACTGTCGAATAATACCCCTGTATGCACTGTCCACTGAAATAGGAAATATTTAAGTACGTCAAAGTGACATGCACTGGTCTAATCCTATTGTCTGAGAGGCGTGGTCACCTACATCTTGACCTGCGGAATAAAGCCGAGAGACTGGCTTTTAACAATCGGACGTTATCACAAGGGCATACGGAAATGCCTCCGAACTTAATATTGTACGGTCTTTTGTCTTCGTTGTTAAAAATTTCAGACTATTTCCTACTGTCAGGGGTCAGGCTCATCAGTAGGTGCCCCAGCTTTCGCTGCGTGCTTTCCGATTGATATGCCGGTTTTGAAGTTTCAGCTTTTTAATTTCGTGAGAAATTAATTTCTGTTCGCGTTATGCATCAGTATATTTAAAGTCCGCAAGATCTAGGGTCCTTTTTAATTTTTAATCGAACTCCTAGCCTATATCCTGCTAAAAACTATGCGACATCATCGGTAGAATATCGATCAAAACTGAAGTGCTGATTTCTGAATCATAAGAACGATCGACATGGGCACACCAGTTCCCCTCAGTCGTGTTTTTGAATTCAAAAGGATATAGAATTGTCGTAGGAGATCACTTTTCAGTTTTATTCTAAAGTAGACTGACACAGTTATCCATCAAAATCGGCCAAAATTTTACGGTTCATCCGGTAAGTCAACTATCCTACAATTTTCAACAGTGGCAAAATTTGCGAACTACTTTTATTTTGTACGGAAATTGACCGGCTCAACGATTAGTCTTTTAACTGTATGGATAGTTTGCCATATTTTTGCTGCGAACTGTCAGTGCCATTTATGGTCTCGAAATTTTCTCCTTGATGTATTCACGGGCGCGTGTTTTCGATATTTGAATTATCAACATCAGCTATCTTCGGAAAATTCCATTAATGCCAACAATTTTGTTGTTTGTTCATAATTCATTAAGACAATATCACACAGTAATTAATCCTTCGCTACCGTCCCATGACCTTCTGCTGCTCTTTTCAACACTAAAGTATCGATAGATTGTACAACGACCTTTGCGTTAGGATTAAAAATGGCCAATTTAGTTTCCACTAGCTGTAAAATTTGTTTGTTTCGTAATGCAATTGCGCATGTAGGCAGCGCCGGCCGCCCCGGCGCACGAGATGGCAAACTTTCGCCTACGATGGTAGCGCACGCAAGTTGCTTGCTACTCAGTTTCAGATGGCTGTGCGACAGGACAGTAACGATCAGATTTCTATCCTAGTTTCAGCATACTCTGAAGGATAAAGGGAAACCAGTACTTCTTTACCAGCGGTGTATAGCACGTTGTAATGCTCCTGTGGGTCACGGTTGTTGGGTAGCTGGTATACACTGCAGAACGTCGAATACCGGTGTTGAGTATGGCCTAAGGCAGGTCTGAACGGAACTGTCAAAGTCGTCCCAACGCATACATACGATAGAAGACGGTAAGTCTGTGAATAAGCTTAAGCATGTACTAAGAGCAATAAGGGGAGAATATATAGGGGAAAAAGGGTGTACATCAGGACAAGTTACGGCGTCTGGATAGAGAGCGTTACTGTCAAACAAGCTATAAAACCGGTGGGGAGCACAGAGCACGTTGAAACTGCAGTTGAGGATTGGAAGCCGGAGTTTTTGGATGGGTATAGTTACAGCCAGTTGTGGGGAAGCACGATGAGTGCCAGTCGGAAACAGGAGAGCCTGTATAGAACGCCTTATAGAGCTACTTCTGGGACTGCGGGAATGGTCGGCAGTTGAAAGGAAGGGGAACCGGTCATTTTCACTCACTCATGGGCTTCACATCTTCCTCCCAGGTTCGCGCGTAAACAAGTCCCAATTCAGTCGAAAAAACTCATTCAGTTTCCTGGGATCGTTACAACGTATTGACCAGATTTAACTTTGTCGCGGCCACAAGGATTCCCCCAACCAAATTCACCACTCTGCGACGTGAGTTAGCATTTGTGCGCAACAAGACTAGATGTTTATGAAAGTAAACATGGAATGCAGTTCTCAGTTACACTAATCTCAGCCGGCTCTTATCTTTCGCCTCTTGCGAAATCCGATATTCACTGTAACGATATAGCCACCCTGACTAAGGGTATCCTCTCGAGAAGGTACTGTCACAGATTTGGCATAAAGTAGAACACTTGTTCCCAAAAGTAAACTGCTAGTACTATTTCTAACCTCTTTAATAGATAAGGCGGTAATTTTGAAAGCCTAAAACTCTTAATTACAGCTCTTTCCACCAAATTAGATAAGTGCTGACAACAATCTCACATTCCCTTACTTCTTACCCGAGATTTACGGAGTGTATCGAAGTTCATCTAACTTGTTGGCGGATGCTATAGTCCGGATAGAGCATCCAATTTAAGCTGATAATCCAGTTTAACTGTAGTGTAATATCTCCTCGTAGATGCCTCCGCTAAGGATTAGTTACCATTGCTCTGAATTTCTCAGCCCATATACAATATGCAATTTTCACATGGTTTGCTCAGTTTTCTCCCTCTGGTTCGGCGGTTCCAACCCTCCTGCGTTTTCTCAAAGTTATTCCTTTCACTGGTAAATCGTTTTCATAGCACCGCAACCGTAGCAGAACCATACACCTTAGCCTCCATCTCAGCTTATGTGCTGTTCAGTGATCGCGGTCAAATTCCAGGCAGTTGATGAACCGAAAATTGTCCAGACAACTCAGAACGTTCGTATTTCAGAGATATTCTGTGAACTGCAAACTAAGTGAAACCCTTCTCCCAAATCCCCTGATAGATAAATGTGAATATGTAATGAAGTTCTGAATATGAATGCTAATTTCTAAATGGATGATATTGGGAATCATCTTTTGTAGTGTAAATTAATCGACAATATAAAGTAATACGTAGGGGAAACAGTAGCGGTCATTTGAAGAGGGTCTTTACTATGTTACCGAATGTCCGTAGAAAGACAGAGAAAATAAAGATGGAAAGTCACCAATATTATATAAAATTGACCAACAGCAATTAAATAAGTTCCCTGAGCTAAATATTACGTGAGCTGAAGTATAAAAAAGGGGATTTGGTCTAGCCAAATGGTCGCCTGCTGTTTCAATACAGTATCGACAACAGGATTTTTTTATATAAACGTTTTAACAGGCCCTTACGTTTGATGGCAGTCGTAGAAGATACCAAAGAAATTTTTCTGCTGAGGTGCTGAGGTGCTCTTAACTCCTTAAAAGAGCAAACACTTTATTTAATTATACACATAATAACTTTCTGCGTAGATGAATCAGGAATCTATTTCCCAAAAATGACATATTTCGTAATACAGATACAGAGATAGCCGACTTAGCTGTCAAACGTAACCTGCAAGATGGAATCACCAAGCCCGCACGCTAGAACGCTTTGGGTGACAAACTGCTGAGCTATCACAACTACAACTGCCAATTTAATCGAGGTTCCCAGCATTCTACCTCTCAAGGAGATGCTGCCACCATCTAATTGACTTGTATGCCAGAAACGTGAGCTAACGGTCTGGCAGGTAGCCATTTGGCAATGCTGCGAGTATCTGTCGTATCCGAAAGTTATTTCCAAAAGAATATCCCTGCGTGGATGCCGAGACATTAAAAGCCTTTTGACTACACACATTCCCAATATCCCATACTCTTCCACATGAACCATTCCTATGTTATTCCTATGTTTTTTTTAGCTGACCTCATTATACAGTGACATTTTAAATCGGTCAAGAATTTCGTGGACCGTATTCTAAGTGAGGTCGCTCACCCTCTCCACTCTGAATTAATGGCTGCGAAATCTTCTCGTACCATGCGCCGAAGCTTCCGTCATATGACCTGCCGTACATCGGCTTACCAGTACTCGGTACTCCCATTCTTAGCACGATTCCTCACGTGTGAAGAAATGGAAATTGAGAAGCTGAAGGCAGACCTGTCTCCATAACAGATGTGGTAACCGTGTCGACTTCTTACTTTGAGCATTTTGTTATCTTTGACCGTTTACTCTTGAGCTTTTTGGACCCCATAATTGATCTTATTTTTACTCTCCGTGAATGGAGCCACTTTTTTGCTGAAAATTTTGATATTGTCATCAAAATATATTTCTCTATCTATCTATCTATCTTTCTATCATTTTGGCAAACGAAGTCCTGGAATATCAAAAATGAAGGTGCAATATTGATAAACCACGGGAAAATTCAAGTTAAACAACCAGTGGACAAGATAGGTATCTTCTGAAATACACTGTAAATGGCGATGGAAGTAGCGATCCAGACCCGAATATTTTAACTTTTCTAAGACGTTAAAGGCTGGCAAAGAGACACTCATCTTACGAATTTCCGGAAGCTGAGTACAAAACGTTGTGCAATAGAAGGCAATAAAAACAAATTCCAATTACTGACAAAATACGCGGGCACCTTTTATGGGTCTAGCGACATTTACAGTTTTGAAAAGGCCGTAAAAGCATGAAAATTGGCGCCATTCATACCTTCGCTTTAGGTTAAATAACTTTTTGTCTGACCCAATTGTGAAAACTCGACGGTCGCGTTGAGATTCAAACCCACTAAAGCCAATGGATGACTTTGCTAACAGCCAAGACGATGACCGCTTGAGCAACGAGGTCTCGCCAGGAAGCAATGCGCGTGCACATATTTGGTCAAAATATGCTTGCTGTCGTGGGTTTGAACACTGCAGGGGCTATGAGGTTTTCATAATTAGGTCCGAGGAATTATGTAAATCTACCAAAAATGTATTTAACCTGATTTAATAATGACTTCATCAGAAGTTTATGCGCCCTCGATCGAAAATTTTAATTAAGAATTGTTGAAAAAACAGCCAGTGTTGGTTCGTTAAGTAAACGGCAAATTACTCAGTTGGTTTTTCATAGAAACACGATCCAGCATGTTTATAACATTGCATATGGATAGATGGCGCGCATGATTAACTACTCACGCATGTATGCGAATTAAATAAGGCATGATGGTAGCTGATTTTATTCGTTA
Organism: Ligula intestinalis; assembly: GCA_036362985.1. Classification (NCBI taxonomy): domain Eukaryota; kingdom Metazoa; phylum Platyhelminthes; class Cestoda; order Diphyllobothriidea; family Diphyllobothriidae; genus Ligula; species Ligula intestinalis. The sequence continues at coordinate 51,684,573 of JAYGXS010000002.1, forward strand.
ATATAACAAGGAAAATAGAGGACTATTGAACAACTGAGAAGTCAACTAAATACAAGTAGCAGAGGAAGAAGGGGATGTCTACGGTCGCTAGAGCTCAACAGTGGGCTACAACCACTTTGTGGCATGTCGTTTCCGCCAAGCCGATGTCAGTCACCATTGCGAATCTCCCCGACACAGAATGCTCTTCAGGAAAATAATTGGAGCAGTTGCAAACAAAAAGCGTGACCGAAGAAACCTTAGTACGTCTCTGGACTCGACTGGCTGAGCATACGATAGCAGTAGGGGAGTGGTGAATGACACCAACTGACAAGTCGCGACTCACTCGACGAGACCACGCCACTTATTCAACTTTGACGAGGCCGAAATTCTCACAAGAGGTGACAACTCCACAAGTCGCGAGCTGGTAGGGTCATAGTTCACGGTCCTCCGGTCTACTTACAAGTGCAATGACCCCCCCCCCCCCAACCCCATATTCGATGCTAGGACATCGTTTGGCTAAATTCATTAGCCACTGAGAGGACGCAGTTGAACACTGTTTCCAACACCATGGCCGGTGAGCCATATGGCGAGCAGTCATCAGTCCAACATCCAAAAAGTGCGATGGAACTTCAACAATTAACGACACGAATACTGACCATCAAGTAATCATCACACCAGAGGTCAAGCATTATTGATGAAGGTGGAGTGGCTAATTGCTATAGGTATGCCCTTGTACAACGGCTGCAACCTACAAATATTGCAATTCTATCTACGAATTAACCTGATTGGATACTGTGTCCGTTCGTGTATGCATCCAAAACGCAAAGAAAAAAGGTTATTGTGCCAATGGTCGCATCTACAGGTCACGACGACCAGCGAGAAGTTGCTAACGTACAAAAACACTTGCCAAAATGTGTACTCGGTAAGAGCTCGTCACTGGTGTCGTTTGCGAATGCGCTGGCTGGCTAGCGAAGTTGCCGGGATAGCCATTTCCTATTCACATCCGTGGAAACTATTTCAGCTTGAAACGCTTGTCTTCCATTCACTGCAGTGCCTTTCAACATGCCGATATAGCGTCCTTACGCAACTGCATTTGCGGCTAATTGAATGATTGCTGTTGAAGTTCGGTACTTGCATCTTCATTATCGCTTTCCAGGACATTTAGCTCTTTAGTTTAACACAAACGTTGCAATAGAGGAGCAGATGCAGGAAGACTAGCTGGTTGTTTTCTCCCTCTTCCATCTTAAATATTATGTGCGGGAAGACGCTGTTAAGACGTAATTGAATGCGAGCACCTGATCCAGTTCGTCAAAGACGAAGGTAATATTCATCTATCGAGCCCAGAATTTCGGGCTATGGTGTTGACAGACCAGGGATGCCTCGGTTATGTGTCCCAAAATCGGCGAACCCATTAAGGGTTCCCTTCACCTGCTCGTAGATTGCTCAGTAAAATGCCAAGTATGTCCTGAAAGAGAACTTTAGGAGCTGAATTACATAGGCATGTCCGAGGTGAATCTCTGTTTCATCGTGTTTGTAACCTAGGCGTAATCCAGCCGTGTCTACGGCTAGATCCGGAGGGATAGAAGCAAAGCGCTGCCTGAGTCATGATATGCGGGCCACCAGGCTATTAACAAGCCCAGTGACCTCACCCACACATATTCGGTGCTGATACTTAGTTTTGCCAAAAAAGATAGTCACTTGGAAAGCGCGCAGGTGAACACATTTTCTAACACCAACGCCAGTGAGTCAGCTGGTCGAAAAATCATCACGCCAACCTCCGATACGGGTGATGAAATTTCAACTGATATCGAACTTTGCGAAAATTCCAATTTAAAATTTCAGAAAATGATATGGAGAGCATACATTCCTTTTCTACAAATTCTCATGAAGCTTGTACATTCATATTATAGCTAACTAAATAAACTATGCAGGTCGGTAGAAAAAATCGTGCAGTTGTCAAGGAAGGTAGAAGGAGGAGGCAATCGGGGTCAAAAGTCTGATCAGCCTTACGGGGGACTGGTAGCCGAGAGAGGTGATAAGCTACGGGCTGTTGAATTAGCGAATTTCGGCCACGGTAACTGTGGTACCGTTACGAAGTTCCTTTGGGCGCACAAGACCGGTCTGCGTAGCCTGATGGCGGCCGCCTTTGCCGTCGCCAGCAGACGCTGTCCAGGGAATTTTTAATAGCTTAAGGGCAACCTGCAGATCACTCGGAAGGCCTCTCTGGCATCCACGCGATGGTGTATGTCTACCAAGTGCGCTAGAATGGAACTCTTTATACTTTCTATTTGGCCCTTCCCTAACCATGCTGGAATGCGTTCTCGTACTCATATGGACAAACGAAAAGTTTTATGTAGCAATCAGTGGTTTGGTATCGTAACTAGTAGGAAAATGGCGAAAAAAATGTAGTCGACGAAAACAGGGAGTGCTTGATCCTAGTTGAACCTTCGAAGGTCCAAACTGAACTAGCGCTCGAGATAAGCCCGTCGGCTATAGTAGTCAGAAGAAGGTCCCTTAGACCTAGTTGAGGAAGACCGTTTTGTTTGTGCAAAAGAACCTCCTGCAAGCTCCGAGTTTGGCATGGCCAATGGTCACATAACTGCCTGCATTTTCCGTGCTTTCTCTCCCCCTTTTTCCCTTCCCCCCTGTCCAACTTCAAAAAACTCTCATTGCCGCGTAACCGGCCGCATGCTATCAACACCCACCCCCTTCCCTTATTCTCATGACTAACTTGCCTATAATGATGAACCTAATTGCCCGCATGTTTAAATTGTACCTTTTACCCCTCCTATATGCATTAAGTGGTCCGATGCGAATTTATTGAAAGCCAACGTATTCTCACCAACTACTCTTCTGAATTGTCTGATGGGCATTTTTTCAACTTGGAAATCTTGAGAGTTGATTCTGACGAGGTGCCTCATCTGCCCCACAGCACGATGCCATCATGTGTGCGTGACTGAGATAGTAGACTTGCGCTGCAGATAACGCGCTCTCTCTTTATCCCGCCACATGTGCCGGACTAAGTCCACAAGATCGGAGGTGGGAGAGGATGCAGATATTCAGCGAGGCGTGAACCTGCACCTAGGAGTGCCACCACTCCCCAATAGACAGCATCGGTTATGCGTCTGCGTTGCCAATAACGCATACCACGCTCTAATCCGTTCTTTGTGTTAGTCCAGTAAATCTACGGCGTGATTCGTTTAGAAGTCCACTCCAATTAGCAAGTTCAGTCTAATTTTACTCAATGGCAATATTTTTTAAGACTTGCACATTTGTCCTTAGATTCAATGGACTAGTACGACTGACCAGAAGGCCACAAGCTCTCCAAGGTAGATGGAGGCACACAGCTAATTGAAAATAAGACAATTGCTTATTGGTGACAAGGAACATACGGCTTGGGGGTGGGTTTTCAAGTGAAGATTTAACCTGCAAAATCCGCACGAACGAAGGTTAACGGAAAACGGGCAATTTCGTGACTCCTTTTTCGTACATGATAACTTCATTAGGTTTATCAGCAACCCATATGGAATGGTAAATATTTCTGCGAGCGACCTCATAGTGTCGTGTGAATCGCTTAAATGCTTACCGGATTATAGCTTCCTAATCGTCTAAGTGTCAGGTGACCCTCTGGCTGCCGAAAATGTTAATAAGTTTGAAAGTCAACCTTCGGGAATAACAAGCAGGTAGCTTGGCACATTACTAAGGCTTGGATTAAATCGAGGTCGTGTCTTCTGATTTTTGGCGGATGCAAGAGATACGCATGTGGGTGACCGCTGTGAACTATAAATACCTCGCAATCTGTGCATGTATCACCCCTTATCTGCGCGTGTCTCAGACCTGTTTACGATTACTTATGACTAAGGATTCCCGACGGAATGCGAAACGTCAGGCAAATAAAACTCTCGTTCCAGTGATCGCATCTTCGTCTTCTGAATTGCTTCCTGGGACTCGAATATTTGATACTATTGGCGATACCTGATGATTCGTGTGCGCTCACGTATGCTTTCCATAATTCATTTTAGTGCACTGGGTTATATGGTCGAAAACTGAATGCAGTAAACAAACCTAAAAAAGCGACGAAGTGACTGATTCGATGTCTTTCAAGCTGTAAAACGAAGGCGTACACAAATGAGCTGGTCAAAAGTGTAAGAAAATATTCATATCCATGACACACTGAGAAAAATGTTATCTTGGCAAAATTGTCTAATCCAATTCTCTCAAGGAATACAATTAAATTCTGATTGTGACAGCTTTTGCCGTTTGAGAGCGCTTAAAATAGCACTTTGGACCGTTGAATGTCGCTGGAAGCTAAAAAATAAATAACCTTTTCACTTCCATGGCCCCAATCACACGCCAACACAGTCACGCCAGCGTAGTTTCACTTACGATAGAGCGGTGGTTCAGTAATGGAAACTGTCAAAGATAATTTTTTCCGCGAATGGCATTTGCTCCAATGCGTCAGTGTATGAAAGCAGTAGAAAACTAGATGAAAAGGAAATAGTATTGCTGGAGTAAAAAAATCAATTTGCCCGAGGCTGCGGATGCACACTAGAGCCTATCATCAGAAAGGTTCTCGGTTAAGGGTAAAAATATGTGCGCACAGGGCGATTGGGAGGCCAACTGACTGAATTTTTATCACACCCACAATCACCAGGAGCAATGGCGTTGCGACAACACAAAATGTAAATGCAGGCAGTCACGGAATTATCTCACTGAAAATGAATCCCTGCTATGAACTAGAGAGTGATTAATTTTATGTGCGCATATGACAACTGCAAACCTTTTGTGAACATTGCTACTATCTGATGAGGGGTCCGGGCATGATTCCAGAGAATAAATAGTTTGCTTGAGCGGTCATTTCTCATCCTTGGTAGCCGCTTCCTCTTGCGCTGATATCGACCGCAGGCGGTTTGAGGTGGAAGACTACAAACAAAAATAACAACAAGGACGCAATATGCGATCCCACCGGGGGGAGAAAGGATAGTTCAGCGTGGACTACACGATCGTATTATAAGCCAACCTAATTCTTACTCTATTCATTTTGTTCTTTGGAATTATCAGTCGTTGCCGCAGTAGTAGGGTTGAGTGAGTCTTACTTGCTTAACGGAGGTGAACGATCGCCCGGGTGTCTTATAAATCAACCCAAATGAAGTTAGGACGCACGTGAGCTCATATTCACATCTGTTATGCTTGCTGCAACAATAGGATTCATGTCAGCTGTTGATACAGGTATAGGAATCGATTACTAGAATGCATTATCCGCTGGGCCCAGTAAGTATGATTACTAGAATTAGCATTCTTAGCAGCGGCATATTACCTTTAGCAGCAGTATCCTAGCCCGAACTTAGTACAATGTGACAACTTCTGGTGGACAAAGGGGAAGGAACGGAAGCAAAAGGAAGCTCGATTGTGTTCCGAGCTCAAAACAGAAGGGCATAATCCAAGTTGCACAGGTCTTGTTGAGATTTAGGGAATATAAACCCCGACGTTGACTTTGATCAGCGCTATATCTGACCAAAAGCAGCGTCATTAATAGTACTAGTACTAATATCACTCAACTGTTCTCCTAGTTAGTAGTAGTAGAAGAAGAAATAGCAGTGGCAGTACCAGCCTTGGTTTCCTTGAGTCTGTCTTGATACCTTCTGAAGGTGAGTGAGGGTAAATAGTGCGGTAGTACCAGCGGAAAAGACTTCGATCACTTAAGACAAGGTTAAGCGGTGTTCTGGCCTGTATGGAGAAAGTGGTTTACGCCCGATTCCGTTCGGTCATCTTGACATTGTCTTGTCACCAGGTTCAAGCAGGTAAGGGTTTAGAGTGAAGTAGACGGCTGTGCGTCTATTTCACTTGAATCTCATCTCTGACCCCAGTCACCCTCCCTGATCTTCAACAAATGGTGGACTTCATTGAAATCGATGGTCGAACTGTCACACGAACCTATTACAAACCAACCTAACCCTAACCCTATCCATTGTGTTCGTTAGAATTATCAGTCGTTGAAGGATTAGTAGGGTCGAACAAAAGTTTGTTGGCCGTAGGAGTATCGCTTTATCGGGCCCATTGATGACTTTTCAAGTGGTGGCTATTGGGACGCTGCAGTATTTTCAAAACGCATCAGTTTTACCGTGGTAATGAAAGATGGTACAAGGCTGGCCGTATTATTGGCCCGGTCAAGGGTCCGTAAAAAACTGAGTAAGGTCGGCTAGGAATGACATAGCCCATAGTGATCGGCGCGACGTAAAGTCATCGTCTCTCGCAAGCCGCATGCTTGTTTTTAAAAGAAAATATTTCCCAGTAATGATGGTTGGTACGAAAAATTGATTGTCAGGTCTAGATAATGGTAACATAATTTTTAAAAGTTGCACTTCAGAGTTGACATGGGTGTCCGTTGCACACATCTAGGATAATGTCCAGATCATAGAACTTATGCTTGAAACCAAGCCTTACTCCAAGATGGAGACTTGACCGGGTAGGTTGTACGGAATTTGAAAGTTTCAGGTCAAAGTGAAGGCGTTCGGTGATGTGATCGATAATTTGATGAGAAATATGTCTGAGCTTCTCATGAAGTGTTGCCTTAATAATCTGTTTAATCACAGTAGAGTTAAAGACTCTGGGAACAAAGTGAACACGAGATTATAAATTAAGTTTACTTTTTGTTAATAGAACAACAATTGTTCCTGACTTGTTTTTGTGAAAAATCCGTTGCAGCAATGTGTTGATTAATGTCTACTTTTTCTAGAAGCAAGAGAGATAATTTATTCTGTGTAATCAAATATTACTTTTCCAATTTCAAAATAACTTGAAAAATGCTCAATCCGTATTACGATAAAAAACCGAACTTTTTTACTGTGGAATAGACCACTGCTCACACAGAAAGGTGTTTTTTATTGGCTTTGCCTGAGAAAATGCGGCTTATAATGCACTTTCTGTTTTTGAAATAAGGAGTTTTTAAAATGTTTCTTTTAAAATACGTTATTTTCCCAAAAATTGATTGAAGCAAGTGTTCGTTTGTTTTATCGCCACACTAAGTGCATTAAATAGCACTTATTTCACAGAGAAATAAACAAACACAAAGCATTTTGACGAGCACAGTTTCTTCTGAGACAATTAAGATTTGAAATTTGATCAATAGTAATCGCAAACTTCTTATGTTCTACGCAAAATACATTAAAACTTTTGTTTTTTATTAAGTATTGGATATCGAGATGAGTATAAATGCGTTCCGTCCACTGGTATCACTCGAAAGTACCAAAGTGCTATTCAGTCAGCTGAGTACAAACTTAAAGTATAATATTGCACAAATTCATGTATCACGCATAAGATTAGTAAGAGTGATGCATCAACCAATCCTGGAAGCTGATGTCAGTATTTGTTCCGATTGAATGGGTAAGACTGCATTACCTCAAGCCTGATCGGATCATTTATGCCGGAGAAATAATAAAAATTAACCTTGCATCTGGATTCTTTCATAAAGTTTGTGGAAAAAAAGACTTAGGTCCCTAATGCATAAATCAACCAAACAAGCACGCAGGAGGACCAAGCCCCTTCAGCAAAAAGATACTTGTTGTCATTTCTAGGGCGGACAGAACGTGTGAAATTATTGCTTGTTTGATTATGCATTGTGTACGCAAACACATTTGGCATTGGACAGATCTCAGAGGGAACAGAAGCCTGGAGTGTGAATTCGAAGTGGACGACATTGAAGCACAAATGTCCCTAGTCCCTGCTAAATTTGTCATCAAGAAAATAAATGCAAAGGTACTATTGAATTTACTTTTCTCTGAATACCCGAAAACAAATTTTTATGTTGAAAAAGATTGTGCGAACATACGGTTATTCAATTTTTGTACTACAAGACCAGGTAAGTCAAACATGAAATATTAAAAAAATTCACGTGACTTAGAGAAACTGGTCATAAACGTTGACCTGAAATTCTGTAGGACCAAGGGAAGTGCCCAGAAATAAAGAAAAACACGAAGTATAATTATCACTGTTTTGGATTACGAAAGGGAGTTTGCGCGCAGAAATTGGCTTTTTCAAAAATACTGTCGAAGACACTGTCACGAAAATGTGGCCAATCTTTGTGGCAGAATATAATAGGATACGCAGCGCAGTAGAGACCTACATAGCAGCTCGACTCTGATTAACCAGCCCTCTGAAGACCATTCCCTAAAATGCAGTTATATATACCATAAGTGTGCTTACCAAATCAGACGAGGCCTAATTATTTTCCCGGCCATATGAGCATGAATAATACGTGTGAAAATAAGTGCTTTGAGCAGACCGGCCAGTTTCTTGCTGCCAAGGTGCCTTCTAAGGCTGAGAAAAATATCAACATTTTCATTATTTTCATGTAATTTCCGAGAGATACATGTGTTGTTGACATAAAATCATCCTTCATAATCCTGACTCGATCACTCTGAGAGCGATAGAGTTAGACCACGCGCTAGTTATGACACCACACAGTAATTTTGGCCTCCTCCTGGTATTTTTTGTTCCTTGCTGCCAAAACTCACTTGTTCACCTTGCGCGAGGCCCACAATCGTGGTTCCTTCCGTTATTCCAGTGTTTACATTCACTCGATTGCGGGTTTCAAACAATGGCATTGGTATGTTGTTATTGAAAACTAGTTCGGGTCGAGATTTTTTCGAAAGGGAAAACAACGATGCCGATTGATAAAGTCAATGATAACTTTTAAAAGAAATAGAATATCCTTACAAAAAAGTGATTGAACTAAAAACTTTATGGATTTTGTTCTCGTTGACAAACTTTCTCATAAAAACTGACGCATACAGCTTGCGGTTCTGCGTGCCCAACACCGGCATTTACTAATGACTGAGCTTAATGCCTATTGATGTCAACGACTGCCATTTTAAAGGCGGTACTGGGAGAAAAATCGTATTAAATTCCGTTTAGGATGAAAGGATTGTTGTTTTTCTCTTATACTTAAACGCAATCCCTATGAGCTAGCCATGCATATTTATAGTAAGTGCACGCTTTTAGAGCCGCACTAGTACAGGATCAAACAAAGGCACCATATTTGGCATACCAAGGATCAGATAAATATTCATCCTTTCTTGATCGCGGGCTTTTGAATTTGAGCCGCCATTTCCCTTTCACTCTCTTGGACTGCAGATTTCTATATACACATCGGCTGGCCTATAACGTCCATTATAATATGATTGTCATCCCTCTTTGTTTACTTGCATCATAACGATGAACTTCTCAGCGTACAACGCTAGCGCGGTTTTAAAGGAAGCCCAAATTGGTTTATATTTTGCAATGTATTTAAGGACCTTTCTTTGCAATATCAATAATTGCACTCTTTGGCCACTACGCATTGACTGTGATTTCCCGGGTTTGTGTGGTTTGTTAGTCTAGTTTTATTCCTAGTGAATGACGGAAATTTCAGCCGAAAATTTTGGTATGCAGTAGTCGCCAGCCATTAAGCCCACCTCGGGCCCAGAACAAATCGGGCTTAATAAGCGGCGGGTGCATTAAGCTGAGAGTCCTAGTTCTTGATTAGCAAACGCAGAATAGGCACTATACATTACATATGCACTGTATTATGTGAAGAGCTTGGTTATGTACAAGAAAAGAATGTTTTTTATCTGTATTTTATATAATAACAAGAACAGAAAATTATTTACTGCACGTAACCAGTTGCGCACGCAGAGAGATGAGAATTTAACTCTTGCCTGTTGGCAAACTGGGCTTTGTAGCCAGCGACTGGGCTTATTAGCCGGCGGATTTGGCTATGTAAAATTCCGTCCCAAGCTGATTTGGGCTTAATACGCGGCTGGGCCTATGAACAGTGGGCTTAATAACCGGCGAATACTGTAATATGTTCAAAAAAGCTTGCCTTTTTCACTTACTTAACCGTACTACCGGATTTTGATGCTAATTTTCGTCATTTTCATGCCCTCAATACCGACTATGCGGCTTAATACATTCAAAAAGGCGTTCTATAACAAAGTTCACATACGATGCTAGATAAGTATTCGTCAATAAACGTTCGTTAGTGGATAGCCGATACAAAGTGAATATAATTATTTATCTAGTCCGTATGTTTTGATATATATCATATTGGGTACTTAAAGACACCATGTTATAATAAAGCTTCGTTTGTCCTGGAAAAGGCAGGACATGGCCGCTTATTTTCTCAAGGAAGGTGATCAATTCCAGCACCCATATTTGTGCACCCTCTTAGGCGAGTGATTTTGAGTCATAAAATTTATGTAGTTGACTTCTCCTAGTTTCGCTTTCTGTCCGTGGACGATTACGTAGGTGCAAAACATAAATCTTGTTATTTTATGCTCCTTCGGTAGACTTTGCTCGGATGTAAATCACAAATAGGATCTTTGTTTTAATGTCCCTCTGTTAAAAAATGTACTAATCAACTAACCGCAAGGCGGGTTATGGGCGCTAGTATGTCAGGAACAGTTGCTGTGTGTGGTCAGTTCTCCCCCGGGGCGGGACATCGGACTGACGGAAGCACCAAGTACCTCTAAGAGAGTCCTCTCATTTTTGTCCCGAAGCTCTCAACCGCCCCCCCCTCCACTACCGCGACATCCAAACAAGCAGAAAAAACAGTTTGCTGCTAAGGGTCGGCTGCCGCCCATGAAGACTGATGTACACAGTTGTTTGAAGCATTCTTTGTCTTCGGGCGCGACTTCAAAGCACGCAAATACTGCAGAATTTATTGGAAGCAAACTACTTCGTGGCTGTTAATCAGTCGCTAGCTGCTGCTATATAACACTGCGAACGAATGAGAAAATACAACAATTTGAATTCGAACCGCAAAAAAAAACGATGCAAAACAGCAATGTCATAATATATCGCCACGTATACCAACAAGGACTTCGTAAAACTCAGCATGGATATTCCTTGCTGTCTATGCAGTTCTGTAGAACTTAAATTAATGGGCTTACTTTCGTTGTATGGCATCGCAATTGCAAAAGCCTATTCAGAAACCTACTGATGTGCCAAAGTAAATTGTTGTAGTCTCTCATTCGTTATTTATGTTTTGCAGCGACAGATAACAGCCAATGAGCAGTCATGAAATTTCTTGGGTACAATAAGTTCTGCCGTATTTGGCTACTATAAATGAGCACATAATTGACCTTTAAAACACACTTTTCTATGTCCAAAGCATAGTTCCTTCAGCAAAATATCGATGATGTCCATCTGTCTATTAAAGGGGCAATATAATATTTGCGCAGCTACTTAATGTAGAAGGTACAAACCGCGACTGACCATCTAAAAGAGAGGAAATAATTGTATCCACATTAAGGATAGAAAAAAATGACGAATGCAAATACAGTTGAGCAACCGGTTGAGGCCTAGTTCCAGAGTTGAATACGACAGCGTAAGCACAGTCTTCCTATCTGCAGCGCAGATTCCGTTTTTAAAAATGATCAGGTAGTGTCTGCTTCAGTTGGACTACCGATTTTCAATTCAACCCTGTCAGTGTCCATCACCTGTGAGTGAGCATGATATCAATTAAAACATGTAAGTGATTAGGGAAATCATTTGAAGATCGCCTTAAAACACACGCAGGTTGTGAGAGTGAGCGAACCTCTAAAAATGCGTCTTAAGCAACCTGTGAAACGAACCTTTAGTAGTATTCTCTACCAACCCTACTTTATAGAGAGAACGTAAGGGTACGCTGCCACATCACGCTACCTCGGTGAGCACTCAGCCATTCACTTGCTCCGGTGGACCTGCTTGTATTGGTTGTACGAGTGACTGCCCGTTCAAAAAAAACACGGACACCTCTCACTATGGCTGGGAAGAAGTTAAATCAAGGGTCATTCTCGCACACTCTGTTGATTCGCGACTTATAAGGTCCAATCAAGTTGCCCTAAGCTACTGGACCAGCATATTTTGGCAACAACAGAAGTGGTCACCATAAAGTTATGACAGCCAGTACGGTTCACCGAGAAGAATCTTGAACAGACTCCCCGCTTACCGTGATCTGAGGTCAACCAACGGCTGCTAACTCTGTCCACCCTCACTAACTCTTATTAGACTCCCCAGATTCCACATGCTGTTTGTGTTTTAAGGCATAATTTACTCGATTTATCTGATCACTGATGTGTTCTGGTCAACCCCGTAAACACAAATCAATCTATTGTGCAGTTAATGTTGAAATCGACCATGATAGATGAACCAGTCAAAGCCATCACGCTTTACAATAAGCCGTCAGTAAATTATGCATAAAAAATGAAACAGAAAAGAATAAACTCCTCGTGTTCAAAGCGGTTAAATAGCTGCTCCAGTACGCTCTTCGCTATTATTAACTATGAGAATCTACCAGCAGGCTTGCTTAAAGTGCACCTTCGAATTTGCATCTGTGTAGTAAATGTGGCCTGAATAGTTTCCACCGATTGGTATCCTACGACTGGAAGCTCAAATAAATCAAAAGGTAAAGAACGATAATATTTTACTGTTTGTGTATTCTTCCTGTGTATTCAAAAACTCAAGATGAAACAGAAATTTATCTGGTGAAGGTTATAATTGGTAAAATTAGGCATACGTATGGTTTGTTTTGGCAACAAAAGCCAGGAGAAAACTTAAATATTTCCTTCTGTATTGTGATTAGGATAAATAGGTTAACACTAGTGGGCACTAAGTAGGTAAATTTGCGGCCTCAGTTGAGTTCGGTAGCTCAACTGTTCAAGACGCCAAATTTCAATGCTTCAAGTTTCAGTTCGTGCAGTACTGTGTCCTTCAGTGGGTATTTTATATTTTTAAATAGCCCAATAAACCAATAATAAACATAGAAGTGCACAGCTATGGTACAGACCACATTCCTGAAATAAAACGCTGAAGTTGCCGCATTCTGTCATCGCTGTTTTTCGTCTATCGACGAAGATAGACACGCCTATGGGTGATTCTGGGTAAAAAGAACGTTTTTCGGTCGAAACAGATCATAGAGTACTGTTAGATTAAATTAAAATTTTTGACCTAAAAACATGATGTGCTTGTAATTGTTTCCCGCCATACCAACCGCATTCATAAAATATATATTTATTGAGCAATCACTGTTTATTAGTATTAGAAGCCACTGTTCACGGATTTTCGCCATCTGTTTAATTCAGCCTTTACCGCATCATCCGATGAAAGGAGTTGACAGTTGCATTGCATCTCTGGCTGTCACCAGGATGCGGGTATTTGACATTCTTTGTGGGCAGGTGCATGAGGAAAATATGATTTGTTAACTTTTCAACCAATTTTGGTTCGTAAATTTGGGCTAATGAATTTCACATTTTTTGATTATAAATTTGATGGCAGGGATTTTATTTTGCCTGAATTATTAGAACCGCAAGTGAGGTCAAAGCAAATCATTCCAGATATGATAGGCCCTATTATGGCAAATACAAAGTGGTGAAATGAACGATTTTTTCCCGGCATAAGAAAAAAAGCGTTGGAATTGACAAATGCTTAGAGAGGGCAGTCTTGGATCTCAAATCGAACCAGTTAATATTTTGGCAAGTCTGAGTCATCATACCAAATGCAACTCTGAAAATTTTCTTAGAAAGGAAGCATGTCTGAAACTTTGGACTGTTTAAACCGACCCTCTCGAAAGAGAATCATCCATTTGCGCCATTCTTGAACATTTATCAATCAAATCTGAAAGCATATAAACAATAAGCTTCCGGCAGTCATTTTAAAGTGGACCCATCGTGGGCAAAACCCGACGTTGGAAAACTAGGACATGTGAGAAAAAAGCAAACTAGGACAAAAAGAAAACAGTTCGGCTATTTGTCCAAGTGGTTGCCTATTCAACCTGTCAAGTCCTGACATATGATCGTCCACTCTTCTCTCGAATTACCCAATGTTTATATTGTCCCTAAAGTAGACGAGATTATTCGGTACACACGCACATAGACGAAGATGCAACCAGTGGAAACGTTGGGTCAGGAGAATTATTTTGTGTATGACTCTACCTGGTTTTCTCCAACCAACTAGTTGAACTGCTTAAATGATGCTTACTCGAACTACCTCGTGGGTTATCGATTTACAGTTGAATTTTCGAGCACGCAGCAAGTAAGATAGTGTACTTATCACTGGATTGAAAAGTATTTCTCTCAAAAGTGTCAGAAGTAAACGCAATTCGAGTATTCGAGGCAAACAACGACCTGAAAGATTACCCTCACGTGCATTGTCTTGAGGCCATTCAGCAGCCGTCATAAAATATGCTGAAATGCGTTGTTGCCCTTGGGTATTAGGTGAAAAGTGTGAGGTGGGCGTTTTAAAATACCCCGTCTGTAATCGAGTCTTATATAATTTCGAGGTTGAACTATCTGAAAATTTGGCAAATTATTTTCGGACCCAGAGTATCGAAGACAAGACAGAGGCGCGTTCATTCACTTGTAGTCTTTAAATTATTCGTACATATTTGAGGAGCCATTTAATCGGGAAAACCACATAGGCAGGCAGGCTGTGACCTGTGGGTTCCAGTGATTTGGTTGCATCCGGCTGTTTGAAACGTTTCTTAGTACTCGACACCTAATCCGCCAGGATTACGTCTCCATTTCTCTGGATGTCTTCCTCCTGGATGCTGCAGGGTGAAAAGATTCGTTACGTCTCCAGCTTTTCTTCATCATTGCAATTATGCTAGACTTCAATTATTTTACGTTAGTTAGAGTTGCATATCTAACATACTCACATAAGTTTCACGACAAACTGGTGCCACGAATGAAGTGTGTGAAGTGAAATAAGCGGTGATGATAAGGAGGGGGCAAAACTGATCTTTGATCCTTAGAAATCGATTTACGTGGAAAAGTTTAGCTTGCGTAGTTCTTACGTACCCATATAGCCCGGACGACATTAGTAATATGACTGCTGTCAACCTTACCTATACAAGTAGAGCAGTGGTATTCTTAGAATTTAATGCTAATGATGAAAAAAACAATTGCACGAGTTTAATCTGCCGATAGTCTTGCCGGCAAAGACAAGAAGGACTGAAATGGCAATTTCTGGCTTCTAAGCCGTCGTCAGTTAGTCAAACCCAGACTCAGCTGTTGTCTTTTCCGAACCTCAAAGTCACGACCTTTCTGATCAGAGTCAGATACCCTAACCCATTACTATCTGCCTATACTACCAACTAATACGGCTCTCAGGGCCCAAGGCATAGCGGGACAGATAAGTGAACGTTCATCAACGAGTTCAGCCTTCATTCACACCAAGAACGGATGTAACTAGCAGTACGTCTTCGAAAGTGTATTATTAATCTTGAGCATGGAGAAAACGGATAATCGCTCGTAAAACTGAAATACAAAGACAAGTTTCCTTAGTATATGTGCAGGAATTTACCTATTGGCTCCACGGTAGACCGAAGCTCACTACATGTTGACCGGAATACCACTGAAAGTTATAAAACATGAAAAATGGAGGTTGTTTTTCAAATGTTATCTCAAATGCGATCCCAAATTACATAAATCAGGACAGCATACGCACTCAGTTTAGAGATTTTTCTAGATAGTCGACCAAATTTCTATTTAAGTATGTTGTTTTCTACACATTGGCTGTCCAAGGTGTAATGATTTTATTTAAATATCACAAACACCATCAATCAAGGTTCATTATCAGCCCCTGTGAAGGAGAATTTAGTCTTCAGAAAGTTAAGTTAGGCGAACAAACGTTGTTTTTGGATTAATGAATCATCAGGCATGTACAATAAAATAAATGGAAGGTAAATGATGAATTAATCGAAAACGTTCGTTCGCCTTACATGACTTTCTGAATGCTCACATGGTTATCTTCGCTGAACATAGAGTTTAGTCTTGTAGAAAAATGCTCATGCCGGCAGACTTTAAATCAGTATTTTTTAAATCTTTGAGTGCATTTAAAAATGACTTGCACGTTCCGACTAGCTTCACTTTGCTTCACATCATTTGCAGCGCGCATTAGTGGGAGCTTTTTAAAACTGCTGCATGCATATACATTCTATATGAAACAGGACTAACGAAACATGGATGTTTCACAAAAAAACTTAAAACGCGTGCGTATGTTCTTTCTCCTTATTCATCAGAAGACTAACGGCATTCCTTCCATGCTTTTTAAAAATTTTGTTTCGAAACGTGAAAATCCACGACACTGCAGCTTGTTTAAATTTTGAACTTAGGGCTACATTTTATGGTTGCACGTCTCCGATAAGGGGAATGAAGTAATCCGAATTCGAAAGCGCCCAAAGAAGCCGACATCTTTCTTCAGGATTGCATGCTTCGAGGTGAAGTCCCATTTAATCAGAAAAATTACACTCCCAAAAGGCCACGATATAATAAGTCAAAGCGCATTCAAAACTCATTCCAGCTTCTTTCAGAGGTCGAAGATGGCAATGCAATTACTTTGAAGGATGGCCGCCCTAGGCCAAATTATTCAAAGGACGCCTAAAACCCATTTAGAAGCCTACCGCACCTTAAGCCTAGCCTTAATCTGCCAACCTACCTGAAACCTTGACCTCAACTCGCATCTTTCTGCAACTTAGCGCGAGTCCATCTGCATTACGGGGTATTCCTATAGCCTTGTCCTACACTTAGATGGTTTGAGGTGATGCCACTTAGCCCGAGAGCATTCAAAACTTAAGGAAGCCATGCAAGAATATATTCGTAGCTCTGCCGAGAATCATTTAGAAACAAACCGTTTTTGCAAAACGCAAAAATTGGGTCCTCTACTTGAAAGGATTAATGTCCAGAAACTAACACAAAAATATATTATCATTTTTTTGGAAAGGTGAATTAAGGACCGTCTAAAAAGACTGACAAGTTGGATAGCGGGTTCTTAACCAGCGTCATTTATGTGGCTGACCGGAAAGGCACCATCCTTAATAAAAGTACGCAATAAAATAACACCTTTTAATTTTTATTTTGGCAGCACAACAGAAAATTACTTTACTTAAAAGTGTATTGACAAATATGGACCAACACTGCAGCTTTTTAACGCATACTGAGTGTATGAATCCAGTCTGAATTTGGTAGAATATCGTTTAATTACTGGTTTCAAAGGATATATTATTCCTTTATTACAAAGAAGCCATAATGCTAACCTTGCAGAAATCAATGCCGATACCTTCCGTAATTCAAAATATCAGCTTAAAGGGATGCTGTCCTAAGTAATTTAACCTCTACACAGTCCGATCACGGTTAAATGGCCAAACCTCAGATAAACTAATTGTCATTGGCCGAATCGCACCGCTACGTTTAACATCCGATCGCGGAGTTGCGGACTGTACACTTTGAAGGAAATACAATTATAGAGCTTAAATAAAGGAACGAAACTCCAGAAGTACATAGGATTTTCTTATTTCTGCCTGACTGACTGATATGCTGCAGCATAGATTCCTTCCACTCATATTGATAAGTAAATTTGCATGAATGGCAGACAAACAGTTGCACGTCGTTAATATCTTTACTTGCATGGCAAAATTAAAAGCCATTGTAAAATCAGTGAACTGTATTTGCTAATCTTTATCATCACGAGATGCAAGTGGAAAAAAATATGAATAGACATTTTTAGAAGGTGGCTGTTGTCGTATTCACCAATTGCAATATCCTGTTAACTGGTTAATAGAAATCAGTTAAACTGTGAACAATGGATAAATTATTCTTTCGAAAATAAGAATCTGATAACTGATCTTTGTATTGTACAAGCGGGCGTTAAAGCACGTGTTTTAGCATGGGGTGTCCCATTGTGGCCTTTGTTCTAAAAGGTCACCTTCAGTTTGCGAGGCGAATGTTCAAAGGCATTTTAACGCGACGACGTGGCCTACGGCAAAATTCGTGGGAGTTATTCCTTTGGGTGCACAATGTACGACAACGCGTTTTATCAAGAAAAATGCCCTTTTAAACTAACCTTTGAAGCTCACAATAGTAAAAAACAAAGGAGCATCACCGTGAGCTCCAAATACGCCCTTCTACTGATTTATAGTCCCGATCAAAAACCGGCAACCAGATAGACGCGGGTTCGTGACTAGAGTGTGGCAGCGATTTCCACTGCCACACTGGAATAGGATATCTCCAACTGACGACGGCATTTAAGCTAGCCAAGGCCTTCATGAAGTCTGCCTCAACAGTAAAATGTCCTAAAATGCATGATTTTTGCTTTCACAGCCAGATGGCTATGCACCGTACTTTGGAAAATCAATAAGCATAGCCAGTTTAGATGTTACGACGACAAAATTATGCAAAATACGGTTTTGACAAATTGTAGTATGCTGGAAGGGCGATTAAAAAAGGACTATCAAAGGCCATCGCATAATCTGGACTCAGCGCATCCGTTGAAAAAGCGCGAAATTTTCAGTTTAAAACTATACAATTTTTACCTTTTATTGCCTTTTCCTTGTAGTCCATGAACTTGAATGAGGTTCCAGCCGAAGTGACTCGAAGTAAACAACCCGTTATGTGGACCTGAAGTCTATGCAGCCAACCCACTTGTGAGCAACTTGACGGTCACAGTTAGGTTCAAAACTACAGTAACACATACACGGCTTGTGCACAGCGAACGCTTGAACTAACCGAGCCCTGCCAAAATCCCATGCCAAGCTTTAGATTAACCTATTTTCGATTGCACACCTGATTCATTTTGACGTTAACGGATATCATTTGTCCTGAGGTTCACCATCGTTTTAAATGCGCGAAAACGTAGTTTATTTTGTAAATAAACATTAACTGGTTGAATGGGTTCACTTAACTGCAGGAATTATATTCCTCCTTGGTCAACTTTTTCGCAAATTATGATGAATTTTGAGAAATAATTGGTAGCATGACCAACCATAATTGTGCTCTCTAGAATTCTTAAGTGCACTTTCAAACATTTTCACTGGTCTCAGAAAACAATCGCATAATCAAAGTAAATTGAGACAGTCAAGAGGGAAAAATGTGTGTTGCAGCATGACAGCTTTTCTTATTACACATGCCTACAAAGAGTGAAATTGAAACAGGGGAATAGGAACCCCTACGTGTAATATGTGTGGTGTCTCACCAAATATCAGAAGGTGTGCCCATTCTCCTGTTCTAACCCTAAAAATAAAATAGATCATAAACCTAAACCTACTCGTGAATGTCATTCAAAAACTAAATTTGATCGTAGCCCAAACCTTACCACTGACTATGACCTGACTCTGATCCTAGTCTCTCTGAAATGTAGTTCAGGGCTACGGTTATTACGAGGAGTTCCTATTCTCACGTCTCCCCGCACTGATCGATGAATCGATGAGACAAATATTTTTAATGGCCACCAGGGGACATAAATGGCAACAAGGAGTGCAAAGGCCTAGAAAAGGTCGCTCGCAAAACAGTATTGAGATGAACTTCATGAAAACGGGTGTTCTCACGGATTCATTACAATGTATATGGTTGCAAGACCAGTAAAACCTACCACTCATACTGTTAAAAAAAAAACGTTATTCTTCAAAGTTTGGGAGTTTGGGTAATATTCTCAACCAACCCAGTCTTGCACGGGGAAGGCAAGGACAGACTGCCAGCTTTGCAAGTGCATTTCCTGATAAGCAGTTTATACTGCTCGCAGGAGTCGGCGTCTACCCAAAATAATGAGGAAACATATGGCAAGGCTGAAAAAAAGGTGAAGTCAGCAACATGAGCTATGGTATTCGCAAGCGTGGACTTCAAGGAAGCTTTGCGGGTGACTTATAATGTTCCACGAAAATATCCCAAGTCCCTGGGTCAGCATTTGATAGCAACAGCATAAATGACCGCTGTTAAGGTGAAATGAGGTGTTTATGGGCTGGTTTTGCAATGTTGGTTTGAGCAGATAGTAGAGGGTGATACTTAAGCTCCGAACCAGGCATTTTTTGAGAGATAATGCTTTATTTATAAGGGACTATCCTACATTATCAAAAAAATGGCTCTATTAACGGAAAACTGGGATAAAGTAAATAAAGGGTCATGGTAAGCGGTCAAAGTTAAAGGGTCATAGAATACACAAAGTTAAAGGTTTACACGATATCCACATCTACTATGGAGACAGGTTAGCTCTCAACTTCCCCATTTCCCCTTCTTCACACGTGGGGTAACTTGCTAGGAACGGGAGCACAGAGTGCTGATATGCCGGTGTACGGCAAGGCATGTGACGGAAGCCTTGGCGCATTGTACGGGAAGACTTCGCAGCCATTTTTGCAGAGTGTGAGCGACCTCACTAAGGATGGGATCAGCAAATCGTTTGACCGTTTTAAAGTGGCGCTGTATTATAATGTTAGCTAAACACATAGGAAACACTGGCAGCTTAAAAGAGCATTCGAAAGATACGTTTAAGAATGACCAGGTCTTTTTAAACTCAAGCTGGAAAAAAGTACTGCAGAGCAGAAAAGAATGAGCGGGGAGAATGCAGGCATATTTTCAGGTTATGAATGACTCTCGATCGATACCCAAAGGGGCATAAATGAGATATTTGATTCACCACGACCCTATTGCATTTTCTCTATGTAAGTGAAGGCACTGGTTGTAACATGAAGTCTTTGTCATTTCGGTCATTATTTATGCCAGGGAATTAATGCAAGAGATCATGCATAGTGACATCGTTACCTCTATATCCCTTTTTGCTAAAATAGGCTGTATAAATAAGTCGGACCTTAAACGGTAGAGCCGTAGAGCCAAACAGGTAGCTAATGTTTTGCTTGGCGTCGTCGCCTGTGCATTACGGGGCAGCCGTAAAGAACCACAGCAAAACAGCTTTGTGTGCCAAATCGATCTTTTGGTAAGACTGGTGCAAAGTCGCTTGGAAATTTTCAGTTGACGAGCATCCTAGTGCTTTCAATAAATTTTTACCGCGCCAGTGAGAACAGGGTACATGCGATCGAATAGAGATGGATTATAGGTCACATTTGCATACGAGCGAAGTGCGTGAATATTGGGGGGGCGCGCTGGATGTAGTAAGAGACAGCAGGTTTTGGCTAGGGCCGTGCCAGATGGTAAGGGGGGGGTGCGTAGCAGTGCACGCCGTTAACCGACCTTTGTCCGCAGTAGTTTGCAAGAGGTTCCTCTGCGCACACAAATCCGGTTTCCGTACAGTCATATCAGTCGGTTTTGCTGTTGCCGACAGACGCATTTGACGGTTATCAAGCGATTTTCTTCATATTTCCGTTCAGACAATTAGCGGCCTTCCGTTTTATTAGACAGGTTTTCCCCAGACCTAATTAGTAAAAATAATGCACAAACGCCTAAGCTAGGAAAGCAAGGGTGTTCAGGGACTCGGGTTTAAGTTCGGAAGCCGCAAAAAGTGTTCATTTAATTGTTGTAAGTCTTTCAAGCAAGTATTCCGCAAAAAGGACAAAGCGAATTACTTTTATAGCGTGCAGCTGTCTGAAGTACTTTGGCTTGCATACTTAACGATTCGGACAAATCACGATAGCAAAACGAGTCGAGAGAGGCATCAGGAAGTACACTGGAATGTACTTTTGATCGATGCCAAAAATTCGCAACCACAAGTCGGCGTTAAAGTCCGACTATCATTGGACTTTATCAGCCGTCGCTGAAATAAGCGTTTCCTTCTACAGGTTGGCACAAACACGTAGAAGATATGAGGAAAAGTATGAAGTGACTCGTGCTCTCTGCCATTAAGTTTGTACTAATGATTGAAATTGCAGCGCTCAAGAGGTACGGCAATCCGTCTTCAAAGGGCAATATGTAGAGCAGACGTGGTAACGCAATGTAGCATTGCTAAGACCCTCATATACACAGTGCTATAAAAGTAGTGTGACTGCATCATTACCGTCAAAGACAAGGGAGATTGGAATGACCATTTACGGCTTATTGGTCATCGTTAGTCAGCCATAAACAAATTCATGTGATGCACCACCCGGGGCTCGAAAGCACGACTTCTTGATTAGGCGTCCAACGCTCTAGCCCATGGACTTATTGTCTTGCGATATTGATCGGAATGGGTGCTTACTGATGGGATATGGGCTTCGCTCGGTGCGTACTTCCTTGGAACTCATTTTGGAGCCTCACCCACAACCATACAGTGGCTAGTTGAATGCACAGACGAACATAAATTAGAATGATAACTATGTATTGTTGAAACCAGATTGTTAACTTTGCATCGGACTATGTAAATAATTGTGCCTCATCTGCTTTGACTGCGGCGTGGCCCATTACTTTTGTCAGTAGAAAGTTAAGTGCGCTATCTTGTCAGATCTAGATAGAGCGCGCTAAATGTGCATCGATTCGATGTTAACTTGCGTCAGAAGAGCGTTATGTTAGGGAAAACGAATTTTATTTCTCCATTGTCTCTGATTAAATATTTAATTGCCATTGGTATGGGCCGAGCAATTTATAAAAATATGGACGTATTAAACCCACGTACACAACGCAGTAGACAAGAACTATTAAGGGGTTTTTACATGTTTCTCTGTGTTGCTTACTTTAATTAATATTTACGTCTGCTAATATAAATGCATTTAGACTCCAACTTTTATGATGAACAAGACCATTGAATATAACATTACTTCTTATGGATAATTGAATATTTGACCATATATGCAGTTAGCTGTTCCGGAAATAAAAAAATGACCAAAATAGAAATCAACCCTCCTCTGGCAACCATTTAACCCGGGAGACGCCGAACAATACGGGTGGACGGATCAACCGTTTCATATATGTTGGTGAAGGTTCACCCGACCGCTAACGGAACTCATCTGTCCCGCTCTGCCTTGGACCTGGATGGAGGCCCTGACAGGCGTAAGAGCCGGTATTTGGCGCATAGTACTGCCGGCAAAGACAAAGGAAACTGGAATTTTCATTTGTGGCTTAAAAGGCCGTCGTCAACCAGTCATACCCAGACCCAAGTTGTGTCCCACTCGAGCCTCGAACTCTTTGGGACGCCACTTGGGTCTGGGTATAACAGGCTGACCACAGCTAATAAACCAGAAATAGCCACTCTAGTCTCCCTTGTCTTTACCGGCAATATTATCTGCCAATACTACCAGATGCTACGATTGTCAGGACATCTGTCATGACCCAAGGCAGAAAAGGACAGATGAGTTCCATTAGCGGTCGTGTGAACGTTTATCAACGAGTGCCAATATCCGCCAAATTAAACTGACAAGACAACGAGCTCGTGGTTCAATGGTCAGGGCGTTTGACTCTGATCAGAAAGGTTCCGGGTTCATGGGTCCGGTGGGACGTCACCTGCATGTGAATAAGACTGGCTGACGACCGCTAGTGAGCCATTTCAGTGTTCGCTGTCTTTGCCGGCAATACTATTCGTTTCATATATTTTGAAAACTGGGATTCAGTTTGTGCAGTCTCCAAAATTAGAATGCACACTATGAGAGTGGAATATGTAAAGTGTATGAAAACTTTCTTGGTTTTTATTTATCAACTCTTGAATTTCATTAGAAAGTTATTCAATACGTACTCGCATTTGGGTACATTTTAAAAAATGCTGACCAAAATGTTTAGCAAGAGACTATTCTTCACTTTCACCTTTAACTTTTACAGCTGTAAGATAAGTTCATGAATAGAAAGCTGCGTTTGAAGAGAGGTAAAGAGAGCTTCATACAACTCCTTTTTCAAAAGCCAAAGGCAAATGCACTAATCTTGGGCCGATGACAACTGTGAACTCGGCACATACATCCACAAGAACCACCCGCGAACATCTACTCATCTTTAAACTTCCGTACCACAATTCCTGGTAAATATTACGTGAAATGTCGTCCATCGGATAGCATATGGAACAGCCAGGAGCCGGATTTAACATATAGACACATTTAGAACACACTTGCCCACCCAATTCCACCACATCGAGGCGGTACCCTGTCCTGGAACATGTGTGGCTTGGATGTGTGTGGTTTTGCTTTGAGATTATTTAATCAAACAGATGTTTCTATTTCGGGGTCGACAGTTTTCTGCTGAAAGACAGGAAGAAGATTGGCAGAAGGAACAAGCCTCCATTCGAATGTGACGCATGATTATGTTCGGCATTTCCATTTGCTTGCTGCTTTTATTTCATGGCGCAGTCCGTTGGCCGTCGGAAATATTTGTCTCCACCCAGAGTGTCGTGGGACAAGTGAATCCAGTTAGCGGTCGGTGGGCGTTCATCAAGAGGTTTGATTCGTTCAGAGTCTATCAGATGCGGTGGTATGAAGTATTGGAGGCTGTTTGGCAGAGAAACTACAACTATTTTTGAGCGTTCACTGATCTCGCCAAGCATTGTACTACGGGGTACATCATGAGATTGATTCCAAGTCAAACGACTATTAAGATCTCGGGGGGCATCTCCCATTTTAGAGTGAAACCACCAGTCGCTCCCTCCCCCCGCTCATTGTGAGTGCCCTTTGAACATCAGCCTCAGCCTCCTAGGAAGACTAATATCACAGTGTGTAGTTTTACCCCTCATAGTTGGAGCCATAAGAACAGAGCGTAAATAAGTTTTTGTAATTTGCGCCGAAATAAGTGTTAACTACATCGTCGCCAAAACGACCGAAGAAGGCTTCCACTGTGTCGTTCGTCGCTCTACAGCTTGCTGCAGATAATGCAGCAGAGTGCCGTCGTTTGTGGAAAGGAAAAAATATCAGACATATGGCCACGGATCAGTCCTATCCTCTTGCGAAATTAGTTCGAGGCTCAGATTAACTTAGCAGCTGCTTTTGGATGAGTTACTGACAGGCCGCCCTGTACAGGGCACGTATCCATCCTCGATCCATAAGGCTAAGATAGGTCCTATCAACTGTTCGAATTTCATTTGGTGGACTCCAAGATCCAAACAATTCCACTGTTAACTTCATTCAGTGGCCAACCAATAAAGTTGTACAGTTAATTGAGAAAGGCCACTTTGGTGCGCGATGGTTCACATCCCCAGTTTTGTAGGCATCTGATGGACACTGTATGGTCCGCCTGCACCTGCCTTTGAACTCTTGAATTTTTGGTCTCATTTTTCTCCAATATCGTCTGCTTATCGTACCGGATTTTTTTCTAAAAAGGCAAAGCTCATCACTTCGCTGACAATAATAGCATCTGAAATTGTAAAAACAACTTCTGAAAGTTTGTGGCTGCTAACAAAAACTAGTCGTGAATTATTTTGTTGTAAACTGTTAAGCGCCTAGAAGCATCAATGGCTCATGTATATAGTGGTTTGCTTTAAAAAAAACTTTTCTCGTGTACTTGGACAGAAACTGCATACAACTTAAATGGTTTTTTTTTAATCTGGCAGTAAAGAATTTACTTTTCTACTCTAATTAGCTCCACGATTGTTAAATGAAGCTCATCAGAAAGGTATAATGTAGGTTAAAAATTTTTAATTTCCTCACTTACCTATAAATGAATCTAGAGTAGATGCTTTGGGCCAAATCCTGGCGGGCCCGATGAAAAAGTTGATGTGACTAATTGAGCTGAAAGTTATCAGTTTCAGTGACAATACCTTTTTTCCGTTTGTCCTTTTAAAGTAACTTTGTCTGGTGTCCGATAAAATCTTCACCTGTCATGGATTGGAAGTCAATTTGTGAAGGAGGCAGAAAGGCAGAGTAAGTTTATAGTAGCTTTGCATGCAACAATGCATTCGTGGGAAGACATGGAGCTCAAAGAATGACGAGACCTAGTGCGCAAAAGACTACGCTTTTAGCGTGTGTGTTTTGAGAGGTTAAAGGTTCGTGAAAAAAACATACTTAAATAGGATGGTTGTCAAATGTTGAAGAATACAGCGTAAACAAAGGCAGACATCGAACAGAGTGGCCTACCTCTGATCCTGAATAATATGCGATCAGGATCTAAAAACTGCAGAAACAGTCAGAAATTATTTGCTTTACCTGAACGCTAACGGAATTCATCTGCCTTGGGCCTGTACAGAGGCCTTGACAGCCCTAACAGCGAAGACAAAGGAGACTAGAATGGCCATCTGTGGTTTATTAGCCTTCGTCAGTCAGTCATACCTAGACGCAAGTCAGGTGAAGGTTCATCAACGAGTGCCAATATCCCCAACCTAAACCGGCGAGACAACGAGCTCGTGGCTCAATGAGAAGGGCGTTTGACTCTGACCAAAAAGATAGCGTGTAGGATGCTCGGGTGGGACACACGCGGCTGTGGGTACGACTGACTGACGATGGCTGATAAGCCAGAACTGGTCTGCCCAGTCTCCCTTGTCTTTGACGGCAATACTACCAGTAAGTATGTCTAAAAAAGCATTTGAGGGAAGCTGCAGATGCAGATGTGGTCAATGGTAGCATAGAGGAAGCCCAATAGGAGATAGTGCGAGCGGGGTGACAAAAAAGTTTATCGGACTGAAGTTAAGAAATCTCGCTCACATCCATCATCCGAGACAGTTACCGCTGATGGCGCGCTCTATTAATAGTTCGTAGTGGCCACGTGACCACATGAGTACTAAAATTAGCACCTCTCGTGATCTCGGTTCATAATTGATGCAATGTTGACTTGGCATGTAAGTAATAGGATTGGCCGCAGGGGTACGTTCCCTTTGCCATGCCATTATCACATCAATTACGACTCCGCAGTGGTGATAACGAGAGCTGCTGATTATAGTACGCCTGTGGTCGTGTGGCCACTGCCTCTGCCACACTTATCGGCAACTGCCTCTGGTTAAATATTCAGAGAAGATTATAAAACGTCGGAATGATAAGTTTCTTGTCCTCATGAAGAGATATGCAAACTCCCTTACTACTAAAATAGGCAAATATAATTTACGTAGTGCACTTAATATACGCCTAGACCGAGTATTTATCCCTAGGAACCGGTGGTTATAGGGGTTTGGGGGCTGGAAAAGTAGGATAAGCAGCAAATAAGATTTGTAGAAGTAAGTGGAAAGTGAAAAAGCTTAGCTGGATTTGTTTCCCACGGCCGCTGGAAGTAAATTGTTCCGCGTGTAAATTGAAGGTGTACGCAGCGCTTCGCGCTGCGGACTATGCTAATCTAACTCCAAAAAGGCAAGTTGGACCTCAGGTAATTTGAAGTAGACGACCTCCTTACGACCATTTCTATTTTTCAGAGTATCAAGAAACCTGCATTTTGAGAATCAGGTCTTTCGGAATACGTTAAACGATTATTCAGATAAGGAAAATATGCAGATATAAATCAAAAACATTTCTAAATACAATAAAATAAAAATGCATTCAGCTGTTATTAAAATACATCCCACTGCTCATCCTAATTCCTCACCCATTAAACCCCTATAATCAAAGTTTCCACAGCACAAAATCCTGGGACTAGGAAAAAATAGGGTGCATTACTTAAATTAATGTTGCCTTAAAATGTACTTTCAAATAATATGGTTCAGTAACCTTTAGCCAGCATGATCTTGCTCCTTAAAGTAGGCTTGCACGCGTTGCCTCTACTTTCTATAAATGTCGCACCTCAGGAAATAAATGTCTTTCACCAGAGTCCCAAGCATTCTTAGTAGCGTGAGTGAGTCGTGCTGGAACTCGCCAGGCGTGACAAAATCACATGAATAATTCTACAAAGACGGTTGATCTAGATAATCTATGATGTTTTCAACAATCCACATTTTAAAGGAAAGAAAAGACCAGACTAAGCAACTCGAGGCCCATATTCGTAAAAGTAAAGTCATCTTGTCCGTTGGCGCCGTTATATTGACTTCACTACCGGGGGAGGGTGGGTGGGACATAACACAGATCAGCGGATAACTTTTGCTCCCAGGTATTTTGAATATAATATTCGTATTGAGAAGATGGAGATGTGATCACCGGGAAATGAATTTTATTCGACTAGCGTATCGAAGCCTGTGGCTTATAACCTGTCTCGGCTACCAGTCCGTCCTAAAGCTGATCAGATTTTTGACCCCGATTACCCTCTCCCATATCCTATGAAAATCTCATTAATTTTTCTATCAAGCCGCATAGTTTATTTAGTCAACTACGACATAAAAGTACTGGCGTGACTGGACTTGATCGAAAACAAACGTGTGTTCACAAATTTATCTTCATACTTTTCGATAGGAATATTCGCAAAATAAAAAGTCAATACCCATTTGATTTAAATGGTCAGTGACCCACTGTACCCGAGTTAACTATGCAAGCGATGTGGGTAACTTTCCCTATGATATTCGGTACTTTTCCAGCCATTTTTAAAAAACACGTGGTTAACCTTTGTAGTGGACATTGTTCAAGCTTCTTTTGAGTTAAGAGTCCTCATTATGCAATTAGGTCGACCACTACCAATTAGGTCTCCTGCCCTTGCCAGTGGGAAATTTAAGGTGTCTATCTTGATGTCATATGGCCCACACAGAAACGAGCCACAACGGTCTGATTGAAGAAATTTTCAAAGCCATTAAAGCATCATAATGTATTGCTTCTTTGTGAATTTTTGGGCTTCTATTCAACAGAGCTAGCGGAGACAATCATAGCTTTTAACTCAATAAGAGACGGCCAATATAATTTGTTGTGCATATCAGGAGTAGACTGTTAAATCTATGTCAATTTCTTTCCTGTCAATCTAAGTGAGTTTAAAACTCCGATCCATATGCAAATCTTTGATTATACTTGCGCACGAAGGTATTCAGTGAGTGAATGCATTCAACGAACTTATATACAAGATATTTGTTCACCTTTTGCCATGTTTTGAAAGGATGTATGGATTCAACCGGGTAAAATAAAAGCTTGCATGACCGGATTCCTTTCGGCAAAAGTCCTTTCCCTAGCTGGCATCAAAGTAATTGAGATTCTGTATTATCAATAAACTGCAAAGCCAAAATTCGAACACTAAGTGTAGTATATCGGCACAACCCTGGAACATTTTTTAATAAAAGTATGTTAGGTGATTATTTTTTCGCTTGTATACAGCACACACGTACCCTAACGAAAACCGCCTACGTTGTTGGAATATTCAATAATGAATAGACACCTAATTAAGAGATATTCTCTAGAGTTCCGCAATTGGTGTGCATTTTTATTGTTACATAATTTTAACATACTGAGGAGTTTTATTTTGCCTCTTCCTCCTTCTACAGGGCTGCCATTTAAATTAGTTTGCGAAAGTACTGCTTTATTTGGTCAAATAAACGGTGCAGAATATTCTTTTCCGCTTTCTCGTACTCACTGGCCACATCATTGGTTGACCATTCTTAGCATTATAAAGCGAGGTTACTGTATCGGGTCCTTTCAGGTCGTCTCAAATTGCGGTTTATTGCTAACTTCTACGCTCCAATCCATTAAAGCAAGAGCCCTTAAAGACGCTTCTGATTTATTGAATAGCCAAATTGCTCAACGAACCATGAAAATCCAAAAACTACGCGCGCAGAATTTTAATCAAGGTCTTTTTAATAAGTCATAAGCCTTAGCATTATTAAGCGAGGTTACTGTATCGGGTCCTTTCAGGTCGTCACAAGTTGCGGTTTATTGCTAACTTCTAGGCTCCAATCCATTAAACCAAAAGCCCTTAAAGATGTTTCTGATTCGGTAAATAGCCAAATTGCTCAACGAACCATGAAACACCCAAAAGCTGCGCGCGCAGAATGTTAATCAAGGTCCTTTTAATAAGTGAGCTTTAAACGGTCTTGGCCGTGGCACCTTTTATAAATTTTCACTACAGTTGCTGCTACGATTAGAAAATTGGTCGTTTTTTCCTTAACAACTTAATTGACGACTTATACTTAAATGGATGAAGAGGAGATATTGAAATGTTAAGCCATAGTCAATAAAAGTTAAGAAGTTTAAATTTTACGGAACAACTTCCGGTTTAAGATATTAGCTCTTGGTCAAGAGTTGTAGCGGATGGCGCTCTATTTTATGTGGCTATGACTGCGAATATTTTTCGCATTAAATTTACCGCATCCAGCGAAGGGAAAGTCTTAACACTTCTCAAAATGAGGATGACTGAAAACGGAAACTTTCTGCAGCCAGTTAGAAGTGTGAGAATTTAAGTATAAAAGCAAAGTTATTTTTACTATCAACACAAGTCGAACGTGTCTGGCGAAAGGCCAGTATATTGATTAGATCAAGCAAATTTAAGTCTGGAAAAAATATCTTATGTTTAAGGTCAACTATCTTACATGACGGAAGACAAAAATATGCTCTATAAAAGAGGACTGATTGCACAAAAAAGTTGAGCGTTTAAAATACTTAGATATAAGGAATGTTATGACCAAGAACGAAAAATTCTTAAAAAGAAGTCTTGTTAAGCATCTGTTATGTTGATGTTTGAAAATCAGAGAAAAAAGTGTTGCGAAAGTGGAACTGGCAAGGATGACTTGGAAGGTCCCCTAACCATGACATAGAAATGGCAGCCATTCACAATACACATGCCTTCGTGCCCAATTTAAAGGGAATAGGGATAGGCTAATGGTCAGAGTATAAGTTAATGTTAAGGCCAGATTCAAGAATAGTAGTAAGGGCTAAGTTTGAGGTGTTTTTTTAACTGTAGAGATAGAGCTGACATCAGGGCTACGATTTAGGTTTACGTGAAGGCTACTGTTAGTTTTGGGATGCGGGAATATTTGCTGTTCCGGGAATTATGCGCAATCACTGTAATTGCTTGGGATGGGGCGTACTTATTCTTGTGTCCTGTTTAGTAGGCAGTAAAAATAAGTCTTTACGTACACATTTTCGGCAACTTAGTCAAAAGTCTACCCGATCAGGTAGGCAGTCTGGGCCTGCTCCTTAACTGAAAAAAATCAGATCAACTTGTTCGTTGGGCTGGGTGGTGGGGGATAACGCATCACCGTGAACGAACAGTTCCTTCACCTCCCACACCCCCCTGGTTGAGCTGCACGCTAACATCCGACTCAAACAGTTTCGGCCGCGTGCACAAGATCACATACTTCGAACGTATCACCTTCGTCTATTCTACGGCCACTCGGCAGATCTGGGTACGTATGCACGTAGGTTGCTTCTATGTAGGTCAATCCTCACCTCGCATTTTACCGGCTAATCTCGCCGCAATTAAGGGGCTACTTCCGTAAGCGTAGACTGGTTTTTGGAGAGAGGAATACCCTCTATTTTGAAAGAGCACCATCATCCGCTCTTATGGAAGTAAGAAAAATAATAAAAACTTTTTCTCCGGCTGAGCTGAAGTGAGCCAGAAATTTAGCCATGCCTTTCTGTCGTAGAACTGGGTCTGTAGTGGGCGGTGAGAGCGTGTAAAAAGTCTCAGTCAACCGTCACTGTACTGGGTGCGTCACCTTGGAAGAATACAGAAGGTTAAGCTGGTCGGACGACAAAAGGCACATACTCAAACGGATATATAACAGAATATCCAAAAACCGCAGAATAGACGCAAAAATTTGGAGTCATCTACGTCAGTGCAGACATCCGAAGAAAAATGGCTTAGTCATCCGGTAAGCAAACCAACCTTTATGTTCGCAGACGTTGCTGATTCAAACTCTCCGGAAAGTTTAGTTTGCTTAAAACACTACATCCAGCAGGGTTGCATTGCATCGACAAACGCACCTTAAGGACATATTTAAAATGTCACCTGCTCTAGAAACCACGTCATATTTCTCTTTAGATCCTTGATACGTCCATACCAACCGACACTTAAAATACAGCAATGGCTCTGGAATAGAGACCAAGAGGCAAAAATATCCGTTTGTTGGCAGACCGCTGCAGATTTTCCCCACAAAAAGCTTTCTTCCTCTTTCTTTCTTCCTTTCTTCTTCACTGATTTTGGTGTTCTTTTACGAAAAAGTTTTTGCACCAAATGTCACTTTAAGTTCGTTTTCCTCTGACGTTTGACAAAATGTCTCCATTTCATTTTCATGCACCTCAGTTTAAGAGCATCATAGCACGCTAACCAGTCCACGAAGCTAGCGCAGTTTCTGATGAAACAGTATTACAACTGATTAATTTTTTCCTGAAGAATATCTGGCGAGCATAAGCAGCTTTCGCTAAATTCTTCCCGGGCCATTATTTTTGCATAGGGAGGGGTAAAAAGTAACATGCCGGCAATTATGGTTATCGTTACAGGCAAATTAGTCATGGGAAAGGGGATGTGTGGGGTTTATAGTACTCGGTTGGTTGCGAGGCGATGAGGGTTTGTTGAATCCGGACAAGGGATGGGGGTGGGACGGGGTAGAAAGCGCGGAAAGATGCAAGCAGTTATCAACCGTTGGCCATGTAAAACTGGGAGCTTGCAGGTTCTCTTGCGCGAAAAAACCGACTTCCTCAAACGAATAGCCGTTCTTTCTGCTGTTGCTTGCAACCACTGACCCAGTAACTTTCGGCAGCTTGGTGGGACCACGTAAATTACCTCAGAGGATTCGCCGGGAACTACATGACTTTTGATTTGCATTGTGATTCATTTTATTACAGATTATTTTGTCAATAAATTAATGTGCGTCTGGGTCGTAGAACTGGATAACCTCTTCTCTTCGCTGATTATTGGAAACTGCCATAGCTTGTGGAAGAGCACCAAAAATAGGCAAGTATCATAACAGAAGAGAAACGATTCTTCTCTGATGATGAATTTATCAAGTCGAAATTGCAATTGAGTGTGGACAGCGTAAAGTCTTAACGCCGTTATAGGTCACGGTGAGGCAGCGTAAAATC